>OY728141.1:1121908519-1122653519 GCA_963277665.1 Viscum album
AATTGAGATATCCAAATATAAGAAATATTGGATCCCACATAATCCATGCATGAAGTGAATGATTATAGTGACTGAAGACTGATTGGATTAATGAAGATCTTATATATGACTATACAGCATTTGAGATTCCAAAAAGGCAGACTGTGTTGATACTATGAAGAATAACTATTGCATTCTGGAAGAGGTTGTGTGCACCACTTGCACACATATTAGTGAGGATAGGTCTTAATTAGAAGAAGAAAGAATTTCCTAAGCATTGTTGAACTGAGAACTGATCAAGAATGTGATCAGAAATATTGATCAAGGCCAATAGACCTTACCAAAGGCTTTTTAAGATTACTGAATAGATTTACAAGAAAGTATGATTCAACAATATTTTGTGGGAAGTTCAGAAGATCCGTCCACAGTGAATCCAGAAGCTATTCTTGTGAAATATAGGAGGAAGAAGTCTTCAGTGGGCTCTGAATTATTCTAGTGGGACTCTGGTAACACTGTGGGAAGTATAAAGAACATCTTGTGGGACTCATGAGAGATACAGTGGGACTCTGTATCGTCCATTGTAATTAGTAACTGAATTATAGTTTATAATCTGTGTTGGGGAGAATAACCAACACAACTAAGTGTAGGTATTTGAACCTTACCTTATAAATCCTTGTGTTCAGTTCCATTACATTTACAAAATCATTCAAGGTAAGGCTAAGAGACACAAGAAGAGTGGATAGTGGTTTTAACTAGCTGTTGGAGTAAAATTGAAAAGAAGAAATTAGTAAAAAAAATATAAATGGATAACTAATTCACCCCCTCCCAATATAAGTGATTCACAGTGCTCTGGGTACTTTAAGAAAATAAATTTTTCTTCTATGTACATGTAGACTACCACCTCATGAAGTGACCTGTTTTTTTTTTCTCCACTAGTTCACATTTATAATTATAATGATGGACTTAATAAATATAAATTATATTTATTATATTATTATACTTATTTAATGTAGAATTATTATTTAATTATCATTTATTTCATTCATCAAAAAGTGAGGAAAACACTTATTCATGCATACAAATAGCCATCGTCACAAAGTGATATAATTACATTTTTATCACCAAAACATATGAATATTTATAAAAGATAAAATAATGAAAACATATGATACTAAAAAATTATTAATATTATGAAGATGGTGGAACCCAGATCAAGGTATGATGTAAATACTACAATATCTATATATGCATGAAAATACATGTAGATATTGACAAGATCAGTGATTTTGATAAATAATTATTAATAAAAAGATGATAAGATGTTATAAGTAAATTAAATATGTAATGAAGTATATGAGTACAATTTTTTGATATATTTATTTAAAGTCAATATCTTTTATATTGGTGGTTTTAATAGGTTTGATTGATGACAACACATTAAGTAAGGTAATCTCATCTCAATTTTATTTTGATTATGCATATGTCATATTCACCAAATGATTCCTTTCTGTTGTGTGTATACTACAAATGAAGGTATTTTATGATGATTCTAATTAATATTACAGGGATTTACAAATCCATTTACAATTTTATCTTCAATGATATTTTAATTCAAAGATTAACAATGGGGTAAAGGTTATTTGTTTCAAAATGTATTCTCTGAGACATATATTGTGTTATATACCTATGTTCTTTTATGTGGTGTATATAAAACAAATTTTAAAAGTTATATCATGAATATAATTATGTTAGTATATTTTATTGACCCATTTGATGTTATTTCTTCCCATGTATTATGATTTATATGTTACCAACCCTATAATGGATTCATATTTCAATCTCACAGTAATCCAGATAATTTATTCTTGAATTTATATTAATATAAATTATATGAACCTTATCTAATAAACATATTAATTTTATTTATACTCTCTTAATTAGTATAATTTTTTTGTTTTAGCACAATTTTACACTCTTGGGTATGAAAAAAATGGTTTAGGAACTATTTTTATGAAAAACTGATACTATTTCTCCACTTTGGACAAGAAATCATTTATCGTACATGTCCTTGTTTTCTAAAATATTTTCAAGAAATTATTATATTATTATATAATGTGAAATTAAATTATGTTTTACAGAATTATTATTTTTTATAAAAACTTTGATGAATTAATCCTCTAGTTTTTTTAAACCTAGTACTTTTACCGACATTGGGAACAAATGATTTGTTTTAATGAATATGGAAAGAAGAAAGTTTCCACCATCTTTCACAGTAAATGATTTAATAATTCAATGAAATTTTTCCATTTTTAATTGCATGTAAATTATTTCTCAAATTATATTATAAATATTTATATTTAAAATATATTTTTACGAAATAAGAAAGGTATTTTCCTCAATAAATTTTCTAACTAAACATTAAAAGGTTTTCTTCATCTATGATGAAATCCTTCAATGTTACATATTTTACCCTGGGGATATGATTCTATTATACTATACTTGTTAATTATCTGGATGTTTTAGGGGTTTTGTCATGAAATATTGATGAAATCTATTTTCTTTTCCAGGGGTTAAGGTAGCATTAATTTTTAATTGTTTTCAGGATCTTTTGGAATACATATGAATTCATCATGTTTATGTGAAAGGTTGTTCAATTATAGCCCTCTGATTCAATGGATAAAGAGGGATTACTAATGATATAATTATGTTATGCGTGAAATATATTTCATATTCTGAAAAATATGTTAAGACATGGTCTAATGAAAATTATTTTACACTTGGACCTAGTTTCCTATCCATGAGTTTATGCACGGACATGGTTTGATTTTCATATGTTTATAGGAGGTCCAAATTTCATGTTATCAACTTAATGAGTAAACCCTTTTCTATATATGAATGTTCAAAATGTTAATACAGTTATTTTCAAAATTTCTACATTTCTGTTATTCTCTCATTGACCATGATTGATTATTTTTTTATTCTATAATCATATACATATTATATTTTTTTATAGAGAAATCATTAATCAATGACTCATGATTTTGATCTATGAATTGATGGGTATAGTTTTAAAGGATAATTCTCATGGTCTCATAAACAAATTCCCATGTTAAACTTCAAAAATCATTTATATATCTCTTGTTTACACTTATTGTGAATATAATATCACTATTTGTAATGTTCCCCTTTACTGATGATATGAATAAACATTTTAAATATGATCTCTATATAAATGGTTCCAAATGAGATGAAAAAAGGGTTATACAATATAGATATTTTATGTACTAGATTATTCTATATCAATGTTTCCCAACACACTAAACCATTATGGTGATGGTGTCGATCATAATGTTTTGTAATGAATATTCATCTAATAGGATGTAATATTTATGTATGAAAATAGGGTTCTCTATATCACATGCCAAATATGTATGGAGAAACACCTTAACTATTATCAAAATTATGATATTACATTTTTCATAAATTTAAAAGGAAGGTAATAAGGATCCTATTTATGATGAAATTTATATAGGATAGAAAATATAATATATGATAAAAAATTTCCTCCAAAAACCCCACCCATAGTTTAATGAATTAAATCAATGAAACTTGGATTAATCTAATCCCATTCTCTAAATGAATAGTCTTTGATGATAATGAACTCCCAAATTGAAAAATTAGTAAAGATAAATGAAAATTATATTCCATTATGATTTTTAATATATAATAAAAAATAATGTGGATAATGGTACAATCATTATCCATTCATGAATAGAAAATGTATTATTTTTTCCATCCCTAATATATTTCTTCCGGTTATTAATGTTCCCAAACAGTATTTATTTACCTAGATAGTGAACTGAATTTTAGTTAACATTGAAAATATCCATTGCTTTAATTACCACATACTAAGTTACCAAAATAATATTCATGTGAATATTCTTCTAGAAAATAATATATTTCTCCCACAGGTAAAATTTTATGACACCTTTTTCATAGATTCATATTCCTTATATCAATACAATATTAACAATCATGGGTAGGAGAAATCATTATACATTACAAAGTATCCCATTCTATTATATTTATACAAGTAAAAAAATATTTTGACATTAGAAATACCCCTATAATCTCAGGAACATGGATATAAATATTTTCTTATGGCTTATATCTAGATGATATCTCTTAAAATAAATATAAAAATTATATTTTAATCCAAATAGAAACTTTAAAAATCATATAGATACAATGAGATCATATAGATTCCATTGGAACTAAAAAAGATGAAAAATCCCAGTGGAATTGATAAATAGTTGATTTATATACTACATTAATAATTTATTGGCAGTATTTCTTTACAATAATCTCATATATTATAAAATAAAATCAAGACAGAGTTGCTTGGTGGCGTCTATGGGTGAAACCCTATTTTTGCTGATCCAAATCCGATTATGAAAGAGGTTAATTATAGGTTACCTATTTTTAATCCACTTATATGTAAGAAGTATGATTTTTTCATTCATAGGGAGATGTTTTTTTTCATGAAATAATCATCTAGCGGTGGTTCCGACTCCTCTATAACCGGGCCCGAAGAAGAAATTTACAACATCTAAAATTCATCTAAAAATTTCACAGATATTGATTTTCCTCCACTTAGGAGGATAATTTGAAAGGGATGTGTTACTCATGTCACATCTGATTAGGTTTCTGTCGAGGTGTATGTTAGATTTCGTAGATTCTAGATTATCACTCTTGTCTTTCTGAAAGGGGGAAATATTTGAAAATTCAACTAATTTACTCAACGAATTTGAAATATTTTGGGGTTTGACGATTGGAGGATGATATCCATGGATCATGGATGTGACCATGTTGTCTTTTCATCTGCGGAGTCCAAATATAGGGGGTGGAGCCTTGGATCTATGCCATTGAAACATACATTTCTCCGAATTCAACGGTGGGATAGGAATATTGATCCCCATAATATCAAGGATTCTCATGCTCGAGTATTGATATATGTCCAGAAATTAAATTGTATCCACTAGAATCCAAGAATCTTATAGGATATTACTTCATCAGTTGGAAACCTCGTTTGAATTGATAAGAATACTAACAATCCTAGGATTTTTCATTATGTTATAATCCTCTAGGAAGTTGATATTACTTATACACTAGTTTAAGAGGATATTTTTACAACAAGGGATAATAGTTTTAATCTGGATATTCACTAGGAATGGAAACTGATGTTTTGTCTTCACTGCCAGTTCTTTGGTCATATGGATTTTGAATGTAACGTAAATAAATTCAATGGACTGTGAAAACATAAATATCACACTTATGCTTTTTGTAAAACGGCTATAGAGATGGAAAATAATCTTGGACTAACTGTTTATCTGATTAATCTTGTTATTGAGCATGTTATTCAGGTTCCAACATAGGTTATTTCTGATTTCGCTAATGTGATCCAAGTGGAGTCACCCAAGCTGGATCCTAGTGGTACTTATTACAAGACAAATGAGTGCTCTAGTCCCATTGAACCATTGATTTAGTAATATGAGGACACTCCAGAACCTTTTCTAAATTATGATGTGTCCAATTTGGAGTCACACAAGCAATCTCAGGTTCATCCAGAATTGGATGAACCTATTGGTTTGACCATTTTGAATGATTTTTCACCAATCTTCTGATGGTATTAAGAATATTAATATTAAGGAAAAGCTGTATCAATCTGATGTAGATGTATCTTTCTCTCATGTCCTATTATCTAAAGCTATGAGGAATCTCTCTATGAAGATCAATAAGGACCCGGTCCAGTCTATGAACAAGTTAATTCCACTAATTAGTTATTTCTAGACTATTCATAAGAATGACACAACTTATGAAGAACATTATCGGTCTTCGGAGGTTCAGTCTCTAATCTTGGACCATTGGTAGTTTCCCCTTTATTTTCTGCTTTACCTAAAACAGCTAAGGTGAATGAAAATAAGAGTGGGAAATAGAATAATAAATTGAAAATGAAACATCAGGATGTGACTAATACCATGTCAAAATATCTTATTTCATGAAGATATTCTTTAGTAATTGTTAGGGGCTTGGGAATTCTCCCATGGTCACAACACTTAGGCATTTTCTTGTTTCTAATAAACCTTGCCTCATTATTATTATTTTTCCTAGAATTTCTTTTAGAAAATGGAAAGACTTTAAATGGTTAACCCGTGGTTATTATTTGGTTTCTAATTATTCTCATCAGAATTATTCCATGTCTCTTTAGGTTTCGAAACATGATAGTATCTCTTTGATCTCCTCCTTCCATGATCAGTAATTTGTTGCTATTTATGTTGAGCTTAATGTCTATGGAATTCCCATCACTTTTCTGTATGATTTTAATCTGAATATTAAAATATGTGTTTTGGGGTTATCTCAGGATAGTATTGTGTTGGATATTAGATAGATTTGGGTTATTATTGGTGATTTTAATTCAGTTCTTCGACTTGAGGACATGACATGAATTTTATTCAATATTTAAGCTTCCAATGAGTTTTTTAACTGTATTGACGCATGTAACATGATTGAGGTTCCAATCATGGGGGATGATTTTACCTAGAGTAGATACGCACTAAATGGGATGCAAGCTAGAAATGTTGATAGGTGTTTTTTCATATAGATGGGGGAATTAGGTTGTTCTTTTTTAAGGTATCATTTCATCCTGAGTTTACTCTGATCAAAATCCTCTTTTAATGGATCTACGGGTTAATAGTATGAGATCAACTCCTTTACCTTTTAAGTTTAATAATGCATGGTTGACTACTCCAGCTTGCTGGCAGGCTATTATTGAAGCATGGGAGACCACTTTCATTGGAATCCCTTTTCAGATCATGGTTATGATGCTATAGAATGTGATGGAAATGCTAAAAGTGTGGAGTAAATAACTGTTCTCTGGCCTTGATCGTGATATTCAATGTGATGAGGATAATCTCATGTAGTGTCAAAGACCTAATGTGGGTCAGAAGGTAATCTCTAGGGATGATATTATTTCTTTTTATTAATTTGATGAGCTATTGGCATTAAAGGAAAACCTTTTTGGAGTCAATATACTATCAGGTAAATGAAAGATGGTTATATAAATACAAGGACTTTTCATTGATTTCATAGGTTGAAAAGGGTTAACAGTGGTATTAATTCCCTCATGGTTGATGGAATTTTTTTCAGTTATGAAAATGCTATTTTTAGTGCTGCTTTTTACTATTTTGAAAATCTATACAAAGAACCAGGGGATGATAATTCACATAAAATTTTTAGTAATATTTCTTCTACAGTTATGGACTCTCAGAATGATATGATCACTCATGTACCCACTGAGAAAGAAGTTAGGAAAGCTATTTTTTCCATGAATGATGATAGTGTGGTGGGGCCATATTGTTTCTTCAATAAATTTTTCATGATCTATTGGGACATTATTGACATGGATTTTGTAAATAAGGATATAGATTTTTTTTCATGCTTCCATTAATTTTGGTTCCAATTCCAATTTTATTGCTTTGATTTGAAAGAAGGATAATATTATTGATATACAGGATTTCATACCTGTGGCCATAAAGAATAAAATTCCTAATGTGATTAGTAAACTAATGGAAAATAGATTGGGGAGTATTGCTAAAGTCTTTATTTCCACTAATCAATTTGGACTTCTTCTTGGATGGAATATTCAAAATTTCTATTATAAATCTTATGAAGGTGTTAATATTATGAAGAAAAATTTAAGGAATGGTAATATAGAACTTAAGGTTAATATTCCCAACACTTTTGATACAATGAAATGTAGTTTCATTTTTTTGGTGTTGAGAATGCATGGGTTTCATAATTTTCATACCAGCTAGATTAGATGAATTCTTAAGAGTTGTATTGTCTAAGTTCTTGTCAATGGACCTCCATATGATTTTTTAAGTGTTCGAGTGGTGAGACAAGAAAATCCCCTATTTGGTCTTTTTTTTCTATTGTGGATGATTACTTAATTATATGTCTTTATGATCATGTACATGATGGTTTTTATCAACCATTGAAAGCTGGAAGAGCTCTTTTTGAACCTTAACATCACATATATCCAAGTGAAATTATGATTTTTGTGAAGGATGATAGATTCACCATATGATACATTAAGGAATTTTTTGAGAACTATGAGGATGTTTCTGGTCAAGTTATCAGTTGGGAAAAATCTTTTATGTTTATTGGAGAAGGGGTTATCATTTCCATGAAAAATATAGTGGCACAGAATCATGGGGTCAACAGAAGATATTTACATTTTAAATATATTGGGGTACCCCACTATTGGGGTACATTAAAAAGATGTTACTTGGAAAATATCTATCATATAATTATCAATAAAATGGAAACCTATAAAGGTAAATCTATGTCTCAGGCATGACGTGTATTCCTTGTTAATTATCTAATCACCTCCATGTGTGTCTATGCATATTCTTTATAGAGATGGCCGGGATCTATACTTAAAGAATTAAAAAAATTTATTCGTAGTTTTATTTTGACTATATTAGTTAATGAATGAAATCTTTTCACAGTTTCTTGGAGTGATTGTACAAGTTCTGTTGACATGGGAGGCATGGGGATCACGGACCATAAGCATTTTAATGAATATCTCATTAAAAGTTTCACTTATTACCTCTTGAAATATAATTATTTTTCTCTATATTTTTTTGTGCAATAGGCTTTCAAGAAAACTATTAAATGGTTATTCTCTATATATCCCCTTTTCGATATATCCCTCCATCAAACATGCTTATTTTGGTCTTTTACAATACTCAAAATGGATTTTTTTAGAGATTACTAATTGAATTTATGGAAGGATGTTTGGTTATTGATGGTTATTGATGATGATATTGTGATACCTTCTTATTTAAAGGTTCTATCCATTGCTAAATTTCATAATAATGTAACTACTCAAGGGTTTCATCCAGTTCATCATAAGATAGAATTGGATTGTTACAATTACTATTTTATTGACACTCTAATATAGTTTCCCAGTTTAACTATAATTTTCACCACCAATGAGGATTATAGGTCCTGGTGCGATGCCTCCTTGGTGGTCCCTTATTATCTGTTAATGTTTTGTACTACTTTTATTTGAACAGATCATTATCTTCTTATGTAAAGGATAAGGAAATATAGGCTCAATTTAAAATGGATGCTTTAATGGGAAGGGTTTTCTTTTTCACATGTTTGTTTATTTTTTCTTTATAGTAGATGAAACTATTGATCACCTTTTTATCTTATGTATATCTTCATCATGATTATGGATTTTCTAGTAGGGTGTTTTTGTTTGTTATCAGATCTTGGAGAGTCTTAGGTAGCTCATATAGTCTATTCACCAGGATGACTTTAGCACACAGGTAAAGTTTCTGCATCTTGTTATTGTTTCAACACTTATTTCCATTATATGGAGGGCCCGAAACGTGCTGGTTTTTGTGAATATAACCACATTGATATATGTTAGAATCTAGGATTTGTATCCTTGTGTCATGGCTGATGCGAGGGATTAGATTGTTGTCATGTAGAATGAATTTTCAGATTTTCTGGTCTTGCGAACCCTTGGGGTTTCTACCAGATGAAATAAGCATTGTATGACGAAGTATATAAGGTGGATACCAATGATCCCTCAGTGTCTGAAAATCAATGTTTATGGGGCAGCTTCATGTGCACCAGGACTTTTTGACGATTGTGATGTCTTCTCCACTCATAGGGGCTTCTTCAAAGTCTATTTCTACAATTTTTTTTATGAAATTATGTTAAGATTGATGCTGATATATAGGAAATTGTTAAAGTTGTCTGGTATGCTTCTTATCATGGATGGATGTCTTTATGGATGGAATCAGACTCAACTTTGGTTGTTGATATTCTTAGAAATCATTCATGAAATGTTCCATGGATGATGCTATCAGCCTGGGATGACTGTTTCAAGCTTGTCGTTTAGTTTTGTTTCGTTGTCAATCATTTTTATATAGAGTAAGATTTGGTTGTCGATGCACTTTTCTTGCACTCTATTGAGGGGGTCAATTCATTGTGGTCTTTGTAACACTATCCTTTTGTTGTGGGTTGGTGGACGTAGATGTGTAGAGTGATGTGTACACACATCTTTGTTAACCACCATGTTTCTCCTCATTTTTTGCTTTTAATTTTTTTATAATAAAAATCTTATGGGGGAGGTTTTTCCTATTACTCAAACTTCTAATTATAAAATAAATGAATCCCAAATAAATATTTTTTAAATTTTTTTGATTAATTTATGAAAGGGGATTTATTTCATGAAATTTATAATTATGATTTTTTGGTGTTGATTCTAAAATTATTAGGGTATATTATCACATAAATGGTGAAATATTTCAAATAAACCAAAAAAAGGTTATCAGAGAATAACACAACTAAACTATCACAATAGAGACCAATATTTTTCTTTAATTATTGGGATATTATTGTTTTATTCTAGGAAATACCACATAATTATTAAACACACAAATGAAGTTAACATATAAGGTAGTCATGCTATATAATAAAAATGAATATAAAGACACATCCATGGAAATTGGGAAGAAGATATTCACTAAACACATAATCATATTAACCTTAATTAGTCATGTTTTGATGATATATAGTAATTATTAAAAGGAAATTGTTTTGTATAATTCTAATGAAAAATGAAATGGTACTAGAATATGCATCATAGAAAGCATTTGAGAAGTTTCCACAATTTTTATTTGGAGTTATTAGTTATTCTATTAACACAAGATATTTCATTACTTGGTCAAAATGTTGAAAAGTGTAATATATATTGATTAAAAAAATATTAAATATTATTTTTTTACAAAATGATGTTAAAAAAAACTAACAACTATTTTTAAAACTAATCAGAGACTATGATTTACTAATTAATATATGACTTTTGAATGAGAAAATGGTTTTACATTCACACAAAATAATGGTCCATCTTACGGTATCATTGATAAGAATTTAAAAATATTGAATCTTAATATAGATATATATGTATGTATGTATGTATGTATGTATGTATGTATGTATGTATGTATGTATGTATGTATGTATGTATGTATGTATGTATTATGGGTTTATAGACAATAAATGTATGGATGACAACATATAAATCCAAAATTTTTCATAAACCACCATACTTGAGAAGATAATGGTGGAATAAATGGATGTTTCAGAGTAATAAATGAATTTAATGATAATAATTATGTGTAATGTGTCATAATTAATCATCTATAAAGACAGATTTGTTTAATTTAAAAGAAAATTATATGTATCATTAAATCTATAGATAAATTATGTTTTATTAGATTATTCGCACCGGCCATTTCTTTTTTTTTATCCTTGGAAGTAATAAAATGAAATAGATTCTTAGGATTTTTTGGAAAGAAAATATGAATATAAATATTGCATAATATACATCAACTTTCATAGATTTTGAATAAGTTATAAAAAGAATATAAAATTTATAAAGGGTTGATATAACCATTATCAATACCAAATTGGAAATGGTAAAATTTCACCTTGTATTTTAAAATAGGTTATCAAATCTTGTAAGAGTAATTGTAGGAAGAAAAAATTATATTGGTAAATAGACATAAATATTTTTGTAAAACTGCCAGAACATTATAAAAAATATTATAAATTGTGGATTTGTTTTTTGATATGTTTTTCTGAATATATATAAATATATACAAGTTGATATTGTTGTTATATGATTTTTTAAGGAGATAAGATATTTACAAGGGAAGAGTAGTCATTAAAGGAAAATAAAACCTTTATTAGTAATCTGGATGGATGACCTTTTGGGTATCATTATAAGTAAATATAAATCATAAAACTATTAAAAATCCAATTGTAACAAAATAATATAAATTAATATCCAAAGAATAAAAAATTATTTGTTTTATTATACTAAGGGGAAACATAGTAATAGAAATTTCTCATAATATATTTTTCATTAATTAAGGAAACCCTAATTTATTACATTGGAATTTAATGTTAAATATATATCACCTAAAAATTTACATGGGGAATAATTCAGTTTTTTAATCAATAAATAAGAATTAAATAAAAATTGAGATATGGATTTTTTGAATAGTAAACTAAGGTATTATATTATAAAATAATGTGTAGAAGAAATATTATTTAATGGTAACATATGAAGGTAATTTTATTGTTCATAAAAGTAATATGAGAATTCAAATACATGATTTTATTATTATTTCAAAATCATTTACTATTAAATGAAAATTTTCATTACTATAAATATTATTGATCCATGAATAATATTATATTTATCCTTTTATTCAATAATTAAACCATCCTTAACATATAAATAATTACTTCTACCAATTTTTCATCCTTAATTATAAAATTCATCCATTTGGATAATATATAGCCAAATATATTCTACCAATCCTGTTATAATTTTTGGGGAGTGCTGGTCTCATAATAACTGGAACTTTTGGTGCACAAGTCATCTACAAATGGAGTAATCACAACTATGATGTAATTTGTCTTTCCATAAACTCATTAATTTTCCATTACATTCATAATAATTCCACATTTAATTAGTCATATAAAATCCTCAAATTTATTTTAAAATAAAAAATACTTTGTTCATAAATGTAAAATATTAGTTTTTTTAATGTTTTCATTTTCTTTAGAATCCTGCATTCCATAGAGGTTTTAACAACTTATATATTTGATGAAATTTTACATAAATTTCCACCATCATGGTTGATTAAAATTAAATTATTTATGTCAAATATAATATTAATGACTCATTTATATCTTTATTAATATTGTAAAATTATATAATTAATATGAAAATAACTTTATTTGAAAAAATTATTATCTATAATGACATATCATAAAACTATCATATTATGAAACACCTTTTATATGAAAGAAAACTATTCCTTTGATGTAAAACGAAAAAAATTATAAAATTTCTTAATTTTATTGACATATTACCTTGTAAATTAACGTTACTATGACGGCCATAAAAATATCAAAATTAAGATCGACAGACCAAAAAAATTTAGAATACCCTAATTAAACACAATGAACTAAAACATTTAAATATTTAATAAATAAAAATGAATTATAAATAATTATAAATGAATGATAATAAATTGATTTTTTATAAAAACATCATTTAATAAGAAATTAAAAAATATAATTATGTCATATGGAATTTTAATGGTGAATCAAAATAAATTCATGACATGATATTAGGAAAATATTTCTTTATCATTATAGTTTTTTCCCTCCATCATTGAGTTCACTCTTCATCATTTATAGTATTTTTTTGTTTTTTATAAAATTCATTTATTGTTTGATATGATTTTTCCATTATTATTTTTATACCATTATATTTTATACCACTCTATTACTTTAATTCAAGAATGCAATAATTTTTATGAGATTGTTGTGTAACATTATTACAGTTCATGGGTTAATTAAGTTTTTATTATTTTTTTAATATTTATTATTTCATTAAAAAAACTAAATATTATGAGACATTATATTAAAATTAGTCTCTAACTTAATATATATATATATATAAATTACAAAGGCATAAAAACTAAACAAGTAGATTATCATTATTCATCATCAATATATTATTTCAAAAATGAATTTATATATATTTTTTCAATGAATATGTTTGAAACAATCCCAAAAAATAAGACAGAACCAAATTCTAATAAAATTTTTATTTTTCACTTTTCATCTACATGGAATTTATATTTTCTAAATGTGATGGCGAAACATATCCTTCATCATATGTCGAAGAATAGTTAATGGAATTGTAATGATCATGAGCACATAGGGAGACAAAGTCAATTCCCCAACCTGTCATTCCAATAATAAATAGATGTATTCATCAAGATATGTTATATTTTGCAGTGAATTGATAGAATACCACTATATTAAAATAGGAATGAGAATGGACTTTCTACTTGAATTCTACATTACTGAATTTGACTGTGAGAATAATAAAAATAAATAAATATTTCAATTCTAGAGGTACAATGTAAAATATAGGGAGGAATAACAAAAAGACTATCATATACAATATTTTAAGAAAATAAACCCCAATAAAATAAATAGTGGTATATTGATTTTTAGGTAAGAAATGGATAATGTACAACTGTAGAATAAGTAACTCGAGTATTCCACCATTGTTTATAGTTGGAGTATCCCTCTCCAATTCTTACATAGCCAAATTATGGTAATCCTAGGAAGAATAAATATATACATTTTCTATTTTAAGATCTAATATAGTTTATATAGGTTTGTGTTTTCCCATCCTGCTAGATCGTATGAATTTTGAACTCATTGAAAATCTAATATTCTATTTAGAATAGATATTATCGTCATATTACTCCAATATGATAATATTTAATTGATTCTAAAGATAAATATACTAAGAAACATCTATGTCTATTAAATTATAGTCATACATATGGTGCTTCAAATTCAAAATGTGGTCATAAGACTTAAGAAAATTATTGAATGATTCTATGACCCTCTTAATAGTATTGTGAACTAAAAAAGGAAGATGGTGTTGTGTCCCTGTAGGATTGTGAGCATAGTCTAAATAAGGGTTAAATAAGGTTTTATCCAATTTTACCAAGTTATAAATAATTCATTGATACATTTAGACCACTTTGATATTTGGTCATATGATATGTAGTAATACAATTGGATCATATGTTTTTAACCAAGATTACACCTATACACAATGTTAATAAAGAATTAAATCACACAGGTAGTTTAATCAGATTAAGCCACCCCCCAGAAATCCTACTTCATGCAGTGCTTAATATTTTTGAGTCCTGTATTCAATATTATAAGTAAAATTACAAAATATAATTGGGGATGTTCAGGTATCAACCAGAAACCAAACAGACCATTTTACAAAGGTGTTAGATGAGTTTATTAAACAGGTTTTCAATTAAACTCCCTTATACACTTGTTCAAACTTTATTCCCACAATTTAAACTTCAAAACATTGATATCCTATTTAAGTATGTCCCCAATAATGCACTGTGATGTTTCTATAACCACACATTGTTTTTCTCCCTCACCTCATATCTAACCACCCTCTATTTAGCTAAGTCTATATTTTAACTTATATAAGTATTTTATCAATGTATGGTGTTTCTCATTAAATGTATCTATACAAACGTACATATGAGGGCCCTAATAGGATCCATACACCCCTATTATACTGATGAAATTTGTTTTTAACTCCATGTGGTATACTTATTAGGTCATCTGGTGTGAAAAAAACAGTTTTTACATTGTGAGGATATTTTTATATCTATACGAGAATCCAACTCACATTAACCAAAACATATTTTCATAACCTATAATACTAAATTATCATTAAAGTTCATGAAAAATTGTAAAACCCCAGAACACCCTAATTATAAAGGGTTTAATTCGGGTGACAAAATTATATTGTAAACCAAAGAATATTATCCATGTTATTGTAGATATTTTTTAAACCTATCTATTCCATATGCACATCTGAAAACATAAATAATGAATGAATTAAATTTAGAATGTAAATAATTATTAATGGTTCAATAAAATGTCTATATTTAGGTATCACTCATAAAAAATGGTCTAAATTTCCAAAATAATCAATACTTCACTAGTTTTCATGTATCACAAGTATTTCTCATGGTCACTCAATGATAGAAACACTTTATTTACATTGTTTATTTCCTAGTCACTCATCACCCATGGGACACAATATATTTTTCACATATACGAACTAATTTTGTTGAAGGAAACATAAATATTAAATACAAGAGGGTATTCATTAATATATTTTAATCATTAATATTTTCCTCTAATTAGTGTGATACCCTGCATGCATCTAATTCTAGTTCGATGTACTTTTTAATTTTCAGTTCACTAAATAATGATGTTCAATACATACCTTATTCACCAATAACTACGTGTTTCTATACTAATTCCTTTGAATATTATTCTATAGAAATAATCTACAAAAACATTTACATAGAATTTCAGGTGAATATCTATATGTATGTAACCCTGGGTTTGTAGCTCTTACGTGTGATTAGTCACATGAAACCCCAGTCATGAGACCATTTGTGCATAACCCCAAGAATATATATTCATTATGAAACCTTCTCTATATGAACATTTTCACTTGTAAAAAAAATTAATGTGTTATATGTAAATTAATTCATTTCAATATATTCAAGTGACTAAAACCAAGTAAATCTTCAATGTTTCTCTCATCACCTAACTGATCCATGGAAACCCCCTTGTGGAAGATTGATCGCATAACTGTGTCACAAAAAACATATAAACACTCGGATCTATTTTAAAACCCTTAATCCTTTGATCAAATACATAATGATTAAATGTGGGAATATATAATTTTTTTCCAATCTACATAAACCTAACGAATACATGAAATCATCCATTATAACAATGTTAAAAATAATTTGTATCACCCACCATGAATCAGGTGGCTTAGAGGTTTTGTGACGACCATTATGTAAACCAGTCCTAAACAAATCATACATTAAAAGAATCTATTTCATCAACACATGATCCCAATAAGCTTATTCAATGAATATTTCTTCTTCATTAGAATCCTACAGCCAATTAAATCTGTCATTTATAGTGTATCATTTTTTATGGGATCCAATAAACATGGTCACATGATTCCTTCATTCATATGTGATTCATTTTAATTAGACAACTTAAACCTTATAATTTTTATGTTATGGTGTGGCCCATAATGATTTATATGATTTCATGACTCATAAGGGTTTATGTGATAACATATTCTTTTCCCCAAACATTAATCCAAAAAATTTGGTAATCACAAAAAAAAATGTCATCTTATCCAAAATTATTCTTGAATAAATGTGAAACTCTTATCTATAAACACCATCTTCCTTAATAATTAAAATACATGATCAAAATAAAACTGAATATCAAAAAAACCAAAAAAAATTCCCACAGTTTAGAGTTTCTTGGTTCCAAAATTAACTGAATAGTGTTTTGTTCGAAATTAAAAGTGAAATTAAATTGTATAAATATAGTAAATAGAAAAACAATATCTCAAATATAACTATAAGTTAATGTGATCAAATATCAATGTAGAAAGTAAAATTTCAAGCAATAATTCCTTGAAACATAATATTCTAGAAACATACAAAATCTTCATGGTCACATAACTTATATACCTCACACATAGATCAAGCCTCTTCCCCATGTATAGAATCTCCCCTGACTTCAACACTATAAAATCCCTGAAATTCAAGATTTCTTGGAAGGAATAGAAATAACTCATTAAGATTACAAAAAAAGAATACTTTAATTTCACTAAAAATTTACCCCCCCCCCAAGACAATAAATCAGAAGATATGGGATATTCAAACATTGAATAGATGATTAAAAATATATATAAATCAGGGGGAGGGTATAACAAGATCTACTAAAATTGAGTCAGGTTGTTTATCATTGAAAGCCAACTGATGATTTTGAAAAATATCAGGGGTTAATGGGTTGGTTAATATATCTTGTATATTCTAGTAATTTCCAATTTTCACTATCTAAATCACTCCCTAAAAAATTTATCCTTGATAAAATGATACATGAGTTAAAAATAACAGGTGTGAGAGTTTTTTATTTGATTTTTTGTGAGTTTAGTACCACTCTTTTAATCACAAAAATTCACGCTTATCTTCTTTTCATTCTCACTAATATCCTCCAGTTATTTCTTCACCCATATAAGATACATAAATAATTTGTAACTAAAATGTATACAAATTTTGTAGTACTAAGAGTTGTGCTCTCATATTTATTACTTGGTGATGCAACACATTTTCCACCCATGAAAAATACACCCCCACTTGTTGAATTTTTTTCTTCTATATATCTATTTAATTATGAATTAGAAAAAGAATAAATTATCATAATTTTCACATTCATTGTGTTTCAATCCATAATACATTGTTCCTTGAATATAAATCATGTTTATTTTTACTACTATTAGATGTTGATCCTTTACAGAACACTAGTAGTAGGAGTCCAAACATGTTTCATTGACAATATCTGGTATAATTTTTTTTAAATACAACATACTCCTCATTATTCTTTTATACAAGTTGGAATCCAAAAATTTATTTTTCCTTGGGTTTCCTAGTTTAATTCAAAAATTAATCGACCTTGAACTTTTCTTTAATACATGCACTATCAAACTTCTATAGTGGTTCTCTATTTTATGTAGTCTGATAGTTTAATGTGTATATTCCTTTTTTAATAACATGTTTCCCTATAAAATATTTATATTCACCAATCAAGGAAATTACAAACACTGTTCTACTGAGATTTTAAAAATCTTAAATTAATTTATTTCTGTTTCCACTATAGTGATAACATCTACATAAAAAATAAACATAAACTACTATTCTTCCGATGTTATTATATACATATTATGATCAACCCTACGTAATTTTAATTCATTATTCTTCATATATGAATGTTGTTGTGAATATCATTCACTAAGTGTCTGCTTCAATCTATATAGGGTCGTCCAAAACCAACATACCTTTGTTTCATCATCATCAATCATAATTCTTAATGGTTTATCAATATAGAATTTTTCATCTAGAACCATATTCAAGAATTATATATTTTTTCATTTGATATGCATTGAATTAATTTTAGAAAGGCATTGATAATAATAATCTAATTAATTCTCATAGATTCCCTGATGAAAATTTTTCATGCACATTAACTGCTTAAATTTATTCATGTATTTTTACCCCTGATTTTTTCATTGTTTCTAAAAACATTTCCATGATCCTCAAATTTCTCTGGAGTATCCAAAATTTTCTAATGAAATTTGGATGCTCTGGTCTATCAGAAATATATTCAATAACTACATTGTTCTGATGAAATTATGATTCTCAAGAATATCCACTTGTTCATAGGTACGTTTTAATTATTTTGATCAAATTCAACATTCATGAATTTATCTAATTACTCATTATTAGTTTTTTTCTTTATATGTTGTTAGATCTACTATAAACCATAAAGATTTGTGCTAAACATTTCTCACTCTCAGTATTTGTTTAGGTGATAATAATTCTGATATTCTATTTTTTGGATAGAATTTTAATATTTTATATTCCCTATATGGTGATTGTTTCCATTTTTCATCTATTATCTTCTGTTATAATTCTAGATCATAGTTTCCATTATTTATAAAATATTATACTATGTAAAAATTTATACCGTATTCATTTTCTTCTTATCTATACGCATAGTAAACATCAATGTGTGAGCATCTATAATTATTCACTTATTTATATCTTATTACATTATCTTTATTTATTTCAAAAAAATTACCCCAATATTTTTTGAAGAATATTAGGCCTTACTCTATAAAAATTAACCCTTGAAAATTACATTATTATCAACACCACTATACTTTACATGATTTCCCTATTTATTTCAGATGTAGCATCTGATCCCAAACACTTAAATAATATTTAGTGTTGGATTACTTCTATAACACGTCCTATATGGTGTTTTATCTTCACCAAGGTTAATAAAATTTCAATAAAATGTATACACAAAAATATGAAATAACTCTTTCAAAAAATGTTTAGAGATTCTACCATAAATAAGAACGGGATTTTCCATAATCTTCCCTCCTAATTTCACCACTAAAAAACACCATTTTTTTATGGTTTTTCCATGAAGACACCTCTTCATTGATTGAATGTTTTTTATATAATGATCAAATTGAATTGATGTATACTGAATTCCGTTATTGAATGAAAAAGTTTTTATTGTATGCTCTGTCTCATTTTCAACTCATCTAACATACCTCATCATATATTACATTACCTAACTTTTTGTTTGTATGAATATACCATAGTCCATATAGTATTTTTCATTGATGAAAATTATGAAATATCTTTCCTCATATATTCATGTACCATTCATTTCACTATACAGATCATTATGGACCAATTGAAATAAATTTGATACCCATTTATATTTGGATGTTGTATATTTATAATTGTTTTCCCATGTGTGAAAACATCACAAGTCTTTTCATTATCTCACATAAAAATTAGGATTTCTAACATGTCTATAATTTTTGAAAATTAATCCATACTCTTTTAATGTATTTTGAATAATATCAAAATGCAATGGGTAGATTCTTATATAATTTAAATGAATCAATTATTCTCATGACTATCCACCTACCAAATATTTTCATTTTATAGTTGAAAAAAAATTATATATTGGTTAATTTTTAAATATACAAATTACAATAAAGGTGGAAAATGTGTTGAAGTCCAAGATAAACACCCCTTATAATAATATCATATCCATTAAATATGGAACTAATTTAAAAATAAATAATGAAAGTCTCATTTGGATCTCTTTTTCCTGATAGGCCATCCATCACAATGTTTCCCTCTCCCTCGGTGTGACTAACCTCCACACCCTAGTACATAATCATCCACCCTTTCCTAATGAGTCAGTTAAATTCTCAAGGGATGTCCATTTTTTCACCGATGAACACCACAAAATCCATAGACTCAGTTTCTACCACTTTCATAGAGAAATTATAATGTATGCACGAGGAGAGAACACTGAACAACACACTCATCTATTCCCTGATAGTATCCCTTCTTCCATAAAATTAAACAAAATCCCAAAGGAAAGAACTTATCCTCTCTCAAATGATATATCCTTCTTTCATGATCCCTATAGAACAAGATCCATCAACATTCAATTTTTTCCCATTCATGGGGAGTTCAAACACACCCATGACCATATATTTCATCTATAAGTAATACGAGAGGCCGATTCCACTCTTGTAATAATTATCCTGAGAGATGTTAATTCTTAACTACATGACCGGGGCATTCCCAGATCGTCCACTACGGAAACTACTCTCACATTTATTGATACATCTAAATAAATTTATCTTTACCTCTTCTTATTTTATGCCACCGATATATTCCAACAAGCAGGAGAAAAAAATACATGTATATTTGTCTCATCCATCCTCTACTCCACCCCATGGGACCATGAATACATTATCTCCTCCAATGTTTCACCTCGCACAGTAACTCCCATAGAACCTTAAATCTCCATTAAATATTCACACATCCAATTGCTTCTAACAAGAATGTTCCATGTAGATTCATGGAATGGTGAGGCACATCAAAAGAACTGGTAAGTAAGAGAGATACCTTTCTTCAGATTAGTGTCATCATTTAGAATAGAAAAATTTATCATATGACACAATGGGAGGTTGATCTTAACTTATAACCATTTATACTAAATAATCAAATCATAATTGTCGACCCTATTCCCAACATGAATCAAATCCATGAAAGAGCCTCTATTAAAACTCACAAACTTAGAGGCTATGAAGCAACATTTATAAAACTCGTAAAACAAAATCACATTATCATAAACAACATACTGTTGAGCATATAGAGTTGTGTTAATAAAATATAGAATCGTTGATGCTTTATATAATTTCATTTTTAGAAATGTGAATTTTTATAAAAATAAAGTCATGCCAACTTAGTTTTCTCTCCCATAATTAATATCCTTGTTCCTAGCCACCCAGCAAACATCCAATGATAGAACCACTACGAGCACAATCAGTTTTATAGTAAGGATTTATAGTCAACTTACGGTAGGATACCACTCCCCCTAGTTTTCCCAATACATATTCCATATGAAACTATCCTACAATGTTTCCCTTCAATAATCTTCTGTGGAAACTTAGCTTCCATGGCCTACATGGTTTATGATATATCACAAATCCCAATACCACTTCATAAATTTTCATTTACATTCTCTTCTTTCCAATCTTGTAACATCTCCCAATTTTATTTTCATCCCAAATGAACCTAATAATATTTTTCCATATCCTCAATGGTTTATTTTATAACATTAATTACTGATAACACATGCAAGTCCATGGATTAAATCAAACAATTAATCAAAGTAACAACCCATAGAATAAAAGGAATGTTTATTCTTATTTATAGATATGAAGCATAATTTTCATCAGAATATCATTGAATGGGGATTTCTTAATTCTACCTTTTGAAATAGGGGAGCCCAAATACACCAAGGGAAGGTTTCACTTCGACATACCCATTCCACTTTGAATGTCCTTGATTCATTGTCCCATACATTAGTTTGATATATAAATTTTTTTATTTTCCATGTTTATTCATTTCCCACAATTATTCTAATATGCCTCCATAGTACTAATCCATCCTTTGATGAGAATTTTATTTCAATTTATATAGAAAATGATATCATTGTAAAATAATATATGAGAGATAATATTTTAATTATATTTTTTAATATACGGCCTAATACACCCATCCTCTAGGCATACCATCATATTTTTGGTGAGAAATTAATGATCCAAGGTAAATATGATAGTTGAAACAGGTTCCCCTTATCTTAGACTACCATCATCATTAAAAACCCAAAATTATTCACTATAAATGAAATAGATATCAATTGGAAAGAATAATATCAAATAAAATCACAAACTCATTCCATGAAGCCCATTTTTCTCATCAACATAATGAAAAGACCTCATTCCAGCCTATCCTAATCCTTGTCCATATATACTTTTATGATTACGTTATAACCTTAGATTTTCTTATTTAAATAATTCATTGTGTATTGGTAAATCTCCACCACACATGGAATAATTTATTTAATGATATCTTAGATGGAGTATTTCATAAGTTTTCAATGTAAACTAAATGTAATAAAATATCTTATTCATATATGAAAATTCGTAATTTTTATGAATGTATAAATAAAGACTATATATATCATTTATATAAGGATTTAGGGAATATATCCATTCAAATCCCATAAAAGGAACATTCCAGTTATTTTTTCACCTAACATTCCCATTTTGATACAATAAAAGACTATGGGTGAAGTATAACATATCTATTCAGCATATTATTTAAAGAAGAGAGGTGAGGATTGTTTCTAAACCATTGAAACCTCTTCTTGAAATCTCCTAAGCATTGAGAAAAAATAATTTCATATATTACCTTGATTTTCCATCCATGTTCATCTATATGCATGTAAGGGGCATGATCATTCTATACAAACCCTTTCTGCGTTTCTAAATCCCATGGTTCATAGATGATGCCTAGAGTAGGTTTGGTATAGTTTGGGAACTGAAATTTTTTTGATAGATAAGTTTAATAGATAAATTTTAAGTCACGATGTGAGTGAGTAGTTCATATACTAAATAGTAATTCATGTCTTTAGATGGGTGTTTCATAGCGTGTGATTTAAGAAATGCATCATGAGATAAAAATGTTAAAGTTTTGAGAATTGTATTTGATACATTTTCCCCAATTGATTATAGAGGATAATCATCACCAATATAGCTTGTAGATCCCAACAATGATGGAGATGTCTGATTTTTTATTTCTATTGATTGATCTTGATAAATATTTGGAATTTTTCAACCATTTTTTTCTCCCGTGATGAACATCAGTCCATTATTCTAATAGTTTGATTCACGATTCATTCATGTTGTGTGTATGGGATTATTATACAACAATTTTATTATTTTATTATTTATTCAATTATATCTCTTCATTCTACATACTAACAAAAATAGTTCGAGGATAGTCTAAATAATATAAAATTTTTGATAATCGTCTTTTATTTTATCATTTTGTCTCCACTTTCATAATGATTTTGTCACTGGTATTTAGTTTGACAGTAATTTCAAAAAATATCTGATAATAAATCATCATGAACATGTTCTGTGGTGTAATGAATTGATACCATGAATTGATATGTTTTTTGATGAATAAATCATGCTATGAAAACAAACAATGATGGATTGATAGTGTATTAGAGTTCCACATTAATTGGTTTTCACACTCTATTGAGGATAAGTGATGGTAGGTGTAGATGTTAATTAGTCTGTTGACAAAATATTATCTATAATGACAAATTGGTTCACACAAATCATGTTCTACATTCATATGTGGTATCTGTGAAATATTTGAAGGAATTTGATGTGATTGTAAAACCATAGGAAGAACATAAATGTTCTATGAATAAAACCTTATTAGGCAGCATGTACATCAGAAAAACACTAGTTGTGTACCCCATCTCCCCTTTTGTGTCACATATGTGTACATGCTAGGATAAGTGGCATACACCATATGGCATGTGTCATGTTTCATGTGAACCTTATATGAATTTTTTGGAATGTAAACGGAGTACACAACCATGTGGCCATATTAACATAAACTCTATATACTTTAGTTTTCAAGGTAATGGGTGTGTGACACATCAAGCGTGAGCCCAGACCCCTAAGTGTTTTGTGATGAGATTTATGCAGGCATAGATCAGAGTACATAGGAATGTGTATGCGATGTGTCAATATCTCTATCATCATATAAATTTTATGATTTCTTAGGAAAATCCCTTGTATTGTGGGAAAGGAATTTTTAGTGATTGTGAGACACATGCATAACAGAGTTTTGTGAGACACATCATGTACCCCAAGAAACATGTCGTGTAGTCTAAAAATGGAAGTATGGATCCCTCCTCCTTCTCAATTTGTCATTTTTTGAGAACTTTTGTAATCATAATTGTAGTAATATATTTAGATTATGTTCCCCTAATCCATTTCTACAAGTGTACTGTGAGAAATCCACTCGTCAGTATTAAATTATGACCCCTCAATGGGCATAGACTCAAATAGTGTTTTTTAATCCCACCATGATCCTAATGCTGGGATGCCAAATCTTTTTCCCAAGGTAGGGTTCCTAGAATCGATGTGACCAAATACTATATGAGCATTTATACCCTACTTAGGAGGTTAATTCAGATTTTTTTTGACATCCCCCACGTGCCCTAGGTGTGATCCCCTATCTTCCCATCTATATCTACTCCTTCTAAAGAATTGTAGAATGGTCAATTTTCTATCTCAGAAAATATTCTCTGTTTCTTTCACTCATGTTCATTACCAGATTCGATAACCATGAAACCTTAGATGGATTCCATCAATGTGATCATTATCTTGGAGTGAGTGATTCCAAGATAGTGTTACTAAAAATATTACGTGGGATCCTAGGATGGGGGTATGAGAACATACTAGATTAGGGTAATTTAGTTGTATATTTGGGTTATACATGTTTATCATTAGGTCTCATATCTCAATTGGCATACCAATGTTTCATGATATAATTATTCTGGATAGTGTATATTTTCTGTTTTCAGATCCCCCTAGGTTTTGTTATACACATCCATACAAGGGATTTTCTCATAGATGTCATGTATTATATTGATTAAATATCCTTTTACATAGTCCTTAGAGGACTGGGGGAATGTGGAGCATATTCTATCCTAGATAAACCAAGTATTATGAAGTGGTTTCATTTGATAGTATTCCCCACCTTTGTAGTAGGTTGTACATTATTTCTAGTTTTTTGGGTCTATATTTGACTTCTTTTTATTATTTTACAATTATTTTTACATACAATGATGTTGGATTGATGTTATTTATGTATTATTGGTATTATTTTTTCTTTACATTTCATATTTTTATGGGATTGTAGATGTGTTCATGTTTATGGGTACATTAGGATAATGCCACCCATGTGTTTGATATGTTTACTTAGAAATTTTTTTGAGTTTATGTCCTATTATATGTAGGATTGGGGTAGTCAAAATAGTTTTATCATTATCTAGGAAGGCCTCAGTGGATCAGGTCATGAAAAAGTGGTATTAGAGGAGTATTTTATAAGCCTAGATTGGGGATTTTTTGTCTATCTTTGGAGTTTGGTTTGGTCATTATTGAAACAAATTTAAGATTTTTTAAGTTTGTCTCATAGTATAGGGACTCCAGTGTTGGTGCATAGTCTGACAAATTGATTCACTAGGACTCGGATAACCTGATTGTAGACATGGTACATGTAGGAACAAGTTATAGGTAAAAAAATATTGTGCATCCATAATAATGGTATGGGTATTGGTTTCCATGTCCTTGATTTATCTCACCAGATATACTCATTAACCACTGTACATAGACTCTCTATGTATGATGATTCTAGGATGATATCCAGTGAGTATTATGTGCAATAGATATGAGTATGACCCAATGAGTGGAAAGTCTTCTATAAATTCATTTGATGTTGAGAAAAACATTCTGCAGGATGGTCATCAAGTGTCTACCATTGATCAGTTCATAGACCCACCACCTATGATTGCGGTGGATGAATCTTTTATGGCTGATTCAGGAACACCTTTGATAGTAATAGATGATGATTTAAAGGGTTCAATCATGCATCATGAGATTTTTTGTTAGCGATCCTCTAGGATATAGGGTTATGAGGGACCAATGATATTAGGTATATGATGTATGTCCCGATATTGGAGGTCTCACCGTTAACAAGTACCTTAGGGATAGATCAATATTCTAGGAAGAGGAAATATTATACATGTGATGGGTAGGGAACTCTCACATTTTAATTTCCTACCCATCATTCAATAAAAAAATAGGTGACAAGGGGAAACATTTCCAAATATAGTGGGTAGAGTAGGGAGTTCTATATGGTGGAATACGTGAAATTGGAGTTAGGGAAGAAATAAGATGTAGGAGGAACTTTGGTTTTCTGCTACCCCTAGCCCCTCAAGGTTATCCACACTGGCCTTGGGAATCTAGTTCTAAAAATCATGGATAACTATCGTAACTAGAGACCTTTTACCCATAAAATCTATGATTTATTTAAGGTATGACCATTATTTCATCTAATTTTTTTAAATTTCTATTAGACATTGCTTTTAGCCACTTTCTTTAATATTTAATTTTTGTGTTTTATAGTGAAACTAGGTGTTGGAAGATCCCTCTGTTTGTAATGTTTGGTGTGGCTTCAGACTCACATGATAGAGGGATGTTTAGCCCACTGAAGTGAATTCTTGAGATGTTATCCAAAAATTGTGAGGTTGATTCAGTGCATCCAAAAGAGGATACTCTCTTGGTTTGGTGGATGGGTGCCTTTGGCATGTCTATTTGGGGTCCACATTGTGTTCTAAGGTGTTGGATAATGCCCTGATTGAGGTGAACCGTTGGGTGAGGGAAATTGTTGCATCAAGCAGTGGGAATACTAAGAGTCATCAAGTGGAGACAAAGGTATGATGTAATTCATCACTCCACCCATGGTACGTTTCAAATAGATTCATGATCCACCTATCTGTAATCATAAACTATGATTGATATGTTTTTGTGATATTGGATCATTTTTTTCTTGAGCCTTGTGTTATATGATATAGTAGAGAATATCAAAGATCACACAATTCATCTAATGGTGTATCTTGACATTAGGGTGGATAAAGAGCCACATATGGAGAATTCCAATAGTGGTTTGAGGCCCTACATTGATTTCCTCATTTTAAAATGGTTTCTTACCATCCATGCTCAGTTGTTTTCTTCCTCAAAGTGTGGTGGAGATTTCAGGTAATGGGATTATGTTTTCTGCCTTTCATTAGGTGTGGTCCCATGATGATTAGAATGAGATCATGCCCAAGATCATATGACTAAATTTATACCAGTTGGATAATATAAAACTTGTATTATTAGATAATATGATATTTTTTCCTATAGTTTTCATGGAGTTTCATTATGTCTTTTCTAGGGATGTGTTGGGTTTATCACTTCACAATGAGTTGGATTTATGTCAAGAATACCACCCAAGGAAAACCCTGATATTTTTGCTAGCATGTCAGATGGCCCATAGAGATATAATAACTAAATGTGTAGTTAACAAATTTATAAAATAGGTATATTATAATACCCAGTGTGTTCACATTATCATCTTAGTGTTTTCATACATAGAATAAGATGATTTTTTTATGTATAGCATGGTTTGACGTCACCTAAAATAGGTAACATGGGGAAGGGTATTGACATCTGATATTCAATAGAAACTAATACCAATGGTTAAAATTAAAATTGTTCTCAGAGTGTATCCATAGGAATGGTTTTCACTAGCACCAGTTACGGGGTAGGATATTATAGAGGTGCCTTTCCAAAGCCATTGTGGTTGTTTTTTGGTTTATTGTGACACATTTAGGTGAAATATCCCAGGTCCTTCTCTCCTAGATCTAGTTCTAAAATTTTAGATTTACTAGTTTGGCATTGATTCCAATAATTATAACTTAATTTATTCAATTAAAACCTTACACACCAAATGTAAATATTGGATCACTTCAATTCATGAGGACCTTTTAGGTTTTGAGGTTTAGAAAATTAGGAAAAACTCATATCAATATAGACTAATAAATAACTTGATCACTAATAAGACATAATATCCCGCTATACCCATATTTTATTATTTAACATTTGGCCATCAACATCATACTTGTGAAATCCATCATAGATATAATTCATTCAACCACATTCTTTATAACCTAGGGAGAAAGAAGAATAATAATGGTGAGATCCAATGCTCAGTAAGGGTAAACATAAGCATTAATAGTTTAATTTCATCAATAAGAACAACATCTAATAATGGTATGATAACACAATAAGAGTGCATGGGAAAATGATAAAATAACCCATACCCATCAATACATGCATCATGAAATATGAAAACATGGAACATGAAACAGTCATAATAGTCAAGTATGATGACCCATGAAATATCAATATTGATCAAATGATACATCATAAGTCTATAGTATGTAGTTAAACCCCTTTTCAAAAACATAGAGCATTACATTCATAAAAACATTTAAAATAAAATTTAATTGGAAAACCCATATGGAAAAATTCCTAAATAATCATTAACCAATGAATTAGAGTGCTATCTAGGCACACACATCATATAATCAATAATGGGATTGCATGGTGCAATCTATTCCACCCCATCATAAAATTTATAACGAGCTCAACCGAAGCTTTGTAAGAAACCCCATTGTCTAAGTTGTAAGGGGATCAAATCACACTATCTAGGAGACCCCATCATGTTAGATATAGAAGAACCACAACATCAATAAAACCCACAAAAACCATAATTATTTCATTCATAACTTCATTAACCCATGTAAAGAAAATGGGTTTCATATCAATCCCATTGAAAAATAATATACTTGTGGAAAACAAATGGGATTCATAAAAATATAATTGAAACATTGTCAACCCAGGGGAAAGAGATGAGTTCCATTAAAATTTCATTGAAACATGGTTATCACATGAAAATTAAATGGGTTCTATAACATATTATTTGAATGATTATTAACCCATGAAAATGGAATAGATTTTATAACTATCTCTTTGAAACAATCATAATCAATCCTGTGAAGGAATATGGATGGTATTACAAGAAAACAGAAACATTGGATAATTATTAACTATATTTCATTCTGAAGATTGTGAGTTTATATACCTTTAAATTATTATTAAAAACTTTATTAATAAAATACACATTTAATTTTTAAAATCATTTTTTAAAATCATAAAACTTTTTGAAAATTAATTTATCTAAAAATAACCATTAATGACTTTAAATAAATATTTCAAAAATAATTTAAAAAATTTCTTAAATAATATACCATTTAATATTTTCCAACTACTTTTTAATAAATTTTTTGAAATGTATTTTGAAAAAATAATTGGAAGAAAGCATATTTTGGATCGAAGAGAGAAATGAAGTGTGTTTTTATTAAAAACAATTTTTCAAATAAATTAAGTAATAAATACTTAAAAAAAAATTAATATGACATAAAAACATGATTATTTAAATCTTATAAATAATTCAATGAGATTTTTTGGGTATAAAAACTATCATTTCATCATTGGAAGCATAATCAGAAACAATCCCGATAAACAATCAGACTGTAACATTAGACTCATACCACTTTGGAAATATTGAATCACAATACCCATGGAATATTATCATTAAATGAAACTTATATTATCATTAAAATAAGTTTATTCCAGATATAACTTGTTAAATAGTAATAATATACACCTTATTAAAGAAGATAGGTGTTGAGTATAACTTACTCCTCAAAGAAGGAAAATTGAGACTAAAATTCCTCAATGCTCCACTAACTTTGAAACCGTAAAACCCATGAAAGATAAATGATTAAATGGATATTTAAATACCCTTAAATTTAGTTATAATAATCAAAAAATTAATTCATGATCATTATGTACACCACAAAACAAAACCTAGTGCTGAATATGGCATAAATCTCACAGAAATAAAACAGAGACATGAAAAACCCTTACCACACATTTCCTTTTAGTAAAATGTGATTTATCCTCATGTATAGTATATTCAAAAATGTTATTAAATTTTTAAATAACCATATTAATATTTTTAATGACACATGTTCTTTAATTTTTCCCTACTATTACTCAATTATCAAAAATTCCAGGTCAATGTTGTGTTTCAAATAATAACCACTTTGTTTGTTATATATGTTTTGACATTCTATTTTTGTAATAATTAATTAAATAATTTTTTCATAATATCCATAATAAAAAACAGGATATTAATAATATATATATTCACTATATATTTATTTATATTAATCTATAAAATTAGGTGACAACAAAATGAAATACATTGTTATTTGAGATGATATGTTGTATATACAAATCAACATTGTTTCATTTTCTTATCATTTTCAAAGAAGGAATATAATATATATATAAATTATCATTAAATTATAATATTTATGTCATATATATAACATTTTCTTGTTAAAATAAATCAAAAATGTTTCCATGTAATGCGTGAATGGATCACAACACTTCATGGGGCGATACTACGTCGTACCCACGAATGACAGTATCATATTCCTATAAAATGGAAAGCATGAAGTTAAAAGTTTTATAATAAATAAATATTCATAATTAAATTATAAAAACATACATATAATATATAAATAGTATTTTCATCATTATTTCCAACCCTGAAAGGTGGTAAAGGAAAACCTAATGACATCAGTTCGTGAGGCGGTAGTCCCCCAAACACACGAACGGTGATTTCATAACCCATTTAACAGACGTATGTTCTGCTATAGGTATTAACATTAACATAAAAACATATCAAAATATGGATTATATTTATGTTATTATATAATATTGATATAAAAATAATTTAAGGAGGTGGAGAAGGAAATAAAATAAAAATCCTTTTAGATTAACATTACATCTTCTTAGGGTATCCACATTTGGTTTTCAAAAAACCATGTAAGCATTTATTTTTTAAAAAACTATTGTTTGTATAATGAGAGGAATGATTTTTTGAATTTATTTTTTCAGTGTTTTTATGATAGAGATGGCTTGTTATGGGTGAATAATTGCAGTTAATGAGTGCCCCATTTATATTTGAGGAGGAGTGGAATCCTTATAAATACAAAAATATATTTATTATTGGAATGTATCCCTTAACACATGTTCCTTAAATATTGAATAAAAAATTATAAGAGGGATTATTTTTTATATTAACATCTCAACCTCAATATATAAAACAATTTGTTTAACATTTCTTTTCCTTAACTCCTAATTTTCCCTATTTTTTAATTTCGTTTTCAATTAAGGTAATATGTTTTATAACATATGTAATTAATAAATTAAGAATAAAAGAAAGAGAGAAATATTTGAAATTTTATATCCACATAAAATAAATATGGAATCCAAATTACAAAATAAGAATCTCATGTGGGTTGAAAAATTAATTTTAACTCAAGCACATGTAACGTGAAAACACTATTTTAACCCTAACTGTGCCAACAATGTTTTTACTATTTAGGGGTCAATTTGTTACATATGAAAGATTAATTTTTTAGTTTAAGAAAAATTAATTTAAATTTAATATTAATTATATATTACTTGGTATAATATAGTATTTTTAGTAATTTTAAATCATTTTTAAAAATATCATTTATTATAATATTAAATTTAGGCCAATTTTGACAATATTAATTTAGATATTATTATAAAAATCAATAAAATGATTAAATTTCAATATATTATGTTCAAAACAAATTAAAATGATATATTAATAACCCAAAACAATTTAACCCGATAATTAATATTATTTACCTCACTTTTAATTTTCTTAGTATCATTGTTTCATTAAATTATTAACATAATAACACATGTTTTGGCGTTTCTTATGAACTAATTTTAATTATATCATCTCTAAAAATTAATGAAAAATTATTATGATAATAAAAATTCATTTATTTTAAAAAATAATACATATAACCCTACCACTATATTTTTTTTCTAATCCATGAAATATTAAAGTAATTTAAAGAAAAAAGTTGCACTTATTTTTTTCTTTTTCATTGTTTAACTTTTTAAATGGGTCACTTTCCTAGAAAGGATTCATAATAACTTATACATTCATAGCCTAAGATATTAAGGGTATAGATATTTCGATAAAATGGGTGATATAATAGTGTTTAGTCATTTTTGTACCCAATATTATATGTTTAACCACTGTGTAAAGTCATTTTTTCCTTTATCACTAAAATTATTTTTTACTACATTCATTAATAACCATGGATAAAATTAATTTGTTCTTATTAGAAATTTTAAAAAATTATTCCAAATAATGACTCCATTTTTTCAAATTAAACTAATTGAAATTCTATAATTTAATTTAAAATTATTACCACTAAAGTGATGAGAAAGCAAGTTTTTAATGTGAAAATATTAAAAAGGATTGAATTTTTTTTATATCCATGTAAAATATGAAAATGATTCCAATAAACCAAATAGGATTCATTTATATATATTTTATATAATGCTACATTTAAACCAATTTAATATATAATTTACCAATATAAATTATTTAGATTAAATGTAAGTTTTCAATTAAATGTTATTTTTTCACTATTCATCATAAAATGATGCTTCTCAAAAAAATTACCATGAGATAATTTTTATATCATGGTATCAAAAATGAATACTATTTTTTAAAATAAAAAAAATAAAATATTCAAATATTAGTTTAAAAACAATTTCACTAATAAACGATAGAAAAACTATCTTTATAAAAATATAGATTTTAGGTTTCAAATATTATTTTTTCTTATATTATGATTCTCAAATAAATTAGATTAATGTAAAAACATTTAATTGAATAAATATTATATTTATTTCATTATAAAAATTAACTATTATGAATTAATATAATTTATTAGGATAATATATCATAAGAGTATTAAAATAGTTTTTTTATGAAAACATCTCTTTTATATTAAATTAGTTATTATTTTCAATTATAATTAATTATTAATGAGTGAATTAATTCAAAAAAAAAATTAAACCATATTTTGATAATTTATTTATTCATATTAATTCCATCTATTCTAACATCTAAGTGATAACTATCATGTAAAATAACAATACTAATAGTATGAGAGGGCGTCTGCCCACCAGTGTCACATCTTTTCTTCACCAACGACTGCCTCCTATTTTCCTGAGCAATAATTAATGAATGTTGGGTGATCGGCCAAGCGATCCAACAGTATAAGAGGGCATCTGGCCAATCGATAAATCATGGAAAATCTGAAATTTCTTAAAATGCCAGGGTGCCTCTTTCTAAGAGGGATGAGATATGTGCATCAGCTGGTATATATATGGTTGTGAAACACCTGATGTACCTTTGTCTTCCCATGGTGATTAGCCGATCCAAAAAATAATTTTTCGCATCTCTTGTGGACAGGATCGAGAAAAAAATTTTGTGCTGGTCCCATAAAAGAATCTCTAAATCTGGAAAAGAGACCCTCATCAAAGCTATCATCCAGTCCATTCCCAGCTACTTTATGTCCCTATTTATGATCCCGACATTCATCGTCAACCAGATCCACACAGGAACTGCCAATTTCTAGTGGGGGAAGAATGATAGAAGGAATCGGCCCCACTAGATGGCATGGGAGAAACTCTGTAGTTCCAAAGCAGAGGGAGGGATGGGATTCTGGAATTTGTGTCTCTTCAATGATGAACTTTTTGCCAAGCAAGGATGGTGCCTCCTTAACCGCCCATCATCACTTTGTGAACCAGTTCTCCGGGCTATGTACTTTCCCCACATGGACTTTTATGCTTCCACTCTTGGTCCCCGTCCTAGATTCCTCTAGAGAAACATCTGGGGGCTAAAAAGCTCCATGATAATGTACTAGGATGGAGGATTGGGAATTTCTTATTGATAAATATATATAATGATCATTGGATTATCGATAAGGATGGAACGTGGGCTATATCCCCAGTCCAACCAGGTCTTCAAAATGCCACTATCAGCAGCCTCCTATCTAACCAGGGATAGGGGTGGTGTCTGGAAAAATCCTTGATTGCTTTAATGAATGGGATAAAATAATAAACCTTATAATTCCTTGGGTTCCTGATGCAGGCCCCGACTAGCTCTTCTAGATCAATGATCTCTCGGGTGAATACACGATGAGGTCCGGCTACAGACTAGCTCTTGGGAACCACTCAGTCAGCCGGGAATAGGGACCTTGGAATTTTATTTGGAAGCTCAATGATCCCCCTAAAATACCCCAATTTTGTTGGCAGGTCTTCACGGGTACTCTCCCAACCATGAGCCTCCTCGCTCACCATCATATGACCAGTTCTGCCTTTTTTCCTTTCAGCCCAGACATTCCATAAACTCCTTTGCACACCATCATTCATTGCCTGGGAGCTAAGAAAATTTTGTATAAATGGGTTCTGACTTCTACCACTTCATTGGCATTGGCCTCTGACCTTCCTTATCTTCTTATGCGTTGGTTATCCTCTCTTTCCTCGACTTCTTCAGGTTCTCTTTGCACTCTAGCATGGATTATTTGGGTTCGACGTAACGATGATGTTTTTCATCAAGATCACAAACCCCCCGAATTCTAGATTGAACAGGCCACCTTGTGGATTGAAGGATGGTAAGACCACAATGGACATGTTATGCCTGGTGTTACCCCCCCCCCCTCATTGGAATCTCCCAACGGATGGGACTCTTAAGATGAATGTGGACGCATCGCTCCCAAATGATGGGCTTGTCGCCCTAGGCCTTCAGGCCCAAAATCATTTGGGTCAAATACTTACTGCAAAATACGAACCACACCAGGCGTTCTAGGAACCTAAAGTTGCTGAGGCCATGGGCATCCTTGTCGGTATGTTTCTCGCCTTGTGATGTGGATGGAGTGATATCATTGTTCAGTCTGATTGCCTTATCGTAATCGATACTATTCACCACAAGGATGGTGGGATCCGAGCATTTGGCATCATCATTTGAAGAATTATATCACTTTGCCAACGCTTCTCATTTTTCACCTTCTACTTAACCAAAAGGGAAGGTAACAACGCGGCCCATCAGCTTGCAGCCTCAGGCCCATTCGACTCCAACCAGCTCTGGCTGGACAATTTTCCCTCATGGGTTTTCATATGTACTTTTGCAGATTTTAGTCATTAATACTTCATGTTTTAATCAAAGAAAATGTGCAACATAAGATAAATTTTTTTTGCATATAATTCAAGATAAATAAAGTTGTATATGTAACACTAGATAATAAAAAATTTAAATTTCTTGTGAAGAATATATTTCATAAAATTTTGGAATGTTGCATGAAACCCCCCCTTGAAATGAATATCACCATCAAAATTCATCATTGATATAAAAGGATTAACATTTTTTAGAATTCCTTTATTGTAACCCAAATCATAAAAATGAAATAAAGTAAACAACCCTTAAATATGGAATGATAGAAACATAATATTCCCCTGATGATACAAAAAACTATTATTTCGCATATGGGGAACATTGGTGGAAAATTAAATGATGGATTTTAAAGAGAGTAATAATTCACATAGAATAATAGAGAGCGGTAGAGAACTTGATTAAGAGGAAGTAAATGAAAAAAATACCATCCAAATAGATGTGAAAAGAGTCATTTATATCATTATAAGTGATGGTAATTGGATTATTTTTTTCATTCATGGTATTTATCATAAGGTTGATGGATTATTTCACCATATAGACAAAACAGATAATGAAATATACATACATAAAAAGTAATATTTCATCCTTTTAACTATTTCCCACAAAAAATATCATCTTTATCTTTAAATAATGATAATTCCTGATGAATGTTTCACACGTAAAACACTAAAATCAAATTTTAAGGACCAAGTAACCATAAAAGCAATAACAAGATATTCCCCTTATAATTAAACATTATACAAAAACGGTTTGTGTTTGTTAAGATATTTCTTAAAATGAATAAACCATTATATGAAAAAATAATCTTCAAAATTCAGTAGTAATACGAAAATCTGAAATTAAATCATTCTATAAACTGATATCCTAAATAATATCAATAACCTCAAAATTAATGTGTTTTTAAACCTCAAGGATTATCTCATACCTCCTGATTTTCATGCCTATAAATATGAAAATATTATATTGATGTAAATTTAATAACTTAGCCACAAAATTTATTTTCCTTCCTATGATTATCTGTATAATAATAAATTTGTTACAATAATTACATAAATATCCAAGATCATATAAACCCTGATTTTTATCAAATCTTTAAAATATATTTCTACAAAAATAAAGGAATTAATTAAACCAATTATTTACATATAATTCCACATAATGAGACGTCATTAAAAATTTCAATAATTACTTAAATAAATTTACTACTTGAAAACCAATAATTAGGTGTCTAATACTTAAAAATTATGATCATACTTAATATTATAGAGATATGATGGTAACCTAAACCCTTAATATAACTTATTATAAAAGCATACAGATCCTCCAAGTTATCTAAAAAAACCTTTGATACAAACTATAATATCAATGGACCCACACACCCAGATCTTTTGATGAAATCGTAAAATTCACATTTATATCATTGATGTTTCTAATTGTGACCCAATTTTTTACACTGATTCCATACATGAAAAATATTAAAAACTGTATCAAATAAATTTTTGAGGACCTTTTATATATTTTTTAAATAAGTAGGACTAACTCATATCGAATTGGACTCATAAGCACATAGTTCATAAATATAATATCATCACCCATTATACCCACCTTTTATTATTACTTATTTAGTCATTGACATCATCCATGTGAAATCCTTTATTGATATAATTAATTCAACCTAATTCATTATAACATGGGGTAAATAAAATATAATAATGGTGAACTCAACATCTCAGTTATAGAAAACATAATAATTTATATTTGAGTTTCACCAATGAGAATAAGACTTCATATGCGTATTATTACACAATCCAAGTGAGTAATTCAATCATAAAATAAAAATATGCTCATCAATACCTGGATCATCAATTATTAAAACATGGAAAATGATGGAGTCATAATATTAAATAATCATGGGCCATGTGATATAAATCAAGATCAAATGAAACATCATACTCAAATATAATGTAATTAAAACCTTTTTTGGTAACTTCGAGCATTACCTTCAAAAAACCATTTTAGAACATTTCATATTAGAATAACCATACATCATACATCCAATATAATAATTACCCAATGAATTGGAGCACTATCTGACTTCATCCATTGTATAAGATATAATGGGCTCACCCAACAATATCTGGTCCACCCCATTGTCAATGCTATAGTAGGCTCACATAGCTATATCTAAGTCACTCTTTCTTCTAAGTTGTAACAAGCTCCCCTAGCAATATCTAGTTCACCCGATCATTAAACATAATGGTCTCACCTAGAGATATTTGTTCCAAACCATTTTTAAGAAGTAAATTAACCAAAAAATGAATAAAAATCATAGGATCAAACACTGTTCCTTTTATATCATAATTAACCCATGGAAATAAAATGTGTTTCATGTGAATATCATTGAAATATGAATAATCATTGAAATGTAATGGGTATCCAAACAATATAATTGAATCATGGTAAACCCAACTAAAGTATAGACATTGAGTAGTGTCTCTCTCTAGTCATGTGAATCTAGGGTTTCCTTGGTAGTGACCTAGAGGGGAATGCACGTACAAACTTTTTTGTTGAGATAGAGGATCCCTAGTGTCGCCTCCCCCTGCATCTTATTCCTCATTCATTTTTTCTCATATCTATATCATATTTTAGTTTTTTTGATGCATTTGATGTTGTATGCTTGGTTGGGGTTTGTGAGGCATCAGCCACACTAGTTCCACCCTATCTGTTCTCACCAGTCCCTTCCACTTGTTGTGGCATGTCCGATTTTGAATCTGGTGAGGGATACTCTGTGACATTTATTTGATTAGACTAAATCCTAGAGTGGTATTTTTTTGGATTATATCCTCTCAAACCCATTTAATGGTGATACTCCATCAATGTGACTTTCAGTCTTCCAGTCCTCAGTGATAAAGACAAAGCTTCAAATCCTTGGTTATTCTTCCTATTTCAGATGTTATGGCTGCAGTATCTGAGGTTGTCTCATGGATGTGGTTGGGTTTTTTTCTAGATCTGGGTTGTAGTATTTGATGGAGGATATTGTTTGATATCTTGTTTTCTGAGTTTGTGCAAGTTTTTTGGATAAATTGAAGTATTTCATACAGATAACTTGATCAATTTTGGATGAATTCCATGATATAAGTTTTCATGTTGAGACCAAACATTTGATCACTCCAAGCTCTAGTTGAAATTCAAAAAGTGTAGATAGGGTCAAAGATGAGAATATTGATATAGAAGAGACTGAATTGCTAAACGTGGAAAATGAAAAAGAGGAATTTGTTTTTGATCAGGTAGTTGTTTGATTCTATTAATGATGATTTGAAGTGCTTGGATCTTTTCGAATTGTTTAATTGTGTAGTTTGTTTGATTTCACATATTCTCTTTTGTTTGTGATTGGTTTGTGGCCCCATGGTTCATGTATATTTGGGATTATACTAGTTCACCTTCAAGGGGTTTCTACAGAAGAGGTTTAGATCAGGGAGTTTTCTCCTGATCATCTATATCCGTGTTTGGTTTCTTGAGAGGGTATGTCAACTGCCATCGGTACGGGGCCCATGCATCCTTAAACATGACAGTTATCCAAGAATCTATGTGAAGTTGTAATCTGTTATTAATTAAAATAGTTATGGTTAGGGTCATTCATTTCTAGTCTTGATCTAGTTTGGGCCTTGGGATTTTTAACTAATGGTTGTTTTTAAGTCATTGATGTCTTGTTCGGTTCCCCCTCACACCTTAAAAGGGGGTTTATACTTCCACAAAAAAAATCGATCTATCATTGTAAATCCATGGAAATGAAATGGGTTTTATAATAGCATGTTTGAAAAATGATTTACCTATGGAAAAAATTGTGTTACATAAGAATCTCTTTGAAACATGATAAACTAATTGATAAGAAACGAGATCCATCATATTCTCCTTAAACAATAATAATCCATCTAAAGAGGGAATTGGATTGGTATAATTAAAAAAAATACCCATTGGATCAATACTAAAAATAAGGTAGGTTGAATTTTATTAATGGAAATATCTTTAAAGTATTATTTAAAACATTTTGAGTATAATACACTATTCATTTTGAATTTTTTTTAAACATAAAACATTTTAAAATTTCACTTATTTGAAAATAAACTTGAAGAATTATAAATGTATATTTTAAAGAATATTTCTTTAAGAAAACAACCATTATCTTTTGAAAAATACTATTTGAAACATTTTTAATCATTTTTAGAAAAAAAAATGATTTCAAGGAAACCAGATATCCAAATGAAGAGATAAATGAAGACAGTTTTTCATAAAAACAATTCTCAAATAAAATAAGTTAAAAAGGGTATAAAATTGTAACTATTACATAAAAACATCATGAATAACATTATTATAATAAAATACCATTTATTTTTTAGGGATATATAATAATATTCAATCATTTGATGCATAATTATGAACAATCATGTTAAACGATGACATTGTTACATAATACACTTACCATTTTGGAAATTTTGATTCATAATAACCATGAAAAAATATCATTAAATGAAAAATAAAATATCATGAAAATAAATATATTCCTGTTATAACATGTAAATTGGTATGAATATACACCCTGTAAAAGAGGATATGTGTATAGTATAACGTATGTACCAAAGAAGTCTAATTGAGGCAAAAAACCGTTAACACTTTTTTAACATTGAATCTGTAATCCCCATGAAATTGATAGTATCAAAATTATATTTAAATCCTAGTAATTTTAATTATAATAATAATAAAATAATATTTGGGTATTATATTAAAAACTACATAAAAATAAGTGGGGAATATGACATATATCTGGAAAAATAAAATTGAGACAAGAAAAACCCTTACCGTACACATCATATTGGTTGAACATGCTTTAACATCAGTTATAGTGGTTTTAAAAATATTATTAAATTTTTATTGAACCATATTGAAATTTAAAATATCATATATTATTTTTATATGACCTTTTATTACCTATTTATTAACAATTCAATGTTAAAATTTAGCCTTAGGTAATAACCACTTTGTTTTATGTAAATGTTTTGAGTTGCAATTTTAAGTCCACTAACAACAGTCATTTTTCATAATATCAAGAATTTAAATTATTATAAAAATATCATATGTATCTAGTATATATTTATTTATATTTATTTATAAATTTTAGTGATAGGAATGTAAATACACCATTCTTGGAGATTCTATGTTATACGTACACATGAACACTATTTACATTTACATATCATTTAGAAAGAATTAAAATTAAATGATATATATATATTAATAAATTTAGAATATTTATTTCATATTTATAACATATTTTTTAAAACTCATACCTAATACGTCCCATGTAACGTTTGAAGGAATCACATCGATTCGTGAGGTGGTAGTCCTTCGTACACACGAACGATGTTATCATATTCTGAAAAAATGGAAACCATTAATTTATGTGTTATATAATATTTCCAGAATCATAATTACCACATAAACATCATATATATAATATTTAAATAGTATTTCCATCATTATTATAATCATTGAAAGATGGTAATGAAAAAATGAATGACATCGGTTAGCGAGGTTGTAGTCTACCACACACATGAACACTGATTCCATAACCCATTTGATGGATGTGTGTGTGTTTGTAGGTGTAACCTAAACATAAAAAATATATAATTATATGTAATATAAATGCTTTATTATATAATCATGATATATAAGTAATTGAATGTTGTGGAGAAGGAAATAAAAAACACTTTTAGAATAACATTATTTCTTCTTCAAGTATCCTCCTAAGGATTACTCTAATACCATGAAAGGTTTCATTTGTAACAAAAATATGTATTATAAGATTATGGGAGGGAATTTAAGAAGGGTATTTCTTATATTTTTTTGGGGGATTTAATGGTTTGAGAGAAACACATAATTGAGTAGAGGGAGTACGCTTTTTTAGTTGACGATGAGTAGAATTCTTATAAATACTCGGAAGAATTTACTATTGGGGGGTCTAACTATTCTCATGATACTCCAAATTTGAATAATAATATAGTGTATGTATTATTTTTTTCAATTAAAGCCTCTTATTCATAGAATGAATTCATATTTTAATCATTTTTTTCATTAAATCCTATGTTTACTTATTTGTTTCATTTTGGATTTTCATTAAAGAAACTAGTTTTCTATCTTATGTAGTTCATCCATTAAGAATAAATGAAATAGATAATTGGTATAAATTTTAAATCCATTAATTAAAATAATGAAATCCAAATTTTGAAAAAAATAACTCGTTTGATGGAAATTAATTTTTATATAAGCACATGTAACATGAAAAAAAACTAGTTTAACCCTAATCACACCAAAAATGTTTCTACTAGTTAGGGTTAAATATTTTCATTATAAAAGATCAATTGGTCCAATAATGGACCATATTTTATATTTATTATCATTTTAAATACACTTGTATGAAAATTGTACCGTTAGTAATTTTAAATCATGTAATAAAATATCATTTATTAAAAAAATAACATTAATATCAATTTTGAAATTATTCATTTAAATTGAATATTTCAAAATAAAATAAAATAATTGAATTTGAATATATTATGTTCACACCTATTATAAATGTTATATTAATCAAATATAATTAATTTAACAATATAATTCATTCTACTTACCTCACATTTAATTTTTTTAATATCATTTATTTTATATTATTTTGAAATAAATAATCAATGTGTTGGTTTTTAATATGAGCATAATGTAATTATATAATATATAAAAATAAAAGGTAAATTAATAAGATAAAAATAACTAAGTTATATTCCAAAATAATTTTTATAACCAAACCGATGTATTTTTTCCCAAACCCAAATCATTATATAAATTTAAGAAGTTAAGTTATATTTTTTATTTTTCATTATTTATAATATTATATGGGTTATATTGATGAAACAGTTTCCTGATTAATCACACACACACACATATATATATATTGATAAAATGTTTGTAAGTCTCTAAGTATGTCCCAAAATGTTTTTTGGACAAGTGTTGGGTTATTTTTGTACCATATATTTTATGTTTAACCACTAAGTAGACTCATTTTTACATTAATCACCATAATTAATTTTATCTGTTTTAACAAATAAATTTTTTTAGATTTAAGTTGGACTTATTAAATATTATAAATAATTCTAATTAAAATATTTTATTTCAGTTTTCCAAATTGAACTCATATAAAGAAATAATTCAATTTAAAATCAGCCCTAGAGATGTGATGACAACGTGGATTTTTAATGTGGAAATGTTAAACATATTGAAATGGTTATATATCCAAAATTAATATTAAAATTATTCCAATAAACTAAATTATATTAATAGATTTATAATTTATCTAATATATCTTTAAAATCATTTTCAAATAAAATTAATCAATATAAATTATTTAAATGAAAATTTGACTTTCAATTAAAATTCATTATTTTTCACTATTCATCAAACAAAAGATCACTAAAAAATACCAAAAAATAACTCTAAGATAATTTTTATATTATGATTCCAAAAATTATGTTTATTTTCTCAAATAAAATTTATAAAATTTTCAAAATCTACTTTTATAACAAGCAATTCTTTAAAATGTTGCAAGAGTGACTTTAGAAAAATACAACTTTTAAGAATAAAATAGGACTTCTTCTTATCTTATTCCTGACAAATATGTTGGATTAATGTAAAAATATTTATTGAATATATAATATATAAATATAATTAATATACTTTAATAAATTTATTTAATTTAATTTATTTGAAAAAAATACCTTCAACACACACAATTATTTTATAAAAACATTTCAATTATATTCAATTGGTTTTCCTTATTATATCTAAAGAAATTATAACCAATTAATTAACTTTATAAACCCATGTAAATAGTATTTTTATTTTATTTAATCTTATTCATTCCCTACATTCGATCTTTTAGGTGATAACTATGATGTAATATCATAATATTAATAGTATATTGTTGTCTGGTAAGACTCATCCTTACATGTAACACAAGTTGTCAAAGAAACATGAAATTATGTGAAATCCAAGATTAACTTTATCATATTTATTTTGAAAGATAAACTAAAAATTGTGCATAACACAATATATCGAGGAATTTAAATTAAACATAAATAATTTATTTAATAAAATCATGGGATGTTACATTAGCCATGTTGTATGCCGCAATAGAAATGTAAACATACGATCAAATCCTTTACCCTTCTTGAAAGAATTTATAGTAGTCTTTTTTGATTAACATCCATGTGTACACAGTTTCTGAAGGGTATAATTCATTACACTTGAAAATATTTTGTTTTATCTTATTTCGATGGTTGTTACCCCTCATCTTCTATTTTAAGATAGAGAGACATAGCTCAGGGATGTTGATTTGGAGTTTTTTTAAGTCTTGATATCCGTTATATACGTTTTCGACTAACATCATATTGGTCGGGATAAAATCATCACTCCTCATGGATGGACAGTGACACAATCCATGTTGTTAAAAGAGAATATAAGGATGTTTCTCCACCTAATAAGTATATCTAGTATAGGTGAGGATGTACCCGGATCCCTTAGTCACTGTTAAGAAGTATAGGGATTTATAGTGACCATTTGATTTGAAATATTTTGTCTCACCTATTTATAGGTGTTTATCAGTAGAGCTTTGTGGAGTGTTTTGGATGAATTTGTGTGCAAGAGGTAGTCTTTTCCCGTGGAATTTCCATGATTATAGTTTTAGAATGCAATTTTTATTTCACATAACGATCAAGGAGAGGATGAAACAAGCCTTTTGAGGACTCAGTTGTAGTTGAGAATTCTGTTTCACCCTATTCATATGGCTAGATATGTGGATTTATTTGGGTTATGGTTGAAAAACAATGGGTTCATAGATTTTTTATGAGATATTACTTAAGGGATCATCTTCCATTGGTATTGTTTTTGTATCACAATAGTTACCACTCCACCATATGTGTATAACCTATTGAGACCATGTATGATAGATCTTGTTTGCCACATATATACCGGTTAGATCTAGTTAGAGACAACATTTCGGTACGTAGAGTTGGTACTAGATATAGATAAAATTGATCTAGTTCATCCCATAGTGGATAAGATATGAATTGATCTATCCTAAGTCCATTGGAAATTAATGGTAGTTGATTTTGAATATTGTTAGTTATGGAGTTTTAGATAGTGTGATAGTACATCTATGGTGTTCTTAGGACCCTTTTCTTGTTATTCTTATTTTTTAATAGAGAGATTTACTGGAAATCCATTTGAGCACTTTAATTTTTGGAATCTAGTATTTTTCACATGTTTCATCTATGGAAATATGTGCATGACTTTTTGATGATGTCAACCTTGGTGAGCTTGATGACGATGATGGAGTTACCCATTACAAAGAAACATGTTCACTAAAAAGTAGCAGGAGAAAACTATTCATATGAAAGTGTTTCCTTAGGTTCATTTTTGTTAACAACAAAATAATCTTTTGAGGGATCTTATAGGTGTGGGATACCCAATTTATATCTCAGTACCCTCATTTGTGAGTAGTTTTGTTTCTATTTGGGAATAAAATCCTTGAAGGTATGAAGACTGTAAATTCTCTATTAATTCATGTAAGTCTTTGTAATATTTCATGGGATATTTCTTGGTCCAAGAACTATTATGGTGTGAGATCTTGCAGCTATTTGAAGCTAGTATTCATGTTATAAAAATAATAAATTTATTAATATCACATGCATGAATTTTGCATTATAAAGTTTAATAAATCCCAAAAAATGGATCAGATTAGAAACCTGATTCCATTGTTTAATATTAAAAGTTATTTTTATCCTAGATGTGCAAAAATATTTATAGTCATTTGTATTTTGTTTAAAATCATCCATTGATGCTAATAAAAAATTAAATTACAAAATAATTACTCATTTTCCATCATTGAAATAATGAACTAATTCCCCCTTGTAGATATAATATTATTAGGATGTTTCTAGGATTTCTGAATAAACCAAGAGATCTATAGGATCCATTTTTGGAGATCATTGAGGGTACAAAGGATCTCGATCGACAACAGAGGATCATCTTTTCAAATGTGGCATTTGAATATAGCCAATGATATTGAAATGTTATTTTTCTTCACCAGTTATTGATAAAAATAATGTTAAGACCTTTTTTCATTTCTACCCTTTTATTTCTCCCATGATGAATGAGAATAAAATTTGTTAATTTTTTTATTCGCATTCCAATCATGTTGTGGGTGTGGGTTAAATATCCAAGAATTTTGGGTATATGATTACATGTTGATTATATCTCTTCACTTGTCATTATAACTGCTACATATTGAGTATAATTTGAACAAAAACTCAAATACATTCCTAATCAAGTGTTTTTTACATTTTCACTTCAAATTATTCATGTGTTTTTCACAGGTATTTAATTTGACAGATGATTCAAAAAATATTTGGTAATCAATTTTTCACATCTTTTCTCCAGTTCAAGGGAAAAATACTATGGATTGTGATCGATATTTAATGAAGGCATCATACCGAGATAATAAATGATGATGAAACATGTGTGGATTATAGTATATCATCTATGAATTTTCTCCTTCCTATGATTATATGTAATGTGAGGTGAAAATTAAAATTCATTGATGGCTAAAATATAGTCAATAATAGTGTATGTTCAAAAATAGATCAAGATCAATGATCATCGACCAGATTTGTGATATATTGAAGGATTTAGAGGCTCCAGTGAAACTTCATGAATACAAATGGGTTCAATAAAAAACTAGACAAGATGGGGTACATTCTAGAATAACACACACCATGTATTGCAAAATTTATGTGGCTCTAGGGTTGACACATAGGGATAATTATCACACACCATATAAAATGTATTACATGTTGTGTGACACTTAGTTGATAATATTAACATGTATATAAAGTACAAGATCAAGGGTCCTTGTGGCCTTACATGATGTGTACCAAAAATTGTAAGAGAACCTATAAGAAACACAACGAGTGTCATCCAAGATCCCTACATGTTGTGTGATGAGATGCACATGCGAATAATTCAAATTATAGTCATATGGGTAGGAAACAATTATTTTTATAACTTATCATCTACATGTCATGTATTGTGGAAAAAGACATGATTTGGGACGACGATCGATGATAAGTACCAAGATTAGTGAGACATTTCATTTAACTCAAGGGACATGTTTTGTAGTATATAAAGGGTGACATGGGTCCCTAATCCTTCTTAGTTCGACTTTTGGTGAACTTATGCGAGCCTCCATAGAAAATGATCAGTAGATTAGATTACATGAGTCCATTTCTATTATGTTACTATGAGGAATCCAGTCCTTGGCATAGGATTGTGACCCATATATGTGCTTAGTCTAAGATAGTGCATGGGAGGCCCTCTTTTTTGATTAGTATGGAATACTCAATAATGTTACTTATGAAGGGTGTTTTGAATCTTCATGACCAAAACTAAGTGGGAACTAATCCCCCACATAGCACGTTACTCCATATTGGGTTTTTGGCATCCGTCATGATCCTTGAGTTTATTACACTAAATTTTTTATATTTATTATTTATAATGAGTTATTATATAATTGACTGTATATATTAGTAAATACCTATTAGTTTCCCTTTTTCTTTTTGATGGGTAGTTGTGATGAGAAACACATATCATATACACCCCTTCAGTTTTATAAGAATCATGCAGTAAGTTCATTGCGACTAGTGTTGCTACGATTCTTTAGTGGGATCCAAAGCTGGTAGTGGATGATACCATTGTGAAATGATGTATTTTACTAGTATTTTTAGGGTATCCATTTATATCATTATGTCTCATATCTTGATTTAATCACTTTTATGGATTAGTTGATTATTATATTTGTTGTATTATTAGTGATATTTTGGTATCTTACTCGGTACTGTTATACTCACCCCTTCAAGGACTCTACCCACACAAGTCATGTCCTTAGAGGATGATATATATTGGTATATTATCCATGGATAGTTGGGATTAGGCTGAGAATATTCTAGACTAGAAAGTATAATGTTCATACCAATGCTACATTTTAAGTAATCCCCTCCATATGAGAAATAATGAATATATTTTCAAATTTGGGGGGTAGGTATTTATTACTTTTTTATTTATTTCAGGTTCTTTTTTCATACACTAATGCGAGATAGACGTTATGAATCTATTAATGGTATCATTTGTTTTTTTACATTTCAGCACTGAATGGGATTTGAGATATGTGCATATTTACAAGTAAATTAGGATATTACCTATCATATTTGTGATATGACGACAACTCATTGATGGTCACTAGCCCTTGGCATATTAGAGACAGTCTTGGGGTAGTCAAACCAGGATTATCTCTAGTCATGTGGTCTCCAATTGTTCTATTCATGGTAATGATTATCTTGAGAGATCATGGGATTGTTATGTTTTTTCCTAGTGGAAATGGGAATCTATGGTGATCTTGTTAATGAAATGCTAAATAAATTTTTAGTGCCAAATTATAAAATTAATGTAATTAAAAAAATTAATTTGAGGAAATAATAAAATGAATTATTCTTGAATGTTTGTTTACATATATGATTCCATGTCCTTAGTAGTGGATGTCTCGTGTTCGATAGATGGTAGTTCCAGTTTTTCCTCAGACTAAGTTAATATCCATTGTGTGGTTATGAGATATATTATATATTTTATGTAATGTGATTTCATTCACTTCCCCATCCATTTTGGTAGGAAAATTGACTCCCAGTGTACTGTGGGAGGTTATTTTCAATAAAATTCAGGTTTGAGTGGAACGAGTGGATGTCTACCCCTATTTTCCGTCTCTATTTTTTTTTCTATCATGTGTTTTATGAATTATGATTACCATTACCATCTATTTAAGGGGTTATAATGAAATTAGGTTATTTTGAAAAATTGTATTTCTAGATATAGTATTACATGAATTATTAAAGGTATTTTGGGTGTTGGATGTGAGGGATTAAGGTATAATACACGACATTCAGGTTATGGGGGCACTCAAAAATGCATATGGTACTATATTGTGATATGGGATGGAATGATGGGATAAAGTGATGCATATGGTGAATAGTATGTGATGATTTGTTATAATGCTTGATACAGATGATATAATACATAACATAGGTTATTTCAGACTTTCTTACATTTAGAGAGAGATGGATTTGAACATGGGATGTTTGATAATAGTGGAAAACAAGTAGGTAAGTGGTAGTGCAGTAACTTATTTTGATATTATGTTATATGATCACTTGTATATATTACATTATAGGATATATCCATGATCAGTATGGGGTTATAGTATACTAGTTAAGGTATTGGGTCAGATTGACTATTTTTTCACTCTTATTTAGTATGATTTCATTATCTTTTTAAGGAGGGTATTTAGGGATGATCCTTAAATTTTTATAATTTATTCTCAACCTATATGTATATAAACTATTTTCTAGGTCTCTAGGAGGTGGTTGGTGATCAAGAGTGAAATTACTAGCTTGTGAGGTGTTCAATAGCTATTTTTTCTTTCTTAGTGGTTGTTAAGGATAATCTTTTCATTCTTGTAGTTCCAATCTTCTAGTTGTCTTGGTTTTATGATATTAAATGAACATATTTATAACCTTTTAATTTTTTTACATATGATTTTTTTTTTGAATTTTTAACTTACCTATTATTCATTATGTTTTTTAAGATCGTAATTTTACCTGTCAATGTGTATGATATACCCTTAGTGTTTGTCATAAAACCATGGCCTATTGAAGGTGATATTTGGGTTTTATTTTCTCACTTCTATCATTTCCATCCTAGTAGGGATACATTTTTATGGAGGGGTCATGAATGTTAGGTTTCAATGGTTCAGGTTGAGGGATAAAATACTCTATAGGGGTAGGAACAGCTGAGGACTCTATGGTTTGGTAGGAAAATGGTTTCAGCTAATTTTAGTAAACCTTATTAAGAAGGGATACCGACTGAGACATAGTTTTTTAGGGACACCTATCATATGAGGCATGAACCATGAAGTTTTTTGAACCTATTATGTGAAGTGATATTGGTTCTAGTTTCATACCTTGGAAATTTTCATGAATTATTCTTCTTAAATAATTGTTTGAAATACACAGACCATGGTATTAGGATGTTCCTTAAATAATTAATTAAATAAATCATAAATATTCAATATTATCAGTTTGTGGGTAATTAATGTATTTTTTGGCAATGGATCCAGTTCAAAGACCACAACTAGTTCATGCTAAGTATATTCATTAGGATATTCCAATAGATCACCATAGAGTGGAAGAAAATGATGAGGAAACCTAGAGGAGGACACTCCAAGACTTTCAGGAACATATTTTTTTTTGGATATTGAGGGAACCATTTTAGTCTCATTAATATAAGACTGGTCTTAGGTGGTAGAGACAGCCTTCAGTTTTATATATTCTCAGATGGAGATCTTTTTTTGTTGGAGGAGATGATGCTACATTTAGTAGTGAGGCAATGGTGATTCTTGTTCCTTAGGTATCATGAGGAGATACCAATATAATGAGGCAAGTTTTGAGACATTTTCCTTGATAAGTTTCCTTATACCACCACAAAATCATCCAGTAACTAGGTGTAGATTAACATTATATCATGGAGTTTTAATATGTAAGTATTTAGGATCCATTTCTATAAAAATAACCACTATGATTCAGATCTATTATCTAATAAAAAGATCAATTAGGAGAATTTCAATGAGTTTTTGAATATAGATATTCTTTTCTAAGTCATCCCATTTATTTTGTCAACATATATCAAGGTGATGGTGAGTATAGAGACTATTTAAAGGAATATGGGGTAGACTGAATCATCATTGTAGTGGTGTAATCAATATTTTTCATACAGAAGTTCTATGGTCATGTGTTCCCAGCTTTTTAGACATATGGTCTTTTAGATATCTAAGGGTAGGTCTCAGACCTAATGGTGTCCTTTCTCAATGGGTAGTGGCTCTTAGGACCATAATAAGATATCATATGCAAGTATATTATGTGTATGTTAAGGTAATTAGTTTAAAGAGTGCCTAACCATATTGATTAATAGATTTTTAGTAGGATATTCCCTTCATGTTTCTCTTTTGAGGAAGTTTCAATAAAGGTCAGAACAAAAGTGTGACAATGTTTTGTATTAGTAGGGATAATATACATTGTTCATAGGATATCCTTGATATGATACTCATCCATAGAGAGTACATTGTGACTATGATGGTTTTCATAATCTTAGTTACAAAGGTTGTGAAGTAGGTTGTGTTCACCTACATGTTTTGGAGTTTTTAGTGGTAAAGAAGCCAGATATTTTTCTTGATACCCTTCTCTTATAATCTACTTTGGTTCATACATTTTTTAATTAGAAACTATGAACTCCTTTATCACACTATCCCATTTCTTTACTTTTTAACTTGAGTTAAATAGGATTGATTTTATCTTATCATTGACTATATTAGATGGAGGTTGAGATTATCTCTATGATTATGTAGAAATTTTAATCTAGTGATAGGAAAATACCACTCTTTGGATGAATTTATATATTTAAAAAAGAATCCACACATCATTAATCATTATCCTGGACTAGATTTATTCAGTGTAGGCTATTGTGGATTACTTTAAGAGATAGATTTTGTTTTATTATGTTGATGGAGATCATATAGTGTCTTTTGGGAGTGATATCCTCAGATAATTTAGAGTCTTGTTCATTCAATGTCTTCCATAATGGATAAGTTAGTGTTGATTTCATTATATGCATACATGATAGTGTTTAAAAAGTGTTTTGGAAGAGTACCATGATGTTTTATATGTAGAGATTATAGTGTTACACACCCCCTCAATGAGAGATCAGGTTTGGATAATAGCTATAGTTGAGAACTTTCCAAATCTCACATTCTCCATATATGATGGAAATTTTGGAGTTGTTAGATTTGTAGGTGTAGATTGAATATAAATTAATGTGAGGATTTATTTATCCAAGTGTATCACCATGGGGTTCTCTAGTTATATTTGATAGTAATAATGACGGTAGAATTTATCCCCCAATCAATTCTCATCACATAAAGTAGGTCAAAATGATGAACCTTTATCCCCTTTTATGCAATGATGATTTATTCGATCATATAAAAAATATAGTCCATTCTAAATATATGATCTTCATTGGTATATCATAATGTATGGTTAAAATATGAGGATATTCAGATGAACAATTTACAATTTCATTAGGGGGTTATGAGTTCATTATGATGTCATTTGTTGTGAATAACGCCCCAAATTTGGTTATCATATTAATAAATATGGGGTTCAGTGTATTTCATGTTTTGTTTGTGGTAGGTTTTTTTCATGAAAACCCTATGTACATTGTGTCTAAGGATGATCACATAGAGCTTGTACATTCCATTTTGTAAATTCTTCGTCATAATGAATTATTCATGAAGATGTCATAGTGTGAGTTACAGTCTCAAAAATTTTGTTTCCTGGGGTATCTCATGTAATTTCATTGAGTATTTGTGGATGGTTCAAATATTGATGTATTCATTTAATGGGTATCCTCAATAAAAATAATGAGGGGTTGTGTTTACTTGGTATTTTAGGATATTATTGTGTTCTTTTAGTTGGATTATCTTAGTATGTAACTCCTTTGAATTCCATGACTATAATGGATATAGAATTCATTTGGACAGATCAATTTTATGAAACATTAGAAAAGAATATATAGAATTATATCAATAAACCAATTTGTTATTTTCTAGAAGAGGTTGTTTTGTTTGAGGGTTTATATGACACTTCTGTTCTTGGCGACGGTTGTTTTCTAATGATGAATAGATCTGTTATTTCTTATATGTCTTAGTAATTACTTCCCCATGACTGTATTTGTTCCATGAATGATATCGAGTTGTTAGTAGTCATTTTTTCCATAATGTTATGGTTGAATTACCTCATCACTGAGATGATTATAGTTTTTACAGATCTCAATATCAAGTGATGTGTATTTTACTAGCATGACCAGATCAGGTGATGAAAATGGTTGATGGAATTAATGAATGATTATAACATTGAAATTTCATATACATATGTTAAGGGTAATGTTGTAGTGGATGCAATTAGTTTAAAGTCACATAGTAATGTCATGCATAAATCTAGAGATTTCTAGAGAGAAATAAAATATCTCTCAACGATACGTCATGATATGGGATAGGTTGGTAGAAGGGGTTTCCTTTTTTGTTATGGAATTGTGGTTATATTTGGTACAGTGCATGGATGGGCCACTATTAGAGGATTCCAAGGTGGTCTTTTAGAGAGACCAAGGGGACTTTAGTGATTACCCTAATAATTGGATTTTGGATGAACAATACTATATGTTTTTTGAGCGGCTTATTTTCATCCATTTGTAAATGTATGTGGTTTTTCTCCATGATTTACATATCTCACCCTTTGTGGTTAATCCTATCATGAAAAATAAATACCAAGATATGTGTGGACATTTTTTGTCATGTGTTGAAGAGAATAGGTTCAAATTTTGTGTCTCATTGTTTGGTCTTCTATAAGGTGAAGTCCATGAATCATGATACTAATGGTTTTTTCCAACCATTGGATGATCCTTAGTTTATGTACGAGGACATATTAATGTAATTATTTATCAATTTTCCTCAATAATATTGAATATTTTATGATATATGGGTGATATTTTAATATTACAAGAAATAAAACAACATTATAGTGATCAATAATCCAATCTTGGTGGATTTTTGTCGATTATATAACAGGAAGAGGTATTAAGACAACATAGTGTCCTGATGATGATTATCTCTAATCATGATCCACTTTTTATCTTTAGTTTGTGGATAGGTCTCCAATATACATTATTCTCTTAGTTATGAATTATGACTACTTTCCATTCACAAATGGATGTTTAGAGGGAGTGGAGCATTTAGACACTTGAGGACATGTTGTGTGCTTTTGTCTGAAATTATAAAGGTTTATGGATGAGGAACCTAATTTTTTTCATGTTTTCTTAAGGAATTGGTTTTTACTCCATTCTTAGTAATGGAATATTTAAATCATTGTATGGATTAACATTAAGTTCCCCATTTTCATGAATTATGGTCCGAGCGTTAGTAATTATTGATCCAGAACAAGTACCTACTATATCAGTGATGGTTTAGGAAATTAAGGAGTGGATGAAGGTAACAAATGATCATTAAAATTCTTATACAAATCAAATGAGAAGACCTCTAGATTTTGAAATTATCAATCATGGTTTCTTGAATGTGAATCCTCATCCTGGCCATGGATAGTTTGGATGTAGGAGTGTGATTTATCCTTTTTTTAGCTTTTCTATGTGTTAACTCATGTTGGAGTTTATGTGTACTTTAATCACTTCCCATATAGATTGACTATATACATGATGTCTTTCATATTTCACAGATTTGTCATTATCTTAATGGTTACTCTCATGTCATTTATTGGGGTGAGATCATTGTTGAATATGTTATGTGTAAAACCCCTCCCCTCTTTATTTTTTTTTGGAATATGTAGAGGTGCTATTGACAATAGGTGATATCCCATGAGATAGAAGACATAAATAAATACCAAGCTCTTTGGAAGTGTTCGGGATAGATTTTCTCATTAAAGATAAATAAGTCATCATACATTGGATAATAAACATCCAATACTCTAAACTATTCATGAATAAATAATCACATAAATCAATAAAATACTAATACAAAACTTTATTTGAGTAATCGTGGAAGATAAATAATGGTTTAAGTATTATCCTTCAAATAAAATGATATTGGAACCAAAGTGGAACCCTCCTAGTCCAATAAATAGATTCTCCAGGACTCTACTTTCATCAAATAGACCATGATATCATGGATCATGAGTAGAGATGTAGAAAACCTTTTTGTTCCCTATATCTCAGTATACAAAACCTATAAATGAAACAAATTCCCCAAGTAGTTGTGATTATATCACATAGTAGCATTTCCCTAAATACATCCCAACACATCCCACTTGGACAATAACAAGTTATCACTTTTTATATAAAATCAGAATCGGTAAGATAAACATTTTATATCAAAACAATAAGAAAGTTTCTTATAATAAAACATTTAAATGATATTTTATCTTTTATTACCATTTCCATAACTTCTATTTCCACACCAACTCATATAATGCATAGAACCATAGACCTCTTTAAACTCACGAGTGGTGAGTTATCCTTTATTCAATCCTTCTATTAGAGAACCTATTTTACAGTGGTAATTCCTCCAATAATCCATCCTTAAAATTAATTAAATGGTGGAACTTCTTCCCATTATCAATTCCATAAGAACATAACCACACGCTAATACTTTTATAGAAAATATCCAATAAAACATTAATTTAAACCAGAACATAATCTTACAAAACAATCCATTTTTAAATAACATGAAATAGAATTTTTCCACTTCAATATCATGATATATTTTAAATAATGGGTATTTGGAATTTATCAAAAATCATTCCAACTATTTCTATAATAGTGGAGTGAGAGAAAACCATTCAATCTCAAACACAATTAGCGCAAGGGATCCAATATGATTTCATAAATCAAACCTCTTCCTATCATTCCTGTAAGAAAACCAAAAATGATATCATTACTAGAAATAAAAACCCATATAACTAGGTATCAAACACTTATCAATGGTTCCAATCAAGTCAAAACAAATAAATAAAAAACATAAAGGATGAACCTAAACCTATCCTTTGATTCCAAAAAATGCTTAAATTTTAATTTTCCCTGGAGTCCTAGAATTATGGATTAGTATAAATAAACATGGAGATCCATGGGGTCAATTGGAAAAATGTTTCAGGAAAATAAAAAACACAACCACTAGTTGATGTAATAACCACCGATCTTGAAATATTTATTCTTTAAATTCATAATTTATGTCATAAGTCCATCGAGGTTCACCTATCCTAAAAAACAACCATCACCTAGATTAATTTTATAGGTAAAACATAATTCAAATTGAAAATGTCTATTTTGCATCAAAAATATTGTTTTCCCTATACTTTTCATATAGAATATGGTCTAAATATATTATTTTATAAAACATTAATTTACGATGTAAATTGCTCAATCAGATTTTCTAACTACCATACTACAAGTTATTTTCTTTTTACCCCTCTAGATAAATCCAAAATTTATCCCAATGATTCATAAAAACTATAAAAAATTCATAAAACCATTTTTCCCCTCCAACCAAGTTTCTTACATTCTTACCACAATTGGAATTTCTATACATTGGAAACTTGAACAAATCAGAACTTTTCCCCCACATAAATTTTCCATATTCCCATGTTTCCACTTGAACCTAACCACGTAACTAAAGTAATCATCCCAAATAAATTGAACTCCCTTTATGGTTATTTTCTTGTGTATGCAGAACCATTATTGGTTCATGGATAAATTTTGTATCTTGATAAATACTAACATAATCCCAACTGATCACATCTCATGGATTCAGATAATACTTCTTTAGTTGAGAAACATTAATGAGGTTATGAATGAAACTGACTCTCGACGGTAACTCTAACTTGTATGAAACTACACTAATCCTGTTTATAACCTTAAACAGTCCCATATATAATAATGTTAACTTCCACTATTTCCCCAAAAATCGATGACCATGTTTGGGTGGTAAATTCAATAAAACATTGTTACAATCATAAAAATTAAAATGTCAATGTGATTATCTGCATATGAAATCTATCTGCTATTTTTCATAGCTATACATCTTAGAATCATTTGGATTTTCTTTATTGTATCATTCATTAGGCTGATTCAAATTGATATTCTATCGCCATTTTTTAATAATTAAAAATATAATGACATGAAATATTATAAAAACCCTTGAATGGGTCCATATTTATTGTCTATTGAGAATTTGTTTTATTATAAAATTAGACCAACAGAATATGATCCTCCTATGAACAACTAATTTCCACGAAACACACTCTAAGAATATCCTTATATGACTATATAGGGCATTCTGACTACCCATAAATCTATATATGATTTGTTTTTGTCATAGTCAACTGACTTTTAACAGAATTTTGTAATGATCACCAAAATAGAGAAATAAAACTGGTGTCTTTATCAGTTAAAATAAATGAAGAAACTCTAGGTAATATGACCGTCTATAATATGTATAATAGTTTCAATCCCTCAAACACATTGGATTATCTAATGCTGTTAATGTGTGTGTATTAAATATGGCTTTCCACTAATTCCCATATAGAATAATGTTTTTGTAGTTTTCTCATTAGGCCTATGAAAAAAATATATTGAAATTTTCACCATCTTCTGTACTGGTATAGGCATAGACTACAACATACCAGTTGATCATTAATTTTCTTCCATTACATAAAAATATGTCTTATATTTCATCACATAGTATAAAATCCCTAATTTAGTACCTACCCAACCAAAATTTGATTTCATTAACTTTTACATTTTATAAAAACCATGATTAATTTACCATTTAAAATGGTTATATATAGATAGAATTTGTCTCTATCTATATTGAGGAACTCTAATTTTATTTTGAAAACAAAACAAAGAGTTTGAATCATATTTCCATTCATTGGAACTCTCCCAACCATTTTGTTTTTTTCCAAATCGTAATAAAATAAAATCCTTATACTTTAGAATCTATTACTAAATATACTAATTCCATAACAATATTACTAAAATAAATCTTTATACACCCTGGTTATTATAATAAAACATCATATATGCAATAATGATCATCTACTTCCATTACTCATGAGCTTCATAAAAATCTATTTTGTAAGACTTCTGACTCAACATATCTATTAAAAAATTCCCTTGACGCGATATGTATACTAATTTGAAATTCAAAATATGGATGTAATTTATCCGTCATCATTACCTAAAGTTATAGACCCAATGGGAAAAGATATATTTCAAAATAATATGGTTATTGAAAAATATGAAATTTTCTCCAAAGAAGTAATGGATTCACGTACATATGGAGAGGGAAAATGATACTAATTCAAGGGAATGCATATGATAATTATTATAATGCACTCTAAACTTCATTAAACCCTAGTTGACAACTTATTCACCCTACATGAAATAAAAACCATGTCCTGGTTGAGATGAATGACAATATAAAACATAGTTTGTACCTGGTACTAAATAGATTAGAATGGGTTCTGAGCATAGATAGGTTTTAATGTCCAAAAATAATTTCCAAAATTCATCATTCTATACAAATAGAACACCTTTCCTTATAAGATATTTCTAGAGAGAATCAATTTTTTATAAATCCCGAAAAAAATCGGGGATAATAGCCTTTAAATCCCTGAGAACTACATACCTCAAAATCATTCATTGATGTCTACAAAAATACTAATACCTTTATCTTCCTAGGGTAAACTATTATGCCTTTTTGAAAAATTAAATACCTGTGTAAATGGGATTATTGAATCTATAAGTCACACAAATAAAATATAGCATACAAAAAAATGATCTTGAAATGTACTCAGTATGTTTTCCATGTGATCCTCATGGAAATTCCTATTAAAAAAGTAAACTAAAATATCATCAAAAAATACTACAAAACAAGATTAAATGTGATTGTGGAAGATATGGTTAATCAAATCTATGAAATGTATTGGTATATTAATCATACCAAATGGATTTATTATATATTCATAATGGACATAGTAAATCTAAATTTATTTCTTCATAATATCAACTATTTTGATTTAGAGATGATGATAAACATTGCATAGATCAATTTTTTATAACCACATGGAACTCCTTAACTAATCAAATAGATCATAGATTCAAGGAATATAGTAATAAATTTTAATCATTTATCAATTCAAATTATTTTAATCAATACAGAAGTAGAGTGTGCCATCTACCTTGTTTATGAATAAAATTGGTGCATCCCAAGGTGTTGAAGTGGGTTTGATAAAGACATTACTTTAAAACTCATATGGTGGTAACTTTAACTACTAAAACAAAGTTTCAACCATTTTATATGACTATATAGAAATAGGACTTGTTCTAATGAGTAGATAAATAGTAAAAATGATTTCAATTTCTAGTGGGAACTAAGATAAATAATTACGAAAAACATTTGGGAATCTATCCACAATTTTACAAAGCATATATCATAATATATTCTTAAGGTTATTGCTAATAACTTACTATATATGGTTCTATCCACAATTACTAAAGGTTATTCTATTATTAAATTTTTATCTCAATCACCCTTGAGATGATTAAGGCCTTAATATTGGGGTTTAAATGTTACCTACCATGTGTAACAATTGATGTGGTCTTTAAATCCAACCAACCAATACATACCAATGGTCAAATCAAAGAATCACTCTTTAGTACCATAAACTACAATATATACTCCACTGCATCAATTGTAACTTAATAAACTAGGCATTTGGAAAATTTTCACTCTCACCGTCTAGGGTTGTATTGATACTTATGAAATGAGTAATCATTCTCATGTTCAATCTCAATTATTTAAGCACTGAATAATAAAGGAAATATTGTGATGTTATGGTATCAAATAATACATTAATTAGAGTATAATTCCAATGAATTTTACATCACATAATAGAGGAACATGGTATATCACTCACAATAGCTTGTTATGATCCTTATAAATGTCAATCAGCTATCATGGGATAGGTCAATCTTCCCTACTATAGTGTCGGTTGAACGATTGAAGTATTTTGAGAAACAACTTGGTTCACTTATAATTGTGATTGTGAACTAGTAAAATGTGACTGTTTCATCCAAGAATATAGAAGAAGAGGTTGATTTGATCATATCCCACCTACTGATATATGAATTTTATGAAAAAACATCCTGATATGACTTTATATCAATGGTGTAAATTCCATGGTGGTGTTGGTTTTTTCCAAACCCAATGAACTACACTAAAAACATACATCATTTATGTTAAATATTTCATGTAATGTTAAATGATTAAAATGGCTGAGTGTGAGGTGATCCACCAAAATAATATTATATATATTTATTTCTCTTATTTACCATATTGTATTTTCCCCTTTTTCTCATGGAAATAAACATGCTCCCTTTATTAAGATTTCAAGTATGGTCTATTTCATCAACTTCTTATAGATTAACCATCATCGTATAATCCAAAATATAGTGGATAAGTATCTTGGATTGAATATACAGTCACAATACTAAATGAAATAAATTTTATATCAAGGACACACATGAATCTATATTCATATAAAAAATATGTTTATAAACATACATTCATACTCTATCACAAAGGGTTTTTCTTACTTTAATATAATGAAATAAATGATACCTTATATTTTAAATGTTTTTCCACTGAATATTTTATTGAAAATGTCATCATAATCATATCCTATAAGTCATTTGTAGGCATTATATTCATCTACTAAATCCCACCATTAGAATGCGATATCACATAACATATTGGTCACCAACTAAATAATCAACACTACTTGTGTAATAAGAAAATGAAAGATTCTATTAATTCAGTTGTTCCAAATTTATACTTTTATATGTTTATAATACCCATTAAAAATATGTATATTGTTCCTCTAAAACATCATATAATGGTCAATTTTACTTAGTTCCTCATTTTTATTTCCATGGTCAATGACCAGAACCACTTGGAAAATAATCATTATATGTTTTTTATAAGGCCCCAGCCTTAAACCTTACTTAATATTGAGTTATTACAAGATTACACATTGAGGATCTTTTCAGGTTTAGAGTTTTAGAGAATTAGATCATAAAACATACATTACATTCCACATTTAAACAAAGTGGTTACATAAAAGATAGTATTCATTTTTCCCATAAATGGAAACATATTAAAAATAAAACATGGATTCTTTCTTGACACTTCCTTAACACTATCATCATATCATGTACCTTTCCCTTAACCTGTGAAAAACATTTCGAAAAACTTTGGATGAGCATAAAAAGCTCAGTAAGGGTTATAAAAATATGGAAAGTAAACATGAGTTCATATATACATAAGAATGAAATCATACTTTACCCATAAAACATAGGCACTTTAATATACCTCATCAAATCATGAATAAATCATAGAAATCACAAGACATAAAAGGTAACTTGAGGCATTCATAACATTCTTACGTAGGGAGTAACCCTCATGGTTACGTTTGGAATACCCACCACAGTATATTCCCTAAATCTATTCGGAGAAACCTTAACGTTTCACTCCTTCGCGTTACCCAATGCATTGGAGATCTATATCGGGCTCACCGGCCCTTAGTTTATCACGGAACCACCCGTCTTCATAATAATGCCCAAGAACCTCAACATAATCGTATCACATAAAACATGCATAAAGGAAACATAACATTTCAACCTTTTAATCACAAGATATCAATACAACACATTGATATAAAAACATTATGAAAACCATTTTCAATACCAAAATAAAAGAAAAGTAAAACATGGTATTTATTTTTCTTTTAAAAAAATCTATGGCTTGTAGAGGAAGCCGAAACTCAAATAATGGTCACGGCGGCGGAGAAGTCATTGTCACCGCATATGTACGACAAAAACATTACCTTTTGTCGTTTAGTAAACGCTTCGTATAAAATAGATTCCTTTTGGATAAACGTAAAAGTCAAAGGGGTTTATAAACCATATAAAAGAAGGTTGTGTATAAAACAAAATATGCCTCAATGAAAGGAGATTGAGACGAAGTCCCATACAAAGTCGGTATCCTTAGATTAAGGATAAATCAATTACATGATTATGTGTGACAAATACGAATACACAAAATATATGTGGATATTAAGTGTAAAACAATCAGAGGACATTCACACATAATCATCGAGAAACAAAACCAATGACATAGATATTTAACTCAATGAAATGAGATTGAGTTATGATTTCCGATACAAGACCGTCTAAATGACATAAGAATTTATCAATGAGATGATTATGTGTAGAAATAGTATATCCACACAAAGGTTTGTGGAAACTACAACATAAAGATTCCACACATAATCTTGGCATAATAAAATCAAGAATTAGAGGTTTAACCCAAAGAATTGAAAGTGGGTTAAGAAGTTCCCTTACAGAAATTAGACAGCCTAACGGCGTCACTTCAAAACTCATAAGATGAGTTAATGAGAGATAAAAAGGGTATATAATCACTTGGACATAAAATTCACATCAATAAGGATATAGAAGAACCTATCCTAACATAATAGTATGTGAATTAAAAGACATAACAAAATAAGTCTTTTAAAAAGAGGAGGGTGAAAGGTTCCCTTACTGACTTGGGTAACTTTCGAAACGTACACCCCATTGAAGAAGGGTCATACAATGAATATGTAAATACCCATAAATGAAATTATATTCCACAAAGATTATAATAATGGGATGTACATACACCACTAAAAGTAAATGGTGGTAAATGTATCATAAATCTCACGGGACTAAAAGTGAGATGAAAAATCCCTTACGGAAACTCGGCAGCCTAACTGCGCCACTTAAAACATCCAAAAAATGGATTGATGAGATCAAATAGAGTCTCTCATAATATTAAAATAAAATTTACAGAAAGATTAATATAAAATAACATCCCCCATCATAAAAAATAGGAGATTAAAAGAAGTGACATAAAGGAGAGTGCTTAAAAAAAAGAGAAAGGTTATATCTCTTATGAAAATTCGGCAGCCTAACGGCGCCACACAAAACTTCCAAAATGGATTTACGAGAGAAAATAGGGTCTATAATAATATTAAAATAAAAAAATTACAGTATTAGTAATATAAAAGAACATCCCAAACATAAGAATGATGATCTTAAAAGGAATGACATAAAAGAGTGAACTTAAAAAAGAAAGAGAGGAGTAGGATCCCTTACCTCAAGTCCAACTTGTCTTGTTCGTTTCTATATAAATATTCAATAATAAACTTTGGTCAATTTATAATTGCCTAAGGACCTCCTTTAAAGATTATTATTCATTTCATATCACATATTATAATGTTATAATAATTTTTTAATAATGTTAGTTCATATCAGACGTTTTTGTCGATGTTTGGTACATGAGTCAAAAATGAACTTGTTTGAAAAATGATTTTCCATGTAGTTATAAGTAAATAATTTCAAGAATAGTATTAATGATTAAAATATCATATATATCCAGTACATATTCATTTTATACTATTCCATATCATTTGCAGATAAAAAACGAAAAGCACCGCTCATGGAGACGGTAGGCCGTACGTACGCATGAACGCTACTTTCATTTTTTTCTTTGTCATATTAAAGGAATTAAAAAAATAAATGATATATATATATATATTATAATTACAGTATAATATATATTTTATATAGGTCACAAATTTTCATTAATTTCATTCTTTATATGTTCCACGTATTGCATGTATGAGTCACATCACTTGAGGGGGCGGTAGTCCACACTTCCTCATATGAAATTATGGCATTTACACAACATGAAAAGAATAAAGGTATGGTTCAAATATAAAATAAATAAGCATATAGTAAACATAAATATCATATATATCATATATAAAATGCATTTACATCATAATGGCCACCTTTAAAGGTGTTAAAATAATATTGAACAATCATCGTTTCGTGAGGCAGAAAATTGCCAACCACAGAAACAGTATGTTCTTTAACGATTATACGAAGGTGTGTTTAAGTGTAGCTCTAATACATCTTATTAAAACATCCTAGTATATTGAAGATACTGGAGTTGTTACAAAAGAGTTGAATAAAAAGAGTTTAGTGGGTTGGAGAAGAAAAATAAAACAAAAGGACTCAAGTGAAGACATTACCTTAAAATCGGGTAACTCCCTTTGGTTTGAGCTCAAAGGATTCCTTTGGAAGACTTATTGCCAATGTGAGGCTTCAAGGAGTTAGATAGGGATGTTTAGAGACAAAATGGGCAGGGTTTGGCGGAGCCAAAGGCTTTGGAAGTGTGGGTAATGAGGTAGAGGTGGGGCCCTTTTATAAGAGGAGAGGAGGGGCACCCTTGGAAAGTAAATAACTGTTCCTTTATTTTAAAATGATTTTTGGATTTAAAAGGTCCCACATTGATATAATTCAAGTCTAAGGTGATAAGGGTTCTACATCCACCCATACAATAGGTTTTGGACATGTGTAGGTTTTAGAATTTACATTATCTTTCCATTTTATTTAAATCGTTAAATAATGAGGTCATCGCTGCATCATCATGATGTCATAAATAATTTAATTTATTTACTGTCTAAAAATTATAAAAAAAAATATGATGTAGGAAATATATTTATCTTTCCAATGCATATTTATAGTCAAAATTATTACTTGTATAACCCCATGTAAAAATTGTTTTAGTAAAACATTTCATGTTTGTCTCATTTTTACTTTAACATTAAATAAAAAGTATTTATGTCATTTTCCAACCAAAGTGGCTCCATGGGGTCCCCAAGTTGACCCATATATTTTCGTGGCCGGCCATGACACATCCAATGAGGGTAGGACATGTGTCTAGGTTATTTCATTTTATTAAAACATTATTCTTACCTTAAACTACACTAATTACCTCTAATCGCGATTAAAAACTTAATAAGTTACTATTCACCAAAAAATTATTTTAATCCCATTGAACCACATTTTACTTATTAATGACAACCATGTATGTTGTATTTTTGAAATTCAAAACACAAGTATGGCAAAATTTCATTTAAATGGAAAAATCAGTTTTTATAAGTACCACTTAGTGGTTTCACTATTCATCAAAAATTGAAGTTTTTCAGAAAATTACCAGAAATTCACCCTAAGCTATATTTGATATTCCTAATTTAAAAATGATGTTTATTTTAAAAAATTCAAAACATATAGGTTTCATTAATTAATTTAATAATTATTTCCTGCTGTCAAAACAAATAGCGTGTTTTTATGAAACAAAAAGTATCAAACGATTGACACTAGTTTAAGTCTGATTTCAAAGTGAAATTAATTCCAATGACCACTATTGGATTGAATGGTAAAAATATATTATAATTTCAATTTAAAACCAATTCAAAAATAATATAATCATATAAATAAATTAGAAAAAAAGAGGTTTTGAATTAAAATACAACATTTTTCACTATTCATTAAAAATTGAACTTTTTCAGAAAAAAACCAAAAATTTACACAAAGAAAATTTTGATGTCCCAATTCTAAAGAATAATTTTATTTTGTCAAATATAACACATAAAATTGTCAAAAGGTGGATTTAAAAGAGGTTCTCCATCAAAAGGTGGTTAATCGACCTTTTAAAGAATATTAGAATGTTTATGCTTAAAATTGGATTCATTTGCACTTTTAATCCTCTAACATTTATTGTAAAAAGTAAAAATATTTGACAAAAATATATAATCATTTTGTAGTTAGTTCTGTTCATTCAATCCATTACAACGGCTAGGCGTTATCTACTATTTAAAATAATATTATTTTATTATTAGAGTGCAACGTAAGATTCCCAAGAAACTCATTGTTGCGTGTTGGGTACGCCATCGAGCATATCATCCCCTTTAAAGTAATATTAATATTTTATTCACAAATATGGATAAATATAAAAATAACATATTCTTTATTTACCTGGGGTGTTACATCCTTCCCCCCCTTTTGGGAATTGTGTCCTCGCAATTTTAAAATTGAGCTTGGAAACATCCTTGAAAGTCCCACATCGGAACAAGAGTCGGTAAAACAATCGCTTTAAAATAAAGAAGGATAAGTACAGAGGTCACCCGACTTAACCCATACTAGGATTCCAAGTATGAAAATATGGACATGGAGGAAAAAAACAAAGGGTCATGTTCTGATGGAGAGTGATAGTAAACATGTCTAGGAGAAAGTTAACCATAAGAAAATCACAAACCTGTGATGGGTTAAACGGTATTCGATTCCCCAGTAGGAAAAGTTAACAGACAACATTTTTGTTTTAAGTTACTTTTTATTGAGGAATTTATTCACAAGGAAATATAATCACTTATCATGTTGACTTTCAACTTTTATTAGATTCCTTACACAAACACATATTTTCTCCAAAAGACTAGTATTTAGGAAGACTTGTTCACATTAAGAGTACTATAATCATCTTCTAGAGAATCACCTAATCCACAAAAGAGAACGATATAATTCCCATGTCTTTAGACTTTAACCAAAACTAAAACCAAAAATGTTAGTAAAAGATCAGATAATCCAGAAAAGGATAACCCTTTATAAAAAGAAAATCTATTCTTAATCTCCAAAATTTGTCCAACAAAACCCAAAGTTCAACGAGGACCATTTGATAAAAAATTTGTCCATAAAATTATTCAATGTAAACCAAACTAATATTGAAACCCAAATATTTGAAGGATTTAGTCACATAGTCTTCCAAGTTAAATTGTAACATTTATCTCCAAACAACATCAGTTTCTCTTAATGTCTCGTCTTGAAAAGTAATTAACCTAATCACATATCCTCCATGATAGGTTAATAAATTTCCATAGATAACCCAAAATCAACTTACTCTTAATTCATAAAATCATCTAACTAAAAAGAATCAGTCAAACTAACCAGGTACTTCACGTAGTCTAGTGGTAGGCAATAAATACCAGTTGCACATTGGTTGTGGGTTTGATTCCTGTAGCTTTTTCCGACGCGACGGGTTGTCACACGGTCTGCATGTTGTCCTTTTTATAGAACTCTAAAATAACCCTAACATGATTTAACCTCAATAGTTTCCTTATACCTCTCATTTTCATCCAAATTCGTTACGATCTCAACATCTTAATTCTTGAAGTCTTATTTCACCACCATAATATAAAATAAAACGAGTCCCAAAATGAATAACATCATACCTTGATCATGGCGTCCACTCGGTTTCATTGTCATCTAGCTCACGTAGGTAGAAGTCCCATGCATTACAACAATGATTTAGAGATACTTAAAAATCAATTGCTTCCTCCTTCCAAATACACCTTGTACAACATGGGTCATATGGGTGTTCACAGAAAAACAGTTATGGAAAATAATCATGTATGACATATAATTCCAAAACATCTGATAAAACATGATTTCTATAAAATAGTCAGACAGAATTTGAGTTGAAACTTTCTATTATTGTCTTTTTAAAATACCATAAGTATGTGATGAGAGACTATATTTTAAAAGAAAATATAAATAGGTTGCGTAAGGGTCTCATTCCTCAGCACTATTTTTAAAATCATAATATGATTCAAATTCTTGTGATAAGGTAAAATATTAGAAAACACCTTGATAATATTTACCTTTCTTGAAAATATGAGAATATTGTGAAAATAGTATTTGTCTAAAAACAACGCATGATCCACGATGATAACGAGGTATAGTGGAGGTGTTTGATATCTCAAACAACTGCTTGCAAGTGATTTGTATGCTAGAAAAAGTTTCACAATCATCCGAACATGACTTTGCAATAATTATTGCAAGCATGACATCAGGAAGAGATAGAAATGTTGTTTTAGATCTTTCTCATTCCATTCATAACCAACTTTACTTGACCTGAAAAAAGTTATAAAATAAAGATTTAACTGAAATAATAGTTATAGGGACTAATCATGTGTCTAACAAAAACTCATAATCCCTAAAGTTGTCTAAACCGACCTTTGATACCAACTACAAGGCCCCAGCCTTAAACCATACTTAATCATGAGTTATTACAAGATTACACGTTGAGGATATTTTTAGGTTTAGAGTTTTATAGAATTAGATCATAAAATGTACATTACATTCCACATTTAAACAAAGTGGTTACATAAAAGATATTATTCATTTTTTCCCATCAATAGAAACATATTTAAAATAAAACATGGATTATTTCTTGACACTTCCTTGACACTATCATCATATCATGTACCTTTCCCTTGACCTGTGAAAAACATTTCAAAAAACATGGGATGAGCATAAAAATCTTAGTAAGGGTTATAAAAATATGTAAAGGAAACATGAGTTCATATATACATAAGAATGAAATCATACTTTACCCATAAAACATAGGCACTTTAATATACCTCATCAAATCATGAATAAATCATAGAAATCATAAGACTTAAAAGGTAACTTGAGGCATTCCTAACATTCTTACGTAGGGAGTAACCCTCTTGGTTTTGTTTAGAATACCCACCACAGTATATTCCCTAAATCTCTTCGGAGAAACCTTAACGTTTCACTCCTTCGTGTTACCCAATGCATTGGAGAGATATATCGGGCTCACCCTCCCTTAGTTTATCATGGAACCACCCTTCATCATAATAATGACCAAGAACCTCAACATAATCGTATCACATAAAACATGCATAAAGGAAAAATAACATTTCCACCTTTCAATCACAAGATATCAATACAACACATTGATATAAAAACATTATGAAACCCATTTTCAATACAAAAATAAAAGAAAAGTAAAACATGGTATTTATTTTTCTTTAAAAAAAAGGTATGTCTTCTAGAGAAAACCGAAACTCAAATAATGGTCACGGCGGCAGAGAATTCGTTGTCTCCGCATATGTATGACAAAAACATTCCCTTTTTTTCGTTTAGTAAACACTTCGTATAAAAAATATTCCTTTTGAATAAACGTAAAAGTTAAAGGGGTTTATACACTGTATAAAATAAGGTTGTGTATAAAACAAAATATGCCTCAATGAAAGGAGATTGAGACGAAGTCCCATACAAAGTCGGTATCCTTAGATTAAGGATAAATCAATTACATGATTATGTGTGACAAATACGAATACACAAAATATATGTGGATATTAAGTGTAAAACAATCATAGGACATTCACACATAATCATGGAGAAACAAAACCATTGACATAGATATTTAACTCAATGAAATGAGATTGAGTTATGATTTCCGATACAAGTCCGTCTAAATGACATAAGAATTTATCAATGAGATGATTATGTGTAGAAATAGTATATCCACAGAAAGGTTTGTGGAAACTACAACATAGATATTCCACACATAATCATGGCATAATAAAATCAAGAATTAGAGGTTTAACCCAAAGAATTTAAAGTGGGTTAAGAAGTTCCCTTACAGAAATTCGACAGCCTAACAGCGTCACTTCAAAACCCATAAAATTAGTTGATGAGAGATAGAAAGGGTATCTCATCACTTGGACATATAATTTACATCAATAAGGATATATAAGAACATATCCCAACATAATAATATGTGAATTAAAAGATATAACAAAAGAAGTCTTTTAAAAAGAGGAGGGTGAAAGGTTCCCTTACCGACTTGGGTAACTTTCGAAACGTACACCCCATTGAAGAAGGGTCATACAATGAATATTTAAATACCCATAAAAGAAATTATATTCCAAAAATATTATAATAATGGGATGTACATACACCAATCAAAGTAAATGGTGGTAAATGTATCATAAATCTCATGGGACTAAAAGTGAGACGAAAAACCCCTTACGGAAACTCGGCAGCCTAACGGCGCTACTTAAAACATCCAAAAAATGGATTGATGAGATCAAATAGAGTCTCTAATAATATTAAAATAAAATGTACAGAAATATGAATATAAAATAACATCCCCCATCATAACAAAGATTATGTTAAAAGAAGTGACATAAAGGAGAGTACTTAAAAAGAAAGAGAGAGGTTAGATCTCTTTTGAAAATTCGGCAGCCTAACGGCGCGACACAAAACTTCCAAAATGGATTTATGAGAGAAAATGGGGTCTCTCATCATATGAAAATAAAAAAATTACAGTATTAGTAATATTAAAAGATCATCCCAAACATAAGAAATATGAGATTAAAAGTAATGACATAAAAGAGTGAACTTAAAAAGAAAGAGAGGAGTAGGATCTCTTACCTCAAGTCCAACTTGTCTTGTTCGTTTCTTTATTTTCCTGAATAATAAACATTGGTCAATTTATAATTTCCTAAGTACCTCCTTTAAATATTATTATTCATTTCATATCACATATTATAATTTTATAATAATTGTTTTATAATGTTATTTCATATCAGACGTTTTTGTCGATGTTTGGTACATGAGTCAAAAATGAACTTGTTTGAAAAATGATTGTCCATGTAGTTGTAAGTAAATAATTTCAAGAATAGTATTAATGATTAAAATATCATATATATCCAGTACATATTCATTTTATAATATTCCATATAATTTGGAGATAAAAAAAGAAAAGCACCGTTCATGGAGATAGTAGGTTGTACGTACGCATGAACGCTACTTTCATTTTGTTCTTTTTCATATTAACGGAATTAAAAAAAATAAATGATATATATATATATATATATATTATAATTCCAGTATAATATATATTTATTTAGGTCACATATGTTCATTAATTCCATTCTTTATACGTTCCATGTATTGCATGTACGAGTCACATCACTTGAGGGGGCGGTAGTCCACACTTCCTCATATGAAATTATTGCAATTACACAACATGAAAAAAATAAAGGTATGATTTAAATATAAAATAAAAAAGCTTATAGTAAACATAAATACCATATATAACAGATATAAAATATAGTGACATCATAATGGCCACCTATAAAGGTGTTAAAATAATATTGAACAATCATCGTTTCGTGAGGCAGAAAATCGCCAACCACCGAAATAGTATGTTCTTTAACCATTAGACAAAGTTGTGTGTAAGTGTAGCTCCAATCCTTCTTAAAACAACATCTTACTATATTTTAGACACTTTATTTGTTACAAAAGAGATGAATAAAAAGAGTTTAGGGGGTTGGATAAGCAAAATAAAACAAAAGGACTCAAGTGAAGACATTACCTTAAAATCGGGTAACTCCCTTTGGTTTGAGCTCAAAGGCTTCCTTGGGAAGACTTATTCCAAAAGTGAGGCATCAAGGAGTTAGATAGGGATTTGGAGAGACAAAATTGGAAAGGGTTGGCCGAGTCAAAGGCTTTGGAAGTGTGGGTAAGGAGGTAGAGGTGGGGTCCTTTTATAAGAGGAGAGGAGGGGCACCCTTGGAAAGTAAAGAAATGTTCCTTTATTTTAAAATGAGTTTCGGATTTAAAAGGTCCCACATTGATATAATTGAAGGCTATGGTGATAAGGGTTATAAATACACCCATACAATAGGTTTTGGGCATTTTTAGGTCTTAGAATTTACATTATCTTTCTATTTTATTTAAATCGTTAAATAATGAGGTCATCGCTGCATCATCATGCTTTCATAATTACTTTAATATATTTAGCGTCTAAATATTATAATAAAAATAATATGATTTAGGAAATCTTTTTAGTCTTCCAATGAATATTTATAGTCAAAATTCCGACTTATATAACCCAATGTAAAAATTGTTTTAGTAAAACATTTCATGTTTGTCTCATTTTTACTTTAACATTAAATAAAAAGGTATTTATGTCATTTTCCAATCAAAGTGGCTCCATGGGATCCCCAAGTTGACCCATGGATTTTCTTGGTCGGCCATGACACATCCAATAGGGTTAGTACATGTTTCTAGGTCATTTCATTTTATTAAAACATTATTCTTACCTTAAACTACAGGAATTACCTCTAATCGCGATTAAAAACATAATAAGTTACTATTCACCAAAAAATTATTTTAATCCCATTGAACCACATTTTACTTCTTAATGACAACCATGTATGTTGGATTTTTTAAATTAAAAACACAAATATGGAAAAATTTCATTTAAATTGAAAAATCAGTTTTTATAAGTTCGACTTAGTGGTTTCACTATTCATCAAAAATTGATGTTTTTCAGAAAATTACAAAAAATTCACCCTAAGCTATATTTGATATTCCGAATTAAAAAATGATATTTATTTTAAAAAATTCAAAACATATAGGTTTCATTAATTAATTCAATAATTAATTCCCACCGTCAAAACAAATAGCGTGTTTTTATGAAACAAAATGTATCAAAAGATTGACACTAGTTTAAGTCCGATTTCAAAGTGAAATTAATTCCAACGACCAATATTGGATTAAATGGTAAAAATATATTATAATTTCACTTTAAAACCAATTCAAAAGATAATCTAATCATATAAATAAATTAGAATAAAAATAGGTTTTGAATTAAAATACAACATTTTCACTATTCATTAAAAATTGAACTTTTTCGGAAAAATACCAAAAATTTACACAAAGTAAATTTTGATGTCCCGATTCTAAAGAAGAATTTTATTTTGTCATATATAACACATAAAATTGTCAAAAAGTTTATTTAAAAGAGGTTCGCCATCAAAAGGTGGTCAATAGACCTTTTAATGAATATTAGAATGTTTACACTTAAAATTGGATTCATTTGCATTTTTAATCCTCTAACATTTATTGTAAAATGTAAAAATATTTGACAAAAATATATAATCATTTTGTAGTTAGTTCTGTTCATTCCCTCCATTACAATGGCTAGGCGTTATCTACTATTTAAAATAATATTATTTTATTATTAGAGTGCAACGCAAGATTCCCAAAAAACTCGTTGTTGCGTGTTGGGTACGCCATCGAGCATAGAATCCCATTTAAAGTAATATTAATATTTTATTCAAAAATATGGATAACTATAAAAATTTCATAGTCTTTATTTACCTTGGTGTAACATTTTTGGTTCACTCGTATCTCATATAAAATAATATTATTCATCGAGTCATAGTAATAATATTTACTACATATTCCTAGTTCCATTTTTTTAAGTAGAATAATGAATTGTTTAAACAACTTATCTCTATGATCTGAAGAGTTGAATAAATTATGTAATGTTTTAAATAATTATAAATATCATTAAAAAAATAGTGAACCTATCATACCAAGAATAACCATTATTAAAAAATCTAAAATATATTTTGAACAATAGATATAAAATGAATTCATTATAAGAAATATCTATCCAAATGAATTATATACAACAGTCATAGGTTTAACCCATAATCATGACATAAAATAACTCTTAGAATTGTCTTAAAACACTTTTTTACCCTAACCACCCTGGTGTCATTTTTTTCATAATAATGTTATCTAAATCCTTTTAGGTTATACATTTCATGTTCTAACTACCCCATATTATCCCTACCCACACAACTCTAGGACCAAAATAATAATATCAATTGTAACATCCCTCTCTTCCTTATTGTATTAGAAATAAGTAGAGGTACTACAAACCATGTTTCATGCCCCTATGAAAAAAATACTATAAATAAATTTCAATCAATTATGAATAATTGTGGAATATTTTCCCATTAATGATAAAACAAACATAGAATACTAAACAATAAAAATATAATCCAATAAATCATGTAAGAATAAACAATCACATAACCCAATGAAATAAAAAAATATTAAAATGTTTGATTAATAGTGGAAAATAAATAAAGTTGCAATGATAAGACTCCAAATATAAAGGCATTAAAGCTAATGTGGAATCATCCCATACCTCGATAAGGACACTCCAAAGATCCACCTTTAGAAACCAAAACATTATTTCAAAGATCACTACAATAGAATTATGAAACATGACACTTTCCATAAAATTGGTAGACAAAAATTGAAAATTCACCAATGTTTCGAATCATGAGGTTAGTATATGACTTAGTAAAGTTTCCCCAAAGACTTCATAACACACTCCACTGTGAATATAATAATTTGTTACATTTTATATAAAACATGAGAGAATATAAAAAACATTTTATATCATAACCATAAAATAGTTTCATATAATAAATCATTATACACTGATTTCATTCATTTTCTATTATTGGAATATATTCTATTTCTACACACTCCCACCCAATGGATGAATCCATAGACCATCCTATATGCATGAGTGGTGAGACATTCATTCCCTATGTTTTTTCATGGTGAACCCGTTTATTGGTTGTACATCCACAATAAATATGTCTATATAATAATATAAACATTATTACATCCACCCATTATCCATCACATATTAACCTAAATATTCACCAACACTTTTATAACAAATTGTGAGTAAATTGTATATTTAAATTGAATCCACATCCTTCAAAACCAAACATTTTTAAATCACATGAACATATTTTTTCCACTTCAATATCATCATATGTTTGTTAAAAAATCATGATAAAAATTTGTTAATGATCAAGACAACCAGTTGCAGAATAGTAGAGTGAGAAAGAATCCATCTTCCTGAAAAAATAATCAAAAAAGATCAAATATGATTCAATGAATAAAACTACTTCCTATCATTAACTTTATAGAACTCACAAAGATCACAGCAACAGAAATAAAAAATAATATACCCAACTATCACACACTTATCAATGGTTTCGATCAGGCCAGTATAATGTTATCTAAAATGAGAATGACGAATAAAAATCTAACCTTTAATTCCACTAACAGATTCTCTAATACTAAATGTCCAAGGAGTCATGACATCATGGATCATTGAAAATTTCCATGTCTATTCATGGTAGTTGGGACGAACAATGTTTCAATATAAGAAAGAAATTATAAACACTGGATGATATAATAATTTTTTTGGCTCAAATGATTTATTCCATAAATTCAAAAACTAAATCATAATTCCAAAGAGGTTTACATTTGTGGAAAATCATGTCTCCTTGTTTTTTTTATAGTGAAAATCCAAATCATGTCATAAAAAATATTTTATGGTGTAAATATTTTTACATCATATACTTTTTTTCTATATTCTAATCTAAATAATTAATGTTCTAAAATCCCATTTTATGGTGTAAATTTATCATATAGGTCTTCCACCTACCAGACTCTAGGTTATTTCTTTTTTACACCTAAAAAACCTTTGAATAATTTCTAAATTATACAATTACATGAAAAAAAACATTCAATGACCGTTTACCTCAAACAGGGGGTCCTATATTGCAACTTCAAGGAGCAGCCTATAGAGATCTTGGATTAGAAGGATAAGGTGTTGTGTAGGAGTTATATTTCATTGTTATTTGTCTTTTACCAGCATTGTGTCATGGGGGAGAGTACTTGGGAACATTATTCTCATATAAAAACATAGTATATCAAGTTATTTTATATTTGTGCCTTATTTTTTATATTTGTTTTGTGTTTGTGGATTTTTATCTCACATATGAGATGGTTTTATATTCCTTGATTCATTTTTTCTGACATTTATCATGTTTGAGAGGTATCTCCCTTTGGGGAGTGTTTGTAGTATGGTTGTTCATGTTGCATTTTTTCCATCCTTATTCCTCTAAGTAAGGTGGTTGGGATTTTTTGATAAAGAGATGCTTGAGTGGTCTCTTTTTGAGTGGTGTTTCAGAAGGCCCCTTTTTCTTTGATTCCACTTTTTTAGTTTAAAATTATCATGTAAGAATATTTTCATGAGAGTTATATGATGTTAGGTCGTATATTATTATAGAAAATTCCTTTTTGTATTTCTAAAACCCATGGTTCTTGGAGGATTACTGGATAAGTTTTAATGTATTTTTATAACTAAAATTTAGTTGTATGATATGTTTATGACCCAAATTCAAGGTCACAATAAGAGTGATACGTTCACTCATAAAATATGAATGTGTGTCTTAAAAATGTGGTTTGAAGGGTGTGTTTGAAGTGTAGAATCTTGGGATCAAAATTTGAATGGTTAGAGGACTAAATTCTATAACTGTATTTCATAAAATTAAAATTGTGAACATGAAGTTCAAAAAATTACATGGTCTCGGTTAATTAGATTGAAACAAAATGATTTGTTGAAATTATTGGTACTAGGGCCATTTAATAAGTTAATGGTCTATTTATAATGTTATCCTATATGTAGAATTCTACCAATAAATTGGATCACACCCTTGGTTTTTATGAAATATTACTAAATTCTCCCAAAACATAGGAAAAAATTGGAGTTCTGTCTAGATTTTTTGAAGAAATTTTGAAAGGGGATGGTCCTAGCCTTACTATTTCTAATCTTCAGTGATTATATGTAAATTTTACCTCTTTATCTAATAGTTTCTTCTTTGATCATTCCTGTTTTATCCAGTTTTATTTTTTCATTATATAGAGATTGATCTCTTTTTTTATAATGGGTTCCTTGGTTTTTTGTGGATAGATTTACTTGGAATGTTTTAGTTTCATTATGGTAAAGGTGATCAGAGATTCATGTTGTTGTTCATTCATTTTTTATTAACATTGAAAGCCTTTAGGTGGGTGATTCATTTAATCTCCTTGTTTTCATATGAAACCATAAAGTTATCTTGTTTTATCTATTTTTGGGTTACTATGGAATTAATCATAATAAATATTAAACTGGATTAATGATAAAAATGGTTTATAGATTTTAACGAGCATATTTTTTCTGCCATGATAATGTTTTCATTCATGTTTTTCTAAATATTGTGATAATTACATATATGATTTGAAAACATGTTTTTTATTCCAGGGATTAGTATAATTATATGAGGGACTTTTTGAAAGAACATAATTCCAGTGATTATGTTTCTAAATAAATTAATGTGGAATTTTTTAAATAAACCATTCATCTTATATTTTGATGGAAATAATTATAATTCGAAATGCATGTTTAACAGAACAAATTTACATGTTAATGGTATTAGATAAAGAATATGAATCTAGTAGTTCTTGTTTTTGTAAAAAATTAATTTTATTTAAACTAAATTTTCATCAATAAGGTTTAATATTACAATAAGTTATTATAAATAACAAATTTAAATAACTAATTGCTTCTATTACATAATTACATAGGTTATTCATAGTTGAAACTTATGATAAATGAATTGAATAATCTAAGATGGTAATAAATTGTTTTATTAAAATACGTAATTGGGTCCATGTGACTTAGTTTTCATGTGAACGTTGGGTGTTTTGTTTCCTAGTCCAAGATGCCCTATTGACTATGTTTTTTGTTTTTGTACTTATATATTTTATCTATATGGGATCATTTATATATGATGTATTGTGATCCTAGAATGGAAAATTGTTGATTATTTTTGAGTTAGGAGGCCCATGTTTTGGGAAGTAGGTGAATCCTATGATAGAGAGATGCACAGTGATCTGTATAATGGTTTCAGGGATGGGACGCTGCCCATTAGAATAGGCCAAAGTTGGGATTTCCAATTTTTGGGATAAAATATTGGATTCTTACTTCTTAATAAATCTGATTAATGGTCAGATGGTCAAGTTCGTTTTTTCTTCTTTTCTTTCCCTGGTACATGAGGAATTAGGTTTTAATTTTTTATAATCATATTTTAGAGAAGATTCAAATTTTTAATAGATTACCTATAATTATTAAAATATAAATTATAATAAATGTTTTTAAAAATAAGGTTCCTAGATTTTTCACATTCAGTTAATGATAATCTTTGAGAAATTGAGGGAACTGTTTATTTATTCTTTGGGGAATGGGAATTTTTAAGGGATATTATTGAATAAATGATAAAGTAATTTTTAAAGATAATGTGTAGAATTAATGTTATGGAATATATTTATTGGGAATAAATATATCAATGAGTAATTCTAAAATACTTGTGTTCTTATAGCATTCCAAGTCCTTTGTAGTTTTAGTGAGGTGCTTGAGAGATTTTAACTATATTTGATCCTCAATACATGATAATTTTCATAGTGTTGTTATAAGATATATTATATCCAATATGTTTTGTGATGTCATACACATCCCTACCCATGTTGGTTGGAGATTTATACACAGGGTACTCTAAGAGGGTTTCTCCACAATATCTAGGCTGGTGAGGATTGGATGGATCACTACCCCCTCAATTCATGCTCTCTTATCCTAGTAGTATTATGTGGTGTATACATGAATGTTATATTTTCAAAATATATTTGTTTACAATGATAATGAATTGAGGTAATTTCACTGACATGTATTTATAGAGTAGTATCCTAAGCAGCAATATATGAATTTTTTGTATGGGATGTGATATCTCGAGTTAGAATACACAATATATGGGCTATTCTGAATCCTTTAAGCTAATAAGTTACAATATATATGTATGTACTTAGATAATGTGATGATTTAATTAATAGGGTACATGGTATGTGATTAGATTATATGATTCACAAGGATGTATAGACAATACTTATCCCATATTTCTTTAGGTTAGTAGAATTTTATAGATAAATGGATTAAGACATGTGTTGTTTGGGTACAGTGGTATACCATTGGGGAGGATTTAGTGGGGAACCTTTTTTTATATTATAATATATGATTTATTTTTTAACAATTTTAGAGACTTATACAAGGTGACGATAAGATTATATTATTTAATATTAGGTGATGAGTTAGCTTCACTTGTTTTTTACTTGGATATAGTCTGATTTCATTATTTATTCATGAGGATATTTAGGGAGGATCCTGGTGAGTATATATGTTATCCTCACCCTTAATATACAAATTTTGTTTTTTGGGTTCAAAGGAGTTGGGTAGTGATCCGGTTGGATATTAATAGTTGGGGGTTTTCTTATGAGCTATTTGGGATTTCATGGTCACAACCAATGATTTTATTTAGGTATATATAGTTCCCTTTTTTCAATTATTTTAGTTATATGATATTACATGCATATATTTTGGATTCATAAATTTTATCATAAGATAGTTTTGTTGATTTATTTAATTTTTATCTATTTCCTCATGTTCTATTAGAGGATAATTCCCCCCAATTGTGTGTAAAATATTCCCTTTATGCCTATTGTTGATGTATGTCCAATTAGAGTCAGGCTTTAGACATCATTATTTCACTTATATCAGTGTCTCTCCAAGATGCGTACTCTTGGGGTAGGGGTAATAACAAGTTATCATCGTAATAATCTTATTTTACACCTTCCTATAAGTTATAATAACCTCCTTCACATGAGAAACTATAGCACTTAATTATTTTTTTAGCTTTCTCAGACCATTTACCCTCTTCTAACTAAACAATCTATTTTGTGAGATATTTTTTGTTCACATTCCCAAAAAAATTTGGGTGTGTTCGATCCATCAAAGAAACTTACTTCATGGTACTAAGAGTGGTTGGTGGTTTTATTTTTTTCTTAATGATATTTTCTAATATATGATGTCTTTTCATTCACATGGTAGTAATTATTCCCAGCTCAATGCCCCTTCCACACAAATTTTCATCATCATTTTTATTTTCCCTTCATAAGGACATTCCCAAATTCTATTCAATGAGTTTTAACCACTAATCCAAAACTAGAATATATCTCGTGGATGTATTACTTTCTTGATTCCATATCTCTCCCTTTTTCATAATGATTCATGGCCATATTGCAACGATCCAGGATGTTCCCTCTTTTTTCTATAGTAGTAGTAATTATACCTTATAGGTCTAACAACCAAATCAAATTTCCTTATTGAAATCCTCATAGTCAGTTTTTCAAAAACCATAATTATTTATTTATATATTAAGGAATAATATAACACCATGATATTTACGAATATATTTCTATTTGAAAAATTTGAATATCTTTCAAAGCTTTTATTGAACAAAACGCCATGTTTAAATAAAACCATGATATACTATTAAAATATCATTATTCAATGTGAACGTTACATCTTAGTCACGGTATTTTTGGGTATTAATACATATAAATAAATTATAAAAAGTAATTTTATTTGTATTTATTAAATTAATTAATTGGTAATCAATTGTTGAGAAATTAAAATAAAAGCCTTTTATGATAAAACATATGGTCTCATGAAAGACATTTATAATTCAAGAAATGTTTTTTTATATTGGTAAATTAAATTAATCCTTATTAATGGGAGATTATAATTAATTATATACACCATAAATACAATAATGTTTTTTAATATTCATCAAATGGATTTTACTATGCATGGAATAATAATTATTCATATTTAATGCTCTAAAATGATTTTTTATAAAAATAGTTTTCATTACATTTTTTGGAATTATTTAAAATTAATTTCTTCCATATATAAAAATTAAATATTTTAAAATATGTTCCATATTCTATATAATAATAAATACGTAATTGTATATTTTCAACTTAAATTTTGTTCATCATGAATAGTAACCATAAAAAAGATTTGAATCCTCAAAAAAATGGTTAAATTTTTTTAAAACTATTGGGTGAAGAATTAAAATCACACTGAAACACAACTTTATACTAATATTTGAGTGATTTTTGACCAAATATATTTTTATGAAGTTAAATAATGTGTTTATGAACATTATTTTTAAATTGGGAACCCAAAATTGATTTTTCTTAAGTCATGTTATATTTTAATTAAATTAAGAACTGTTTTTCAGTTTTATCGTTTATTAAAATGGATGAGAGATTCCATTATATTTTATAATATTAAAAAATTTTATTAAAAACAAAAACAAATTCATGGAAACATACATTTTAATTAATTATAATGTGAAATTATATTTACGCTAAAATCAGGTATTTTCCTGAAAACATTTATTCATGATTAGTGTGTTATTATATTGAAATTAATTTATACTACCGTCATAAGAGTAATATAATAAGATGTAATCCAAATTTGGAATCAAAATTTACAAAAAAAAACTATAATTAACCTTTTATTTTTAGTCACATAATTATGTTATCATGGTAAAAATAAATGTTATCATAGTTATAATAAAAAGGGGTTTAATGTTTTATAATTATGATTAAAGATTAAAATGTATAAAAAAAATTTATAAATATTATTGGATTAGTTTACATATACCCTATAATATGACATATTCAATTTTTGGGGGGAATTAGTGGCACAAGACTTGATTAGTATATGTATAATTTTTAATCATTTAACTATATCCAATTGTTCTCTTTCCATCACATATAAAAGCGAACCTCATATCCACTATAATTCAAAAAAATTGATCTCTCTAGACTATAAAATTACAACCCTAATACCTTATTATCATCCATCTCTTAATTATAGTTCTTCTTCTCTTCCCCTAAACTCATCCTAAGAAGTATTTATGTGTAAGAAAAATGAGGTCTCTCAAACAGTAAGTAATAATCCTACCCAAATATTTCAATGTTTATATATGATACATCCTATAAATACATTTTTTCCATCATAACATAATGAATATAGTATACTAAAAAATTTATATTTTATTATGATTATAGTAAGGCCATCTTACACATTCTTTTTATAAAATGGGAAATTAAAGTATCGCTTATATGTGTGTATGGACTACAACCTCTATCTAGTAATATGATTCATTTTTATCAAAATATTTCATGTTTAGTTATTATGATAGATTTAATATTTATATATGATATAATAATTAATTTGGGATGTTCAAATATTTTTACCTTTCTTTTGTTTCACCCATCAAAAACGAGAAATGTCACTTGTGTATGTGTACAGATTACGTACTCCAAGAAGTGACATAGTAAATTTTTATATTAAATTTTTATGAATATTTATAAAGTTTTATATATGGATTATATATTATTCTAATGATTTAATTAATACACTATATATGATTGAACTATGATCAATGTATAAGTACAAGGAATATCAAACTGAGACATGCAAGAAAAATGATGATGTTGTCAATTGAAATAGTAATATTAATAAATAATTATTAACAAAATGGTGATAAGATGTTAAAAGTAAATAATATATGGTATGATATATATTATTATTAATCAGTAATAGATTTATAATAAATATATTATTATTATTCAAGGGGTTAAATTCATCCAAAACAATCCAAAATGTCAGTTAAGTGTTTATTGTCTCATAATGTATTATTTGAGACATTTTTTATGTTACACACCAATAAAATTTTATGAGTAGTATATATATCCCCATTAACAATTTATATAATAATTATCCATATTTCCATAATATATAAGGTTTTATTTTGATTTATTATTTCATTGTTCTTATCATTCAAAAATATCCAATGTGGTAGGGGATTTATATTTCAATCTCATTTTAATCAAGATTGATTATAATTATATCATAATTCTGGGAAATTAAACTATTCTTATAAAATAATTCCCTTTTATTTTTCATCTAATATTATTTTTGGAATTTTAATATGTTAGTTCCAATTTCCCACCATTAGTACTAATAATGATTCATAACATTATTTTATGAGAAGCTAACTTTATTTCTTCTCATTTGGTCAATAATGTTTCTACTCCATAAAAATATTATCTATAATGTTTTTGAAATTATTTTTACTATTCCCAAATGATTATAATAAGTCATTTTTACTGATTTTTTAATTTATTGAATTTTTTTAAAAAGAATCATTGTTCTATTTTTTGAATGATGTACTTTTTACTGATATTATGAATGTAATCACTATTTTAACGATTACAGATTTTGTAGTGTTTCAAACCATCATTACAGTGTAACTATTTGAATAATCCTTTTAAATTTTCCATGGTTATTTCCAAATAAAATATTTTCTAGAATTCTCTAAAATTTTCTATATTTTAAATAAATGTTTTCATAATGAAAAGTGAATTTTCCTAAAAAATTATTTGAGAGGTCTTTAAAGCTATTTTCATACATGATTGCATCCATTGATGTTAATTATAATTTAATGGGAATATGATCCTATTATACCATCATTGTTATTTATCTAGATGGTTTATGAGTAGGGATATGAAATGTTTATGGAAATAATTTATTTTCCATGGATTTTTCTTTGATGATATGATGAATGATTTGTCATAATAGGGAATATATATGAAAGGATTATGATTATATGATAGCTATGCCTAGAATTATATATCCAAATAATTCATTGGATAATGATTATAGAGTTGAGAAACACCAAATATATGATGGAGTTAATAAACTCCAAATAGATAATGGAGTGAATTTGATGGTAAATACTCCTAAGGGAATATTGTAAATGACCAGCTAGGCATTTTAATTATGGTACATAGTACATAATGATAGTCTTGGGAGTGAAAAATGACTAAGTATGTGATTTTATCTGATTATGTTTATTCCATAAACTTATTTCATATTCATATGATATGCTATATTTTTTTATGAGTTATTATTTATGATTCCCTACACATATAACATAGGATTCTGTTACGACAAAGCCTTATTCGATTATTTATGATTAATGATATTTAGATGATTGAGTATGATTATTATAACATATGATCATGTTCGAAAACCTTTATTCTTATATTATAATAACTTATGATTATTGATTCATATCTCTTATGTTTACCATTAATAATCATTTATGGTCACCCATTGTAATGCTTACTTTCCTAAAGTTATGAAGTATGGTTTTATGAATTTAATCTCTAAGAATATTACTATTAGGGAAGATCATTGTGGGAGATGTCTATGATCCTTTAATATAATATATGATTATATATATTGTTTCCAAATATAAAAACCATTACAGTTCTGGGGATTGTATTTTTATGAGATGTATTGAATATTCATTTATATGATGTAACGTATAAGTATAAAATGATTGTCTTCCCACTATTGGTATTAGGGTAGGGTTTAGTTATTTTTCATTATTGTTATTAGATATATTTAGGGAAATCATATGGATAATCCTATGTATATGGTATCACCCTAACATTTTGGTAAGGAATATACAATGTGATTTTACATAAAATAAATCACTCTCTTTATAAGTCAAAAATGTTTTGGATTATATTCATCTAGGTGCAATGAACATAAAAATATTTATTCAAGTACATCTTGGATATCATTTGGGTTCATGATTATCATTCCCTTATTGAACACCTGGTTTAACACTCTATGGGTATATGTTTACATAATGTAAAAATTTTATTATAATCCATTGTAAAGGATTTGATTAGATATTTATTGGGGATAAACTAGGTTAAACTAAACGATTCAGTGATTAAAAAGAAATGTTCCATGATTTAGAAACCTTATGAAAAATGTTTTATGAATGATCATTCTAATTAGTGAGGTTTTATTATAAAATTAACCATTTTAGTTTATATAAAATATTATCTATAAAATTATAAAGTTTAGGTGGTTACAAGTATGATGAAATATTAGAGAACACTATTGGATCACAGTTATCTAAAATCATGTATATCATGAAAAATCTCTTAGAATATTATTTTATTTCTTTAACGATTAGATGATGAGTTTAAAATAAAAGAATATTAATTCTATGATTGTTTCATCTCAAAAAAAATGAATCTACTATAATTTATTTTTGTTAGAACCTTCTTCTATTAAATCATGTTGTTATCCCTACTATTGATTTTTTTGTGATTTTGGTCATTGTTAGTGTATCTTTATATTAAAGATATCTCTATTTTCAAGGAATTGAAATAATTTTTAGTAATATAAATCAACATTTTATCATCCTTTGAGTGTGAGGATGAACATGAAATACCAATGGATGCTACTTTTAACATGTAGGTCTTACTAAACATTAATTAGGGATATTTATCCCAAACAGTTGGGGAGAAACACAACATTGAATATTTTATTATTATTTGGGATTATGTTGATATATATCCTAATGATAAGCCCAGTTTACACCAACAATTATTTTTTTAAATAACATATACATTATGAAAAACCTATTTCAAATAATATATGCATAATAACCATTATTTAGCTATAGAAATTGAATAATTAATTCAAGGAGATTCTTTATAAGGGATTCATATAGCCTAGTATATCACCATATAGTGTGCCTCTTCTTTTTAAAATTATGAGGAGATCAATATTTTTCACCAATTGATTTTTAATCTCGATATCATATATTAAGATCTATGAAATGGATATATCTATGAAAACCTTCTGTTTGAGTTATGGTCAATAAGAATTTTTAGTAATCTCATTTGGATTTACCCATGCTCCAACAATACTCTTGTATTTAATGAATAAAGTCTTTTGAAATTACGTTGATCAGTTTTGGGCAGTCTTTATATATGATATTATTATATATTTAATGATTAAGAATAAGATTCAATAAAATTTAAATATTACAATGATGTCCTTAAGGAATTATAATCAATATTTTAAATTTACGAAGTGTTACATTAATAAACATAAAGTCTCATAAATAGGTCAAATAATCTCAAGTTAGTGTATATGGATGGATTATTAAATGTCTTAAGTTATTAAATATTGGACTATAATAATTATTATTACTAATATCCATAGTTTTGTTGGGTAATGCTGATAAGATTAGTGCATTTTGATGTATTTTTCATGGATATACAATCTAATAACCAAATTTTCCTAAAAGAGATACACATTTTATTAGATAGGTGAGTGTGAAAAAAAATTCAAGGGGATAAAAAGAATGTTATTAATCACATACATGAAAACACTACCCTATATTGGGGGAGTATTTTTAAAATTTATTTATGTGAAAATTAAGGTAACAGGATGCATTTTCATCCATACTGATATGGTGATTTTGTATGTCCCTCACCAATTGAAAATAAATAGGAAACATTACTCAAATATTTATCTGGTGTTGGAAGTAATTATTTTTCTACAGAAAATATAGAGGCATTATCATAATGGTTAATGTTTTTATATATATACTAGTCATAAAATATTTTAAAATGTATTCAAACATTAATATTTGAATGTGTAAAAAAGAAGGTGGTTGAAGTTTAAAAAATAGTATGACTACTCAATGCAGTGTCACCCTTTGAAACAGAAAAAGTGGAAGATGATCCATATTAGAAATACCATTGAATTTTTACTTGATGAGGACTGAAATAGATCTTATATTTATGGATATTTAGGATATAGATCATGAATTCAAGAGAAATGTAGACATATCTTACCTTTCTCATATGAATGTTCGACCATCAATCTATATGAGGAATAAATAGGGGTATAAGGATGATGTGGAATAGATGAAAAATGTTAGAAGTAATCTAGAGTACAGCAATAATTGTGATATAATGATTAGGTTTTATAATTTATTATGTTTCCCATTATTACCATATATAAAGAAGGAGATGTTTGATAAATCTCAAAGTTCATCATTAACTACTAATCTAGAAATCATGTAGATTTATTGATATCTAAAGGTATATTTATATATGGACAACATTTAAATGGATATTTTAGAGTATATATCTTGATGACTATTATGTCTATATAATCCCTCATTTTTATTACATAACATTTCATTAAATGGTAGTAATATTAGATCTTTTAATATTTAGATTCATGGAAATTAGGTAAAAAATACATGAAAACATAAAACATTATTCTAATGTAATTAAAATTATTCTTCAAGTGTTTGTCGTGTGTAAATTTTATTCATCTCATAACCTGAGGACATACATAAAAGGAAATGGGTGAGAAAGAGGCTCATTAAGGGGAATGAGAAAGTGAAAAAATTTATATGTGATCGGGATAAATATCAATAAGAACGTGAGGAATACAATTATGGAATTACCAAGGGAACATGAAAGATATAATAATAAAAATAACAAAAATCAAAAAATTGAATTTTTTTTAAAACATATGAATATGAAATCCATAATCATATCACGATGGTTTTCACTATAGTCTCAAAAATGAAAATATATAAGGTTATTCACTAAGGTATCATACAAATTTTTATCTATAGAGATTAAATTATTTACCCAATAAATTGTAGTACTATAAGGGGGAAACCTTCATATATATCTAATAATTTCATCCATGTAGATCAAAATCAAACATCTCCTAAATAATATATGGATAAAAACATTGGGTTTCTTATAAAAATCATGGTGTTTTAGATGTGCTTAAATACATGACAATTTTGACATTTTCAATAAATTAAATGGAATGAAGGTTTCATGTGATTTAATCCATGAGTCAAATAAAAAAATTCATCTATTTTAATATCTCTGAAAAATAAATAGGTATGAGTATTCAAAAAATCAAATTAAAATAGAATTTATTTAGTAGATAGAGAAATTTTGAGGAGTAAATTTGAAATCATGATTGTCATAAAATCTGGTTTTAGAAAAGGGAAAAATGAGATGTTGAAATGGTATCCTATTGATAAAACATAATTTGGTAGTAATGTTTTTATCATAGATTAATAAGATAGAGTTACCATATCATTTATAATAGATATACAAAAAAGTGGATCTTGAACAGAAGAGAAAAATTGATAATTACCTTGTATTGAAAAGTTAATCCTAAATATTAATGAATGTAACCTTGGGGATGGAGGACACCTTAGGGGAATCCATGGGAGGAAGATATTCAAGAATATGGTGGATTATTGTTTAGTAATGAATAGAAATGGAGATATGGGATGATATTTATAGAAAAAGTGTATGATTTTTTAAATAATTTAAAAATAAACCCTTGGAAATATAGTTGTGGAAAAAGAAAAAATATTGGTTTACCCATGGTGTTTGCAAATGTTTTTGGACATTTGGGTTAAATTTTTAGTTATTTTGACCAACATTAACCATGAATCATTATATATTACTTAATTTGGTATGAAAAATTAATATTTCCACAAGGTAGTGTTTCAAAATCAATGTTTGAATTTTAGGCTTTGAAATTTCATTAATAGGTTTGGAAAATTGTTAAAGTCCATTAAAATAGTTAATATTAATAAAATAAAATATTTTATGTCATGGATTATGGTTAGTTAATTATTAAATCATTATAAAATAATTATGATGTCATTAAACATACATAAAACCCCCAAACTATAATGTTATTATTCATCAAAAATTAAATTATTTTTGAAATTTATCATAAATTCACCCTACCTTATTCAAATGATCTAATTTAAAAAATAATTTTCATTTTAGCAAGAAAACTATCAATATTTGGTAATGTTATCTTTTAAATTTAAAAATTATTATTTATTAAAAAAATATTGTGTTGTAATGTCTAGTAAAATTTATGACACTTAAAAATTTACTATGACATAAAAATTATTTTATCATTTTTATTTAATTTTGTTTATAATTTTTATTTAAAAAATAGTGTTTTTAAAATTATATTTTGTTAAAATATGTTTTATTTATATTACCTTATATTATTTTGAAAATTTTCATCTTTTCTAAAAAGTATAATTTTCGTATAATAAATCAATTTATCAAATTCATTTCAATTAAACATATATTTTATTATGAATAACTATTCATTAAAAAAATTGATGAAATAAGAATTTTATTTATATAATAGAAATATACATTAAGAAACTAATTCATGTACACATAACCCCTTATTACAGCTACATACGCCCTAAGGTTAAGGTTAGTGATAATGGCTGTTTTGTGGGGTGGCCCAGCTAACACAAACCGAGTGGTAATCTTCAAAATGTTGAACTTATCCCATAGGTGATCTCAATCAATCTTCACTTGCTGAAGCTCATCATGGAATTTGTCAAGGGAAACCCCTAATAAAGATTCCTCCCTCCCATGTTCGGGAAAATGGTTTTCAAACAGCATGAATCTATTAGTTGAGATCATTTTTTCTCTATTCTGTATCAACTAAAGATTGTCATTACTACTTATAAACACAAATTATAATGGTAAATTTTTTTAAAAAAATGGTATAGTTCATAGTGGTGAAAATTTCAAACCATCACATTTCACTTCATAATCTGTAAATAATGAATCGTTATTAAAGAGATATGGTTTTGTTGTGTATAATATAATAAAGTAACTTTTTTATGGAAACAATTATCAATTAAGAGGAAAAAGAGGCCATTACATTCTTCCCCCTTAATAAAATCATTCCCTTAATTTTCAACTCATTATCATAGTTAAGAGAAGTTTGTGGTACTTATGCTTTATTATTTCCTCTGATTCATAATTTTCCTCTTAAAACTTGTGGTTCCTCCACAACACTTTAAAAAGGTAAGTAGTCTTGTTGTGTTGAACCTTGTCTCTAAAATCCAAGATCTCAATCATTTTATCCTCATAAAATATTTCATGTTCCTGTTGTACAACAATAAGATTTAGTATATATGAATGTCCAGGTATGTAATTCATCAAGAGAGACACATGGAATACATTATGAACATGAGATGTAATTGGTGGGTATTCTAGATGATAGGATAATACTTCTATTTGATCAAGGATTTAATAGGGTATGATGTACTAGTGTCTAATATTACATTTCTTCCCAAACCACATAACTCACATCCATGAAGAAATTTAAATGAAAAATTTAGTACTAATATTAAACAAAAATTCCCTTCTACGGTTGTCATCATAGCTCTTATGCTGACTTTGAAAATATATTATGTTTTTTTATTTCATGAACCCTTTCGACCATCTCCTGTACAATATTGGGAGAAATTGAATTCTCTCAACAACATCATACCAATAAGTAGGAGTTCTAAATCAGTTCCTATATATAGCTTCATATCTTTCTATTTTAATAATCAGGTAGAATATGTCATTGTATGTCAAATAAAATAAAGGTGGGTGTTGACCTCGTACGCCTGTAAATTCCATTGAGCATTATCTCATCATGATCTTGAGTTTCTAAATAGTTATCTCAGATTTTCCATCAATTTTTGAGTGATAGGTCATAATGAAATTAAATTAAATATTTAAAGTATGTAAGATACTTTCCTTGAATTAGGTTGTAAACCACGGGTCCTGATCAGAAATAATAAAATGTGGCACCCCATAAAGCCTGACCTATGTAGGAATATCTATGAAATTTGGTTAGGGTAAAAATTCTCGAGAATAGTGATAAAATGGGTAGTCTTTGTAAGTCATTCCACTATAACCCATATCACATTATTTCCATTGGATGTTCTTAGGAGACTAGTGAAAAACTCCATATAGATAATGTTCAACTTCCATGTCAATAAGTATCATTTTTGCAATACCCCTTTAGTATGTTGTTTCTATAGCTTCACTTCTTGACATACCTAGCAAATTTTAGTGTATTCTACAATCTCTATTTTTATATTATCCTAAAAATAATTATAATGAAGGTCCCTATACATTTTATTGCTTCATGGATGTATAGAGTGTGTAGAGATATGAGTTCAATCCATCAGTTCTTTCTTTAACTGGACAATATATGGAACAAATAGAATATTAAAATACAACTTCTTGATCAATATTTAACTTCATAATCTTCCCATTATTTGCAACCTCTATCTTATATTATAAAAAAGTTTCTTCTCTTTGATCTTTCTTGATCTTCTCTAGTAATGATGGTTTTCAAATTAATTGGGATAGGATTGATTATGTCCCCTCCATCATGATTCCCATGTCTAACCATATTAGTTCCTCGATAAATGGATCTCCTTGAATCCACACACATTAAAACATGATAAGTTCTTTATTACTCAATGCATCGGTGATTTTTTTATCTACCGGGATTATAATAAATTGAAAAATCGTAGTATTTGGGAAGTTCCAACCATATCCTTTGTCTCATGTTCAATTCCTTTTTTGATAATATATAAATCAAAATTTGGTGGTTTCTGTATATATCACTTGTATCACCATGATGATTGTGCCTCCATATATTTACAGTAAAAATATCCACAACTAGATCAATTCCATGCTTTGTTTAATTATTCTACTGAGGATTTAGCTGTTAAGATGACAAAGAAGTAAACATTTCATTTTTATGCAGAAACTCCCATTCCCTTTCGAAGATTCACTACTAAAAATAATTAATACTTTCCTAATAGAGATTAGTGTTAATTCAAGTGTAGTAATAAATCTCTTCTTCAGTTCATGGATGCATTCATCACACTCTTTTTCTCGATGAACTTATCCCCATTACGTGTTCACATGGTCAATGGATTATAAATTCATCAAACGTTTTTCACAAAACTCATATAGTATCCTTCTAAACCATGTAAACTATGAATATCATTAACTATTGTAGGTTGAGGACACTCTAAAAAAACCATAGTATTGGAAGTTTATCCCAATATTCCTTCATTGGTTATAATGGTCCAAAAGAACAAAACTTGTTGTATCAAAAATTCTCATTTTATAAATTCCATAAATAATCTACCCTTCCTTTGAGTTCCCAATGTGAACCATAGATGATCTTCATTTTCCCCACAACTTTTGAAGTATATCATAATATCATCAATAAAAACTACCACAAATTTAGCAAGTAAGTCCATCAAGACTATGTTCATCAACTCTACAAATATTGAAGGGGCATCAGTCAAGCCTAAGGGAATAAAAATAAAATCATAATTATTATATCATGATTGGAAGTCAATATTTGGAATATATTCTTTCTTCAAACTCAGTGGCTGATAACCAGATCGATGATCAGTCTTGGAGAAGAATTGAGCCCCATTAATCTTGTCAAATAAGTCATCAATACTTGGTAAATGGTCCTTTTTCTTCATTATGATTCTATTATGTTCTCTACAATCAATGCATAACTGCATTGATCCGTCCGTCTTCTTTAAAAAGTCAATAGGTTCTCCCCAATAAGACACACTTTGTTAGAAAAATCCATTCTCCAAAATATCTTGACGTTGTTTCCAGAATTTCTCTATCTCCACATTGTCTATTATATATTGGGTCATTGCTATTGGCTTGGATCCATCTATTATCCAAATGGGGGATTCTAACTCTCTTTTATGGGGTTTGAGTGAATCTTCTAGAAGTAAATCAACGTATTCCTGAATGATTCATACAATTTATATTATTATACTTTCATTTCTTTCTCTATTTTAACTAGTCATCTCCATGAAGAAGTCTGTGGGAGTTTTTTCTAAACAAATATCATGTTAGTATATCTCTCCTTTGAAAATGATTGCATGTTGTCCATTCAATACTGTTGATATTTCCTTGTATTATTAGTTGATCCTATCATCACACTTTCAGAGCAATCACATGCCTAGTGTAGTGTCAAATTACTCTCTTGGAATGACTACTTGATTTTTGATGAGTCTGTTCCTTCAAATGTCAATACAAGAGTTTTTATACACCATTGATACATGGAGAGTCCCTCAAAGTGTTCTTAATGATAACTCTATATATAGTATCTTAAGGACTGATTATATATTATTTTATAACATATATTAAATAAATTAATTCATAGAGAAAGAATAAAACAATGTACTTAATATCTTTAAAAACAATGAGATTACCTACCAATATATAAGTTAGAGCCTCTACTTCAACTGTTGTGATAGAAACAGATCAACCTTCCTCCCTTTGCCTATACAGACATTGATGGTGATTCCCCTCCATTATCTCTTAATTTGGTAACTGATTTAAAATTTTTCGAAGCTTCACACACTCAAAACATTGAGATTTTAATTGGTCCTATACCATATTCACTTAGTCGTTGTTGTTGAGAAGTTGAGTCTTCACCCCCACCATGGGAGTTCCAAGCTATATGTCCACATCTTCGAAAACTATATCATTTCCCACTCATGGGAGAGAATTTCTTGAAGTGATATTCACACATTTATTTCAATTGGGTAGTTTCACATTACATCCTTATATATATTCTAGGATCAATGTTCCTACCTGGATTTTGATCCATTTCTCTATTATTTTCATTCTACTTATTTTACCACTTTTTTCCTCCAAACACCAATTAAAACATCAATGAACTTCTTACTATCTTCTCAAAGATTTTTTAGTCACGACTTGCTAGATTCCTCCATAAATGGGGTCTTATTCAACCAAAGAATCTATCAAAACATTTCATTAGGATCCATTACAATGAAATTGGTGTAAATGGAATGTATTTTAAAGTTCATATCATATCTTACCACTGATTCATTTTCATTATTATTTAGTTCTATAAATTCTTTATCTATATTAATTTGTATCAAATGGGTGGAATATTTACAAAAACATTTTCCAAAAAACTATTCTCACTCCATAGAATCAATCTCACTTCTTATATTTTTGTTTTTAATTATTTTACACCACTGATTATATTATCCTTTTAATAGGTATACATTCAGGGTGACATTATCTTATTCTAAACAATAATATACCTACTTTTCTATATATCTTATCCATTTCTCAGTAATCAATTTCTTGGTAGAACTATTAAAAAAGGTGATCGTTGACGCATGAAGGACTTAATAGATTGTTTTTTCCTTCAAAATGAATATGTCCAATAAACATTTTATAAGTTACTATTCATAATTGTGAATAGTCAATTCATCATTCTTCTGATGTTTCCTATTTAGTCCTCCATCAAATATCCATCATCACATCATCCATTATGCACATCATTTATGATGTTCATTTTATTTCCCCTAATTATCTAAAAGAAGAAAACTATAGTAGGAAAAAATTTATTTTATGAATATTATAATTCAGAATTAATTTTAGGTACTAAGACATCATGGATAAAAATGTAATTATTTTAAAAATTATATTTTCTATATTTTTATCATAATATTTCATTGAAATAATGTGAGTAAGAAAACATATCCCATAAGAGTGTAAAACCAAGAGTGAATCAAGGTGTGTTTTTGTGCACTAGTTCATTAACATGTCAAGATCAATGTTTTGTTATGAGGTTTTAACCCTAGATACATCTATGCTAGTGCCACCTCCACTTTTTCATATACACACATGGATTTCATTGCTTCAAAAACCTCTTCCTTGAAACATAACCAGAATACAATGAATTTTTGAAAATTTTAAAATTTCGTATATTGTTAACACTAATTATTTTTTGTCCTAATTCCAACCAATAACTAAACAATCTTTTGAAACCAACTATGTTATCTCTTCTCTTTATTACATAACTATACATTAAGTTATATAAACATAGGATCTTTTAATGTTCAGTTTCTTGTAATCTATATAACTAATGCATGAAAACTTAAAACATTATTATAATACAATTTATAGGATTATTAATGGGTTAATACTAAATAAATTTACCACATTACATATCATGGGTACATACAACAGTGGAAATGGGTGAGAATAATGCTCAGTAATGGATTGAGCAAGGGGAAAACAATACAGGTGATCATGAATAATATCAATAAAAACATGGGGAATATAATTATGGAATTATAAAGGGAACATTAGGAGTATAATAATAAAAATAAAATAAGAATCATAACATGGAAATGTGGACAAACCAATAAATGAGACATTCATAACCATATTAGTTGGATTTTTCACCAGGGTGTCATAAAAGAAAATTTCCAAAGTTATTCTCCAAGGTATCATAAAATATATAAGGTATTGAGATTAAATTATTTAACCAATGAATTGGATCACTATTAGGGTTCATCCATCACATATATTAATTAATTTTAGTCACATAGATCATAATAAATCCTTTCATAAATAACCATTAGAGAATCAATAACAGTTTTCTTAACCAAATCATGGTGTTTCAAAAGTTCTTAAAGAGGTGATCATTATAGAATTTTTATCCAATAGAAAAATATTCTGAGTATCGTGTATTTTAACCCATGAATAAAATAAATATTTCTTATATGTAGGTGTATACCTCTACATAATAAATTATTTTGGGTATTCAAAAAAATAAAAACTAAGATAATTTCTTAAGTAGAGAGAGAAATTTTGTGGAGTAAATTCAATATTATAATGGGTATAAATCCTATTTTTTGAAACGAGTAAAATTATAGGTTAAATGGTTACCTTAATGAAAAAAATAAAAATTTACAATTAATGGAATGATACGAAATGGTAATAAAATAGAGTAACTATAACATTTATAAGTCATATAAAAAAGGATTTTCTTAACTAGAAGTGAAAATAAAGTTAATTCCCTTACCTTGAAAAGTTACTCCTAAATCATAAGGAACAGAACCTTGGGGGATTGAGGGAACCTTGCGGGACTTTATGGGAGGAAGAACTTCCATAAATACATTGAGTTTCAATTTAATGATAATGGAAGTGAATAATTGGGTGGGTGTCTATTGAAAAAGTGAAGGATTTGATTGATAATTTCCAAATACTGTATATGAGAATCTTGGTTGTGAATAAATAAAAACATTTATATTTACAATAGTTTTTCAACATGTCTAAGGATATTTGGTACATATTTTACAATATTTTAACACAAAATAACTGAGAATAATTTTTTATTACTTCTTTTGTCGTGAAAAATTAATGTTTTCACAAGGTAATGTTTTTAAAATCGAGGTTTTAATTTTATAAATTAAAAAGTCAATTATAGGTTTGGAAATTGATTTAAAAACATTAAAATACCTAATATTAATAAAATAAATTACTTTGATTCATGGATTGTGTTTAATTAATTATTAAAACATTATAAAATAATTATAAAGTAATTAAACATACAGAAAACCAAAAACTCTATTTTTACTATTCATGGAAAAAATAATGTATTTTATAAAATTCTCATTAATTAACCCTAACCAAATTTCAACATGGTAGATTCAAAAATTATGATAACTTTTTCATAATATTTATGTAAATATGATAATTTTAACTTTTAAATATAAAATTCCATATTTATATAAAATAATTGTGGCATGTAAGGAATAATCAAATTTCCTACACTTCTAAATATCATTGGACATAAAAAATTATTTTATCCATTGTATTTCAATAATAATTTTAAAAAAATTATGTAATTAAAATATTTATTATTCCAAATTACTTATTCTATTATAAAAATTCATATCTTCATAAATACCAAAAAAAAATTGAAATATCAATTTATAAAATTCATCTCAATAAAACATATATTTTAATTTGAAAAACTATTATTGAAATGGGATTGATGGAATGGTGGTTTTTTTATAATAAATATGTAATATTTATGAAACTAACTCCTGGACATGTAACCCATTATTAAACCCACATACACTGTAAGGGTGAGATGTGTATTGGTGGTAGTTTCATGGGGTGGCATGGCTAACACTGATTGAGTAGAAATATTCGCTAACTTGAAATTCTTCCATAGGTGATTTCATTCTAGATTCACTTCCTGAAGCTCATCTAGGGATTATACATTGGAAAATAATAATGACGATACCACCCTTCCAATTTATAACCAATGAGATTCAAATGGCATGACTCTACTGGTTTAGTTCATAAATTATTCTTTATCTATCAATTATACATTGTCTTTACTACATATGAACTCTAATTAAAATGATAAATTTATTAAAAAAAGGTATAGTTCATAGTGGTCACATTTTATAATGGTCACATTTCCTTTTATACTGTATAAATAACGACTCATTATTTAAGATATATGGTTTTGTTGTGTATTTTATAGTATATTACACATTTTATTTGGAAAAAATATCTTTTAAAAAGAATCATAGGTCGTTAAAATGTCATATAGTTAAGGATGAGAGACAAAAGTATAAGGGAAAATTATAACCAATTACCATTTCAGAATGGAAATGGAAAAACATTACCATGGAATTCATCTTCAGGATCCCCAAAAATTATAAATTACATGATTCTAGTTGTGTTGAATTTGGTGTCCTTAGAAAATCATTTGACTTTTTGCATTTGAGAATGTTTCTATGTTGATTATATTCACAATATATAAATTATTGAAGTTTAAATGTTTCTTGATGTACCACATTCTATTGTATCTAATCTATATCTAATGTTTACCTTCATGTTCTGGAGAAGTCTTCAGCAGGATCTAGATACATAGTTTAGTTTTAGTATAGTGTATCATACTTGAAAAAATGGACATCTTAATAGGACCATTAAAAATAAATAATATAACATCAGAGGTTTTTTTATGTATCTCTAACATAGTTTAGATTAATACCTTCATTTTTTGGATTTTTATAACAAAAATATCTTTTACTTTATCATATAAGTAGATCATTTTGAAACCCTCTATGAAAATGTTGTTCTAAAATTCAATCTATTGGGATGAAGTTATAGAAAGTGATATATTTAGACTTTATCTATTTTGGGAAATGGATGAAAATTGTATAACTATTGAAAATCACATTAGGTAATCTCAGATTCAATAGAAATATTATGTGGAAATAATCAGTGAAATGAGTATGAAGTTTTTAATAATAGATTATTAAAATACCTCCTTAGAAGAAGGTTGGAATATTTTAAAATAACTGTAAGTCAATCCCTAGAGATATCATTTCCTTAAAATTTATTAAACATGTTGGGAAGGTTTCCTATTATATATCACGTCCATTTCATCTCTATAAATTTCATGATGTGGTCCATGTATCTCTCCTTAGTAAGTGAAAATCAAATCCTTTACACCTACTAAAATCAATCTTTATACAGGTTGATAAATATCAATAAAATTAGGGATAATTAATTGAGATAGTCGATTAAATATAGAAAGTGATGTCAAATAATATGACTCACCGGGTCATTGATTTATGATGAAAACATAACTTTTAATAAATTACATGGGAACCTTAGCATGGGATGAGGAAAACCCATATTCATTTGAGTTTATTATAATGATAGTATTTTCAGGGAATAATTCTTTTATGTTGGGAGGAATTTAACACCTTAAGGTTTTTTTATATATTTATTTTTTTACAAATGTGATTTCGTTGATATCTTTCTTTACACACAACAATTAAATTTAATGAATCTCTATATACTATTAAAATTGTATTATTTAATGTTAAAATTGTAACCTATAAATTTTGGGCCTGAGTTGGAATAAATATATTATCAATAATTTTTTTATAAAAATCTATAAAATGAATTTATAGGTTATCAGTTCTTTAAAAATGTAAATTAAATCATTTTATAGTGAGATAAATGTTTTTCTGGAAACAAATCATGCATTTTGGGTTTATCATAATAAATTAAATTAATATCTACTGATGAATAATTATAATTATATATATATATATTAATAAATAAATAAATAAAATTAATATTTCTATAATTGTTTTTACTAGGCATGGAATAAGAAAAATATCTAGTTTTATGCTTAAAAAATGTTTATCCAAAAAAAGGGTTCTCTAACATTCTGTGCAGTTTTTTGAAAATAATTTTCTACCACAAAAATAAATTGAACCAAGTTTATTAAATATTTTTTATTATTATAATAAATATAATATAATTGGTTCATCCTATTTTTTCACTATGAATACTAAATATTGTAAATATTTTTCACCTCGGTAAAAGAGGTAAATTTGGGTTTAAACAATGTGGTAATGATGTAATATCTCACTTACACATTGATTTATCATATTTTATTAGTTTTATTAAACCAAAAATATATTTTAGGGGTTAAATATTTTATTTTAAAACATTATATTCAGAATGGGAACCTATGATATATTTGTTTTAAAGATAAGTTGCATTTTTTTCAAATTAAAACATGTTTTTGGTTGTTTGCATTTAATGTAAGGGTTGTAAGATGAAACTCAGTTTTAGATTCTTAAAATAGTCTAAAATCGTTACCTATTTTGTTAAATAACCAAAAATATCTTGGAAACCAAATTTCAGATGGTTTCAAACAAAATATTATTTTACACTTGTATCATGTAATTTGATTAAAAAATTGACATGTGTTCGATGTACTTATATTGAATATAATTTATTAAACCTATAAAAATTAAATTTTCTAAATATTATTCAAAAAAATTAGACATAATTTCTATATTTTATAACATTTCACAATTTATCTTTTGTAATATAATTTCTCTATCATGTAAAAAAATTAAAATATCACTACTAAGGATAAAATTGTTTTAAAGTGGTAAAACTAAGAGATAAAGATTCAAAATGTATAAGCCACATATCTAAATTTTAATATTGAGTTTATTTTAACTAAATCACATATAAAAATATAATTTGGTATAATTGGTTTCACTTGACATAATTAGGGTATATATATATATATTATTTAATCATTTAAGTAACTCCATGTGTATCCTTTCCCTCACATATAAAAGGGATCCACTTATCCTCTATTATTCATAAGGATTGATAATTATAGATTGGAAATTAACTAATTTAACACCTTACAATATTCCTTAGATTAATCCTAGATATTTTTATATTAACCAAAAACCATCCTGTGAATATTTATTATGTAAGAGTAGGGAAGTCACTCAATGAAGATATAATTATCTCACCCTACTATTTCAAAATTTATTTCTTCTTCTACTTCCTATACATCTATTTTTTTCAAAAAATAATTATATATATATATATATATATATTAAATATAATGATATTTTATTATCATTATTTGAAAAAACAATTCCACCTTTTTTATCAAATGGGAATTGGAAGTATTTCTTGTGTGTATATATGGACAACCTCATCCAAATAAAAATATGATTCATTTTCCGTTTCCATATTTCACTTTTTTTTGTTATTATTTATTTAATATTTCTATATTATATATTTTACATAATAATTATTTTTTTAAGGTGAGATATTATTTACATTTCTTTGGTTCCATCCATCAAAAAAATGGAAATAACACTCATGTGTGTGTATAGATTTCCTCCACAACGAATTTATGTAATTAAATTTTCTAATCTCTTTATATTAATAGTTATAAAAGTGTATATAATTATTAAATATTATATTTATTACATTATTATAACTAATGATACTATGTAACTACAATAAAATTACAAGTATTGTTACTACCAAATCAAAACATGAGTGGCCAACGAAGCAGTTATAACATGGAACATTGTTTTTTATATACATTTGTTAAAAAAATTGATAAATGATGTTAAAAATTAATCCTATATTGTATGATATATGTATATATATATATATATATATATTATTTTTTAATATAAAAATATGATAAATCTATATTTATTATATAGTAGGTTAGAATATGTATGGAATAAGATAATACTTGTGGTGATGGTTTAGAATCTCAAATGGTCATCTTTGAGAACTATAATATGATACAAAAATATTTTCCTTTATGATGTATAAATATAGAAACTTTGAAATTTTTTATAATTAATCTAGAAAATTTATTGAAATTTAATGTTTCTTTTGATGTTATTATTTCATGTGGAATATGATTCAAAACATTACCAAAGTGGTACAGAATTTTTTATTTCAATCTCATTATAATTGAAATTGTATATGATTGAGTTCCCATTGAGTGAAATTATATGATACCTATGTGATATAACATTTAATATTTCATCTACTATTATTTTTTTGAAATTTTGATGTTTCAGTGCATTTTCCTCTCTTTGGTACTAAAAATGGTTCAAAATTATTTTTATTACAATCCAGCTGTATTTCATTAATTTTGGTGAGGAATATTTATCCTTTATATCTCTATTCTCTATAATGTTTTAAAATGATTTTTATTATACTCTAATAATTGTTTTACACATTTTTTACTTTTTATAAAAAAAATTGAAGGGAATATCATCCTCAATTTCTAAATGAGGTACTTTTTACTGAATATATGAACATAATTTGTGTCAAGAAAATTATGGAATGAATGTAATTTACAACCAGCATGACCACTCAATGATTTAATATTTACATTAAAAATTTCCATGGTTCCTTTCAAAAAAAAATTTCATAATATTTTGGTTATTTTTATGTTTCAGTTAATTGAATTCAAAATTAGAATGGTGTTTTCCTTAAGAAATATTTTCGTGGTCTTTAATTTTATTTTTGACCTATGATAACATCATGTTATTTTACATATGATTTAATTGATATTTGATACAATGACGTCATAATTATTCTTTCTTTGAATGGTCGATGGTAATGATGATGAGATGTTTATGAAACTCATTTATTTTACATAAAATATGATATGATGATATGGTGAATTATTTATGATCTTTTGGAATATATATGAAGGAATTTTGATTATGTAACTAGTGGTATGTGAATTATATATCCCTTAAATTCATTGGTTGATGATGAATGTGTTGGGAAACTCCTCAGATATGATGCAGTTCATAAATTTATAATAAATGATGGATTAAATTAGATATAAGTTTATACTAATAGAATATTGAAAATTAATTGGTGGGAATTTTAATTATGGAAATTTGTTCATAGTTATATTCTTGGAAGTGAACCTTGAAAAAACTATCTATTTTTTAGTATTATTTTACGACAAAAACATTTATCTAATTCTTATGATACATTATCATGGCTCTTGATCGACATAAATGATTCTACACACTTCTAAAATATTAATTATGTTATGAAAAATATTATTAAAATTATTTATAATTAATGATCTTTGACTAATTTGGTGTGATTATTTTAATTAATTATCAATTTCTAATACCCATATGTTTGTCTTACACACACTTATGATCATTGGCAGATATCTCTTATGTTTACTATTAGAGATCATTTGAGCTTAACCGTTCTTATGATTACTTTTACCATGTTATGAAGATTTTTTTTAGGTATTTAATATTATTAATGAATTAATCATGATAATATTAAATTTGGGACATTTTTATGGATTTTTCTAAAAGATTTATTTTTTAATCAGTTCTGAAAAATATCAATTTTCATAATACTATCACATCATTAGATTAAATAATGTATTTTTAAAGTAAATTTATATTTTAAAGATGATACTAAATTAACATATGTATCTTTTTAATTATATTTAATCAAATTAATTACATAGGTATCATCATTATATAATATTTTGGTATATGTTCATTTTTGTGCTTAGAAACACATTTTTTTGAGAACTGTTTTTAGCATGGAATATTTTTTTATCAAAATAAATTAAATGAATCATTATTTGTTAAATTTTTTGATGAAATTAATATATTATATATATATAACAATATAAATTTAAATTCATATAATAATGATAACTATTCATTGAGTTAATGTAATATAACATTATGCTTAAAAATTCATTTTCATGAATAACCATTTTCATCACTTTTTTCATGTTTAATATTATATTAATTTATTCCAATTATATTAATGGGATTAGATATAATTTATTCCATATTTCGAATCACCATGTAAAAAAATTTAGTAAGTAAACTTGCATTTTTTCATAATTATTAGTAACGACAACACAAAAAATCTCCATGGTTATAGTTAAAACAGGTTTATTGGTTGTTAACCATGAGATATGGGAGATATTTCCATATAAACCATACTAAATCCTATTATATGTTCTTATTTTAACCCTATACCATCTCTTATTTTAATATGATTCATTTTGAATCCTTTTTATTTATCTTGAAATTGATATATTTCACTATTTTTGGAAAATTCAATGTGTTCCATCACCCTCCCTTATATAAAATTCACCAATAATCTCATCCCTACAACACTTGAGAAGTTTATTTTTTCCAAAAACAACCAATATAACCACAAAAAATAATTATCCACCTTATTTATATTATTCTCTCACCAAAATTCCAACCATAGTGTCCTCAAGTTGATTTCAAAGGTAGCTCTTTCAAATAAGAGGTAAACATATTAACAAAACACTTTAATTTTTAATCTTCATTCACACCATCAATGTGTCCAAGATATTAAAATATAAAAAAATAGTACCTCTAATATACTGATAAGGTATTATATTTGTGTATCAATAATTATCCATCTTCTTCCCCGTCAAATAAGAAATAAAACAATCACTCGTGCGTATCGGGAACTACCTCCTTGTGAACCTATGTGATTTGTTCCATCGCTTCCTAACTTGGGGGGAGAAAATGATGGAAATAATTAATATATATGATATTTATGGATTATAAATGATTATATAATAATAATATGTCATCTACTTCTATTACCATACACTTATTAAAAAATGATAGCATTGTTGTGCATATGTGTGGACTACAACATTTAGTAAGTGATATAATTCATTTTTAATGATCAATTTTCATTGAGGATCACAAACAGGAATATAGTGAATTTTTAGAATTTTTATATCATTATTAAAAATATTTTTATGATTGAAAACAAACAATATTCATGTATCTAAACTACTTAACTAAAACTTACATTAAAAATGAAACATATAACACTTAGAAATTGACAGATTTAATAAATGATTATTAAAAAATTCTTGTTAAAATGTTTTAAGTGGATCATATATGATTTTATAAGTATTTATATGGTTATGGAATATAATTATAACAAATTTAAATTTATTATAAGTATGTTGAAGTCATCTACAGGGAAGGTATGACATGAGGTAAGGGTTTCTCATATCACTTTTATTTCCATGAGACACACACCATATTCACCAATTATTTCCATTGTGTGGTGTATATACTACGCATTAGTTAATATATGATGAATTTTATTAAAATTAGGGGATTTTAAATTATATAGTTGGTTCTCTAATCCATTTTATTTTGATTAAGATATTGTTAATTTTAATGGGGTTTACATTCAATCCCATTCGTTTCCATATTTTTTATGATTAAATTTATGATGATGAAATTATATGATATATCTCCTCAAATTTTATATAATTTATACCCCTCCAGTAATCTCTATAGATTTAAATTTTTTTCATTTCAATTTTGTCCCCCTAAGTACGAAAAAGTAAGAATGATTTTTGTAATAGAAAACTAACCTTGTTTTTCACTTTCTTGGGATTATCATTCTTCTATATCCATATTTTTTAAATGTTTTCAATATTGTTTTTATTTTTTTCCTATGATTTATTAAAAAAATTATTTACCCAATTTTGAATATCTATCAAAATTAAATGGAATCATCTTATTTTTTCATAATGTTGTACTTTTTAAAAATTTGTGAGTGGAATCATTGTTTAACCTACACCATACGAACCGATTTTCCCATTTTCTAGGATACTCATAGGCTTGAGGATCCCTTTACATGTTTCCATGGTTCATTTAAAACTAAATAGTTTCCATAATATATTTCATATTTTTATATTTGAAATAACTAATTTCAAAATGAAAAATAAATTTTTCTAATGAAATATTACATTGACCATTTTAAATCAATTTTTATATGTGGTTAAATCCATTGATATTACTTATAATTCACAAGGTATATGATTCAATGATACCATGAAACAAATTTATCTATATGTCTTATGGTTATTCTGAATTTTTATAGTATTAGAATAATGTATATTAGATATTTTAATTCATACACATATTGATTATTAAGGTTTTTTATAAAGTTTTATTTAATACTAATATAATGAATACATCATATTTATCAAGTAATGAGTGGATCCTCAATCTACATAACACCTTAATGAATCTATTGGTCTCTTGAGTTAAAACTAGTTGGGTATTTTGATAATGTCATGTCATAAACCAAGACGTGTAGACATCCAAACTATCTCCCAACTTGTTCATTGGCATGGCCAAAGGGGCATTACCAATCCACATGGGCTGGCACAAGTGCTAGAGTATCCAAAAAGTAATATGGGAATGATTTCACCTAAACATTCAAGCACAACATAACCAATAATATAAATATAAACAAAGCTGGAAAACATAACCAAACAATCCCATAAATAGTTTCATATTTGAGTTTACTAGTTTTATTCAAAATCCATAAAGAGGGATACTATAAAAGTAACCAAAACCCAAGATCCAAAATCCAACATATGTAAGGGGAGAATCTCCCTCAAGTCATATCCACAACACCTTACAAGAAGTTCACTAGAATCTCATTCCATTTTAACCATAGACTTTACCATTACATGTATCAATCATAACCAAGTCTTCGTACACCCTAATGTGTAAGTAGGGTTTCAGAGATTCCCCAGTAGGATGCCACCAAAAAGAGATCCCATGATCCAAACATTACAATAAAAAATACATATGAAAACTTAGATAAACAAAAATAAAGATCGTGAACAATTTAATGGAAAATAGTTTTAAAGGAAAATATTTTAAAGAAATCTGATTTCAAATACAATTATTTCTTTTCTTTGAATTCTCTCAAGAGACACATCATATGATGATGGTGAGTGCATAATGGTAAAGATTATCAAACACGAGAGAGTCCCTATGGGTTTTGGATAGAAAAAGGGGCCCTGGAACCTCGGGTCTTGATGTAAGGTGGTATTGGAACCACAACAATCTGCATTCTCGTGATCAAGCCACTAGAGGGGAGAAGCATCCAATATTCTAGGGGTCTCCATTCATCAATATGTTTAGTTAGTGTTTTCAATGTCAATACCACTAAGTAAAACTTGGTCGTAGACACTTTTGAATCACTATCCCTATAGTCCTAGTCTTCCCTCCTAGCTACCTGGGCTTCTTATTGAGTGCCCATACATGTTTTACAAAAAACACATGTTACCACATTTATATTTCCCAATCTAAACAAGGACCCTCCCACACCAAAGTCCCCATCTCACAAAAAAAATCCTCATTCAAAATTTAATTCACACCTAATCCCTTAAAATATATATCTTCCACATCATACACAATTTGGTAAAACATTTTATAAATTTACAAATTATTTCTATATCATAATACAAATCCACCCTTTATGAATTTACCCATTTATCATGTAAAAAAAATTGAAAATAAATTACACAACCAATATCTTTAAAAAATACATTATCACCACAAATATATCTTATTGATAATCCTACGAAACTAAAGCAATCCAAATACATTCACTAATAAATGTTTAAAGACGAAACCACCTACCATTTGTGGAGAAACTCCAAAAATGGGTGTGAAACCCTTGAAAAACCATAATCTCACCAAGAGGTTTCAAGATAAAACTCTAAAACAAGATATAAACCTATAAATATCAAGTATAAACTCTTAAAACACAACCCTATAGATGGAGAAGATGAAACCACAAAGATAAAGGAAGAATCTCTAGATTATGGGAGGAATTGAGAGAAAGAGACGCTTATTATAAGATTAGTGGAGGATCCCACCAAAATCGACAAGAAAATTGAGGCCCAATGGAGGTGTAAGAAGGGAGAGGCACACCTACGGTGAGGGAGCCCGAGGGGGTGCCAAAATGGGTATAAAGTGGGTTAAATGTGAGAGGAGAGGGAAAAACAAAATTTTAATGTGATGGAAGATCCTCATGGTTAGTCCACAAGGATTAGGAAAACATAAAGAAACTGTGTGGACCATTCTATCTAAACAGAAAAACCCAAATGGTTACCTGGGCTATTACGCACGATTGTGTGGTAGCCGTGTAGAAGGTACCATCTCTTACCATGTAGTCTCCTAGGATTGTGCATGGTTACTACTAATTGTGCACAAACTGTGCGGATTGGCCTGCCTTCCTAAATAATTTCTATTTTCCCCCAAAATTTCAAATAGAAACTAAAGGAAAAATGTAGAACAAAATAAAATAGAAAAATTCATGAAAAATAAATAAAAAATGTGACAATTCTACCCACCATGGTAACATTTCTCCCTCAAGAAAGTTAACTCAAAACACGATTAGAAAACAAAAATGGGTACTCTTTCTCGACCCAAAAATTATATTCCCAAGTCTCATTTTTATCATTTTCATGATACCAAAGGACAAAGACCAATGGAATAGATCTCCAACAAAGCACCTTCTCTTGGGAGGCCACTATTTACTCTATCCATTCAAACACTGACAAGTTTGGATATAACACAAACTCATCCAATTTTATCATATGAGATGGGTCTGGGTTATACTCATTCAGTTTAGAGATCTAAAACATGTTTTGAATCAACATAAACTGAGAGGATAAAACCAACTGGTCTACCACTTTTCCGATCATCTTAGAGATTTAAAAAGGTATGATATACCTCATCGTCTTCTTACCCAGCTTTTCCAAGAGACGATGACCAAAAGTTGGTTCCACCTTAATGAACACAGAGTCTCCCATGGAAAACTCAAGATATTGATGCCCCTAATTAGAATATGATTTGTGGAGACTCAGAGCTTCCAATAACCACAACATGATCATCTTGACCTTCTCAAATGTCTATTTCAAAAGGGTTAGTCTCATAATTTAGGTATCATCTACCTTATCCCAACATAATGGCCACCAACAAGGCAGACCATGAAATGCCTCAAAATTATCCCTTCAAATAAAGGATTAGTATCTTTTATTATATAAAAATTCAACTAATCTGAAATGGCTATCACATCAAACTCATAAGTATAACACACCTGATTGGATCATGTCTTTGAGGATCTGGTTGGCATGCTATGTTTTTTCATCTAATTGAGGATGTTAGGGCATTCTCATTTTAATCTGTGATCCTAAAAACCTCTAGAGGGTTTCCCAAAACTAAGAGGTGAAGTGGGGGTCCCTATCAAGAAAAAATTGTAGATGGGACACCATGAAGCCTAACCACATCATGAACAAATAACTACCCAAGCCCATCCACCTTTTTCATATATCCAATTGGAATAAAATTATATTATTTAGTCAAGTGGTCTATCACTACCCAAATAGTGTTCCTTTATTGAGGTGTATGAGGTAGGCCAACAATGAATTCCATGGCAACCTCATCCCACTTCCAAGTTGGAATGGGTAGTGGTTGAAGAAAACCATATGGATTTTAATGCCCTTATTTCACATACTAACAAGTATAACATCAAGATTCGAAGTCATATATATCCCATCTCATAGCTTTTCACTAGAACTACTGATTCACATCAGAAAATATCTTCGTAGACTAGTATGAATGTCCCAATGAGATTGGTGGAAATCCAACATCACCTACTTCCTCAGAGCAAACAACACCAGGAACCAGTCCTTGAATTGTAGAATTACCTCAGGAAACAATGACCAGTTAGAGGATGTCTCTTCACCATTAAGAAACATTATATATCACTGTAATAGCTCTTCATTAGGCTACTCCTACTATACCAGCTATAGAATTGAAAAATCCAACTTCACTCTTTCTAGAAGAGAACATCAACTGTGCTCCTTGGTCTCCACATTCATCAAGGGAAAAATACCCCTTAGATTCAAGTCATCTCTCAACACCCTCAGTGATTTCACATGATCTTTTCTTCTTAACACATTAGTTACAATATTACACGTTCCCATGTTATAGGAAATTTCAATGTCAAACCCCTTCAGATATTTGATCTAACTTCATTGCCTCAAATTGAGACTCATTTGAGAGAAGATGTAGGACAGTATCTTATGATCATAATATACCAAAAATTCCTCCCCAAATAGGTAGTGAAGCCATGTCTTCAAGGAATGGATCATCGCTACTAGCTCCAGGTCATGAGTTGGGTAATTCTTCTCATGTGGTCAGAGTGGTCATTAGAAATTTTCTACCATGTGATAATATTGAAAAAGAACACACCCAAAACCCATACCCGAAGCATCGTAATAAACCACATACCAATTTTCTGACTCTGGAAAGATCAACATGGGTGCGGTATTTAACAGCCATATCATCTCCTCAAATGACTCATGATACTCCGGGCCCCAATCAAACTTTACCCCTTTCTGGGAGACTCTGGTCCCAGGAGAAGCTACATGTGATAAATCCTGAATGAGCCACCTGTAATACCCCTCCAGGATGAGGAAACTCATTTTCTCAAAAACATTCTTTGGTCATTCGCATGACATAACCATACTTATTTTCTTGGGGTTCACTGTAACACCATTCTACAAGATGACTTGGCCTAGAAACATCACCTCCTTGATCCAAAAAGTACAATTTGAGATCTTATAATAGAGATGGTGATCCCGCATGGTGCCCCAAAATATCCATATATGAAGATAATGTTCCTCCTTAGATCTGGAATAGATTAGGATCTTGTCCTCAAATGTCACAAAAAAGTGTTGTTATATTGGTGGAACACCTGGTTAATCAGCGCCATAAAGACCACTATAGATTTTGTCAATCCTAAAAGAATGACCAAGTACTTGAAGTGGCCATACCTACTTAGTAAATATGACTTTAAGATGCCCCCCTCTTTTACCCTACAATAATGGTAACCCAATTTCAAGTCTATCATAGAGAAAAACTTTCCCACATTTATCTGGTCAAAACAATCATCGATATGGGGAAAATAGGTTTTTTGTTGTTACCTTATTAGGTTTTTGGTAGTCGATACACAACTGGAGAGATCTGTCGATATTCTTCTAAATCATTGGAGAGGCCCAATGAGAGATGCTCGAGTGAATGAATCCTTCAGATTAAAACTCTTGTATATATATCATTAATTACCTCAATTCAGTAGGGGCCAAGAGATATGAGGGAAGAGATATCAGTTGTGTTCCTTGTGCCGACTTGATTGCAAACTCCATATCTCTCTCTCGAGGTAGCCACAAGAAATCATCTGAAAACATATCACAGAACTACTCCACCACATTTGGAAACCCAACCTTAGTAGCACTACCATCATATACTAGCACAATTGAAAATGAATGAAAGACAATAATACCCAACTCCAGGAGTGGAGGTCATACTCGACCTAACCAAGGATCATACTCTTTAAGGAAAACCTAATCACTTCTATCATGTGACATTAAAATAACTATATTCCGATAAAAATCAATGTCCTCCTGAAACCACTTCATCTAGTCTATGTCAAGGATCTTTTCAAACAAGTTCATATCTAGAATCTGGAAATCCCATTCCATTTCCACCCCTGACACAGATAGCGCACAAAATGGACATCAGAGGCCTTTCTCCTCCCTCTTTCGTAACGACATCACCAACCCCATTGCAAAAAAAAATTAACGGTTCGTAGATTAAATAGGATCAAAAGATGAGTAGATATAAAATAGATATATTCACTATTATTAAAAAAATAGTAGATACTGATGATGCAATAAAAATGGGACCTCTAACCGTCGAGGGCCCTACATCCTATCTCATCGATGCCTGCTCCAAAACATGAAGGTTCCTGGTATTAGTCTTGGTCTGACCATGACCACTGGTGTGTGGATTAACTCTCATATGAATCAGACTAAAATAACTTCTAGTTATGCCCCCCTCCACTTCCAAACCAATATCACGCCATCCTAAATGGTTCTGATTGAGCTGAAGTTTCCCAAGAAGCCACTGACCCTGTACCTCCATGATATGAGCATGTAGCTCTACAGAATCACTGAAAGTGACCCAACGCTCTACACCGATGACAAGTTTTTGTTGGGGATGTTAAAAAAGGTAGGTGTTTACCACCTTCACTCATTTGTGGCACACAATAGATTCATCATCAGAATCCATGGAGGAAGGATTCTAGGAGAGTTGTCCTGAGCTATTGCCTCCCTTTTTCCCCTGCTCCACATGCTTCATTTTCTTTTCTGATGAAGTATAGCTTCCCATTTCTGAAAAAACTATAGGGGAACCTAAAAATCCCTTTCAGTAAATCTCCACCATACATTATTGGTCAAATAAATCAATATAAGTCTTTAGTTTAAAAAAGAAGAACAGAGAATAGATCTCTAGATGAAATCCCTTATCAAGCCTCTGAGCTTTTAGTTTTTCATCGGAGACTATCTCTGGAGCATTCCAATCCATCTCAGTGAAACAGTTTACATACTCCATCATCGTCAAGTCCCCCTGGACATGGTCTATAAACTACCAAGGCATAGAATATGCCAAGGCCTCAGTCTTTAATATATCATTTAAGAATTTCATGAAGTCCTTCCAGGTCATTTTCTTAGGATTCCTAGCATCAACCAACAAGTCCCACCACCTCATACTAGGACCCTCTAGAAGAATGGATGATCACTTCACCCTCACCTCTTTATGGGTATCCATGAACTTTAAAATGTTCTCTATATTCCCAAACCATTCCACCCCTTCTTGAGGTTCAGAGCTACCTTGAAAAGTAGGAGTCTTATTCATGATGAATTCCTGGTCCAATCCTTTCACAATTCAGGCTCATAGTCCCTAATTAGAGTAGGATCTGGACATAGACTCTATCCAAGAGCCTAAATAGTTCGAACTAACACTTCCATCAGCCACTGATCAAATGGAAATAGGGAAAGATCTATAGATCCTTCCTTCTATTATGAGGGATCATTTTGGGGATGCATGTTGCAACATGAAGAAACAATCACATTTTTAAATTCATCAATATATCATGTGTGATAGAATTACAACAACATCATCGAGAAAATAACACAAACATTTCGAGATCACACAAAGACCAAACAACTTCAACCCTATCCAGATTCCACATATAGTCTGCAGCATGCACGCCATACCTGGAGGAGAATCCAAAAAAGAATCCCATCATCCCATGGAGACTCGAGGTCTATCACGAGGTGTGTTGGTCAGGCACCCTACTTGTAGCTAGAACTCTAAGCCCTGATATTCCTAGCCCCTTTATATCTAGAATCATCTAGAATAACATGAACCAAAATCTAAATCATTCTCAGATACCATTTTTCCCTAAACCATGTCGTGTCTCTATCCAACCGGGTGCCCAACTTGGTCCGTGGAAAGGCCCATGGGGCATTCCAAATCCCCATGGGCTGGAAAAAGATCACAAGTATTGAAATAAGAAAGTGGGAATGATTTAACCAGAAGATACAATCACAACACAACCTACCATATAAAAATAAAAAAATGTGTAAAACATAACTAAACAGGCCCTTGCATGGATTCATATTTGAGTTTACATGTTTTAAACAAAATCCAAAAAGAGGGCTATTACCATTGGAACCAAAACCCAAGATCCAAAACCACCAAATTAAATGTTAGAATAACCATAAATCCATCTCCAAAACACCTCATAGGAAGCTCACTAGCATCCCAATCCACCTTCACCAAATATATTTCCCTTACCTGTATCAATCATAACCATGTCTGTTTACACCCAAAAGTGTATGAGTGAGAGATTTCCCAATAGGATGAAACCCAAATTAGATTCCATGCTCCAAACATTAGAAATAAAAATTAATTTTAAAGATTATTCAAATGAAAATAAAGCACTTAAACAATTTAAATGAAAATAATATTAAATGAAATTATTTTTAGGAAATGAGATTCCAAATACAACACTTTTTTCCTTTGAAGTATCTTAAGAGCCGCACCGTATGTCGATGGTGAGTGGATAATGGTCAAGGAACACCAAACCCAGGAGAGGCCCTATAGATGTATACTTGATAAAGGGACCCTAGAACCTCGCGTCTCGAAGTATGATGGCATAGGAACCACAACAATCCACATTCTCATACACGAGCCACAAGAGAGGAGAAGAATTCAATATTCTAGTGGACTCCATTCATCAATATGATTAGTTAGAGTTGTCAACATTAATGCCACTCAGTGAAACCAGGACATAGCCACTTTTGAATCACTATCTCGTTAGTCCTAGTCTTCCCTCCAGCTAATAGGGCTTCCCATTGAGTTCTCAAACAAGTTTAACACAAAACACATGTTACCAAATTTATATTTCACAAGCTAAAGAAGGCCCAAAACATACCAAAGTCACCATATCCCACAAAAATCCTCTTTCACAATTCAACATACACTGAATCCCTTAAAAAATATAGTACTCACCATGTACATAATTTTTTAAAACATTTTCTAAATTTATTAACCATTTCAAATGCACAAAACAAATCTATACTTCAATAATTTACCCATTTGGCATATAAAACACATTTTAAAATAAATTTACCAACCAATATATTTAAAAACTACATTATAACAACAATATAACTTATAGAACTTACTCAGAAACTCAAGTAAGCCAAATAAATTCAACAACAAATGTTTGAACGTGAAACCACCTACTGTTTGTGGTAAAACTCAAAAAAAATGGTTTGAAACACTCACTACGCCTTAATCACACTATGAAAAAGCTAGATGGAACCCTAAAACAAGAGATCAAACCATAAATGTAATGGAAGAACCCTAAAAATGAAACCTTGAGAATGGAGAAGATAAAAACCCAATGAGAAAAGAAGAAGCCCTAGATTATGGTAGGAATCGAGGGAAGGAGACACTTACTTGAATATTAGTGGAGGATTCGCCCAAAAACTAAAAATAAAATTGATCCCTAAGGGGGTGGAAGAAGGGAGACATGCACATAGGTTTAGGGATCTTGAGTAGGGTGCCAAAATGGGGAGAAAGGGGGCTAAACTAAAGATGAGCGTGAATGAAAAATAAAATTTAATATGCTGCTAGATCTGTAAAGTTATTCCACATGGTTTAGAAAACTGTGTGGACCGTTTTATCCGAACAGAGAAACATACATGGTTAACTATGCTATTACACACTATCATGTAGATTTCATGCGATAGGTACTATATTTTACCACAGTGCCTCCTGTGATTGTGTATCGTTACCACTAACCATGGGCATCAGCCTACCATCCCCAAAAATTTCCATTTTCCACAAAATTTAAAATGAAAACACAAGGAAAAAGATAGAACAAAATAAAATAGAAAAGTACCTAAAAAACAGATTACATATGTGACAGTCGATACCCATTTTTGTAATATTGTTGGGCATGAGGCATTGATCGTATGTTTATGTTGTCTGGCATGATACATCCCATCATTATGAAATTAATTTTTTATGTCCATTTGAATATTAAAATAGTTATACAATCCTAGGATATTTTCTAAGCTCATTTGATTATTAAAATGGATTTATTTATTCATAATTTATTTATTCCACAATATTTTTTAATCTATTATAGATTATGTTTTACGTATTCCCTTACCATGGATCAAAATTCATGATTTTATTTTATTTTATTTATTAAATATGCTAGGAAGTGTACTATGATCAATATACAAGGATATTATAGGGGGAATAATATTCTCAAAGAGAATAATTTTTTTATTTTTTTATTTTAAATGTAATATGATTTTCATGTATGTATCTAGTTTACCAATACTAAAAAAATATTTGGACCCTTGGGATGGGATCACTTGTATCTTGTGCCATTTTAATAAAGTTACCTCTAGATTTTGGTTAATTTATTCTAGGTTGTTAGATATGGAATAAAATAATTTTTAATAGAAAACAAGAAACTATATTTATGAAAATATATATTAGAGAACATAACCCTATGATTAAATTTTTTGATATTCTTATTCGTATGATAATATCCCACTATTTTTTGGTAAGGTATATTTTTTGTGGTTCTCTTTACATTGAATTATTTTCTGGATACTACAATTGAAGGAGATTTTAACATAGATTCATCTAGAGATAATAACCATGAAAACAGTTGGTAAATTATATCTTTACCATCATTATAGTGATTGATTAATAGTTCCTTACTACGCTCTAGGTTTGGAACTCAATGTAGGTATGCTTATAGTAATTCACATTTTCATTATAAGCCATTATGAAATTATTGATAATATTTTTATGATATGATATTATTCCCAAAGAAAAAAACTTATGATTTTGAGATTATCTATGAATTTTTTTTTAATTTATATTAAATGTTTCACTTATTAAAGAATTATTCATTATTATTTAGAATTTTATGATCTAATATATAGTATGAAATTTTTTATAAATGTATTTTAGAGGAAATATTATTAACCATATCAATGAACATAATCTATATAGGGGTTTTAATCCTTGAAAACCTAATTAATCTTAAGATGGACATGGATATAGGTGGATTTACATTAACATTGAATGTGACAAACAATGTAATGATTCTCCTCATGAAAAAACCCAATGAAGTAGCTATTTTAATGAAAAAGATATTGATTATACTTAATCATCTATATAGTTATATAATTAAATACCTTAACATAGGAGAGTTTACCAACACATGTAATAAGATGAAATAGAGTTTCATGGAATTTATATTGATGAAATCCATCTAAGGGAGATGATTATGCTTCTTAAATGTCAAATATGTAGGAGGATGGTCTAAGGGATATGTAAAAATAGAATGAGAATATTTTTTATGTGAGATAATAAATGTTATTGAGAAGGTAATATCTGGGAAAAAATGTAGTGTTTGGTCGAGGTAAATGATGTTCATATTATGGTACCATTATAGTTTAATTTATTATGTATGGGTAACATTGGAATTATCTAATTCAATACCCTAATATGAGGGTTAACTCCTAGACCATGGAAGGTTCTATTTCATAACAATTGTTAAATTAGAATGAATGAAGTTATTATTTATTTTTATTCAAGAATTATATTATATAATTTTTTTAATCAATTAATATCTTATTATACTATTCCTGAATCATCTAAGGATTTTTCTACAGTAGTTTTTATTTTTTGAATTCCAATCTTATATTGAATAAGGATGATGAACTGGAAAAGTGATTTAGTGGTAAGGAAATATTTTTATAAAAAAATTATTGAGGTATATATGACTAATAATATATGGATGATGTTTATATAATAATGAATAGTTTAGATATATGGATTATTTAAATTGATAAATAAAATTGGATAGTATTTATGACATTATAATTTATTACAGAGTTGATGAAAATGTTGTTTTGGTTATCATTGATGAAGTTTATAATATTTTTTGGATTTATGGAATATATTTGAATATATGTGATTTTATTTATGGAATATTTATTGAGTTATTTTTTTAGGTATATATGTATTCATTGAGTTGTTATGGTGATTCATTTTATTTGCATGTTTTAAGATAATATATAATAAATGTTTTCACATGTTTGGTCTGTGGAATTAAGAGGTACTTTATAATATTTTGGGGATTAATATTTACTTTATTCTGCAAACTCGGTGGCTTTATTTCTAACTTTTTGGGTTTTGAATTCGGAAAAACATATTTTAAATGAGTCTTAATGTTTACTACATATATAATGGTTTTTGTAAATCTTTGGCTATTATTGTTATGTTTTTATGGATTAATATATTATTTCACCATATTTATATTATTAATATTTGATAAATTGTGAAACCTATTTTGATTTTGGGAAATATCTAGTGATATTACAAATTAATTTCGTTTCATTTTGGGTTTTATGGTATATTACATATTAAATTTAGTGTATTCGGTATGAAAAATCCATCTTCAATATTCATTTCTTATAGAATGAGTTCATGTTGAAATGGAAAAAATTTCAACAAAAGGCTGAAATTTTCCTCTAAAAATGGAATGAAAGAATGTAATTATATGTTTTCATTGTATCTATATTGAAATTAAATTAATCCCTCAATTTTAAGAAAATAATCTTAAAGTAAAAATGTTATGACTTCACCTACATTTTTTATGAATTGATTTTATTCTCACCCGTCATTGGTTTATTCCTTTATAGAATATAAATTTATCATTACCTTGTTCTCTATCACTCTCTAATAATGTGTGGTAGTTATTTGTTACCTACATGCTTATGTTTTAAATTCCCACTAATTTTCCCCTTTTTATGATCCTGATTATGTGATATTTCATGTAATATTTATGTTTTCCCCTCCAATTTCTCAATGGAAGATTAATTTTCCATTTTAAAACTGTGGGTTTTTAAAAAATTGTGTATTTAAATATTGAAAATTTTGTTTCTAAGAATAAAATTGTATGGGACATAATTTATTTAAGAGGGTATATTTAACAACCTAAAAATTTGGAATATTATGCTTGATATCTTTCAAATTTTTTGCACATATATGATAATTATTTCATATAAATTTTATGAATTTTATTTTTGTGAATGAATAAAATTTTAGAAATTATAATTTTAATGTTATCTTTTTTTGTATTTCTTGTATTTATTTAAATGTTTTATTTATTTCGGAATAGTGAGAATGCAATTTTTTATAATTAAATAATTTATTTTCATTAAATATTGTTATACCAAGTTCACATAAATATTGAATTTGATATAAATGTAGTATAATATTCCAATAATGATAATTAACACAATTAATTATATTCAAATAATTAACATTCATGATTTTGTTATAGGATCCTATTTTGGCATAAGAACTCATTTTTTCTAAAAAATGATATTATGTGTGCAGGGTTTTTTATCTTAATAAAGTAGTTAAATTTTTTTAAATAATTTTTAAATTGATATATATTTTTTAATATTTCAAAATGGAATTTAAATACATATCATGATGATTACTAGTCAAATAGTTAATGTATGATCATCTTTTTCCTAAAACATGTGTTTTTAGGAAAAACCATTTTTCATCAAGTTTTGTAGGTTTTTAATTAAATTAATTTATTTAAATTTGGGGAATTAAATTAGAAAAAAAGGATTAAATATATGGAATTTAAATTTAATATTTTTAAATGAGGCAACATTAATTTTTTTTCCATAATGAATAAAAAATAATAAAACTTTGTTATCATGGTTATGGTTAAAATGGGTGGTAAGTTGTTTTACCAAAGCTATGTTATATGTGTCCCAAAATATTTTACCCTAACAAGTATAATACCAGTAATGGGTCGATCCATAGGACAGAAGAAGTTATTTTTATCTTTCATATCTAGTTTTTTTTTTCTTAGTGAATTGTACTGAATTTAAAGTTGATTTTTTTAATGTATGGATAAAAAGGTAATTGGATTTAAATTTCTCAATAAAATTACTTAATGGATAACGAAAAATTTGGGGATATGGTTTTGTTGAAAATATGGAGGTAAATGTTTTGGGGTTTTTTATTCTTAAGAGGTATTTTATTAAATAGAATTTCTTATGAGGTTGTGTTGTTCATAATAACCCTACACTCTTGGTTTCAATTTGTAACAAGGCTTCCTTGTTCTGCTACACTTATGTCTGGAGCTGAGGAAACTGAATCCTTGGTCTGGTAGTTAGTGTTTCATAGTTATTTATTTGTATTATTCCATTTTTGAGTCGATAAATACTTCAAATGATCATGAAAGTATTAATATTTATTCTTCTTTTAAGTCACTTAAAATTCTTCCTTTTGTCTGGATTAGAATTATAAGTGATAAAATGAAGTGATTAAAGAAGAATAAGAAGTGGTTAATCGAAAAAAACACATTCATAAACACTAATCTAAATTATAAATCTTTAATCATCCACAACCCCAACACAATTGGTATTTAGTTACACATACAAGATAAGATAAAAATGGAACCCTCGATACCTGATGTGATCATGGAAGAAACATCGAGGAGAGATTGGATCTTTGGTTGAATAGTAAAGTGGTGAAGTATTTGAATGATGGAAGCATGATAGTGGAGTAGAAAAACTTCTTCCCATCAGATCTTCACCCCCTCTTCCTTTGAACCGGAGTCCAACGCCTTTATTTGTAGAAAATAGAAGTACATGATGTGTGTCAAAAGTACACACAGTGTAGTCTTGTCAATGTGCTTTTGTCATCTTTTTCTCTTCTGGTGGGTGGCCTAACACACCATCTTTGACTTGGAACATGGTGCTTCCTGGGAGGTGGATATACATTGCGTGTAGCACCACCATACATGGTGTTTAATCCCTTTTATTAGCCAACAATAGCTTCTAGAAGGGGAGAAACAGTGTATAGATGTTGTACACAGCGTGTAAACGTCAGCCAGCCACATGGGCATGTAGACTTCTTCTCAACCACCACCCACTTCTAGAAGACAATACATGGTGTGTATCTTTTGTACATTGTGTGTACATGCTTCTGGTAACTTGGGCGTGTACTTTTCTTAGTCAATGAGTGTCTGAGTCTGAATGTACTGGGTGTGTATATATGTACACGTCGTGTAGTTATAAATTTTGCTCAGTTTCCCCTTGGTATGTATGTTTGGCTAAAAATCACCTAAAAATGAACATGGTCACCAAAATCAAAGTATTTTTCCACTAAGTAGTTGGTATTTTCTGAATATAAGTTCTTATTTTTAATAATGTATATGGAAATGTATACACAAATTGGGAGCATCAACGGTTTTACTAGAAGTTATGCCAAGTGATAAAGATAATATTGACTCTTAAACATGTCTAAATCAATTTAATGTCTATATTTTTTCCGTATCCATATAATTTTCTAATACAAACCATTTTTAACCATTTTAATTGACTATGAAATTTAAATATTTTTATGCTTTGAAAAATTACATGTGTATCCCCTCCCACCCTTGTAAAAGGGCACCACTACTCCTCTAATTCCACACCTCTTGAGAAATTTATCTAAAAAAAACATTCTAAAATATGTTATAAACAGTCATACACACATTTTATTGGATCTACTATTCCCATAATACCAACATGATGGTTTGTAAAAGGATATCAGAATGATATCTTTCAAATAATACAATGATATATTTCAAAGAATACATATTCATCATAACTGAAAAATTCATTTTTCTTATTATTTTATCACCTTAAAATATGTTATAAATTTTCAAATATCATTCCCAAGGTATATTCTATGTATAAATATTTTATTAAATTAATTTCATAATAATTATCTATCTTCTTCTCCATTAAATGGGAAACAAAACTGTGGTTCAAGTATACGATGGACTACCACCTCACAACCTGATGTAATTTGTTTTCCATAATCTCCTCACATAGATGGAAATAATTATGTGAATAATGAATATATGTTATATTTATGATATAATAAAAATCAAATAAATTTAATTTATCATCCTTCTTCATTTCCCTCCATCAGTTAAAAAATGATTTCATCACTTGTGTGTATGTGTAGACTTCCACCTTCAAGAATAAATGTGATTAATTTTTATTCCACATTTTTCAATGATTGTCATAAATATGAATATAATAAATATATATTATTTTTATATCCCAATTAAAAAATTTTATTGGAAGTCATCATGATTAATATTCAATGAGTGAAACAACAGAACTTAAACTTACATATAAAATGAAATAGTTAACACTTGGACACATGACGATTTTAATAAATGATTATTAGTAAATGGGTATTGATATGATTTAATTGGTTATTATATGATATTATATGCATTTAAATGGTCCATTATCAATTACATATAATTTAAAATTATTTTATATGAGGTTAAAAAGACTTAGGAAGCATGTTGTGCTTGTGGTAATAGTTTCACATCTCACAGTTATTTACATAAGACACAATATTATTTAGCTCCAGATTCATTTATATATTGTATCTAATAAAAATTAATTTGATTTATGATACCATTCATAAAAAAATTACGTATTTAAAAGTCCATAAAATTTTATATCTTTCATGACATTTTTATTCAAATATTTCAAAAGATGTAAACGTTTTACATTACAATGTGATTTTATATGGATTATTTATGCTTAAATTTATGATAATGAAATTATATTATCTATCTATTTTAAATATATTTTGTTTTCTTATCTTATTATTAATACATTTTATTTCAATATTTACTATCATTGTACTCTCCCATGGTACTCTACTGTATAAAATAATGTATTTAAGGAAAAACGAGCTTCTTTTTTTAATTCAGTCTAGAGTCATTTTATTCTATGTCAATTTTTCCATTATATGTTAAGATAATTTTTTTTAATATTATTAAATGATGGAAAAAATTATTTCTAATTATTTTTTGAATTTATATTATAATATTGATATTGTAACGCAATGATTTTTTTAAAAAAATCAGAATAAAACAATGTTTGATACCATATATGACTCGTAACACTGGGCATAAACAGACCTAAAATATTATAAATTAAATGTGAATGTTATAACATAGATTATAAAATTTCAAGGAATTATATGCCTTAAAAAATTATGAAATATATATAAGTTACCTAATAAATATTAATGTATAAATAATGTTTTAGTAAAGAATCACCCAATTTTATATTTGGTCATTTTATTCAGAAAAAATATGTTCACTTCTAGAAAAAATTTATTTTGTGGTGAAATATTATAATAAATTTATGATACTTTAAAAAATTTTACTTTATAAAGAGTTTTTAAATTTTAGAATCAGAATAATGAAATTATCTTATTATGAAATTTTGATATCTTTTTGAAAAGTTTTGTTTTTTGATGAATAATGAAAAAATATAATTTTTTCTAAAACAATATTTTCTTTTATCATTTTTACAAAGTGAAAATCAATTTTTGATTAATTTTAAAATATATTTAGTTTATTTTTATTATATTTAATCAAATTATAAATCAAGGAATTAATTTTATACTTTAAATTGGTATAAAACATTTTTATACTTAAAAAGACATTTTTCTGGGAAAGAGACCTGATAATCATTACATTTTACAGGTTCAATTTTAAATTAAATTCTTCCAATTATTTAAATTCAATCATGAAGAATTAATTAAATATTTTTAATCCATAGTAATAGATTTAGTAAATAGGTCACTTTTATTGTTTTTTATTATGAATAATAATTATAGTAAATATTTGTCACCATTGTAAGGGTAAATCTTGTAATTAGTTTTAAAAACAATATGATAAGGACTAAATAATGATCATCTCACATTTCCTTATCCTATTTTATTTAGTTCTGTCATATCCATCCAATTCCCAATTATATGGCCACCTTGTTTCATATTTCATTGATTTTGACATTAACAATATTTAAGTAATAGATAAAGGCCAAAATGTAACATACTTTTTTATAATAACTATATTATATTATGATAGGGATATCAAGAACATTTTCTCATTTATAAGAAATAATTTTAAATATAAATTTATTTTTTATAATGGTAATTTATTTATATTTTTACTAATATTATAATTACCATAAATTTTTATGAAACACTATCAAAATATTTATTCAATTAATAGAAAATTAAAATATACAATACTAAAAATATTATATGTAGTATAAGTTGAATGATTTCTCATGATCCATGAATTTTTTAAAATATGACATATCATTTATGTATTAAAATATTATATTTTAATTTTATTTCATTCATGTTTTTCACGACCCGTCCTCGGGGCCCGTTCCGTGACAACCCTAGCATACCTTCCATAGGCCAGGGGCTGGTGACTAGAACCAAAGGCATAAATCCCCAAGCTGGGAAGCCATTGCCTTAATAAAAGTAAACAAACACAACAGAGTACACAACATTAAGTAAACACTAGGTAAAACTGAATACAAAAGTAAGTTCTAAAAGGAAAGGGGCCGAAAATACAAGCCCAACAGTAAGTACATTACAACTGAAAATCTAGTACAACTATAGTAAAGTAAAATAGAAACTAAAGAGTCATCCTCCAGATATCCCACCTGAAGGGTGGGTACAGATGGCCTCCTCATCACCTCAGGTCCATCCGTCCGCTTCGTGTACATCTCGCCAAGTGGTCCACCCCCGGTTACAATCCAGCTCTACATGTATCTACCTCGATCAGTGTTTTCTGTCATCTGCATCCAAGACAACGTAGTGCGGGAATAGCCCGTCCAAGGGTCAGTATACGATACTCAGTAGAGACCACGAGACCCCCGAAGGTCTCCCCAAATTCATGAAGGATAAACCTCAGAATAAAGACACGATCATGAAGTATCAACTAACTTTACTTAGGTATATGCCCATACATATACCTAAGTTATCAATCACTATTCGGCTCCAACTCTTGAGCCCAAGCACAACCCAGTACACACATGAATGTAATTCAATCACATCGATGATAATAATTGAATGTCAAGACTTACCTCACATAGGTATACATCTTTCCTATAGTGATATAGATGATTAGATTAGTCACTGATTCTTCTAAGCTGTCAGACCCAAACAGGATACCAGACCAGCTAAACTATCGGACCCACACAGCGTGGGCCGCAGTTCTCCGTTGCGCGGTGCCAAGGAGGCGCCTTAGTTCTCTTACCCACCTGGCTAAAGCCGGCCGGTTCTTCCGGCCCAGCCGGTCATGAGACCGGCTGGTTCTTCTTCAGCTGAGAGGCACGTGGATGCGGGTCGCGGTTCTTCTCCACACGACCGGCACACGGCTGCAGCTTCCTCTGGTCATCGACAACACTGCCTTCCCCGTCCATGGTTCTACTCCGGCATGGTGCGACAGCACCACACCTTCTTGACTTCGCCTCCGTCGAAAAACAATCAATAAACTAACGGAGGGACGTCAGTCTGTGTTTGTTCGGCACACGCCCTCCGTGTTAATTGATATCATTTTGCCAAAGTCAAACCAAGACATACATCGAAGAACAAGAGTTTAATTTTATTCATTTAAAATTAATCAAAACCCCCTAACTCTTTTTCAAGAACATTGCACGTCGACGAGCCACATTAGATGAGAGTTGTGGATGTTGGGTACCACGGAATATAGAGATCAATTCCGTTTACCTCGGGGTGCGTCCGAAGAGGAAGCTCCGTTGGAGAAGTTCTTCGCGTTCTTCGTCAGAGATGTTCTTCGTATATTGATGAATGCCTTTCTTCTAATTCACCAAATCCACCCCAATCGAATATTTTCCAACACAAATAAAATAAAAGCTAACCAATTTAATAGTTCCACGCATTTCAAATTAATTCAAATGAACAAATTAATTAAGTGTTCTTAATTAATTAAATTTATAGGGTTGGAACAATTAATGGATTGAGGTGGAGAGTCTCCTCTATTAAGTGGGAGTTCAAAATTTAAAAAGGGGTTTCATGGGAGTTAAAGGGAAGATGAATATTTAGGTGCTCGTGTGGGACCCAAAACACATTACCCTTTCATGGGAGGTTATGTGGGTTGTGGACCCCACCCCACCTTCTGTTTGGAGGAAATAACCACCTCTTGAATAAAATTGTACAATTCAAAAATTTTATTTAATTTTCAAGGAATCCCCAAATTATAACTTCTACTCTCGACCAAACGCAACTGCGGTAAAGGTCTCCTAAAGCAATTACCAGCACAACAAGTTCATAGGTGCCCTCGGATTTCAATTCCGAGAATCAGTTTAAAAGATAGAAAAACATGCATGTATGTATACTGAATGTACCCGAACAAAACTTCATGAATTGATTCCGGGCACAACGGGCCTCGGAATCAGGCGCTGTCAGAAACTGCGGTTTCATAAAATTCCAAAGAATTTAAGAAAAAATTTCCTTCAAATTTCCAGTTCGTTAAATTACCCCCACCTCAGGGATTTACGTCTCTGTAAAGCTACAACACACACTAGGGAAACAAATGGGGGTACTGAGAACCCATATGAGCTTCTCACTCCCATGTTATCTCCTGGAGGTTCCTATGCTTCCAGCGAATGTGAACCAGAGGAATTGACCATCCACATAGTTCTTGCTGCTGTCGACCCTCGATCTCCACCGGGACCTCCGTGAATTTCACCCCGTCATCGATTTCTAGCTCCCCGTGGTTAATGATGTGGGACTGGTCATGCACATATCTCCCCACCTGAGATACCTGGAAGACATCATGAACCCGGTGAAACTGAGGTGGAAGGGATAGGTAGTAAGCCACCTCGCCTACTCTGCTGAGGACCTAGAACGGCCTGATTAAGCTCGGAGATAACTTGCCACCCCGGCCAAATCTCCGTAGACCTCGTTAAGGTGAGACCCGTAGGAAAATGTGGTCGCCAACCTCGAACTCCGGTGGTCTCCATCTCTTATCATCATAGGACTTCTGTCTTCTCTATGCAGTCTTAATCTGCTCCTAGATGATCTACACCGTCTCTGTTGCAGCCTGAACCATCTATGGTCCTACAAGTGCTTACTCCCTTAGGTATGTCCAGCACATAGGTGATCTTCAAGGTCATACGTACAGTGCCTTGTAAGGTGTCATCCGGATGGTGGATTGATAGCTGTTGTTGTAAGCAAACTACACCAAGGGTATGTGATCCTCCCAGCTGCGACCAAAGTCGAGGACACATTCACGGAGCATATCCTCAAGAGTCTGAATGGTCCTCTCAGTTTGGCCATCCGTCTGAGGATGGAAGGTGGTGCTGAAGCGATGCTGCGTCCCAAAAGCCTCCTATAATCCCTTCCATAGCCGAGAAGAGAAATGAGCATCTCGATCAGAGACAATAGTCGATGGCACACCATAAAGACGTACGATCTCCTGAATGTAGAGGCGTCTAAAGCTCTCTACTAAGCCCTTCTTTATGATCGGTAGGAAGTGGGATGACTTGGTGAGTCGGTCTATGATCACCCAGATAGAGTCGTGTCCTCTGGATGTATGTGGAAGCCCTGTTACGAAATCCTCGGATATCCCATCCCACTAGCACTCTGGGACCTCTAAGGGCTGAACCAAACCTATTGGAACTGGGTTCCCCACCTTCTCTTGCTGACAAGTGTGGCATCGTGAGACAAACTCTGCTACAACCTTCTTCATACCCTTCCACCAATGCCTTCATCTGAGGTTCGGGTACATATTTTCCACTCTTGGATATACCGCTATAGGGGATGTGTGGAACTCCCTAAACACCTCCTCCTGTAATGCAACGGGTACCATGGTACTTCTTATGAAGAGGATGACATGCTACCCACCTTCAGAAAATCCCTCGGGTACCTCTCTTGTGTATATCTGAGCACGTCGTGCATCGCACTCAACGACCCCATGTTACGCCACTCTGACTCGCTGAAGAAGTGGAGGAGTGACTATGAGAGACTGGAGAAAGGATGCTCCATCACTATCCACAAAGGATATCTGCAACGCGGCTAGCTGCTTTGTCGCCTCTCCCAGCAGCTGAATGACCAATCTCTTGTTGAGAGCATCTGATACAACAGTCCCCTTCCCAAAAGTATAGACTACCTCGAAGTAATAGTCATGGAGGAACTCAATCCATCATTATTGTCTCAGGTTCAAGTCTTTATATGAGAATATGTACCCGAGACTTTGGTGGTCACATTAGACTGTAAAATTCTCGCCCATCATATAGTGCCACCACATCTTCAAGGTGAAGACCAATGCAGCTAATTCCAGGTCATGGGTAGCGTAGTTCTGCTCGTGTTGTCTCAAATTTTGTGAACCATACGCGATCACTTCTCTCTCCTACATCAGGACACACCCAATTCTAATCCCTGATGTGTCGCAGTAAACTACGTACCCTACGCCCCCTCCGGTAGCCTCAATATGGGCACTCTGTTCAACCTCTGCCTCCGCTCCTGAAATCTCTTCTAGCATCTATCTAACCACACGAAGGGTTTCCCCTTCTTCAACAAAGCATAAAGCAGTGCTGCAACTCTGGAGAATTTTTTCACAAATCTCTGATAGTACTCAGCCAGACCTAGGAAACTCTGAACCATAGTCACACTCCTGGGTGGCTCTCAAGCAAGTACTGCCTCAATCTTCACTGGATCCACTATAACTCCAACCTCCAAGATGACGTGTCCTAGAAAGTGAACCTCTCGAATCCATAATTGGCACTTCAAGAACTTACCATAAAGCTGGTGCTCTCAGAGTGTATCCAGTACAACCCACAAGTGGTAGGCCTGATCCTCCTCAGTGGCCGAGTAAATTAGTATGTCATCGATGAGGACTACAACAAATAGATCAAGGTAAGGCTTGAAGATCCTGTACATGAGACTCATGAACACTACTGGGTTGTTGGTTATGCTGAAAAGAATAACCAAGAACTCATAGTGGCTATACCAACATCTTAAGGCCATCTTCTGCACATCATCATCTAAAACTCTGAGTTGCTCATAGCCTAAACTGAGGTCTATCTTCAAGAACCATCTTTCCCCCTTGAGCTGATCAAAGAGGTCTTCAATCCTTGGGAGTGGGTAATTCTTCTTCACGGTCACCTGATTCAGGCGATGGTAGTCAGCACACAGTCACAAGCTCCCATCCACCTTCTTGGCGAACAAAATCAGAGAATCCCAGGGTGAAACACTGGGTCGGATGAATTCCTTCCCCTATAAGTCCTCCAGCTGTACCTGCATCTCACAAATCTTGGAGGGGACCATCCGATATGCTGGAGTAGATATCAGTGTTTTCCTAGGGTACAGATCAATATAGAGGTTGTCCAAGAACGTAATCATGAAAAACATCTGCATATTGATCCACCACAACAGGAAAACTTAGACTCCGCACATCAACCGCTCCAAGGATGAGACTAGCCAACTGATGTGTGATCGGCTGCCCTCTCCTCTGCGTAAGTCCATCAGGAACTGAAAATGATCTCTTCTAACCAGTGAAGGTGAACCTGATCGCATCCATGCGGACTCACCGCCCATTGTGCCAAATAAAGTTAATCTGAGCATGGAATGTAGATAACTTGTCCATACCCAAGATGATGTCGTAAGGCCTTGACGCCGCGACAAGAAGATCCCAGCTAAATCTCTAGCCTCCTAGAGTAAGATCATGCTATCGGTACCAGTTCGTATTCGTCGAGTCTTCTCCCATAAGAGTCTTTAGCCGAATGGATGGAGCCAACGGCTCCATCATATTCTCCGAGATCCGAACAAGGGCAGTAACAATAAAAGAATGACTCCCACCATCTTCTATAATTACTACAGAAAAGGTGGAGTGGACATAGATAGTACCACGAATCATCTCAGGTGTTCCATGGTCGTAGGCCTTGACTGCCTGGAGCTGAGACTGTCTCTGTCTTCCAGCTCCCTGTGGTCAGTGTGGACCTCTTAGTGGTGGTGGTGGTAGAATCTCGAAACGTTGTCCACCACCCGATGTTGGGCCATCTCCTCTACCTCGTCCGCCTACTCCTGCTGGACCACCATGGTTGAACCTTTGCCTCTGCCTGGGATGTCCCTCTACTGTTTGCAGCTCATCTGCATGGTGGGTCAGACAGTCACGAGCCTTGTGGGACTGCCCGCCGCTTTCATAGCACTGTCTGGTCCTCGTAAGGCTGGCTCTGTTTCATGTGCCCCACACAACTGAACATGTATCCTGAGGTCGCCCACCAGATGTCCTGGTCCGGTTGGACCTCTGAATCAAGTGTCTACGGATGGCTACAGAAGACTCTGCTACATGTCGTCCTGCGGTGGGTCTCATCGTTGGTGACTGCTTGGCGAGAAAGCTATCCAATAGAAGAGCTCGCTCTAGCACTCTCGCCTACGTCAGTATGCTGAGGGGAATCATCGAAGACCTGATCTCATTCCTAAGCCCCTGCTCAAAGGTCTGGGACCTGAAGAACGGGTCATGTACCATGTCTGTGGAGTAGCGTGAGTGGTTGGTGAACCTCGCTGAGTACTGAGCTACTGTCATGATGCCCTACTGCAGATGAAGTAACTACTAAATCTGCATTGCATGAAGGGTGGATGTAACAAACTCCAAGCGGAAGAGACTCTTGAAGTCCGTCCAGAGTAAAGATGCATCTTCATGCACCTAGAGCATTAGGCTCCACCATCTACCTGCTACTGCATGCAGAAGACTTGCGGTAAGGATCACCAAAAGGTCGGATGGTATCCCTACCAATCTGAAAACTCTGAAGACAACCTCCATCCAGTCCTCAACTACTTGTGGGTATGTCTCTCCGCAGAACCTGGGTGGCCTATGTCATTGTAAATCATGCAAGGCACTCAGGCGGCGTTCACTCTCTACTGTTGGGGCTGGTGGTATCGGTGGCCCATCGGGTATTGGTACCGCTGGTGCCTCTGCTGTGATGGGGCCCTGCACGGAGGCCTCGTCGCTTGGTGGGCTACCATCTCGTACATAACTCGGAACCCTAGCTGGCTAACTTTGTGGGCCATCCTGAAAAGAAACAGGTGTTCCATGGTCAAAACAATATACCTAGTGGGACGAATAAAAGTAATCACAACGAAAAAAATTTGAAACACACATGCAATCAGTGTTTTCATGCACTGAGTTAGAAATCAGAGGTCAGGGTCCTGGTGTATGGATATGTTGGCTCCCGCACCAACACTAGAATCCCTGGTGCTGAAAACCACACTCAATAATCTTAACACTATTTCTCCACAGAAAAGAATGATCAGAGTCTTGAGTTTTGTGGTATAGCCAACTCCTTTGATACCAATTTGTCACAACCCGTCCTCAGAGCCCATGTCGTGACTACCCCAAGCCCGCATTCCATAGGCCAGGGGCTTGTGACTAGAACCACAGGCGTACATTCCTAATTTGGGAAGGCATTTCCTTAATAAAAGTAAACAAACACAATAGAGTACGCAACCATAAGAAAATACTAGGTAAAACTGAATACAAAAGTAAGTGTTGAAAGGAAAGGGGATGGTAATACAAGCCAACATAAAGTACAGTACAACTGAAAAGCTAGTACAACTTTTGTAAAGTAAAACAGCAACTATAAAGACATCCTCTGGAAATACCACCTGAATGGTGGGTACAGATGGCCTCATCAACACATCAGGTCCATTCATCTGCTCCATTTACATTTAACCAAGTTGTCCACCTCTGGGTACCATCCATCTCTACAAATCTCTACCTCGATCAGTGTTGTCTGTCATCTGCATCCAACACAATGTAGTGCAGGCATAGCCCGTGCAGGGGTGAGTGTACGGTACTTAGTAGGGACCCTGAGACCCCTAAAGGTCACCAAGAATCCACAAAGGATAAACCACAGAAGAAATACATGATCAAGAAGTATCAAATTACTATACTAAGGTATATGACCATACATATACCTAAGTTATCAATCACAGTTCGGCTCCAAATCTCGAGCCCAAGCACAACCCAGTCTACACAAGAAAGTATGTCAATCACGTCGATGATAATGATTGAAAGTCAAGACTCAACTCACATAGGTATACATCATTCGTATAGCAATAGAGATGATCAGATGTAGTCATTGATTCATCTAAGCTGTCATACCCACACAGGATACCAGACTAGCTATGTTGTCGGACCCACACAGGATACAAGGCCAGCTACTCTATCGTACCCACACAGGATACAAGTACAGAGGTCAAACTGCCGAACCCACACAGGATATATCATGACCCCTTCCCCACAAAGTGTACCCCTCCTGGGACGGAAATGTGAGAAGGAAGATAATGACCCCCGAGTACCGCCTCCAGTAGGCCCCGGGTTGTCGACTAGCACCGAGGGTATAGTAACACACAAATGGGAGGCATTACCCTCTAAAAGAACACATGCGGAAGAGAGAGATAAGATAGAAACCAAATAACTCCAACTAAAATTATAAAAGAAACCCAAGTAAATATATTAAATGACATGAAAAGGTACAAAAAATGAAAAGGAAACTACATGTACCCAAAAGAAAGTAAAACAGAAGTGACTATAAGCCCGAATAGCTTCTGCAACCACAAGATAGTAGTAACCAGCCTGATCTCCAACCTACTTCTAGTGACCTAAAAAATAGTTTATATATACGAAGGGTGAGTATAAAAGTATACTCAGTAGGATCCTCCCTGAAGCCTCTCGTGAAAAAGTAAATAAAGCATGCTAAAGTATATTGAACAACAAATGAAACTAACTCGTCACCTAAACATGTATACTATGTTCCCAACCTCACCATGGATACTCTCAGCAATTAATTCATACAAGAATATAGTATATGGTAAATAATACCAAGGGTACCCCGCTACTACTTCCCCAATGTTTTTCCACATTTCCCCAGTGACATACGTCCTGTGCACCTCTATCAAAAGGCTCGCCCGTATAAACATGGGCCAAGCTCTACAATCTGCACCTCGTGCACAACAAAGGCTTTCCCGCAGACACCCGGGCTAACCTCCACACCATCCTCACAACCAAAAGTAATTAGGTAGGTTCTGGGATCCACCACAGTCTACATAACGTATATCCTACATCGGGTATTGTACCTCAGTCAATTATAGCCCATACACCGAGTAAGGATCCTCAAGCCATCACAGCCTATACACATTACACCTATAGTAGTCCATAGGATACTATATCCAGAATATGTGTGGAAATAACCACAAGCCATTACAGCCCTCTACACAGATATATGGGGAAAACTAACCGCTGTGCCCACGGTACTAGTATCTACCAAGAGAAGAGAGCGGGGTCAAAGGGGGTAGTCAGCCATTCATCCTGCCATCGGAATGTTGGGGAAAATACCCCCCAGGGCTCAGAATCCCCGGGGTGTCAGTTTCCCATACCGAAAGGGTGGATTAGTGTAGAGAAACACAAAATGTAAAGAATATATATAACTCACAACCACACTATGGGCATAACCTAGTCTTAGCCTCAACTGCAGCTAACGTCTCTCGGACTCCGGGCTGATATTTCTAAGACTTGGCATCCTATAAGCACACAACCAGTTAAAGAGCTTCATTAGGTTACTTCATTCCCCTTTTTCATTAATTACACTTTACGTTAATTAATTCTATTCACATTAATTAACCATGAACAAAACCCACGTTAAAACTTTCTTGGCATCACATTCAAGATTTACTGTTCCTTTAAACATACAACATCACCATTAGATTCCAGCATCTCCATCCCTATGGATTATCATCATTTAATCAAACATTCATTTTAGAATTACTTTCCCATATTCCCATGAATTCTAGAAAAGTATCCTAAGCTACTAAACACAAGGGGGCTCAACATGGTGAGTAGATATACTACCTATCGAGTCTTTGCCGCCTATAGAAAGTGTGTAGGCATATTCTCCTTAGAGAGGCTAAACACAGAAAGAACATGGCATACCCCATGCGTATTCTCCCCTTTCGGAAGAAAGGTAAGCAAAAACAACTGCTTTGAGCAGTGGGAGAAAAGTAAAGAAGATAACAACCAATAAAACCACCAAACATTCTAACAACACATCCATTCCATACCATCATCCCTAGTGTCCTCCCAGACACCCACATGCATAAACCGATACATATCGCCACTCTAGGTGTCATCCGCTGCCACAACCACAAGGCCTCTCTGCCTCCACATATCACAACACCCTCCCGGGGTCACATCACAACACATGCAGCAGGAAAAACAACACATTACATCAATTGGGCTCTCAGCCCTAATTCACAACAAGAGGGTAACTCAGAACCCTTCTAGAAATTCAATCAATCATGTTCATATATCCATCTTGAATTAACATATTCAATTAGTTGGTTCCAACATAATGAACCAAAACTGCAAGCTATCACACAGATTAAACATGCTTACTTTTCCAACATAATCGACATCAAATTACCATAAGAACCAGATTCTTTTTCATGCCTCATTATTTTTTTCCCAATTAATTATCAATTAATTCCGGCTTTACATTCTTTACCAATTCATCAAGAATAACATGCTAACAACAAAGGCATAGATATCACACTATCTAGAAAGCACGAGGAAATAACATACGTTTAAAAAAATTTCTTAATCTGGTTCAAATATTTAATTTGGTCAATTCTATTGTGATCCAAAGGTCTAAATCATGCTAACACTACGATCCGACATAAAAAATAGAGAATCCACAATCCCATACCTCAATGGTTTTTGAGGAAAACCACAACGATCAATGAACTCCCAAGAACCGGGTCGATTCTCCACGAATCCTCCTTAGATCTCCTCTCCTATCACAACCAAGACCAAAGATCATCATTTTCGACATCCACATACCTAGATCTGCCCATAATGGGCATAGATCTAAGTTCTCGAGAGATGAGGAGGAGTATATCTTGGTATATCTAAGAAACCAAAAAAAGGATCACTTAACTCAAGAAACCGTCTTCTATTCGCTAAGAGAAGCCTTTGGATCGCCTCCAAAACACTTGGGAGAGGTTCTTCCACCTCCAAGGAAGGGTAATCCCGAGTTATGGCCAATTAGGGGCTTAAAAGAGGTGATTAAAGGCAAAACGGTCAAGATCCTATATTTTGGGATATAACTTTAAGTGCCCGCATGGTTAGTCTGCACGGTTTATCAAACCGTGCGCTAACCATGCTTTAGCTTCTGCCTTGAAAACCACTCCTCGCATGGTTAGTCCGCACTGTTAGACAAACCGTGCGCTAACCATGCGTTAGCACCTTCCTTCAAGACTAGCCTTTAACGGTTTGGCGGAATGGTTTAGACAAACCCTGTTCCTCTTGTGCGGTCTCTACTGCCATCAAGGCTAGCTACGCACGGCTTGGCTACACGGTTTAACAAACCATGCGCCAACCATGTGAAAGCTACAAGACTTCCAGTTTTCTTTAAAAAGGCCACCCAAATGCACTTCCAAGCCGCCTCGATCCCCCGGGACACCTCTAACACCACATTTTCACATGGGAATGGACCGGAGAGGTCTGGTCCATTACATTAGATACCTCTCAAAACATTCTCGTCCTCGAGAATCCACAACCCACCTAAAGAGGAAACAAAATAGGGTCTGAACATCCACCCACTGAGATACCTCTCAAAAGAGAGAAATCCACAAAAACAAAAAAGGGATCCATCTCATAAACATGAAGGTTTCATAACCACACCAGTTACATTTACACACGAAAAGAGATAAACATCACAAAACTCTAGGTATTGAGCATGCATCTGTGACTCACGTTCCCAGGTACTCTCCTCCAAGCCACCGTGTCACCACAAGACACAAACCAAAGGAATAGAACTCCCGCACAACACCATCTCCTTGTGGTCCTGGATCTCCACAGGTCGCTCCTCAAAGGTTTGATCATCATCGACATCGATCTCTACCCAATCAATGATGTGAGAGTCATCATGAAGGTAACGACGAAGCTGCGATACATGGTAAATGTCATGTATCCGACTCATCTATAGGGGAAGTGATACTCGATACGCCACAGCTCCAACATGAGCTAACACCTCGAAAGGCCCAACAAACGGGGGAGAAATCTTACTTCCACGACCAAACTTTTGCTGCCCATGATGGGGAGTCACCTTCAGAAACACATTATCCCCAACATTAAACTCTAAGGGTCCCCTCCTTTGATCGACATAGGATATCTGATGATCTTTTTCCACCTTCATCCTCTCACGAATCACCTGAACCATCTCTCTTGTATTCTGCACTAGTTTCTGTCTGAGAATTACTGACTCTCCAACCCCAGTCCATCACAATAGTGAACGGAAAGGCCGACCATACAAGGCATCAAACGACGCCATATCAATGGTAGAGTGAAAACTGTTATTGTAAGCGAACTCCACCAAGGGTAAGTGACTCATCCATGATCCTCCAAAATCAGTAACACAAGAGCACAACATGTCTTCAAGAGTTTAGATAGTTCGCTCTGTCTGTCCATCTGTTTGAGGATGAAAAATAGTGTTAAGGCATAGCTGAGAGCCGAAAGCATGCTGGAGACCTCTCCACACCCTGGAGATAAAACGAGGATCTCGGTCATAAATGATTGTCCTTGGAACTCCATGATGTCTCACCACCTCTTCCAGATACTGCCTCAAAAAAACTTCCACTGAGCTCGACTCCATGATCGCTATGAAGTGGGCTGATTTTGTTAAATGATCCACTACCACCCAAATAGAATCATGTCTTCCCGGAGCTCGATGTAACCCAGTAGCAAAGTCTATTGAGATATCCTCCCACTTCCACTTCGGAATCTCTAATGGCTGGAGAATACCACCAGGAACACGGTGTTCGGACTTCACCTTCTGGCAGACTAAACATCGATACACAAACTCCGCCACCATGACCTTCAGCCCAGGCCACCAAAACTGACTCCTCAAAGCTCGGTACATCTTAGTCACGCTAGTATGTAATGCTAGAGTTGAACTATGGAACTCTTTGAGAACCGTCTCGCACATCGCCAAAGAAACAAAAAGCCTTTCTTGATAGAACACTTTGTTTTGTTCATCCTCAGACCAACCATTAGGGGCCTCACCGCAAACAACTCGGTCTCTCCAGACCTCCACCTAGAGATCCCCCAACTGGGACTCTTCCACCCTCTACATCAGGTATGACTGCACCGTCATCTGGAAAAGACAACCTATACCTCCATCCTCTCCCATATCAAGATGAAAAGCTGAAAATTCCTCCATTATTCTCCATTAATCACCGGATTCACGCACAGCATCACTACGTGACTTTCAGCTCATCGCATCATCTACAACATTCCCCTTTCCTGGTGTATACGATATTTCGAAGTCTAATTCTTGCAAGAACTCCATCCACTAATGTTGTCAAAAGTTCAAGTCACGCTGGGAGAAAACATACCTCAAACTCTTATAGTCGGTGAAGACCCCAAAGCGCTCACCAATGAGGTAATGTATCCACAACTTCAGAGAAAACACCATGGCGGCCAACTCAAGATCAAGGGTGGCATAGTTGCGTTCATGGGGACGCAACTGCCGAGACCAATAAGAAACAAATGTCCTCCGCTGTATGAGAACACATCCTAACCCCAGATGCAAAGCATCGCAGAAGACATCAAACTGGACTACCTCAGCTGGAAGACAAAGGACTGGAGCACTTACTAACTTCTTCTTTAGATACTCGAATGCTGCATGGAACAGATCAGTCCATACGATGGCCTTATCCTTCCTGGTCAAAGCTATTAGAGGGGCTACAAACCGTGATAAATTGGCCACAAACCTCCTGTAATATCCTGCAAGACCAAGGAAACTTCGCACCTATGACACTGTCTTGGGGGCTGCCCAAGACACAACTGCTTCTATCTTCGATGGATCCACATCAAATCCCTATTGGGACACCACATGCCCCAAGAAACAGACTTCTCAAGCCCAAGACACACACTTCAACAAATTCCCAAATAGCTGATGTCGACAAAGGACTCCCAAAACGGCTCGCAGATGCTCAGCATGATCGTCTTCAGACGTGGAGTACACAAGGATGTCATCGATGAAGACTACCACGAACATGTCCAGGATTTCACGGAACACATCATTCATCAATCCAATGAACACAGCTGGAGCATTCGTCACACCGAACGGCATTACAACGAACTCATAATGCCCATGACAACAACAGAAAGCAGTCTTCGTAATATCCTCATCCTTTACACGCATCTGATGATATCCTAACCGCAAGTCGATCTTTGAGAACCAACTTTCTCTCTTCAGTTGGTCGAATAATTCATCAATCTCTAGAAGATGATAGTGGTTATTTATTTTCACTTTGTTTAAGTAACTATAATCAACACACAACCGAAAACTGTCGTCAGCCTTCATCACGAACAAGACTGGTGCACCCCATGGTGACAGACTTGGCAGAACAAAACCACACTGCAATAGACCATCAAGCGATAAACGTATCTCTCACCACTCAGAAGGGGTCATCCTATATTGAGACATAGAGATAGGAGACACTCCTGGCTGTATCTCGATCTCGAACTCGATCTCTCTTTGAGGGGGTAAGGCTAGAACCTCTACCGGAAAGACATTAGGGTACTCCTCTACGACCCTTGCAAATGACAACTGCTAAACCTCTGAAGAACCCAGCATCAACTCGGCCATCATGGACGATAAGGATGGAACGCACCTATGACCCATCTGAGGATCTCGCTCACCAAAAAACACCACCTGCTCTCCATCGACACCAAATAAAACGACCTTCTTCCTGAAGAAATCCACAATAGCCTGTACCGAATACAACCAATCCATGCTGAAGACGACATCATATGGTTGTATTCGTAAACATAGAAAATCTCCCCAAGAGCGGTGTTGCCCCAACACTAGCTCACAGTCTCTGCGTACTTCAAACAAGTTAGCTAGACCTCCAAATCGCGTAGTCAACACCAAGGGCACTGGAAGCCTCTCTACCTCAAGTCCCAAGGAATGGAAAAGGGTAGGCAATATGAAGGTGTTTGTCGCTCCTGAATCAAACAAGGCATATAGCATGGTAGAAAACAAGAAAAGGGTACCTTGAATGACATCTAGATCGTCTGGTGCTGGTAACGCTAGAGCATGAAGCTGACCACGACCTCCTCCACGGCCTCTCTGACCCTGATGACAACCACCACCACTGTTGTGCTCTGCTCTCTGAGGATGGGGAGCATCATGGGGTTTCCCTCTGCCTTCCCATTCTACCCTCTGGTGATCGAAGGATGGTTCAAACTGCTGCTGCTTCCTCGGCTAGAACTGCCTCAAGGGAGGAACCTGGAGCGTAGCGCCCGGTGCATGATGATTGCTCTAAAAGGTTGGGCACTCCCGCTGCTGATTTCCACAACCACCACAAGAAAAACAAGAACCTGATCCCTTGGAATAGTCCTGATAGTTGCTGCCTCTGGAGTAACGAGTCGTGAAAGGCTGGGACTTACCCCTGGATGAACAGAAACTCTTCTACCCTGAAAACCAGGAACCCCAGACCACAGCTCTACTTCGTGAGGAATCGTGTTGCTTCCCCTCTCGTGATGATCTGGTCTTGGCCAAAGTCCTCTCAACAACCTTCACCCTCACCATCACCTCAAGATATGTCTTCAGAATAAATGGGGTGACCTGGAACTAGATCTCTGGACGCAAATCCTCCTCGAAATGCCTCGCCCTGGCCTCCTCATCTGGTAACAGGTCTGAAGCATATCGTAGAAGGTTCCTGTAATGGATTCCAAACTCTTGAACACTGGAGCTCCCCTGTCGAAGGGTATGAATCTCCTGACAATTGGACACCTTTGCAGTTGAAGAGAGGAACTCAACTCTAAAATTATCTCGGAACTCCTCCCATGAGATCGCTGACTTCACACGATTCCCGAGGAACAATAACCACTACTACCTCGCTGCTCCATGTAGCATCGTCACAACCAAGGACACCCCGTGCTCTTTCCAAGAACAGATCAAACTGAATCCTATCTATACCTCCTCCAACCAATCTTCCGTGACAGCATCTACAACGGAGCCCTCATACTTTTGTAGACTCTGGTGCTAAAACTCTCAGAGTGTCTTCCTCCAAGTGTCATCGTCGTCAACCTCTACCCTGAGGCGACCTGTTGGAATAGCCTGCTGAACGTCCTCTACGCAAACCTGAAAAGGATGTCGACATGGAGCCATACCTACAAAATAACAACCAATTAGAGCTCCTAAGCCTAGAATATGGAAGACTCAACAATTATTAATTAATTTATTTCTTTCATTTGATTTAGGTTAACCTATCCCAAGGTCTATCCATTCAAACACAGGCACAAAGAAGAATGATGCATGATCCTTTACTAGATATCTACCCTGCAACCAATATCACCCTGTTTAGTAGCCATTTTAAACATAATGGTCCGTACATCAGATCATAGGGGGCCCTAAATGCCTATTTCTCAACTGGTCTCCAGTGTTTACCTCACTTTCTAAACATGAATGACATCGTTTCCCTACCAACCCATGAAACCTCACATGTGCCTAACTCCAAACTCCATCCTATCCCTCAACCTACCTCTGATACCACTCTGTCACGACCCCCTCCCCACAAAGTGTACCCCTCCTGGGCCGGATATGTGAGAAGGAAGATAATGACCCCCGATTCCCGCCTCCAGTAGGCCCCGGGTTGGAGACTAGCACTGAGGCTATAGTAACACACAAATGGGAGGCATTACCCTCTAAGAGAACACATGCGGAAGAGAGAGATAAGATAGACACCAACCAACTACATCTTAAATTATAAAATAAACCCAAGTACATATGTGAAATTCCATGAAAAAGGTATAACAACTGAAAGGGAAACTACAAGTACCCAAAAGAAAGTAAAACAGCAGCGACCACAAGCCCGAACAGCTTCTGCAACCACAAGCTAGTAGTAACCAGCCTGATTTCCAACCTGCTCCAACTGACCTGAAAAACAATTTATATATACAAAGGGTGAGTATAACAGTATACTCAGTAGGATCCTCCCTGAATCCTGTCGTGCAAAAGTACTGAAAGCATGCTAAAGCACAGTTAACAACAAGTGAAACTAACTCATCAACTAAACAGGTATACTATATTCCCAACCTCACCATGGATACTCTCACCAAGTAACGCATACAAGAATATAGTATATAGTAAAGAATACCAAGGGTACCCTGCTTCTACTTCCCCACTAGTTTTCTGCTTTTCCCCAACGATATACGTCATGTTCATCTCTCTCTAAAGGCTCACCCGTATAAACGTGGGCCAAGCTCCACAATTTGCACCTCATGCACCACAAAGGCTTTCCCGAAGACACCTAGTCTAAGCTCCACACCATCCTCACAACCAAAATTAACCAGGTAGATTCTGGGAGCCACCACAGCCCACATAACTTATATCATACATCGGGTAATGTACCTCAAGCCATTATAGCCCATACACTGAGTAAGGATCCTCAAGACATCACTGATTATACAAGTTACACCTATAGTAGTCCATAGGATACTATATCCAGAATTTGTGTGAAAATAACCACAAGACATTACAACCCTCTACACACATATATGGGGAAAACTAACCAATGTGACCACGACACTAGTATCTACCAAGAGAAGAGAGCGGGGTCAAAGGGTGAAGTCACCCATTCATCCTCCCTTCGGAATGTTGGGGAAAGCACCCCCCAGGGATCAGAATCCCTGGGGTGTCAGTTTCCATTACTGATAGGGTGGAGTAGCATATAGAAACCCAAAAAGTACAAAATATATATAACCCACAACCACACTATGGGAATAACCTATTCTTAGCCTCATCTTCAGCTGACGTATCTCGGACTCCGGGCTGCTATTTCTAAGACTAGGCATCCTACAAGCACACAAACGGTTAAAGAGCTTCATTAGGTTACTTCATTCTCCTTTTTCATCAATTCCACTTTACGTTAATTAATTCATTTCAAGTTAATTAACCATGAAAAAAACCCACACTAAAACATTCTTTGCATCGCATTCAAGATTTAATGTTCCTTTAAAGTTACAACATCACCATTAGATTCCAGCATCTCCATCCCCGTGGATTATTATCGTTTAATAAAACATTCATTTCAGAATTACTTCCCATATTCCCATGAATTCTAGAAAAGCATCCTAAGCTACTAAACACAAGGGGGATCAACACGGTGAGTAGATATATAACCCTTCAAGTCTTTTCCGCCTATATCAAGTGCGTAGGCCCATTCTCCCTCAAGAGGCTAAACACAGAAAGAACATGGAATACCTCGTGCGTCTCCACCCCTTTCGGAAGAAGGGTAACCAAAACTAGCTACCTTGAGTAGTGGGGGGAAAGTAAAGCAGATAACAACCAATCAAACCACCAAACATTCAGCCAACACATTCATTCCATACCATCATCCCGGGTGTCCTCCCTGACACCCACATGCATAAACTGATGCATCTTTCCACTCTAGGCATCTTCCGCTGCCACAACCACAAGGCCTCTTTTCCTCCACATTTCACAACACCCTCCCAGGGTCACATCACAAGACAAGTAGGAGAAAAAACAACAAATTACATCAATTGGGATCTCAGCCCTAATTCACAACAAGAGGGTAACTCAGAACCCTTCAAGGAATTAAATCAATCAAGTTCATAGATCCATCTTTAATTAACATATTCAATTTTTTAGTTCCAACATAATGAACCAAAATAGAAAGCTATCACAAAGATTAAACATGCTTAATATTCCAACTTAATCAAGATCAAATTACCACAAGAACCAGATTCTTTTTCATGCCTCTTTATTTTTTTTTCAATTAATTATCAATTAATTCGAGCTTTACGTTTTTTACCAATTCATTAAGAACAACATGCTAAAAAGAAAGGCATACATATCACACTATCTAGAAAACATGTGGAAACAAAATACATTCAAATCAATTTCTTAATCTGGTTCAAATATCTAATTAGTTCAATTCCATTGTGATCCAAAGGGTTAATCATGCTAACTCTAAAATTGCACATAAACAAATAGAGAAGCCACAATACCCTACCTCAATGGTATTCGAGGAAAACCACAACGATCAATGAACGCCCAAGAACCTGGTCGATTCTCCATGAATCCTCCTTAGATCTCCTCTCTTATCGAAACCAATACCAAAGCTCATCATTTTCGACATCCAAATTCCTAGATCTACCCACAAAAGTTGTAGATCTAAGATACTGAGAGAATAGGAGGAATAGATCTAGGTAGATCTAAGAAACCAAACAAAAAGGATCACGTACCTAGAGAAACCAGCTTTGATTCGTGAAGAGAAGCCTCCGGATCACCTCTAAAACACTTGGGAGAGGTTCTTTCACTTCCAAGGAAGGGTAATCCCGAGTTATGGCCGATTAGAGGCATAGACGATGTGATTAAAGGCAAAACAGTCAAGATCCTAAATTTTAGGATCTAACTTTATATACCAGCATGGTTAGTCCACATGTTTTGACAAACCGTGCGCTAACCGTGCGTTAGCTTCTACCTCAACAACCACTCCTTTCACGGTTAGTCCACACGATTAGACAAACTGTGTGCTAACTGTGCGTTAGCCACTGCATTCAAGACCAGCCTTGTATGGTTTGGCGGCACAGTTTAGACAAACCGTGTGCCTCTAGTACAGTCTTTACTGCCATCAAGGCCAGCTACGCACAGCTTGTCCGCACTATTTAACAAACCGTGCGCCAACCTTGCGAAAGCTACATGACTTCTAGTTTTCTTTAAAAAGGCCACCCAAACGCACCTCCAAGCCGCCTCGATCCCCCGAGACACTTCTAACACCACATTTTCACAAGGGAATGGACCGGAGAGGTCCGGGGCATTATAGGATACAAGAACAGTAGTCATCACTATCGAACCCATGGAGGATTCCTGTACAGTATTCGTTGCTGTCAAACCCATGGAGGATTCCAGTACAGTAGTCATCGCAGTCGCAGCCAGCTCTAGAGTTCCCACACACAACACACTCGATTCTGGGAGGGTTTGCTCCTCAAGCATAGGGGTCGTTACATCAACTACCATGAAATCCAGAGTTGATGTATCCCGAAGTTCCGTCTCATCAAAATAAACCCAACACGATAGACGGTGAATCAATCGGACGCTCAGTCTGAGAGTTATTGGGTTTTCCATTCTAGGGGCCCAGTTGGAATTATGCTCATTCCAAACCTGGTAGTTTTCTAATGTTTTCCAAAACTCACATAGAGTATCGCAAAAGGACCGCCTCATTGCAAGGGTCCTAGTGCCGTAGATGAAACGTCAATCAGACGCACAGTAAAGAAGTTATTCTCAATTAAGTGGAACGGGCCTGGCCCGTCACGCCTGGTGGGCTAGCTGGCGGTCCATCCTGGCTCGGCGGGTCTGACCCAGCTAGGGGGTTGCCCCAGACCAGCGTGGTGCGGCCCGGCCCGGTAGCAGGCTGGCTGGCCCGCGGCTGGCTGCGGCTTGGCCAGCAGGCCAAGCGGAGCGGGGGGTGCGGCCCCCGGTTTTCTGAAACGGCGGTGTCGAGCGGCGCCGACCCTCATGCCCGGCCGGCCGAAGCCGGGCGGTATTTTCCGGCGCAAGCGGGCCGCGGTTCCAGGCCACATATCCTCTATATGCGGCGGTTATAGGCGCTGTGGTTCCTTCCGCCTGGCCGGCTGGTGAGCCGGCCGGTTCGCCCGCTGAAGCAGCCCTCCCAACGTGGTCTATGGTTCTCCGCAGCCTGGTGCCAAGGGGGCGCTGCGGTTCGCCAACTGAGCTGGATAAGGCCGGTCGGATCTTCATGCCCGACCGGTCATGAGACCAGCTGGTTCTTCTTCGGCTGAGCAGCCCACAGATACGGGCCGCGGTTCTTCTCTACGTGGCCACCACACGGCCTCCACTCCCTGCGGTCGTCGACGCCACCACCTTCCCCATCTGTGGTTCTCCTCCAACGTGGTGCGACAACAACGCGCCTTCTTGACTTTGCCTCCATCGAAAAACAATCAATAAACCAATGGAGGGACTTCGGGCTATGTTTTTTCTGCCCGTACCCTCCGTGTTAATTGATATCATTTGGCCAAAGTCAAACCAAGACATACATTGAAGAAATAGAGTTTAATTTTATTCCATTAAAATTAATCAAAAACCCCTCCCTCGATTTCTATAACGTTGCACGTCGACAAGCCACGATAGACAAGAATTGCGGATTTTGGTCACCACAGAATACGGATGTCGATTCCATTGACGTCGGCGTTCATCCGAAGAGGAAGTGTCATTGGAGATGTTTTTCGCATTCTTCATCGGAGATGTTCTTCGTTGAAAAATGGTGTTATTCATCGAAAGAGTAACACCTTTCTTCTAATTCTCTAGAGCCTCCCCAATCGAATATTTGCTAACGCGAATAAAATAAAAGCTACCAAATTTAATAATTCCATGCATTTCAAATTAATTCAAATGAGCTAATTAATTAATGGTGCTTAATTAATTAAATTGATGGGGTTGTCATAATTAATGGAGGGAGGTGGCGAGGCTCCTTCATTAAGTGGGTCTTCAAAAGATAATAAGGGGTTTCATGGGAGTTAAATGAAAGATGAAGAGTTAGGTGCTCGTGTGGGCCCCACCACACATTATCCTCTCATGGGAGGTTATGTGGGGTGTTGGCCCCACCCCAACTTTTCTTTGGAGGAAATAACCACCTCTTGAATAAAATTGTACAATACAACAATTTTATTTAATTTGTTACAAATCCCCAAATTATAACTTCTACTCTCGACCAAATGAAACTGCGGCAAAGGTCTCATTAAGAGATTACCGGTGCTGCGAGTTAATCAGTGCCCACAGATTTCAATTCCAAGCACCAAATTAAAATATAGAAAAACCCGCACGTACGTTTACTGAACGTACCCGAACAAAACATCAGAAATTGTTTCCGGTCACACTGGGACTCAGAATCTAGCGCTGTCAGAAACAGCGGTCTCATAAAATTCCAAAGAATTTAAGAAAAAAATATCCTTGAAATTTGTCTGTCTTTATAATGTTGTTTCCATGTAAAAATCAATGAATAGTTCAAAAAAATGAACTTAATAATATTTTATAAAAAAATATTTTTTATGAAATGATATAAAAGTCATAAAATACTATATGTTTTCTCATATATTTTTTATGGTTATATTATAATCTATTTTCTATTTCACCAAAAATTCCTTTTATAGTTACTCTATTGAACCCTAAATATTAAAAAAATTGTTCTCCAAGTAATTTCCAAAAAGGGTTAATGCATGATAAAACTAAAAGAGACAAGGGTAATATTTAACACCCCTATATTTCATAGTATGTTATATCTATAATGTAATTTAATAACTTACGCTACACGCAACACCGAGTTTGGGCACACCACGACTTACCAAACAAGCCATTCAACATGTAGTTATGAATAGTATAAACTAAATTTTGAATTTAATATACTCCATATAATTTTAGAATGCATATTATGTGTTTGTTATACATAATATAATATCAAATTCATTTTTTTCGGATAAAAGAAGTATTTTTTAAAAAAATGAAATTTTACTGCCTTTTAATGGAGACCCCTTTTTAAAACCAAGATTTGACACTTTTATATATTCGATTTAATGAATTTAAATTAATATTTATAAGTGGGACATAAAAATTTAGTTTGGGTAAATTTTTGGTACTTTTCTGATAACATTCATATTTTGATGATTAGTGAAAAATATTATGTTTTAATTCAAAAAAACATTAATTCAAAATAATTTATAGAGATAAATTAGGAATTTGAATGGTTTGGAAGAATAATTAGATTATGTTTTTATCATTTAATACAATTTAGTCCATTATAAGTAATTTCACTTTTGAATTTGACAAAAACACAAGTCAATCTTTAGATAGTTTATACTTTTTAAAACCCCACTTTTTGGTTTGGACAATGGGAATTACTTTTAAATTAGTAAATGAAACTTATATGTTTTTAACATGGTAAAATAGACTTCATTTTTGAATTAGGAATATTAAAATTAGCTTAGGGTAAATTTTTGGTATTTTTCTGAAAAACATTCAATTTTAATGAATAGTGAAAAACACTGTGTTATTATTTAAAACTGACTTTTTATTTAAATAATTTGTTATTTTTTTAATTTATTTTTGGTCAAAATAGATACATAATACCTATATATTTTCAAATTAATTCATTGGACTCACTTTATAATATGTTTAGATATATAATATTTTATCAAACATTTTACCGTCTTTTTCCCACCTTCTAAAAGCATTTACAAATTTGCATAAAACATAATTTCACTGCTTCTGTGAGTTGAATTTCAAAAATCCAAGAGACACGGTTGACAACAATAAGTAAAATGTCGTTCAATATGATGAAAATAAGTTTTTGATGAATAATAACTTTTGAATTTTATTTACCACGTTTAATAGTAAATAGGGTTATTAAGGGTAAAAATGATATTATAATTACCCTAACACATGTTATGATTCTATTGGATAAGTATAATTCGACCCAAAATAACCTTAGGAATAAAATATTACCCCCCTTGATTGATTTGGATAAAATTTGGATATTTATTATTATTTTATTTTAAAAAGAGTTGAAAGAGTTAAATTCAAAGTTTAATAACTAAAATTTTTTTAATATAGGGTTATAAATATTAAAAAATAGACTATAAATATTCAATAGAAATATAAAAAAATTATATATATATAATTTTATTCTATTTATAATTTTTCGACATTAAATAATTTAATTTATTTTTGAGACAACGATGATGCGATAATTACTTTATTATTAAGGATTAAAATAAATGATAATAAAAATATTAAAATAAATATAATTTGAAGGTTTTGATGCCATACAAGAATTTTATAGGTGAATATGACATGTTTTTATTTATTAAATGAAATTTTTTTCGATGTAATCAAGTTGTTATGACATTCAAAAAAACCAAAAACAAATAATGTCAAAATTGACATAAATGAGTTTTTAAAACTAATACTATATTATTAAATTATATATTCGTCATAAAATTCTAAAGTTCGGTAAAAAGACTTATATAATAATATTTACGACATTAATTAACAACTTGGGGTTCGATTGGCATTTTATAGTACATTTATTAACTATATAATATAAAAATATAGAGAGACATGGTAAATGTCATACTATTTAAGTAATAGTTAAATCTAAAAGATATGGTTAATATGGTGACCTAAACCTGTCTAAAACCTATTTTTTTAGACGTTTTCGATGCATCCCACCTTATCCTTAAAATAAATTATTTGGATCCATTAGAAAATGAAAATAATTTTATTATAAAATAATATTTCAAGCTTTTCCTAAAGTGAACCTCACCTCTCTTATAAAAGGGAAATTACCCTTCTCTTAATTTCACACCATCAAAGCAATTTGGCATAGCCAAACCCTACACAAATATCCTCCCAACATTCCTCCCTACATCCTATAGGCCTTACATTGGTCATAATGCCTTCTTAAGAATCCATTTTGATCAAATAAAAAGAAAGAACTTGAAGAAGAGGTAAATATTTCATCACCTCTTTCAAGTTATTTTCTTCTTCCACTTCATCATTATTTTTTGTTTCCATTGTAAAATAATAACTCCAGTATCTTATATATAATTTGATGTTATTATAAAAATTTTACAACCATATTCATTATTCAATCCATCATATAAATTACAAATTCACCATACGTGTGTACGTATAGCTTACCATCTACACGTTGTGGTGTAGTTTGTTATCCAAACTATGACTATGCAAGTCATTTTTTTCTTCATTTTCTAAAGGATGGTTTGAGGGTTGCCCGTACCCATTATAGGACTTCACCACATCCACACACCACGTCAAAACATCCAGATCCAATTCAAAATTCAAATTTTCAAAACCAAAATCAACGCGACAGGCCCCCGAGCTGCGGACCTGCCAACATACCACACACCCATCAGCGCACCTTCCGCGCACCTACCATCATGCCACGCCTTGTTCAGTGATCCATCACCACGTGCCACCATTCACAGCAGTAAGATGGTGGAACCATCAACCGTCAGTCCGTTATCCAAACACTTTATTATTTGGATGGGTATAATAATGAGTATAACTAATGTATATAATAAATAGAAAATTTTAATGATTATGTATATATGATATACCATCAAATTACATACGATTTCACCATCAATATAATGATATTTTCTCTTGTGCGTACGTAAGGATTACCATCTCCACGACATAATGAGATTCATTTGCAAATTAACCATTCAACAATGATTATAAAAATATATTACTAATAAGTATGAAATATATGACATAATAATGCTACATACAACATATATATATTTACATGTATTTATTTAAATATATATTATTCCCTTAGTTCTGTTCAATATGATAGGAAAAAAGAAACATCATTTATGCGTACGTACGGACTACTGTCTCCATAAATGGTGTTTTCCAATTCATATATCTATCTATTATACATATTTATATTCTAAATATATATGTTATATTAATCATGTGTTATATTAATGAATTATGTAAATCATTATCTAAATGATACGATCAAGAATAACAAGTTAAAACCCACACGATAAAGGAAGCGATTATTACCCGAAATGTAAATTTAACATGTAAATCATTATTAAATGGGTAGTATAAAGTCATAAATGAAGCACGTATGATATAATATATATGAATATGGTTCTGGAATAATTTAATAACATAGTATGGTCATTATACAGGAGGTTAAATGTACCCTCGACCAAAGGAAAGTGCAAGGAAAGGGTTAATTTCACAATCTCTTTATTAACCATGGTTGTTTTTAAGTAAGTATCTATTGATACATATTTATTATCCATGTACATGTTTAAAAATAGAGTTTTCAAAAGGATTATTTTTAAGGGACTCTTTTACTAAAACATCATTTTAAATGTTTGAATGATTTATTCTTCTAAACCTTTCTCATTAATGTGCATGTTTTCAAAATGGTTTTAAGGATTTATTTATATGGACATTAATGTTTTAAAATGTTAATTCCTATCAAAAGTTTCAAAGTGGTATGGGACACTTTTATTCAAAAATAGATTTTAAATGACATACTTTATAAATTATGTGTCTTTTAAATGATTTCATGAAAAATTGATATTTCTCTCAAAGATTTTTACTTATTAGTTTCAACTATTTCAGCATTCTTTACAGAACATTATTCTTGTTCGAGGTTGATTTATTATGATACAAATCTTCCATATTGTATTGAAGGTTTTGTGATATGTTTGAAAGTGGATGTGTTATTTTTATTTCATTCATTGTTTATTGATAAAGTATTGACATTTCTTATGCTAGTTTTAAGAAGAATGTTTATGTTATTTTTAAACCATTTCATATGGGGAATGCATTGGACTTAGTAAGTTACGGGTGGAGCTAGCTATAGCTCCTCGATTCATTGGTAGGTCTCATGAGAGAAAATAGTGTCTTGGCATAAGGCCTTGATAGAATATTATTTGTAGTCCTGGTACAAGGCCTTGACAATGTGGTTATGAAGTATGGCATTATCCATTCCATCGTTATAAAATTGGATATTAATATTACTTGTGACTATTCAACTAGTAGAATATCCATGTGAATAAGTAAATGGAATTATTTGATTTATCATTTCCATATTATGATGAAGTTTAACTTTAAAAGTCTTGTGTTTTAGTCTTATTTATTTCATTAAATGTTTTGGCTTATTTGTGAATGTTTCTTCTATATTGTCATCCTTACTGAGCGTTTGAGCTCACCCCTTTCTTATGTTTTATTTTCCCAAGATTCCATGAAGTGTATTATGATTGATAAGAAGGGTTAAGCTAGGGGATTAATGGAATTATAAAAGGATCATTTATATTGTGTTTCATTTTCAAATGTGAAATGTAACGTTCATGTATATAATCTATTCTACAGGACTGCTAAACAGATCAGTCTTTCGGGAAATGATTCCTTGCAATCATTACAATATATTAAAATAATGCACTGAATCTGGGTAACTGGGGTATGTGTGTTATAGTTGGTATCATAGGAAGATTAAGAATAACCATGGAAATAGATTTAGATAAACAATGATTTGAGAACATTACCCTAAGATAAACATTGAGTATTAGTATAAAATAACAACATAGATTTTTTCTACAATAGATATTTTGTAATTTTTTCAAGGAATACATCCCAATCTAGAAACAAGAAGGTAGAGGTAGCTCTGGAACAGATGTACCTAGTGGTAAAACCAGAAAACACCACTTTGATCTAGACTCGAATGGGGTCTGGTGCACGATAATGGTCCATGCTTCACTCTTGGTTATGATACTCTCGATGGGTACTCTTAGGATAATTCCCATTTTAATTACAATACATTATGAAAGATTTAGGTTTAAATACTTCCTCAAAGAAAATATTTTATGATTATAGATTATTTTCATAATATTTTCAATTTACATTAGTTATTTTACATGTTTGGAATTATGCATTTAGATTCAAAAAAATATCCTAGTGTATGACATTATTTAGAAATGGTGCCCAGAAAATGAAATGAGAACTCCAATTATACACATGATCCAACGAGTAAGAAGGGTCATATATTTAATGGTATTAAGACAAAATTTATAAAATAAATGGTCTCCCAAGTATTATCATAATATGAAGAAATAAAATCATGTTTTAATAAGATAAATAAATAATTATTTGAGTCTTATGTCTTTGAAGGGAAGCCATAGAAGAAAAGGAAGGTAGAGAGAAATATGGATAAGGGGAAGAGGGGAAAGAAGGATTTTCCCATATGTGATAATTGTGGAAATAATCACCTTGGTAAATGATTAAAGAGAATGATATTTTGTTATAAGTGTGGAGAAAAAGGACACCAAGTATGTGATTACAAGGGTAAGAAAAAGGTTTCAAAGCTATAATGCTTCATCTGCAAGGTGTTGCGACACTACACAAATCAATATCCATATTATCATAGTATTCTCCAAATGATTCTATCGGATAATAATAAAGTTAATATTCTACCACGAATTAAGAGGAATGACTAGTGTTATTATGTTGTTATTAAAGAATTATTTCATTTGAGAGTTTTATCAACGATGTACTGGTTATATTAATTATGGAAATTAATAAGGATTGTACTGCAGTACTATTGGATTGAGGATTTGAGATTATATGGTTCTAGGAAAAGTGACTCAACAACAAGTTAAACTTTTTAGAAAAGACATGGTTGAAGGAAAGATAAACCTTAATATGATCCTGATACTGAGGTAGTGATTTTGGAATAAGAGATGGTTTATTTGGATAAATTATATTTGATATTCTTGACTGCCTTGGAACTGATAAATGGTTTTAATATTCCATCATTGTTATAGTTTAAAAAAATTTTGGATATAAGGAGTATATCTATAATTCTATAAGGAATAAGTGAGGATGAATGTAATCAATAAGTTTTTATGGTAATTGAGGGTGTTACCATGTTTTAAAAAAATACATGATGAATGTATTCACATGTTATGATGTGGAAAAAATGATCTTTATTATGTTTACCTTCCTTATAAATTTTTGGACCGTGAGTTTGGATAGAAGTATTTTGTTTAAGTCTAAAGGTTAGAAACGATGAATCTTGACATTGGATTCTATTATTAAAGTTAAATCATTTCTTGGGATTGTTTATGTATTGTCATGAAAAGAAAAACCCAGAGGTCGGGCGACAACTCGTCCCATCCTGCAAGGTCGTGAGACTTATACCCGCAACCAAAGAATGACAAGGGTGCATCTTCTACCACTGGCCTACGTTATGTCCTCATTTTTATAATTTAGTTTTTTTAATAGTCTGACAAATTAATTATAAATTCATTATTTTTGTAACCCTATACGATTAGGATAAATAAAATATTTTTAAGTTCAATTATCTTTTAGATGGAAAGATGAGTTTGTGGTATAAATTAGTTAAAAGTTAGAACTCTACTTGTAAAGTATATTTTATCAATTATTATATGAAGAAATTAATTCTTAAACTTTAGTTAAGGGATCTTAAAACAAAAAATGTGTTATCCAAATACCATATGTTTTGTTGTACCAATGATAATTTAAATCATCTAAGATTCACGGCTTTGAGGCCCTCAATTTTACCCATGTTTGTGATTGATGACCTCAATCACTCCCAATAAATATTTACATTTTTCCTCCAATAATGTGTTTATAATTTCCACTAATGATCTTTTATTTGAAACCCTAATTTGCAGGTGACTTTTTTCATTTCTCTTTCCCTCTTATTAAGACTAAATTTTATTAACCCAATTTCCGATGTGGGTTTTCCACAAAGGTATTCTTCTATTGTAATCATTTTATTTTCAAAGAACAATTTAAAATTCCAAGGTGACAATTTATTGAATGGGGGAGAATTTAACACCCCAATATTTCATAGTATGTTATCTCTTTAATATAATTCAATAGCTTGCGCTACAAACAACAGCATGTTCGATCGCACCACAACTTACCAAACTAGCCATTCAAAAAGATGATAAGAATAGTATTTACTTCATTTTAAATTTAATGTACTACATATTATTTTATAATTCATATTATGTGTTTATTAGACATAATATAATATCGAACTCATTTTTTTGGATAAAATAAGTATTTTTTAAAAAATGCAATTTACCGCCTTTTAATGGAGAACCCTTTTTAAAACCAATATTTGACACTTTTATATATTCCATTAAATTAAATTAAATTATTTTTTAAAAGGAGGAACTAAAAATTTAGTTTGGATAAATTTTTGGTACTTTTCTTATAACATTCATATTTTGATGAATCGTGAAAAATACTAGGTTTTAGTTGAAAACAAATTTTTTAATCAAAATAATTTATAGTGATAAATTATGAATTTGGATTGTTTGGAAGTATAATTAGATTATATTTTTATCAATTAATACAATATAAGTCATTATTAGTAATTTCACTGTTAATTTTGACATAAACACATGTCAATCTTTTAATAGTTTTTACTTTTTAAAAACCCACTTTTTGGTTTTGACGAAAAGAATTAATTTTAAATTTATAAATGAACCTTTTATGTTATTAATTTGGTAAAATAGACTTTATTTTTAAATTATGAATATCGAAAAAAAATTTAGGGTAAATTTTGGGTATTTTTTTGAAAACATTCAATTTTTGATGAATAATGAAAAACACTACGTTATTATTTAAAACAGACTTTTTATTTAAATAATTAGTTGTTTTATTTTAATTTATTTTAGGTGAAAATATATACATAATACCTATATATTTTCAACATAATAAATTGGATTCATTTTATAATAAGTTTAGATATATAAAATTTAATCGAACATTTTACCGTTTTTTACTACCCTTCTAGGAGAATTTACAAATTTGCATAAAACATAATTTTACCGCTTCTGTGAGTTGAATTTTAGAAATCCAAGGGACACGGTAATCATCATTAAGTAAAATGTGGTTCAATAAGATGAAAATAATTGATTCTGAATAGTAACTTTTGACTTTTATTTACCACGATTAAAATTAAATAGGGTAATTAAGGGTAAAAATGATATTATAATTACACTAACACATGTCTAAATTCTATTGGATAAGTATAATTCGACCAAAAAAATTAAGAATAAAATAATACCCCCTTTATTCCACTTGGATAGGATTAGAACATTTATTATTATTTTATTTAAATGAGAATTAAAAGAGTTAAATTCAAAGTTTAATAACTAAACCATTTTTATATAGGGTTATACATAAGATAAATTCGGATATAAAAATTCATTAGAAAGATAAAAAAATTTCACACATAATGGTATTTTATTTATAATTTTTTATACATTAAATAATTTAATTTATTTATGGAATAATGATGATGTTGTAATTACCTTACTAAGGAAAGATGAAAATAAATGATACTATAAATATTAAAATAAATATAATTTTAAGGTTTTGATGACATAAAAGAATTTTATATGTGAATATGACATGTTATTAATGATTAAATGTATTTTTGTTTTGAAGTAATCAAGTTGTTACGACTTTCACAAAAAACAAAAACTAAATAATGTCAAAATTGACTGAAATGATTTTTTAAAACAAATACTATATTATTAAATGATATAATAGTCCTTGAAATCTGATTTTCGGCCAAAATACGTATATAATAATATATATGACATTAATGAACCACTTGGGGCTCTATAATAATTTTATAGTAATTTTATTTACCATATAATATAAAAATACAAAGATACATGTTAAGTGTCAAATTATTTAACTAAGAGTTAAATCTAAAAGATAAGGTTAATAGAGTTAACTAAACCTATATAAAACCTACTAGTTGAGAGGTTCTCAACCCATACCCACCTTTTCCTCGAAATAAATCATTTTGGGTCCATTAGAAACAGAAAATGATTTTATTATTAGATAATATTTCAATCTTTTCCTAAAGTGACCCTGACCTCTCTTATAAAAGGGAACTTCCCCTTCTTTTAATTTCACACCTCCAAAGCCAATTGACAGGGCCAAAACCTACCCGAATATCTTCCCAACATTCCTCCCTTCATCCTAATGGCCTTTCTTTCATCATAAAGCCTACCTAAGGAGCCCTTTTTATCAAATCCAAAGGTAGAACCCGTATAAGATGTAAATATTTTAATCACCTCTTTCATGTTATATTCTTCTTTCACTTCCTCTTTATTTATTGCTTCCAATATAAAATAAAAACTCTAGTATATTATATATACTGTAATGTTATTATAATAAGTGTACAACCATATTCATTATTCTATCCTTGCTATAAATTTCAAAGTCACCATACGTGCGTACATACGGTTTACCATCTCCACGTCGTTGTGTAGTTTTTTATTCAAACACATCATTATTTGGATGGTAATAATAATGAGTATAACTAATGTAAATAATAAATATAACATGTTCATGATTCTTTATATATGATATACTATCCAATTACATATGATTTCACCATCAATATATTGATATTATCACTTGTGCATACGTACGGATTAACGTTTCCATGACACAAAGTGATTTATTTCCACATTCCCCATTCAACGATGATTATAAAAATATATATTATTAATAAGTATGAAATAAATGACATAATAATTCTACAAAAAACATATATATATATATATATATATATATCTTATTCACTTAGTTCTGTTCAATATGATATGAAAATAGAAACAATGTTTATGCGTACGTACAGCCTACCGTCTCCATAAACGGTTTTTTCCATTTCATATATCTATCTATTGTACATATTTATATTCTAAATATATATGATAAATAAACCATATGTTATATTCTGTATGTATGTAAATACTGATCTAAATGATATAATCAAGAATAACATGTTAAAACACGTATAATAAAGAAAGTGGTTATTACCTGAAATGTTTATTTAACAAGGAAATATTTATTAAATGGGTAGTATAAAGTCATAAATGAATCATGTATGGTATAATAAATATGAATATGGTCCTACAATAGTTTAATAACATACTATGGTCCATATAAAAGAGGTTAAACATACCCTCAACCTACAGAAAGAGCAAGGTAAGTGTTAATTTCACAATCTCATTATTATCCAAGGTTGTTTCTACACAAGTATCTACTCAGACATATTTATTATCCTTTTCCATGTTTCATAATAGAGTTTTCAAAGGTATTATTTTTTGGGGAATTTTTTACTAAAATATCATTTAATGTTTTTAAAAATTTATTTTTCCAAAACATTCTCATTAATGTACATGTTTTCAAAATGGTTTTAAGGATTCATTTTTATGGACACGAATGTTTTAAAATGTTAATTCCTTTAAAAACATTCAAAGTGGTATAGGACACTCTCATTCAAAACTATTTTTTAAATGTATTCCTTTATAAATTATGTGACTTTTAAATGATTTCATGAAAAAGGGATATTTCTATCAAAGATTTTTACTGATCAATTTCAACTATGTCAACATCCTTTACAGGATATTATTCATGATTGAGGTTGATTTATTAAGATACAAATCTTCCATATTGTTTTGAAGGTTTTGTGATATGTTTTACTGTTGATGGGTTATTTTTATACCATTCATGGTTTATAGATAAATTAATGACATTTCATATACTAGTTTTAATACGAATTTTTATGTTATGTTTAATCCTTTTCATATGAGGAATGAATTGGACTTAGTTATTTACGGGTGGCGCCCTCTATAGCTCCTCGATGCATCGGTAGTTCTCATGTGTCAAAATGGTGTCTTGGCACAAGGCCTTAACAATATATTATTGGTATTCTTGGCACAAGGCCTTGACTATATGGTTATGATGAAGTCTGGCATTATGCATTCTATCATTATGAAATTGGCTATTGATATTACATGTGATTATTTAACTAGTAGAATATCCATGTGAATAAGTAAATGGAATTATTTGATTTTTATTTTTATTATTATGATTATTTTTAAGTTTAAAAGGATTGTGTTTTAGTCTTATACATTGCCTTAAATATTTACGCTTATTTGTGAATGTTTCTACTATACTGTTATCCTTACTGAGCGTTTGAGTTCACCCCTTTATTATGTTTTATTTTCCTAGGATTCCAGGAAGTTTATTATGATTGATAAGAAGGGTTATGCTAAGGGATTAATTGAATTCTCAAAGGATCATTAATGTTTTGTTTTATTTTTTAATGTGTAAGGTAATGTTCATGTATGTAATCTATTTTCCAAGACTATTAAATGGATGGGTCTTTCGAGACTTGATTCCTTGTAATTATGCCAATGTATTAAAATAATGCACCTACTCTGAGATTCTATGGTCGGGCGTTACATAATAACTTAATTTCAACTTGTAAAAATTTATTTTTTGATATTATTTCATCCCATAATCATACTATCCTCAAATTATATCTACCTAGGGTATTTTTTAAATAAAATATAATTTATATTAATTTAATTTTTATGAAATTGCTAAAGTGAACCACCCTTGCTTATAAAGGGGAACCTATTTTACTTTTTTCTTCAAAAATAAAAGTCTTTTTTCAACAAAAACTATTCATATATATTATTTAATTACCTTCCAAATTTATAACAGAATTTTTTATTATTAAACACTCTTGGGATTATTTTTAATGTAATATTAAGGAGGTTGTCCAATGAATTTGTATTGTTCTTAAATGTGTGTTTTTATGTTTTTTATTCTTCCACATCCTAAAAATATTATTCACCATGAAGATATAATAGAATATATGTCTTCTATATTTTGTGATTTTATTATGATAATCTGAAAAACTGTATCTATATCCTCTTCCATTAAATGGGAAATTAAACGATCTGTCCTATGTACAATGAACTACAACATCAAGAACTGATGTAATTTATCTTCCATCATTGCCTCTAATAGATATTTATGATGATTTATTTAATATATATATATATATATGATATTAATTATATATTTACCATTATAGAAAATTAATATATGATATATTTTCTTTTATTGCATTTCCATTTATTGAAAGATGATAACTTCGTTCATGTGTGTGTGTGGATTATCACCTCAATGAAGTGATGTGATTTGTTTTCATTATTGAATAACACGGATGGTTCAAATAAGTGTACATAAAGAAATAATATGATATTTATGATATAATTATCATTTTTTAATGATAAAATAACACTTACGTAATTTTTTTCATGATCATTTAAAAATGGAATCATTATCCATTCATATGTACAACCTACTATATCCATGATTGTAATGTAGTTCATTTTTCCTAAATTTATTTCATATATATATTTAAAAGATTAATTTATTTATAAAAATGATAATTATTTCATAAGGATTATTTTTAAGATGATGAAAAAACGACTTCATTTTCCATAGTCAACAAAATAAAGTCATTTTAAACTTATGAACTGAATTTAATCAAAACATATTGCGTGAATATAAATGATTAAGTAACTGAATATAACCTTTTAGTTAAAACTATTTAATTTTTATTAAAATTTTAAAATCATTTTGTTAAATTAAATAATTTCCAAATGTTTACTATTTGGGATGATAAGAAAGGTATGGGATGATTCAAGCTCAAGGTAATGGAATTCATTTAAAAAATCAACTTTTAAAAATTCCGTTACAAATCATTTTATTCAATGTCTATGTTTTTCTAAATGACTCTAAAAAAATTTATTTACTCTGAAATGGATGATAAAGGTCAATTTTTTCCATCTTTTACTTTCTTAAAAATGTTTTGAAAGTATTAATATTTATTCAAGACTTCTGTAAGGGACAATTTAATTTAGACACCACATTTTAAATTTTTTAATGATTTAATTTCTATATTATTATTTTACCATTTCATATTCCTAAATTTTTTTATTTAATTTATTTATATAAAAATAAATGAATTATCAATCATATTATATGCCTCTTTTTAATTTTATTTATTAGTTTTACATAGAATATTTATACATATTTTATACAAAATGTTTTGTATTTCTTTATTAAAGATAAAAATTGTAACACCCTGAGATTTTATGAAAAATATTCTTTTTAATTTCATTAATGTCTTGTGTTGTACGCTACACCAAAAGAAGCTTGTACAACATGCATCCTTGACTTGCCTTGCATTATACGCAATCACGACCTTACTTGATAGCGTGTGTAGTCCGCAATACCGAGTTTCACTAAACAATGATATGCTATTAAAATATTATTAAAACTAGCCGTTATGAATAGTGTTAACTAAATTTTGAATTTTATAACATTATTATTCATCTAACACATTTCTATAACATGGTATAAGAACAAAATAAAATTTTCGGGTAAAATAAGTATTTTTCAAAAAATACAGTTTTGCCGCCTTTTGATGACACACCCACTTTAAATCACGTTTTTGACATGTTTATAAGTTCAATTTGACAAAATAAAATTCTTCTTTTGAATCAGGATATAAAAATTTACATTATATAAAGTTTTGATATTTTTCCAATAACTTTCATATTTTAATGAATAGTAAAAACAGACTATATTTTAATTAAAAACAACTTTTTTCATCGTAATATATTATGTGGTTAAATTATAATATTGAATGGTTTTAAAGTATAAATAGAATATATTTTTACCATTTAATATAATGTATGTCATTATCATTGATTTTACCTTGAATTCGTAGGTTAAATCAATTCAATCTTTTGCAATGTTTTAAAGAAAACCCCGTTTTCTTTCGACAACGAGATTAATTTTAATTTAATTTATGCATCTTTTGTGTATTGAATTTATAAAAATGGATTCCATATTTGGAATCAGTGGGTCCAAATAATTTTAATAAGCTATTTTTTATTTTTGGGCATTGTGAATAGTAACTACAGTAAATTTTATTTACCATAGTTAAAGGTAAATCGGGTAATTAAGGGTAAATATAAGATTATAAAATTTGCCTAACACTTGGAAAAATCCTATTTTATGGCTAAAGGTATACCCATATAACCTAAGGGTTGGATTAGATTCATTTTATGGACTTTATTCCATGAAAATAATTTAATTATTATTAAAACCAAAGAATGTGACAACATGTCACTTTCTTAAATCTTATAAGTATAATAATTTTAATTTAGTGATAAACTTCATGAAACTTAGAAAATTAATAGTCTCCAGAACTCTAATACAATTATCTACATCATAGAAATTTATTTATAATTTTTAGGGATTAAATAATTATCATTTATTTTGACACAAATATGATGAAGTAATTGTCTTATTAATGAAATATTGACATAATTGATGTTATAAATGCCCAAATAAATGTAATTTGAGACTTTTTATGACTTACATTAATTTTATAGGTTAATATGACATGTTATTGTTGATATAAGTAACTTGGTTAGAACTTATCATTCTGTTATTAATTTCATAAAAATCATGTATCAAATAGTGTCAAAATTGACATAAATTAGTTTTTAAAACAAATATTATATTATTAATTGTTATTTAATTCCTAAAAATCTATGGTTCGGCACAATTATATATATAAGGATATATATATTAATAATAAACAACTTGGGGTTCGTTTGTCTTGTTATGGTAAGTTTATTAACCATATAGTGTAAGAAAACAAAAAGACACGGTAAAAGTTAAATTATTTAACTTAGAGTTAAATCTAATTGATAAGGTTAAAATAATAACCTAAACTTGTCTAAGTTTTATTGGATGAGAATATTTCGACCCATCCCCACCTTATCTTCTAAATAAGACCCTTTGGAACCATTATAAACCGAATTTGACCTTAATATAAAATAATATTTTGAGATTTTCCTAAGGTGCCCCTCTCCTCCCTTATAAAAGGGCACCTCCTCCCTCTCCTCCTCACACCAATTTGAGCATTCATGCTCGGACATACCCTGCCAAAAGCACTTCTCCAATTCCCTAGTATCATCCTAGAGGTCCTGGTCTTCTTCAAAGACCATCCTTAGTTCTTTAAGTGGAGGTTAAGTGAAGGCGCGTCAAAAAGAGGTAATATCCATTACCGATCTTTTTCAATTTCTTTCTTCTTCAACATCTTCTTATTTAGTTGTTTCATGGTAAAGTAATAACATAAGTATTTCTTAAATACTGATATATTATTATAAATATGAAACAACTCTAATTAACCTTCTATCCGTCCTACGGAAAAAGGAAATCACCGCGCGTGCGTACGCACGGAATACCGTCTCCACGCCATGGTGTAATCTATTTTCCTCCACCACCTTAATTGGACGGTTATAATGGTGTAATGAGTAACTATATATGATTATTATGAAGTGATATTTATACTTAAATAGTATACATACACTTAAACACAATTCCACGACCATGGGAACGATATCATCGCTCGTGCGTACGTACGGACTATCGTCTCCACGACGCGATGAGATTCATTATCCATGTTAACCATTCCAGAATGATTATAAAGTATATATAATGAATAATAATGAAATATATGACATGTTAAATCTACTGGATTTATGTGTATATATATATATTTCATCTACTTAATTCCATTCAACTCAATAAGGAAATCAAAACGGCGTTCATGCGTACGTACGGCTTACCATCTCCATGAACGGTGTATTTATTTCCATTTACTGATCTATTATATATATGTATATTCTGAATATATATTATATATAAATCATATTTTATATTCTGGAATTAAGTAATCATGATCTAAGTAATCATATGAATAATTACAAGTCAAAACACGGACGACAAATGAAACGATTTTACCCAAAACGCTCTTTAACATGGAATTTACAAAAGAACAAGTAAAATAAAGTCATAAGTGAACCATATATGATATCATAACAGTGATTATGATTCTGGAATAAGTCAACGACATTATTTATATCATTATACAGGAGGTTCGGACACTTACGAAGAAAATTGGACCTAAGGTAAGGGAAATATCACAATCTCATTTTTATCCGAGATTGTTTATACTTTGGAATTTACTGGGGTGTATTTTATCATCCACATCCATGTTTCCTCAATATGTAATATTTATATCCTTATAAAATATTTTATATCCAATTTTACCATTCGGTGAGTTTTTAGTAAAATATATGAAAGGAATCTTTTGTCATTTTTCGTACGAGGTACCTTTTGACTTTTCCGACAAAAGTACGAGAAGAATGTTTTCTTTACTTATACGGCATGAATGGATTTTTAAAACATTACTTTCAAGAAGCTTCATTTACAAGTTTTCAAATTTATATTTAATTAACTTCTTTTAGTTTAGAATTGTACGACATGTTAAGAAAGGAAATGTCTTTTTGAAGCAGAAATGATATTTTCCTCAAGAATGGAGTTCAAGTGTTTTATCAAAATTATTTTCCATATAAGATAATAAAGGGTTCTGTTTATATTCATATTATTACATTTATTTGGTTATGTTGTGATGGAATTATATTTTTATGAATTCCTTTATCTTATATGAATTGTTTCATGATGTCACGATGTTTAAGATTCCCATTTTTATTACATGGGTTATGCTATGATGTATGGTTTCTGATTTTGTGGCACACATAAGAATTGTATCATTATGAGATGGTTGGGACCTATATCTACCTCCAATGCATTGGGTAAAGATTTTATATCTCCTGAGATAGACATGGCTGGAACGGTAGGTTATACCGGTTCAGTGAAACAGGACTGAAACGAGGAGTGAACTCGGTTCAGAAAGGGACTTTGTCCACTAAGATAGTCTTGGAAATGAGTCTTGACTAATAAGAAATGATTCTCTATGATTATGTGTGTATGCCACAAAGTTTCATGTTTTAAGTTATTATTAATGGGGATTACATTTCACTACTATGATTTATCCCATGTTATGAAATTATGATCTCTTTTGCAGGTTAATATTTCCAAAAGATATGTTCTTATGAATATGATGTGATTGATATTTATTTTTTTTACCCTTACTGAGAATTTGTGCTCACCCTTTTATGTTTTCTTTTCCCCAGGATATAAATAAAGGTTTTAGGTAAGAAAAAAAAGGGAAGATCTTTATGGGAGATGTTGAAGATCTTTCACCGTGATTAGAAGATTACGTTCTGAGTTTCCGAAGACACTATACTATTACAGTCCTTGTGTGTGTGTTTTTTTTATGTACTAAGTATTCCGTAAAAGTAATGTAATGTCCATGTACGTCAAGCTATGGGTCTCTACAATTGGTATCAGAGGAAAGGTTTAGTCAACCTTTGGAAACTAGGATGTGAGAACTTTAGTGAGATCCCTAGAGATATTTCTAAGGTATGTCTAGGGATGTACCTAAGGATAAGTATATGTATAGGTTATAGTCCTAGAATGATGGTAACAATCTTAGAATTAAACCTAAGATGTTATATATTGAGGGTAATCCCCCTTTTATTATGTTGTTTTCCCTAGCATGATTTTTGCCTCTCACACTATTCTTTTTAGGTTTTAGACGATGGCTGGAACCCGAAGGAACCGTGTTGATCAATGCAATGGACAATGCAATGATTGTCCTCTTGAACAAACAAATGTTATGGGAGATGGAGTGAAAAATATTATTTCTATACTTACACAAGCTATGAATTATTCTAGACTTCCAAATGAGCAGAGAAGGGAACAATATTCTATTAAGTCCTTCATGAGGCAACGTCCACCTTCTTTCAGTGGGTCTTCCGATCCACTTTTTGCTGAACAATGGATCAGTACCACTGAAAAGATATTTTCAGTTCTTCAATGTTCTGAACATGATAAAGTCATCTTAGTAGTATATCGTTTGGAAGGTGAAGCTGATCAATGGTGGAATCTTATCAAGAATACGAGGCCAAGAGATGGAATTGAGTCCATGGAATGGGACGAGTTCAATAACTTGTTTTTCAGTAAGTATTTCCCTCGTATTCTTCGAACAAAGATGGAAAAGGAGTTTATTGAGCTGAAGCAGAAGGATGATGAATCTTTTGGTATATACAAAGAGAATTTTACAAGACTTGCAAGGTATGAATCTGGCATTATCATCCATCCTGAAAGTAATTTTGATTGATTTTTCAGTGGATTAAAACCAAGTCTTCGAATGGAATTAGCTATAAGGGACATCAGTAGATATGAAGAAATTGTTTGTTGTGATATCAAGGTAGAAATGGAAGTTGGTGTTACATATCCATCTCATGGTTTTGACAAGAAACGAAAGATGGAGTTCAAGGAGAAATCTCAGAATAATGGTGAAAAGAAGATGAATGTTTCTTTATGCTCAAAGTGTGGAAAGAAGCATGGTGGAGATTGTCTTAAAGGGACAAGTAAATGTTTCAAATGTGGAAAGGAAGGTCATCGGGCATTTGAATGTCACAATGATGGTAAGAAGATGTCTAATGATGCAAACAAAGGAAGGGATACACAGAATGAACTTAATACACTTCAATGTTTCAAGTGCAATGAGATGGGACATTATGCCAATAAATGCCCTAATCCAAGGGTTAGTGATGATCGACATGAGCAACTGCTTAAGGAAAAGGACAAAGGGAAGTCACATGCGATCACTATTAGCGATGTTGAATATGAAAACGATGTGGTGGAATGATTAAGTGTTTATGTAATGGGATTCCAAAATAATGTTGTATATAGTATCGTGGAAAATTAGACTATTTATGTATTGGTCTATTGTGGTTTTCAATAATTTTATGGTACCGGTAACCATGGAATGTGATTGAGATATTTTTGGAAAAAAGATGATATGAGCATAATGAAGGGATAAGGAGAAAATGAAATGTTTGACAGTATTCATGAGCTCATGACTGATATAAAGAAATAGTTATATCATGGTTTGAGGTTTTGGTATGTGAAAAGAGTTAACTTTTGACAGCACTGATGTTTTCACTAAGATTCAATGGGTATTCATTTTTCAAGAGAATACATGATTAAGGCCTTCGAATGTTTGGAATGTGACCAACAAGACATATCTCAAGATATATGGGGATCAACGATGGTATTAACATGTTTTTTATATGAACTCTTTGGTAATCGTTTTCACTATAATATGAGATTGGATAGAAATATTTTAGATAAGCCTAAAGATTGGAATGGTTTATGTTGGACAGAAGTTAGTATTGTTTAAGGATAGAACTTTTTTTCGATATTATTGATGGGATGTTATAGTAATGTAGTTTTAGGAAAAGGACAACCTGCAGGACGGGTGATAACCCATCGTGTCGGACAATGCCGTGGGAACCAAACCCACAACCGAAGTACGACTGGCCTTTATCGCCTACCACTGGCCTACAGGAAGTCCTTGTTTAGTAGATACTAGTTTTATTATATTAAGCAGTATGATATATGAATTATAAGTACACTTTAGGAACCATATATCATTAATCTCACTATAGATGGACTTATGTATTTTTTTGATAACTTTTATAACCTTTTGTTTGAGACATATGGAATGACCCATCATTCTATCACATGATCTGCAAACACATCACGAATGACAAATTCAACTTCATTTCTTTATGATATGAAGTGGAAATTGTCCATAGAACGACCAACAGTGAGACTATACCGAAATCACGAAAGTATTTCTTCTATTTCCAATTTCATAAACTTTAGGGAAATAATCTTGAAAACCAAAAATGTTGTCCTAGTGCCTTTTTATCTGATGAATCAGATTGTACCCTAGCTCATCAAAAATTCATGGCTTTGTGATTGCTGGATTTTCCATAGCCATGTTCTCTACCACTCTCCATTAGAACATGATGGTTAGATTTCTCTTCCATATCCATATTTTCACCTATGTGGAAACCTAGTGATTAGTTTATTTGGGTAACCATTACATTTCATACTTTTGTTTTTAAAGATTTTTTTGGGTATTTCTTTTTACGATGTGGGTTTCTATTAAAGAAACTTTCGAGTAGTAAACCATTTATAACCCCGATGAATTTCGAGGGAGAAATTCATTTTAAGGGGGGTAGAATGTAACACCCCGAGATTTTATGAAAAATATTCTTTTTAATTTCATTAATGTCTTGTGTTGTACGCTACACCAAAAGAAGCTTTCACAACACGCATCCTTGACTTGCCTTGCATTACACACAATCACGACCTTCCTCGATAGCGTGTGTAGTCCGCAATACCGAGTTTCACTAAACAACGATATGCTATTAAAATATTTTTAAAACTAGCCATTATGAATAGTTTTAACTAAATTTTGAATTTTATAACATTATTATTCATCTTACACATTTCTAGAACATGGTATAAGAACAAAATAAACTTTTCGGGTAAAATAAGTATTTTTAAAAAAATGCAGTTTTGCTGCCTTTTGATGGCGCACCCACTTTAAATCTAGTTTTTGACATGTTTATAAGTTCAATTTGACAAAATAAAATTCTTATTTTGAATCAGGATATAAAAATTTACATTAGATAATGTTTTGATATTTTTCTGATAACTTTCATATTTTAATGAATAATAAAAACACGCTATATTTTAATTAAAAACAACTATTTTCATCGTAATATATTATGTGATTAAATAATAATATTGAATAGTTTTAAAGTATAAATAGAATATATTTTTACCATTTAATATAATTTATGTCATTAGCATTGATTTTACCTTGAATTTTAGGCTAAATCAATTCAGTCTTTTGCAATGTTTTAAAGAAAACGTCGTTTTCTTTCGACAATGGGATTAATTTTAATTTAATTTCATCATCTTTGTGTATTGAATTTCAAAAAATGGATTCCATATTTGGAATCAGTGGGTCCAAATTATGTTTATAAGCTAATTTTTATTTTTGGGCATTGTGAATAGTAACTACGGTAAATTTTATTTACTACAGTTAAAGGTAAATCGGGTAATTAATGATAAATATAAGATTATAAAATTACCCTAACACTTGGAAAAATCCTATTGGATGGCTAAAAGTAGACCCATATAACCTAAGGGTCGTATTAGATTCATTTTATGGACTTTTGTCCATGAACATATCTTAATTATTATTAAAACCAAAGAATGTGACAACATGTCACTTTCTTAAATCTTATAAGTATAATAATTTTAATTTAGTGATACACTTCATGAAACTTCTAACATGAATAGTATCCAGAAATCTAATACATCTATCTACATCATAGGAATTTATTTAGAATTTTTAGGGATTAAATAATTATCATTTATTATCACACAAAGATGATGCAGTAATTGTCTTATTAATGAAATATTGACATAATTGATGTTATAAATGCCCAAATAAATGTAATTTGAGACTTTTTATGACTTAAATTAATTTTCTAAGTTAATATGACATGTTATTGTTGATATAATTTATTTTTTTCGAACTTATCATTCTGTTATGAATTTCATAAAAATCATGTACCAAATAGTGTCAAAATTGACATAAATTAGTTTTAAAAAAAATATTATATTATTAATTGTTATTTAATTCCTAAAAATCTTCGGTTCATCCAAATGACTTAGATAAGAATATATATATTAATAATAAACAAGTTCGGGTTCGTTTGTCTTGTTATGGTAAGTTTATTAACCATATAGTGTAAGAAAACAAAAAAGACACGGTAAAAGTTAAATTATTTAACATAGAGTTAAATCTAATTGATAAGGTTAACATAATAACCCAAACTTGTATAAATCCTATTGGATGAGAGGTTTTCGACCCATCCCCACTTTATCCTTGAAATAAGACCCTTTGGAACTATTATAAACCGAATTTTACCTTAATATAAAATAATATTTTGAGATTTTCCTAAGGTGCCCTTCTCCTCCCTTATAAAAGGGCACCTCATCCCTCTCCTCCTCACACCAATTTGAGAATTCAAGCTCAGACAAATCCTGAAAAAATATCTTCTCCACTTCCCTAGTATCATCCTACAGGTCCTGGTCTGTCTTCTTCAAAGACCATCCTTTGTTCTTTATGTGGAGGTTAAGTGAAGGCGCGTCAAAAAGAGGTAATATCCATTACCGATCTTTTTCAATTTCTTTCTCCTTCAACTTCTTCTTCATTAGTTGTTTCATGGTAAAGTAATAACATCAGTATTTATTATATACTTATATGTTATTATAAATATTAAACAACTCTAATTAACCTTATATCCGTCCTACGGAAAATGGAAATCACCGTGCGTGCGTACGTACGGAATACCGTCTCCACGTCGTGGTGTAATCTATTTTCCGCCACCACCATAATTGGATGGGTATAATGGTGTAATTAGTAACTATATATGATTATTATGAAGTGATAGTGATACTTAAATAGTATACACACACTTCAACACAATTCCACGACCATGGGAATGATATCATCGCTCGTGCGTACGTACGGACTACCGTCTCCACGACGCGATGAGATTCATTATCCATGTTAACCATTACAGAATGATTATAAAGTATATATAATGAATAATAATGAAATATATGACATGGTAAATCTACTGGATTTATGTGTATATATATATATGTCATCTACTTAATTCCATTCTACTCAATAAGGAAATGAAAACAGCGTTCATGCGTACGTACGGCCTACCGTCTCTATGAACGGTGTATTTCTTTCCATTTACTGATCTATTATATATATATGTATATTATGAATATATATTATATATAAATCATGTTTTATATTCTGTAATTATGTAATCATTATCTAAGTAATAATATTAATAATTACAAGTCAAAACACGGACGACAAATGAAACGATTTTACCCAAAATGCTCTTTAAAATGGAATTTACAAAAGAATGGGTAAAATAAAGTCATAAGTGAACCATATATGATATCATAACAGTGATTATGATTCTGGAATAAGTCAATGACATTATTTAAATCATTATACAGGAGTTTCAGACACTTACGAAGCAAATCGGGCCTAAGGAAAGGGAAATATCACAATCTCATTTTTATCCGAGATTGTTTATACTTTGGAATTTACTGGGGTGTATTTTATCATCCACATCCATGTTTCTTCAATATGTAATATTTATATCCTTCTACAATAGTTTATATACAATTTTACTCTTCGGTGAGTTTTTATTAAAAGATATGAAAGGAATCTTTTGTCGTTTTTCGTACGAGGTACCTTTTGACTTTTCCGACAAAAGAACGTGAAGAATGTGTTTTTTACTTATACAGCATGAATGGATTTTTAAAACATTACTTCAAAGAAGAATAATTTAAAAGTTTTCAAATTTATTTTTAATCAACTTCTTTTAGTTTATAAGTTTACGACATGTTAATAAAGGAAAATTCTTTTTGAAGCAGAAAGGATATTTTCCTCAAGAATGGAGTTCAAGTGTTTTATCAAAATTATTTTCCATATAAGATAATAAAGGGTTCTGTTTCTATTCATATTGTTACATTGATTTGATTATTTTGTGATGGAATTATATTTTTATGAATTCCTTTATCTTATATGAATTGTTTCATGATGTCACGATGTTTAAGATTCCCATTTTTATTACATGGGTTATGCTATGATGTATGGTTTCTGATTTTGTGGCACACATAAGAATGGTATCATTATGAGATGGGTGGGACCTATATCTCCCTCCAATGCATTGGGTAAAGATTTTATATCTCATGAGATAGATATGGCTGGAACGGTAGGTTATACCGGTTCAGTGAAACAGGACTGAAACGAGGAGTGAACTCGGTTCAGAAAGGGACTTTGTCCACTAAGATAGTCTTGGGAATGAGTCTTGACTAATAATAAATGATTCTCTATGATTATGTGTGTATGCCACAAAGTTTCTTGTTTTAAGTTATGATTAATGGGGATTACATTTCACTACTTTGATTTATCCCATGTTATGAAATTATTATCTCTTTTGCAGGTTAAGATTTTCAAAAGATATGTTCTTATGAATATGATGTGATTGATATTTCTTTTGTTTACCCTTACTGAGAATTTGAGCTCACCCTTTCATGTTTTCTTTTCCCCGGGATATAAAGAAAGGTTTTATGTAAGAAAAAAATGGAAGATCTTTCTGGGAGATGTTGAAGATCTTTCACCATGATTAGAAGATTACATTCCGAGTTTCCGAAGACACTAAACTATTACGGTACTTGTGTGTGTGTTTTTGTTATATACTAAGTATTCTGAAAAAGTAATGTAATGTCCATGTACGTCAAGCTTCGAGTCTCTACAAAAATAATGTTTTATTTTAACATATACTGGGACAATGGTTCCATACTATCTCTATAATTGATACATCATATTTGTATTCCATTATAATATTCTATGATTCTCACTGATATCTGTATTTTAAAATTGTTTTTAAATAGAATTTATATTTTCATATCTAGATATGTTATTTTTATCATTCTCTCCCAAACAAACTATTTTTATCTCACCTTTGTGTTATGTAATTCATCTATGTTTTTTATATCTCTCTAAAATATATACCTATCATGTTCTCCCATAATGTTTTGGGTAATAAATACCATATTTTCACTTCTAAAATTTATTCTTTATAAAATATCCTTTGATTATGATATGTGAACACATTATGAAACTCATTTCTTCCCAAGAGTATTTATTATAATTTTTCTTTATTATTGATTTCCATTTATGGAGAACATAGTCATAAACAAGATTTTATGAGTGAACCTAGATATCACTCTAATGCATTTGGTATCATTTTTTTCCTTATGAGTCATTATGTATAGGATTATGTAGTAAAACTAATCCACTATGGGAATCTATCTACCAAGTGATTTTTCCTTGATAGTTATCCTTCAATTATGATTGTGTAATTTTTATACTTAATTTCAAACATTTCCATGATCTTATGATACTATGGTCATAATATTTTTCCCCCATGTAATTAAAATTGATTTTACGTTTAAATGAATTTATATAAAACTTTATAATGATGAAATGTATAATTTTTTGAAAATGTTTTCATAAATATGTAATTATTGAAATTTATCTTTTTGAGATTTATTTTTCAATTAATATTTTGTATGAAATATTTCATAAATTTCTTTAGAATAATATTTCATTTCATTGTCAATAAAATGTTTATTTTTAGTCCAATTATTATTTTTTATAGACAAAAATATTTTATAATAATTCATGAACTGACATCTTTCTTTCTTTTTTATATTACCCATAATGAGATATTTTTACACATTAAACATTTGAAAAACAATTACATAGAATTATGAGGAAGGGAAGGGAAAATATGATGCAAATAAACTTTTTAATTCTATTTCATGAAAGGAAAACATGTTATATCAACAATTTTTTTTAGAAAAATTGATACTAAGTAACAGTTTTTACTTTGTGATGTATTATTTATTTATTTAAGGGTGATGGGGTGATTCTCTATATCTCTAAAACATAAAGATATACAAATAAAAGAGATGGAATTATTGACTTAAAATTAAAGATTTTGTAATATTTAGGGATGGGTCCAAACAAATTCTGTCATAGGAAAGGTTTATATATCTTTGGAGATTATGATCTTTTCATGTGGTGTTAACTTAAGAGTTATGGATACCAGCACATGTTTTTTATTTTATGTTTGATCATATGATCAAATTCTTAGAAAACTTTTTTTATGTTTTCTTTGGTGTAATTTCAATGTGATTATTGAAATTATTGAAGATTTTTTATTGGGTTAATGGGTATTTAACCCTTATGTTCAACATAATGTATAATTTTTAAAAGAATCGTATTTTAATAAGATTAATGGTGTTGATAACCATCATGTTTTATAAAATATTTCATGTTTAAGGCTATTTTCAAGAATATTCAAAATATTTTTCTGTATATCATAAAAATTCTATCAATATACTTTACTTAATAATGATAACCTCCCACGTACGGTAAGATTTTTGGCATTAAACCCACAACTAAAGATATAAAATGGTGCAATGCTTACCACTAGCCTACATGATTCCATGGTTATAAATAGATTTATTTTTTAAAATGATGAGACAAATAAACATTCAGTTGATTTTATAAATATATGATTTATTTAAGAGATAACCATGGGATTAGAAACTGATTTAGTGATTAGATGATTATGGTTATTTTGAAAGAATATTCTATTTTATGGAACCATATAAGATTAAGGTAAAAAAAAATATTATGAGATGTTATTTTTGGAATAAATGTTAAATTATATTTTATAAGAACATATAAAATTAATGGGGCATTATGGTGATTAATGTTATTTATGGAAATGAGTATTATATGTTTGATATTATATGATTAGGGAATACACATTTTTTATTTGAGACATTAAGAGTGATTGATGTTATTTGGCGATAAATGTTATTTAATCAGGGTGGAATATAAGATAAAAGCATTCTAATTTTTTTTCAATAGTATTATTTTATATTTTGAAGAATTTTAAGTATAGTTATTTATCAAATGTAAAGCACAAATTTGGTTGTTATTGTTGAGGCCACTGTGATTAATATTGTATTTTTTTATATAATGGTTTGTTCATTTTGAGGATTATCATGTGATGAAAAAATTTATTTTTTTGATGTATAAAGATAGTAAGAATATCTTCTTATCCACTTTTGAATTATCTGATCGATTAAAAAAAATTAGTACATCATAAATGAAAATTTCATCTTAATTTCTCATTAATTGGAGAAAATTATTTGATTGTGGTGGAATTTGGTTAATGAATAAATTATACTTATAAAGTAAGTACATTTCTTTTTGTCGTCTAAAATATTCTATTGTAATTCCTCATATCTTAAAAAAAATATTGAAACAACAAAAATTTGTTACTTTTATTTCTGATGTATCAATGGTCTTATTCACACCTCATTAGTTTTCGGTTTTTTGGTCATCAACATTTTATTAATCATTAACTTTATTATGATCAATGATATCTACCACTCTTCAATAGTATTTAGAAATTATGACTTTATTCCATATACATATTCTAACATTACACTAAAACCCTCTTATTTTGAAACTGGGTTATGTGATGGCCTTTGTAGTTCCTTTTCCCTCTTCTCAAGAGGATGTTCAATAAACATTTTTTTTACAATGTGGTAATTCAATAATTTTATTTTCAAATGTCAAACCCTAATCTATTGGGGCAGAGAAAAAATTTGTGGGATCATATTTTTTAAATATTGTATGAATATAACACCACGATATTTAAAAAAACAACAAGATAACTATGTTCGATAGACTATATGACACGCAACACCGAGCCTAAACGAACCATGAAATATTATTACATAATTATATTTGTTATAACCAATCTATTAAATTACATGGTATGAATATGATAAACATTTTTATGAATTATATAAAAATATTCTACAAAATATAAATTTATTGATAACTATTTTAAAATAATCACTCAATTTTTAAAAGTAAATTTGTTATTCAAGAATATTTTCTTTTAAAAGTTGGTTTTTATTATTTTCCCCATTAAAATATTTTAATTGTTTTATAGAGAATTTATAAATTTCAATTTAATAAAATGGTATCATTTTCTAAATCATCATTGGAAAATAATATTATGGATAAATTCTGTTATTTTTATGAAAATTTTTATTTTTGAATTAATAGTGATAATATTAATATTTTTATTGAAAAATGTATTTTATTTCCAATTGATTATATAGTAATATTATATATTATATTAGCATAAAAAATATAATTAGTTCATCTTGATTATATATAATTCAATTATATTCCTTGAAATGAATCATATACATTAAATTGGTATAAAAACTATTAAATTCACATAAAGGTATTTTGTTGAAGACTCCAACTTTTGATTTCATTTCACATGTTTAATTTTCAATTATAAACATCCACTTATGTCAATTAGATATTGAAAATGAATTAAATATTTTAGATCTGGAGGACCAAATTTAATAAACATGCCCCTTTTAATTTTATTCTTTAGGAGTAATACCTAGAGAATAAATTTATCAACCTAATAATTTTAAATTGGATAGTTTAGGAAATAAATAATATGAAAAGGACTATAAATTGAAACTAAAACTTTCATTTATCATATTGGATGGGTTTTATTCATCCACTCCCATCCATGTATCAAATATATGGAATCTTGGTTCCATGATTCATTTATTTTTACCATTGTAATATTTATGAAAATGATAAAGAAAAAATATCACATTATTGCTTTTAATAACATTAATATTTTATAAAATGGACAAAAAATTCATATTTTCGGTAATAATTAGTCATTTCAATGATAAATTAATTTTTATGATGTTAATTTATTTATATGTTTTAGTTTATAAATAATTACCTTAAATGTCTATTCAATGCTAACACATTATTTATTCAATTAATAGAAAAAATTAAATGATTTTAAAAATATCAAAATTAGTATAAATTGAAAGAATTATTTTGGTATATGAATTTTTTAAATAATTTAATTATTTATAGATTTTCTAAATTATTAGATTTTAATTTTATTTGTTTCATGTTTTTTTCCAATTCAAATTAATTAAATACTCCAAAATATGACATTAATGATATTTTATAATGAGTAATAATTTATTAAATGATTTAATATTTTTAAAATCCAATATTCATCTAATTGATTTTGGAATGGTTTAAAATATTAACCATTTTACATTTATTGTCTAATTTTCCTTGTATATAAACTATCTTGTCCCCTAATGATTAAAAACCATGTTATTAGGGTAATTGTCAAAAAATAGTTAATGTGATTTAATACAAATAGATAAGGTTTAAAACCTAATATAAACATGAAAATAAATTATTTTATTATTTTAATTTGATCTATCCTCATCCTATACTATTTTTATATCACTTTTTATCCTTTTCTATGAAAATAATTTATATATGTTTGATATTTAAATAAATTTCAAGAGTTTCCCACTACCCACTTATAAATGGGAACACCTTATGCTTTTTTATTAGCACATCAAGAGTTTTTTCTTTGAAATACATACCCAAACACCATAAATAAATACCTCAAAACATCCAATATTACATTTCTTGATTATAAAACCCTACTATAAAATATATTGGTGTAAACCTAATGAGGCTGTATGAAAAGAAGGTATCGTTCTTAACCAAGTGTTTTTGTATTGTGTCTTATTCCACCACCTTACAAAATTATCTATCCATTATGATATAACAAAATAATTATCTAAAATATACTGATATTTTATTATATTAATTTAAAAACTTATAACCATCTCCTCTTCTATCAAATGGTAAATGAACCCATCGTTTTTGTGTACGGTGGACTACCACCACACATACTAGTGTAATTCATTTTCCATCATCGCATCTAACAAAAATTTATTATAATGGATTTAATTTAAATATATATATATATATATGATATTAAATAAATATTTATCATTCATAAAAGTAATATTTCATATATTTTCATACCATTCTATTCGTTGAATGATGCTAACATCATTCATGTGTGAGTGATGATTCCCTCCTCTATAAATAGATGTGATTCATTTTTCATTAATACATCACATTGATAGTACATATTAGATTTTTTAAATAAATAATATTATATTTATGATATAGTGATCATTGTGGGAGAATTAAATAAAAAAAATTTATTTATATCAAAATTGCCGTAAAATTAAAATATTTCTTTGGCATATGTACAACCTATTGTTTCCATGACTATAACATAGTTCATTTTTCATAGAAATAATTAATTATTGTTTTTATAAGTATATATTTTGTATAAAACCGATAACAGTTTATATATTTCTATTATAGATATAATGAAATAAGGACTATATAGACCAAATTCTACCTAACAATGTCATTTTGAACATATGATCCAAATATTAGAAAAATGTCTAACATGAACCCGAATAATTATGTTATTGAATATAATACGTTAATAAAAAATAAAATAGATAATATAATTTTTAAAATATAATAAAAATTTAATTAATTAATATAATTTTATTATTTAGTATGATAAAAAATATAGGTTTTGTTTCATACACAGTGTAATAGACTTTCATTAAATAATCTATTATATAGTTTCCCTTAGAACTCTTTTCCTTCCATGTTCATGTTATTCTAGATTATGAAATAATTCGTTATTCTTGATGGATGATATAGGTCATTTTGTACAAAATTTTACTTTCTTTATAATGTTTCAATAAAAGTAATATTTTTAAATGTTCTATTCAATGGACACTTTACATTAACAACATTGTTTTAAAAAATTTAATGGTTTATTTTAAAATATTCTTTTTCCCCTTACATATTATTAAAATTAATTAATTTATATATTTATATTCAAATAAATGTCTTCCATATGACATTTTATTCCTATTTTTACATTCTTTAAAAGGTCTGTAAAAGTAATATTTTTACATATTTTATACAGACTGTTTTGAATTTCTTTATAAAAGACAAAAATAATGATCTATTTTAATGTTTAAGACATGGATGTTTTCTTCCCACCAACCTAACTATTACTTTATTTTTTCCAATATTTAATAATATTAAAAATTTCCATCAAATTAAAAACCTTTTTTCCGTTAGTTATATGTATTTCCAAAAAAGTTTTTCTAACTGGAATTCATATTTAAATATATAGAATTTTTTTCTAATGGGTGAAAGGGGTCTCTCTGAGCCACCCTTTTAGTTAGGATTGTAACCTTTCTATATCTAACTCACTTTATATATTTATTTAATGTTATTAAATTCCTATAAATTCAATATATTATCCTATTATATATAACTTTGTCTTATCCCCCCTGGCTTGATGGGGTAATACATGCCATATATTCATTTATCAAATGTTTTTTATTAAATCTCCATTGATTAAGATATGATGAGATATTATGAAACCAATTTCCTTAAATGTGTATTTCTTATGATTATTAATTTTGATCGATTTCATTTTTTTCTCTCATAATCATGAACATGTTATGATGGGTGCACCCAAAGGGCGCTCAAATGCAGTTGGTAATGCTTATTTATCTCTTGAAAAGTTATGTTTGGAATTAGGGTGTAATATTCTTCCACTATAGGACTCTATACACATTTTGAGGTTGGAAAAACAATTATTATTAACTTATTATTATGTAAATTTTTTATTTCTAAAACGTTTCATATGTTTCTATGATCTTATGATACCATGTTCTTTATATTATACACTAATATGATTACTCATGAGTTTATGATTAAAGGAGATATAGAATAATTTGTTTGGGGTAATGTATGAAATTTTTTAAAAAACAATCACAATATTTCTTATTTACAGAGGAACCTTTATGATTTTTCAATTTTTCTTCCATATTTTTTTTGAAATATTTTACAACTATATTTGGGTAAAAAAATTTATTTCTTGTGTGAGTGGTTTATCATTTTTCCCCAATTTTTTGTATTAAAAAAAGTTAAATCTTATATAAGAATTCATAAAAATAATACATTTATATCTTTTTTATGTACCTTAATAATATTTTTGTGATCATTATTTGTTTTGAAATTTTATTCATGTTGTTTGAAGGATGAGTTGGGAAAAACATGATTTAAAGATGAAAATTATTATGATATTGTTTAAAAATAATATATTTAATATCATAAAATATTTTTTTCTTTCTGAAAATTGATTCTACGTATATTTGGATAATTTGTGACATATTTTTTATTTATGTTAGGGTGGTGCAATAATTCACTAAAACTCTAAAACGCAAATACCCATAAATGTAATAAAATAAATTATTGACATAAAAATCACGATTATGTAATGTATATTTCATGGTTATTAAATTTGTTATAAGAGATAAATGTCTAAATAGAATTGGATATTAATATGTTTTTATGTGATGTTAATTAAAAAGTTATGGATACCATCACGGGTTTATGAGTTTAATGTTCATCATGATTTCAATTTCTTGGACACCCCTTTTGGAAAAATTTTGTGATGTTATTTTAATGTGATTAATAATATTTTGGGAATCATTTTTTTGCTTATGTTTATGTAAACCTTAGTGTCATCATGATGTATTGGTTTATGAAGAATGATCTTTTCTTAAGATTGACGATATTGATAACATTCAATGTTTTAATGATCTTTGATGATTAAGTTTATTTTTTAGGGTTTTCATCATACATTTTGAGATTCTATAAGAATTATATTAAATAGTGTTACTTAATAGAACAATATGTCACGTATGATAAAGTTGTGGATCATGAACCCACAAATGAATGGTGATAAGGGTGAAATTAATAAAAATATTCTATGTGGTGGGCTTATTAGTAAGAATTTATTTGTTTAAATTATGTAAAAGATAATGAAAATTTTAATGTTGGGAGCATCCGTTTCATTGTATTGGTAATCATGGGATTGTAAATATCATTTTCTGATTAGGTGATCAATGTTATTCCTAAATAAGTTGACTATTTTTAGAACTTTATATAATTAAGGTATAGATAACATTGTTAGATTTTATTTTGATGAATAAATGTTGAAATCTATTTTAGAAGCATATATGATTTTAAAGTTTCATTATGGAGAATCAATTTATTTATTAAAACGATTAGAATATCTTGGAGGATATATGATTAGGTTATATATATTTATGGTAAGAGATATTAAGAGTGATTCATGTTATTTGAAGAAGAATGTTAAATTTATTTTGGAGAATATTTGATCAAATCACACAAAATTTTTGGTTTCTATCTTATTCTAAAATATTTTTAGGAATTTTAAGGTAGGTTATTAAACGGAATATTTTTTCAGAAATATGGGTATTTCTTTAGGTTTTAGTGTTTAATGTTTTATTTATATATATAATGGTTTATAACTATCTATAATTAATTGGAAGATAATTTTTTATTCCATGTAAATATTTTCTCTTCCAATTAGTTTTCCTCTTTTTGGAAACAATTTTATGTGACAACATTCATATTTATTTGAACCACTTTTAAAAATGATGATTTATTAACAATTCTTATGGCTTGGGATTTAAACAAAGGTATTTTAATATGTAAAAACATTGTTTATTGATACTGTGTTTGAATTGAAAGGATTTAATTTATTAATGTGGGATTAATGTAAGAAAACAAGATTAAAAAAAAGAACATCATGTTCAATAGAGTATATGACACCCTACACCATGCCTAAACAAACTATGAAATATTATTTATTAAATATTATTGTAACACCCCGAGCTTCCACGATACACATCTCATTCAATAATGCAATCGCTTGCATTGTACGCAACTTCGAGTTCTAACACACCGAGACCAATAAAAGTAGCAGTTATGAATAGTAATAACCACTTTTTGAAATTACAGATATTTTACATTTCAAAATGGACTTCATTTTTGGATTCGTAATATCGAAATTAGCCTATGCTGAATTTTTTGTATTTTTCTGAGAACTTCCAAATTTTTATGAATAGTGAAAAATAATTAAAACAACTTTTTTAATAAAAATATTTTATAGTGATAATTTATACTATTGAGTGGTTTTAAAGTATAATTATAATATATTTTTACCATTTTATCCAATGGTGGTCATTAGAATTAATTTAACATTGAAATTGGACATAAACAATTGCCAATCTTTTGATATAAATTGTTTCTTAAAAACACGCTATTTGTTGTGACAATGGGAATTAATTATAAAATTAATTAATTAAACTTATATGTTTGGAATTATTTAAAATAGACATCATTTTTGAATTCGGAATATCAATTATATCTTAGGGTGAAATTTTGGCATTGTTCTGAAAAACATCAATTTTTGATGAATAGTTAAACCACTAAGTGGTAGTTAAATAACTGATTTTTCGTTTAAATGAAATATTACCACCTCTGTGATTTGATTTTAAAAAATCCGACATACATGGTTGTCATTAAAAAGTAAAATTTGGTTCAATGAGATTAAAATAATTTTTGGTGAATAGTAACTTTTAAGTTCTTAATCGCGATTAGAGGTAATTAGTGTAGTTTAAGGTAAAAATAATGTTTTAATAATATGAGATGAGTTTGACACATGTCCCACCCTCATTGGATGTGCCATGGCCGACCAAGACAATCCATGGGTCAACTTGGGGACCCCATGGAGCCACTTTAGTTGGAAAATGACATAAATATCTTTTATTTAATGTTAAAGTAAAAAATGACACAAACATGAAATGTTTTACTAAAATAATTTTTACATGGGGCTATACAAGTCATATTTTTGACTCTAAATATTCATTGGAAATCTAAAAAGATTTCCTACATCATAGTATTTTTTTAATAATTTTTAGACATTAAATAAATTAAATTATTTATGACATCATTATGATACAGCGATGACCTCATTATTTAACGATTTTAATAAAATGAAACGATAATGTACAATCCAAGGCTTAAACTTGTCCAAATACTATTGGATGGGTAGATTTAAAACCCTTATCACCTTATCCACGAATTATATAAGTGTGGGACCTTTAGAATCCAAAAATAATTGTATAATAATGTAACATTTCCTTACTTTCCAAGAGTGCCCCTCCTCTCCTCTTATAAAAGGCCCCCACCTCTACCACCTCATTCACACTTTCAATCCATTTGGCTCGGCCAACCTCTTCCCAAATACTATCCCAACTTCCCCCTCTTACTCCTAGAAGCCTTACTTTGGGCAGAACTCTTCCCAAGGAAGCCTTTGGCTCAAATCAAAAAGAGTTACCCGATTTTGAGGTAATGTCTTCTCTAATGTTGTTTTGTTTTATTTTTCTTCTCCAACCCCTAAACTCTTTTTATTAATTTCTTTTGTAAAAAAACAGTATCCTCAATATATTAGGATGTTTTTATAATAAGTATTAGAGCTACACTTACACACACCTACATCTAATGGTTAAAGAACATACGGTTTCTGTGGATGGAGAATTTCTGCCTCACGAAACGATGATTGTTCAACACTCATATAACACCTTCAAAGGTGGACATTAAGATATAACTATATTTATATATGACATATAATATGTTTATGTTTTACTTATTCTTCTGTATTTCTCATTTATGACATACTTTATGATTTCCATTATGGGTAAACGCGATAATTTCATTTTAGAAAGTGCGGACTACCGCCACCTCAAAGTGATTTGAATCGTTAATGCCATATGTGGGATGTATAAAGGATGGATTAAATGGTATTATACACTATATTATACTGGAATTATATTATGCATTTATATCATTATGATTTCATTCCATTAAATATGAAATAGAAATGAAAGTAGCGTTCATGCGTACGTACGGCTTACCGTCTCCATGAACGGTGCATTTCATTTCTTACCTCTAAATGTTACGTAATATTATAAATGAATGTATATATTGGATATATATGATATATATGACATCTAAATCATGAATATAATTCTAGAGATAATTTATATTCTACCACATAAACAACTTGTAATTATAAGAAGTTTATTGTTGGCTCAAGTACCAAAGATCGACAAAACGACCGTTATTAACCTAAATAATTACATAATGTTCATATCATTGTAATAAGTGGTATAAAAAGGATAATGAAATTGAAAATATTTATTAATAGGGTATATATTAACTCTAGTTTGTTATTCAGGAGGTTAAAGAACGGTTGAGTCAAGTCAGACACGAGGTAAGGGAACTTCTTAACCCAATTTCTATTCTTTGGGTTAATCTCCTACTTTCAAATTATTTCATGATATTATTATGTCTTATTTTGTATTTATACTTTCTTTATGTGTACCTATAGTGAATACACATAATATATCTATTTTATTTTAAAAATGATCTTTTTAAGGACTTCGTCTCAATCCCCTTTCATTGAGGCATATTTGGTTTTATACACAACTTTCTTTTATACGGTGTATAAACCTCTTTGACTTTTACGTTTATTCAAAAGGAATCTTTTTTATACGAAGCATTTTGATAAACGACAAAAGGGAATGTTTTTCTTTCCGTACTTATGCGGCGACAATGACTTCTCCGCTGCCGTGACCATTATTTGAGTTTCGTCTTCCTCTACAAGCCATCATTTTTTTTAATGAAAAATAAATACAAAGTTTTAACTTTCTTTTATTTTGGTATTGAAAATGGTTTTGAAAGCATTTTTATTATATCAATGTGTTGTATTGATATCTTGTGATTGAAATGTGGAAATGTTATGTTTCCTTTATGCATGTTTTATGTGATACGATTATGTTATGGTTTATGATATGTTTAAACCTATTCATATGAGGAATGTATTGGACTTAATAAGTGATGGGTGGAGCCCGCTATAGCTCCTCGATGCATCGGTAGGTCTCATGAGACAACTAGATGTGGAATTGGCCGAGGCCCTTTCCCAATTTGATTTATGGTTTTGGCCGAGGCCTTAATCATTTTAGACGTCTTGGCTTAGGCCTTGAAAAAATGTTTCAGAATGTCTGGCATTATACATTCCCTCATTATGAAAGTGGTTATTGATATTGAATGTGATTATTAGACCAGTAGAATATCCATGTGAATAAGTGAATGGAATTATCTCATTTTACATTTTCCATATTATGTTGATGTTCAAGTTTAAAAGGCTTTTGTTTTAGTTATACATTGCCTTAAATTTTTATGTTTATTTATGAATGTTTCCGCAATATTGTTATCCTTACTGAGCATCTGAGCTCACCCCTTTCAATGTTTTAATATTTTCCAGGATGTGAAGAAGTATTTTATGAATGACCTGCAGGGATAGTCAGAAGAGGATATGAGTGTGGACTATGAAGACTTTGTTATTAGTTTTTCACTTTATGATGTAATGTAACATTTATGAATGTATCTAGTGTTTCCAAGGCTACTAAACTAATCGGTCTTTAGAGACATGATATTTTATGATCATGCCAATGTTATGAAGTAATGCACCGACTCTGGAAAGATGGGGTTGGGGTGTTACAGTTGGTATCAGAGGCAGTTTAGTACTAACCTTGGAAGCTAGATTTAGATAAACTCTGATTAGAGCACATAGCCCGAAGATAGACTTTAAGGATTAGTATAGAAGAACTTCCTAGAATTTTGGTATTATAGATATTTTGTGAATTTTCCAAGAAATACATCCCTGTCTGGATACAAGCAAGTAGAGGCGGATCTGGCGCAGATGTACCTAGGTGTAAAGCCCAAAAACACCTCTTTGAGCTAGACTCGAACGGGAACTGGTGCACGACAATGGGCCTTGCTGCACTCTTGGTTACGACACTCCCGGGGGATATGCTTAGGATAATTCTCATTTTCTTTACAAACCACTGTAAAGGGTTATGAGTATATAATTCCTCAAAGAAAACATTTTTATGGATTATATCCATAAATAGTTCAATTTATGTTAAGTATCTTACAAGTATGGAATTATGTATTTTGATTCATAAACTAATATAGTTTATGCAATTGTTTAGAAATGGCGCCTAGTGGAAGGAATGGAAACCGTATCAATTCACGCACTCCGTGCAGGGATTTCCCTCCTGCTCAAGATAATTATTGTGGAGATGGAGATACAACTGGTGCTGATCAACTTATTACCATTCTGGGACAACTCACTCAGGTTATGAATAATAACCTTACTCGTATGGATCACCCTGATCAACAACGTGGAGGATCAATGTTAGACCGCTTCATGAGGAAACAACCACCAACATTTAATGGGGGTACAAATCCATTAGTAGCTGAGCAATGGATAAACACCTTAGAGAAAATATTCCACGCCTTGGGGAGTAGCGAAAGGGAGAAGGTTATCATGGCAGTTTACCGCCTCACTGGAGATGATGATCAATGGTGGTCATTGATTCAAAACACAAAAGAAGATGATGACGTATCGAATATGGAATGGAGGGAGTTCAAAGATCTTTTCCTAGAAAAATACTATCCTCGTGACCATCGAGCTGATATGGAAAGACAATTTTTGAGTCTGAGACAAAAGGAGGATGAGAATGTCGCAAAGTATGAGGCCAACTTTACAAGGTTAGCGAGGTATGCTGCAGATTATATATGTAACCCAAGAGGTAATATTGATCATTTCTTTGATGGGTTAAAACCATTTCTCTGTCGAGATTTAGTATCACAATCGTTCTCAACATACGAAGATATTGTCTCATGTGCTATCAAGACAGAAAAGGAATTCTCTAAGTCTTATGACAACAAAGTAAAGCAAGAGAAGAAGAGAACGGTGGAACAAGAGACAGATAGAGGGAAAACGAGAAATAAGGATTTTCCATTATGTGATAATTGTGGGAAGAATCACCCTGGTACTTGCCTAAATGGAATGGGAGTTTGTTATAAATGTGGGGAAAAGGTCACCAGGCGCGTGATTGCAAGGGAAAGAAAGAGTCTATCAATGTTGAATGCTATAATTGTAGGGAAATGGGGAATTATGCAAATGAATGTCCTAAGAGTCAGGGAAACGTACCTCAGAAAAGGCCAAGGGATCAAGGAAAATCTTATGCTGTTACTACAGTTGAAGCAGAATAACTAATGTATTGGTGCTTTTGGACTCATGGATTATATTCTGGTTATTAGAATAATGTGATATATATATAAGGATTGTACTGCAGTACTTGTTGATTTCAGTAAGGCTTTAATATGATGAAGGTAATTATATTTTTAGTATGTGACAATAAGAGAAACTTTACTTTGTTTGGGGAATCTGATAAATTGATTTTGGAATTAAGAGACCTTTTAGAGAAAGGCTGGATAGAGGTATTTTGGATAACTATAAAGGTTGGAGTGGATTAAGTTGATCTTTGGATAGTATTGTTTAAGGTTAAAAAAATTATGAAGATTATTTTTGGAATATTATAATACTATAGTTTTAGGAAAAGGACAACCTGCAGGGTGGGGCATAACCCATCGCGTCGGACAAAGCTGCAGGAATCGAACCCACAATCATAGTGCGACAGGCCTTTATTTCCTACCACTAGCCTACAGGAAGTCCCTGGTTATTACAAAATAATTTTACTAATCTAAATGGTATGTGTTAACATTTGGAACCTTATACAATTAGGATAAGTATAATATTTTTGAGTTCTATTATCATTTTGAGTGAAAGATGAGTTGAAGGTTAAAACTCTAATTGTCAAGCATAAATATATATATACCTATCTCTTATTCAATGAATGAATTAATTCTTCAACTTTAGTAAAGGGATATTAAAACAAAAAAATGTGTTATCCTAATACCTTATGTCTTGTTGAACTGATGATATTTTAAATCAACATAGATTGAAGGCTTTGAGGCCCTCAATTTGACAGTTGATTGTGATTGATGACCTCAATCACTCCCAACAAATATTTACGTTTTCCTCCAATTATATGTCTCTAATTGCCACCAATGTTCTCATAATCGAGATCATAATTGGTTGGTGACTTTTTCATTTCCCTTTCCCTCTTATTAACGCTAAATTTTAATAATCTTATTTCCAATGTGGGTTTTCCACAAAGGTATTTTCCCTTTTCAACCTTTTATTTTCAAATTAAAATTTCAAATTGCGAGGATGCAATATATTTAAGGAGGGGATAATGTAACACCCCGAGCTTCCACGATACGCATCTCATTCAATAATGCAATAGCTTGCATTGTATGCAACTTCGAGTTCTAACACCCCGCGACCAATAAAAGTAGCAGTTATGAATAGTAATAACCAATTTTTGAAATTACATATATTTTACATTTCATAATGGACTTCATTTTTGGATTCGTAATATCGAAATTAGCCTATGCTGAATTTTTTGTATTTTTTCTGAGAACTTCCAAATTTTTATGAATAGTGAAAAATACTTAAAACAAAATTTTAAATAAAAATAATTTATAGTGATAAGTTATACTATTGAGTGGTTTTAAAGTATAATTATAATATATTTTTACCATTTTATCCAATGGTGGTCAATAGAATTAATTTAACATTGAAATTGGACATAAACAATTGCCAATCTTTTGATATAAATTGTTTCCTAAAAACATGCTATTTGTTGTGACAACGGGAATTAATTATAAAATTAATTAATGAAACTTATATTTTTGGAATTTTTTAAAATAGAAATCATTTTTGAATTCGGAATATCAATTATATCTTAGGGTGAAATTTTGGCATTGTTCGGAAAAACTTCAATTTTTGATGAATAGTTAAACCACTAAGTGGTAGTTAAATAACTGATTTTTCGTTTAAATGAAATATTACCACCTCGGTGATTTGATTTTCAAAAATCCTACATACATTGTTGTCATTAAGAAGTAAAATGTGGTTCAATTAGATTAAAATAATTTTTGGTGAATAGTAACTTTTAAGTTCTTAATCGCGATTAGAGGTAATTAGTGTAGTTTAACGTAAAAATAATGTATTAATAATATGAGATGAGCTTGACACATGTCCTACCCTCATTGGATGTGCCATGGACGACCAAGAAAATCCATGGGTCAACTTGGGGACCCCATGGATCCACTTTAGTTGGAAAATGACATAAATATCTTTTATTTAATGTTAAGGTAAAAAATGACACAAACATGAAATGTTTTAATAAAAAAAAATTACATGGGGTTATACAAGTCATATTTTTGACTATAAATAGTAATTGGAAAGATAAAAATATTTCCTACATCATAGTATTTTTTTTATAATTTTTAGACATTAAATAAATTAAATTATTTATGACATTATTATGATACAGCGATGACCTCATTATTTAACGATTTTAATAAAATGAAACGATAATATACAATACAAGGCTTAAACTTGTCCAAAGACTATGGGATGGGTAGATTTAGAACCCTTATCACCTTATCCACGAATTATATAAGTTTGTGTCCTTTAGAATCCGAAAAGCATTGTATAATAATGTAAAATTTCCTTACTTTCCAAGAGTGCCCCTCCTCTCCTCTTATAAAAGGCCCCCACCTCTACCACCTCATTCACACTTTCAAGCCATTTGGCTCGGCCAAACTCTGCCCAAATACTCTCCCAACTTCCCTCTCTTACTCCTGGAAGCCTCACTTTGGGCAGAACTCTTCCCAAGGAAGCCTTTGGCTCAAATCAAAAAGAGTTACCCGATTTTGAGGTAATGTCTTCTCTAATGTTGTTTTGTTTTATTTTTCTTCTACAACCCCCTAATCTCTTTTTATTCATTTCTATTTTAACAACAATAGTATCCACAATATACTAGGATGTTTGTATAAGAAGGATTAGAGCTACACTTACACACACCTACATCTAATGGTTAAAGAACATACGGTTTCTGTGGATGGAGAATTTCTGCCTCACGAAACGATGATTGTTCAACACTCATATAACACCTTCAAAGGTAGACATTAAGATGTCACTATATTTATATATGATATATAATATGTTTATGTTTTACTTATGATTATGTATTTCTCATTTATGGCATACTTTATGATTTCCATTATGGGTAAACGTGATAATTTCATTTTAGGAAGTGCGGACTACCGCCCCCTCAAAGTGATTTGAATCGTTAATGCCATATGTGGGATGTATAAAGGATGGAGTAAATGGTATTATACTCTATATTATAATGGAATTATATTATAGATTTATATCATTATGATTTCATTCCATTAAATACGAAATAGAAATGAAAATAGCGTTCATGCGTACGTACGGCTTACCGTCTCCATGAATGGTGCATTTCATTTATTACATCTAAATGTTACGTAATATTATAAATGAATGTATATACTGGATATATATGATATATATGACATCTAAATCATGAATATAATTCTGGAGATAATGGATATTCTACCACATAAACAACTTTTAATTATAAGAAGTTTATTGTTGACTCAATTACCAAAGATCGACAAAACGACCGTTATTAACTTAAATAATTACATAATGTTCATATCACTGTAATAAGTGATATAAAAAGGATAATGAAATTGAAAATTTTTCTTAATAAGGTATATATTAAATCTAGTTTATTATTCAGGAGGTTAAAGAACGGTTGAATCAAGTCAGACACGAGGTAAGGGAACTTCTTAACCCAATTTCTATTCTTTGGGTTAATCTCCTACTTTCAAATTATGTCATGATATTATTATGTCTTATTTTGTATTTTTACTTTATCTATGTGTACCTATAGTGAATACACATAATATATCTATTTTATTTTAAAAATGATCTCTTTACGGACTTTGTCTCAATCCCCTTTCATTGAGGCATATTTGGTTTTATACATAACTTTCTTTTATACGGTGTATAAACCCCTTTGACTTTTACGTTTATTCAAAAGGAATCTTTTTTATACGAAGCGTTTCGATAAACGACAAAAGGGAATGTTTTTGTTTCCGTACTTATGCGGCGACAACGAATTCTCCACCGCCGTGACCATTATTTGTGTTTCGGCTTCCTCTACAAGCCATCATTTTTTTTAATGAAAAATAAATACAAAGTTTTAACTTTCTATTATTTTGGTATTGAAAATGGTTTTGAAAGCGTTTTTATTATATCAATGTGTTGTATTGATATCTTGTGATTGAAATTTGGAAACATTATGTTTCCATTATGCATGTTTTATGTGATAGGATTATGTTATGGTTTATGATATGTTTAAACTTATTCATATGAGGAATGTATTGGACTTAATAAGTGACGGGTGGAGCCCGCTATAGCTCCTCGATGCATCGGTAGGTCTAATGAGACAACTAGACGTGGAATTGGCTGAGGCCCTTTCCCAATTTGACTTATGGTTTTGGCCGAGGCCTTAATCATTTTAGACGTCTTGGCTGAGGCCTTGACAAAATGTTTCAGAATGTCTGGCATTATACATTCCCTCATTATGAAAGTGGTTATTGATATTTCATGTGATTATTCGACCAGTAGAATATCCATGTGAAGAAGTGAATGGCATTATCTCATTTTACTTTTGCCATATTATGTTGATGTTCAAGTTTAAAAGGATTTTGTTTTAGTTATACATTGCCTTAAATTTTTATGTTTATTTATGAATGCTTCCGCAATATTGTTATCCTTACTGAGCATCTGAGCTCACCCCTTTCAATGTTTTAATATTTTCCAGGATGTGAAGAAGTATTTTATGAATGACTTGTAGGGATAGTCAGAAGAGGATATGAGTGTGGACTATGAAGAATTTGTTATTAGTTTTTTACTTTATGATGTAATTTAACATTTATGAATGTATCTACTGTTTCCAAGGCTACTAAACTAATCGGTCTTTCGAGACTTGATCTTTTGTGATCATGCCAATGTTATGAAGTAATGCACCGACTCTGGGAAGCTGGGGTCGGGGTGTTACAATTATCATTGTAAATTTGTTGTTGTATTTGAGGGTTATGAATTGTATTAAATACCTAATGAAATAAATATAAATTTACTACACTATATAAAGATATTCATAACTATTTAGTAAAAAATCACTCAATTTATAGTAACACAATTTTGTTCATCAAAAAAACATTCCCTTTAAATTTTGATATTATTTCAATTTTTTAGAAATTTATATATTTAATTTTAGAAAATTTAAGAAATTATATTTTATAATATGGGTATAATTTTTGAAGTTTTCATATATAAATTTTCTTTGATGAGATTTTTTATTTTTTTATTTTTTGAAAATTTCCATTTTCAAAGAATAGTGAAAAAATACTTATTTTTATTGAAAACTATAATTTATTTTAAAGTGTTTAAGTAATATTTTACTATTATGGATTAATTAAAATATTTAATTAGTTCCTTTTTATTATATATAATCCATTTATATACCTTGGATGAATTTTATACTTTAATTTTTTATGAAAACAATTGAATACTTAGAAATAATTTTCTGGAAAAATCCCTGCTTTTGAGTGCATTTTTTACATTTAATTTTAAATTATTTTCTTATATATTTAATAATTAAATCCTGAGATATTAATTAAATATTTTTAATTTGGATTTCCAAATTTTGAAAATAGGCCCTTATTAGTTTTAGTCATTATAAATAGTAACTATATTAAATATTTATCATAACTGTAAGGGTAATTTAGATAATTAAGGTGAAATTTTTTGACAAGGAATATAGATTGACAATAAAAATTTCCTTTATACTATTTTATGAGTGTATTTTAGAAAAGTACATCAATGTATCAAATATATGGCCCTTTGTTCAATATTTTTTAGATTTTTCCATTTATAATATTTAACAAATGTTAAAGACCAAAATATCACCTCATATCTTTTAAAAAAATAATATTTTATGACATGATTAAAAATATTATGTTCAATAATAAATAGTAATTTTATTGATAATTTTTTTTATGGTCATTTATTTTTAATTTATTTTAATTAAATAATTTCTTTAAGTTTTTATGCAATGCTTATAGTGTGTTTATTTAGTTAATAAAAATATATAATTAATAATTTCAAAAACACTAAAATTTGTATAAATTAAATGAATCACATGGTTAAATTAATGTTTTAGATTAATTTAACTATTAATTAGGTTTTTAATGGATTACAGTTGAATTAAATTTTTTCATGTTATTTTTAAAGTCAAATTAAATAAATAATTTCAAAAAATTGGATTAATGATATTTTAAAATAAAAAATATTTAATTAAAAAATTTAATCTTCCTAAAAATACTATATTAATAACATATATTCGGATATTTTTTATAATATCAACCATTTCCAATTTAATGTCCACATTTCCTTTTATAGTAACTATCTTGACCCCTAATGATTAAAAACCTTGTTATCACAATAATTTTCAAAAAGGGTTAATGCGGGTTAAAATAAAGAGATACAAATAAAAACCTAATATAATAATTTACCAACGTTTATTTGATGTTATTATAACAATCCAACCCATCATATAATTTAATTTTATTTGTTTGGTTCCATTTTTTAGTAATAATAGATTATATTTTTTAGTATTTTATGAAATTCCAAGACTTTCAATCACAAAAAAAGGAACCTTATCTCCTTTTTTTATTCACAAATTTAATGCCATTAATTGGAAATTTTCTTCCTAAATAACTTTATTAATTCTCATAACATGTCCAAGATTACTTTTATATATAATAAACGTAACATACCAGGTAAATAAAGAATATGACATTTTCATATTTATTAATATTTGTAAATTAATTATTAATTTTACTTTAATTTGGATGGTATGTTTGATAGATTACCCAATACACAACAACGTATTTCTTTGAAATCTTATGTTCCACACAACGTTGGTTCATAATGAAAAATATTAATATAATATTATTTTAAGTGGTAGTTAACGCTTAGTCATTATAATGGTGGTAATGAACAGAACTAAATAAAAAATGATTATACATGTTTGTTAATTTTTTTTACATTTATCCAATAATGTTTAGAGGCATAAAATAAGAAAATAATTCAATTTTATGCATAAATACACTAATTTTCACTAAAAGGTCAATTTACGACCTATTGATGGTGAACCCTCTTTAAATATATTTTTGATTACTTTTATATGTTCTATTTGACACAATAAAATTCTTCTTTATAATCAGGATATCAAAAATTATTTGGGGTAATTTTTTTTTATTTTTCTAATAAAATTCATTTTTAATGAACAATGAATAATATTGTATTTTAGTTCAAATTTTCTTTTTAATATATTTTATTTTTATGGTTATATTTTCTTTTTAATTGGGATTAAAGTTTAATTAGATTAAATTCTTACCATTTACCCAATGGTGGTCATTGGAATTAATTTCACATTGAAATTGGACATAAACAAGTGTCAATCTTTTGATAGATATTATTTCTTAAAAACACGCTATTGTTTTGACAATAGGAATTAATATTAAATAAATTAATTAAACTTATATGTTTTGAATTTTTTAAAATATACATCATTTTTTAATTTTAAATATCAAATATATCTTAAGATGATTTTTTTGTATTTTTCTGAAAAACATCAATTTTTGATGAATAGTGAAACCACTAAGTAGTAGTTAAAAACTGACTTTCTCATTTAAATGAAATTTTACTGATTCGGGGAATTGAATTTATAAAATCTAAAAAACATGTTTTTTATTAGTAATTAAGATTTGGTTCAATAAGAATAAAATATTTTTTGGTGAATAGTAACTTTGGACTTTTATTTATTGTGGTTATAGCTAAATAGTTTAATTCAAGGTAAAGAGAATATTATAATAATACAAAATTACCTTAACACTTGTCCTAAAAATATTTTATTAGTCATATCCATGAATGGGAATCTTTGGATCAATTTTGCGACTCCATAGAGCCACTTGAGGTTGATAATGACACTTTAGATTAATTAATTTAAAGTAAAGACAAAAATGGCACCAAGAAATATCTTTTAATAATGTAATTTTTACGTGGGGTTATGTAAGTTAATTTTTCGACTGCAAATATTCATCGAAAATATAAGAGGATTTCTTACATCATGTTTTTTTAATTTTTAGACATCAAATAAATAAAAAAAAATTATGACACAAAAATCATACAGTATTTACGTCATTAATAAATGATTTAAATAAATAAGATTATAAATATTAAAATAACATCCAAAACCTGTCCAATTCTTATTGGATGAATTTATTTCGACCATGAGTCATCTTATCTTTGACTATAATTAGTTTTGGACCTTTATAAACTTAAAATCATAATATGATAAAATAATATTTTCACACTTTTTTAAAGAACCCATCATCCCCCTTATAAAAATCATTCACTTCTAAACCATTACTCGCACCACTAAATCCCCTTGTCTCATACAAAACCTACCCAAATAAGCTCTCAATATTCCTCCCTTCCTCCTAGAATCCTTATCTTAGGCAGAAGGAAATTCAGGAAGTCATTTTGGTTCAAAAAAATGGAGTTACCCAGATTAAAGGTAATAGTTTCTCTTAAATTCTTTTCTTTTTTATTTTACATCTCCAACCCCTAACATCTTTTTATTCCTTTATTTTATAACAAAAATAGTATCCTAAATATACTAGTATGTTCTTATGAGAATTATTCTAACTAAACTTGCACACACCTCTATCTAATGGGTAATGAACGTTCTGTTTCTGTGGATGAAAAATTACTCCCTCACAAAATGATGATTGTTCAAATATATCCTACCACCTCTCATGGTGGACATTATGATTGAACTGTATTTATATATGATATATATATATTATGTTTATTTTTTCTTTATTATTCTATATTTTTTCATTTATATAATTCCTTTATATTTTCCATTATGGGTAAACATGATAATTTCATTTCAGGAAGTGCGGACTACCGCCCCATCAAAGTGATATGACTAGTTCATGCCATAAATGTGATTTATAAAGGATGGATTTAATGAAATTATATATTTTATTATACTTGAATTATAATATACCTATGTATCACTATGTTTTAATTCCATTAAATAAAAAATTGAAATGAAAGTAGGGTTCATGCGTACGTACGCCTTACTGTCTCATTGAACAGTGCATTTCATTTCTTACCTCTAAATGATTTGTAATATTATAAATACATATATATACTGGATATATATGATATATATGATATCTAAATCATGAATATAATTCTAGAGATAATGGACTCTTTATCACATGGACAACTTGTAATTATAAGGTGTTCATTTTTTACTCAAGCTCCAAATATGGACAAAACGATCATTATTAACTTAGAAAATTACATAATGATTATAACATGGTAATAAGTGATATAAAAGGAATAATAAACTTGAAAAAATTGTTTAATAAAGTATAAATTAATTTAAGTTTATTATTCAGAAACAACAAGGAACAAACAAGTCAAGTCGGACACGAGGTAAGTGGTTTCTAATCTCACTTTTAATTCTGTGAGATTTCCATTGATGCCACTTGTTTATTTCATGTGGTGTATTGTGTACTACCATTTGATATATATATATATAATCATTTTTCTATTTATATTCATGGTATTATGTGATTCATTTGGGGGTTGTTAACTTTTGGCCATATGATTCAATTGATTACAACGTGGTAAGGGGTTTTCATCTGACTTTTTATTCTCGAGAGATTCATACTATATTTTCCACAATTTGACTTTGTTTGGTGTATGTACTGCCCATGATTCTATTACTTGTGTAATATTCTTTAATGTGTGGGTATTTACATCTTCATTGTTTGATACTTCTTCCATGGGTTGTGTCTTTTAGAAGTTACCAAATCAGTTAGGGAACCTTTGACCCTCCTATTTTTAAAAGACTCATATTTCATTATGTATTTTAATTTATTTCTTATTATGTTGGGATATGTTCTTTTATATCATTATTGTTGCCCATTTTGTGTCCCAGTGATAAGATTCCTATTTCCCTCTCATCAACCCTTTTAATAAAATTTTAACTGACACAGTTAGGCTTCCAAATTTTTGTAAAAGACTTCTTAAACCAATTTCAATTTTTTGGGTTAAACTTATAAATATTGATTATTTCATGTTATGAATATGTGTGAATTTAATCTGATTGTTTTACACATAATATCCACTTATATTGGGTGTATTATTATTTTTCACTCATAATTTATGTCATTGATTTGTCCTTAATATAAGGATATTATCTTTGCAAGGGACCTTGTCTCAATTTACATTCCATTGAAACTTATTTATTTTTAAACACCAATTCACTTTTATATGGTGTATATACTGCCATTTGACGTATTATGTCATGAATACCTTTATTCTCATGATATTATAAAGTTCTGATTAAATGTTATTCCCCAATTATTTGTATTCAAGCATCTCTCATTTTGTTAAAAACACTTTTACTAAAATATTGTATTAATTGTTTTAAATATTTATTCTTCCAAATATTTCTCATTAATTTCCATGTTTTTAAAATGGTTTTTTGGATTTATTTATATGGACATAAATATTTTCAAAGTATAATTCCTTTAAAAGATTCAAATTGGTAGGGGACACTTTGATTAAAATATGTATTTATTAAATATTTTAAATGGTATTTTGAAAATGGTTTGATAATGAATTGATTATGTAAATATCTTTAAATAATATATTATGATATCAATGTGAAAATTATATATTTAATTTATGCATGTTTTATTTGTTATGACTATGTTATGGTTATTGGGAATTGTTTACATATACGGGTGGTTCCGTGATAAACCTAAGGCGGGTGAGCCTAAGATTGCCCTCCAATGCATTGGGTAATGTGACAGAGGTAAACGTTAATGTTTCTCCTAAGAGATTTAGGGAATATATTGTGATGGGTATTCTAAATGTGACTCCCTATGTATCTGTGATACCTATAATGTAAGTATTTTATGAATTCCATAAGTTACCTTTATGATTTATGATTTATGTTTGTTACTCAGAAATATTGTGATTTTGTAAGTTATATTATGATTGAAAAGTATTGGTTTCATTGATTTTTATTTACTGATGGGATAATGTTTTCCTTCCTTATTTTATAACCATTCTTGACCTTTTTAGTCTCATCCAAATTTTATGAAATTTTTTTCACATGACTTAAAGATAAATAGGGTCAATGATGGGATCAAGGAAATTTCATGTTTTCTAAAACATGGAACTAGACATGTTTCTTTTAAAGAGTATTTATTTTATGAAAAATGGATACTGGGTAGTAGTGTCTACTTGTAATATTCAAGTTGTTATGTAATAGCCATGGCTTAATTCTCTAAAGCTTAAGACACAAAAATATCCTCAATGTGAATTCTTGACATAATTCAAGATTATATAATGTTTAGTTCCAAGTCTTAATAGTTGGTATCAGAGGTTGGTTTAGACAACTTTAGAGGTTAGGGGGTTATTTAATCATAAGTGACATAACCATAATGGTTATCATATTAGAAATAGTCATAGTTTTTTTAGATAAATATAATGAGTTTAAGATAACGTGAAAAAGTACGTTTTAGTGTTTACCATCCTCATATGATAATATATGATGATTTTACTGATATAATCATACTAACCTTTTGGGTTTTATTCAAGGACGGGATCTAGTAGGCATCAAAGTAACAATGTATGTGAAGAAAACTATTATGGTTTTCTTAATGAGCAATTGAATGAAATGCGAGATGCAATGAGAACTCATGTGGTTATTCTAAACCAACTATCTGGAGTCATTATTGACCACCTGAACGTTGGTGATTTTCATAAGGCATTGTTTATCCGAGAAAAAAATACCCACAAAAGTGAAGGTAATAATTATAAAGGTAACTGTATTCCAAAACCTTTGTGTCACGGATGTGGAAAGAAACACATAGGAAAATGTTTCAAAGGGACGAGAAGATTATATAGATGTGGAAATGAAGGACATAAAGAAGGAACCTTCCATAGAAAATGGAAGAATCTAGTTGACTCTTGTAAAGGGAAAGAAGTTCTTTCTGAGGGATCAATCGAATGTTTTAAATGTGGTGTGGATGGTCATTATACAAACATATTTCCTATGAAGAAGTTTTGGGAATGAGATCACCAAGATCATACAAATTTTTGTTTATCAATACCTAATTCCATTCCGATTGTGGATGAAGAAACTAACAATGCCCAATGAAAGGTATGGATTATTTCTTAACATATGCATTGATATTATTAAATTGTAGGGAATGATTCATGATTTTTTTGTAGGAAAGAAGAATTCAAAAATAAGATGAAATGAAATGTCTAATGGATCATAAAGAACATTTAATGAGTAAGAAGTAAATATATAAGGGATTGAAGAGTTATGGTAGATTTTATGATGGTGAAATGCTTAAGAGTATTAAGGTTCTTTTGATTATGGGATTACATTATAATACTCTTTAGAGTATGTGTATCCCTGAACATTGATATAAGAAAATATTATTCAAAGAATTATTATCTTTTCTTTTGTGGATATTGTTATAAAGAACCATTTGGGTTTGTATGATCCTTAAATTTGAGGCAATTATAGGTTAATAAATTTTGGGATGCAAAATGACAGTTATTCGATAACCTTAGTGGTTAAAATATGTTATGGTTATTTTTGATGAATTTATCTATTTTTGGGAATGCTATAAAATTATATAGTTTTTGGAAAAGCACAACACGCAGACTGCATGACATCCCATCACGTCAGACAATGCTGTGTGAATCGAACCCACAACTAATGTGTGATTGGGATTTATCGTCGACCACTGGACTACGTGAAGTCCCTTGTTAGTATAACTAATTCATTTTAGTTAGTTTATTTTATGAATCCAGAATAATTTTATTTTGGGTTATCAATGCAAATGATTAACCTATCATGGAGAATATGTGATTAGTTTAATTACTTTTCAATATGAGACTTTAAGAGTAACTGATGTTTTCTGGAGATAAATGATAAGATTTATCTTGGAAGACTATGGGATGAAATCCTTCTATGATTTTGGTTTCAATATTGTTTTGGATTACATTAAATAATTTTATGGACAACAGTTTATTTAATGGTCTATGTATAACTTTGGGATTTGTTTGAAAATTTTTGGAGATTAAGAGTAGTTTTTCTTTTTGAAAAAGAATATATTTTTGGGTATTATCTGATCTGGCACTAACCATTTTGGTTTTGGTTAAGGTCTAAAGACATGAGAAATATATAGTTCATCTTTTGTGGATTATGTGATTCTCTCGATGTTGATTATAACACTATTAAAGAGAATAAGTCATCCTGAATACTTATCATTTAGAGAAAATATGAGTTTGTGTTAGAAATCTAGTAATGGATGAAAGTCCACATGACAAGTATGTATGTTTCATTATGTTTTTATTTAAGATAATAAATATATTCCTTAATTAAATGTAACTTAAAAAAACATTGTCTATTCAATTTTCCTATTGGGGAATCAAAGACTATTTAACGCATCACAATTTTTTGATTATATGGTGTTAAACTTTCTTCTAATCATGTTTTCTATCACTCTCCATCATAACATGATGATTTGTTTTCTCCTTAATATCCATATTTTCATGGAACCATAGTATTTGTTGTCTTGGTAAAATTTTTACTTCTCTTATTTTATTTTAAAGTTATAGTTTTATTGACTCTTTTTCTGATTTGGCGTATTCAATGAAGTTTCTGAGCCCAATTTTAAAATTGTGATGACACAATTTCAAAAATGGGGGAAGGATGTAACATCCCAGGTAAATAAAGAATATGAAATTTTTATATTTATTAAAATTTTAAATTAATTATTAATTTCACATTAAAGGGTGGGCTATGTTTGATGGAGTACCCGATAAAAAACAATAGGTTTCTTTGAAATCTTACGTTGGACACAACGTTGGGTCATAGTGAAAAATAATAATATAATATTATTTTAAATGGTAGTTAACGCCTAGATGTTTTAGTGGAAAGATTGAATAGAATTAACTAAAAAATGATTACACATTTTTATTAAATGTTTTTACATTTATCCATTAAATGTTAGAGGCTTAAAATAAGAAAATAATTCAATTTTAAGCATAAATACTCTAATATTCACTAAAAGGTTGATTTGACGCCTTTTGAGGGAGAACCCTCTTTAAATATATTTTTGGTCACTTTTATACTTTCTATTTGACCAAATTAAATTCTTATTTAGAATTAGGAAACTAAAAGTTACTTTGGGAATTTTTTTGGTATTTTTCTGATAAAATTCATTTTTTTAATAAACACTGAAAAATAATATATTTTAATTCAAATATGCTTTTTAATCTAATTTTTTATATAGATATATTATCTTTTAAATTGGTTTTAAAGTGTAATTAGATTATATTTTTACTGTTTAATCCAATAATGGTCATTGGAATTAATTTCACTTTGAAATTGGACATAAACAAGTGTCAATATTTTGATAGATATTGTTTCTTAAAGACACGCTGTTTGTTTTGAAAACGGGAATTAATTTTAAACTAATTAATGCAAATTATATGTTTTTAATTTTTTAAAATATACATCATTTTTGAGTTCGGAATATAAATTATATCTTAGGATGAATTTTTTGTATTTTTCTAAAAAAACATCAATTTTTGATGAATAGTGAAACCACTAAGTATTAGTTAAAAAATTGAATTTTTCATTTAACTAAAATTTTACCACTTTTGTGAATTGAATTTTAAAAATCTGACATACACGGTTGTTATTAGTAAGTAAAATGTTGTTCAATAAAAAGAAAATAATTTTTTTGTTGAATAGTAACTTTTGACTTATTTACCACCATTAAAGGTAAATATGGTAATTCAAGGTAAAAAGAATATTATAATAACACACAATTACTATAAAACGAGTCTTAACCTTATTGTATGAGTCATGGATAACCACGGGAATCCTTGGATCGATTTTGGGACTCCATGGAGCAACTTGGGAGTGATAACCACACTTTAGATTAATTAATTTAAAATAAAGACAAAAATGACACAAACAAATATATTTAGGTAAAGTAATTTTTACCGAGGGTTACATAAGTTATCTTTTAGACTATAACAATTCATTGTAAATATAAAAATATTTCTTACATCATCGCATTTTTTTAAAATTTTTATACATCAAATAAATAAAATTAATTATGACACAAAAATGATGCAATACTTAGCTCATTAATAAATGATTTAAATAAATAAGATTATAAATATTAAAATAACATCCAAAACTAGTCCAATTAATATTGGATGAATTTATTTTGACCATGATTCATCTTATCTTCAACTTTAATTAGTTTTGGATATTTAGAAACCGAAAATAATTATATAATAAAATAATATTTTCACACTTTCCTAAAGAACCCCTCCCCACTTATAAAAATCCCTCACTTCTAACCCAATCTTCACACCTCTCAAGACCCTTGGATCATACAAAACCTTCCCAAATAAGCTCTCAGGATCCCTCTATTCCTCCTACTATCCTTACCTTCTGGAGAAGGAACTTTAAGAAGTACTTTTGGTTTATACCAAAGGGAGTTACCCAAACTAAAGGCAACAATTTCTCTTAAATTCTTTTCTTTCATTTTAATTCTCCAACCCCTAAAATATTTTTATTTATTTATTTTATAACAACAACATTATCCTCAATATAATAGATTTTTTTATGATAATTATTAGAACTACACTTACACACACCTCCATCTAATGGGTAAAGAACATATTGTTTCTATGGAAGGTGAACTACTGCCTCACGAAACGATGATTGTTCAAATATCTCCTAATGCCTATCACGGTGGACATTATTATGGAACTGTATTTATATATGATATATATATATATTATTATTATTATTTTCTGTATGCTTCTATATTTTTTTAATTATAATATACCTTTATGGTTTCCATTGTGGGTAAACGTGATAATTTCATTTGAAGTAGTATGGACTACCGCCCTCTCAAAGTGTTATGACTCATTCATTCCATACATGGGACATATAAAGTATGTAGTTAATGAAATTATATATTATATTATACTTATGCATCACTATTGTTTCATTCCATTAAATACACAATGGAAATGAAAGTAGCATTTATTCGTAAATATGGCTTACCGTCTCCATGAACGGTGCATTTCATTTCATACCTCTAAATGTTATGTAACATTATAAATACATATATATACTAGATATATATGATATATATAATATCAAAATCATGAATATAATTCTGGAGATAATGGAATCTTCACCACATGGACAACTTGTAATTATAAGGTGTTCATTTTTGACTCAAGTACCAAATATCGACAAAATGATCATTATTAACTTAAACGATTACATTCTGTTTATAACATGTTAATAAGTGATAGAAAAGGAATAATAAACTTTAAAAGGCTCTAAATAAAGTAAAAATTAACTTAATTGTATTATTCATGAAGAACAAGGAACAAATAAGTCATGTTGGACACGAGGTAAGAGGTTTCTTATCTCACTTTTCATTCTGTGAGATTTCCATTGTTCACCACTTATTTATTTCATGTGATGTATTTTGTAATACCATTTGATATATATAATCATGATTATTTTTATATTCATGGTATTTTTTGATTAATTTGGTTTTTATTAACTGTTGGTCATACGATTCAATTGATTACAACGTGGTAAGGGGTTTTCATCTCACTTTTTATTCCCGTGAGATTCATGATATACATACCACTATTTCATTTTGTGTTGTATATGTACTACCCATGATTCTATTATTTGTTTAATACACTTTAATTTATGGGTGTTTAAAACTTGATTCTATGATCCTTCTTTCATGGGTTGTGTCTTTCGTAAGTAACCAAATCAGTAAGGGAACCTTTCACCCTCCACTTTTTAAAAGACCTCTTTTTGGTTATGTATTTTAATTTACATCATATTATGTTGGTTTATGTTCTTTTATCTCCTTATTTCTATACATTTTGTTTCCAAGTGATGAGATACCCTTTTCCCTCTCATCAACTCTTTTTCTAAAATTTCAAGTGACATAGTTAGGTTGCTGAATTTTTGTAACGGACTTCTTAACCCAATTTCAATTCTTTGGGATAATCTTATATTTCTTGATTATGTCATGATATGAATTTTTGTGAATGTCCTATGATTATTTTACACTTAATATCCACATATATTGGGTGTATTATAAATTTTCACACATAATTTATGATAATGATTTTCCCTTAATCTAAGTATATGATCTTTGCAAGGGAACTTGTCTCAATTTATATTTCATTGAAACTTATTTATTGTTATACACCAATTCACTTTTATATGGTTTATATACTACACTTTTACGTATTATGTCATTAATACCATTATTATCATGATATTATAATGTTCTAATTAAATTTTATTCCCAAATTATTTTTATTCAAGCGTCTCTCATTGTGTTAAAAACTCTTAAACTAAAATATCATTTTAAATGTTTTAAAGATATCTTATTATAAATATTTCTCATTAATGTACATGTTTTCAAAATAGTTTTTTGGATTTATTTATATGTACATTAATGTTTTAAAATGATAGTTCCTTTAAAAGTTTCAATGTCGTATGGGACACTTTCATTAAAAAAATTCATTATTAAATGTTTTAAATGGTTTTTGAAAATGGATTGATAAAGAACTGATTATGTCAATATCATTAAATAATATATTATGATATCAATATAGAAATTTTATATTTCATTTATTCTTGTTTTATGTGTTATGACTATGTTATGGTTATTGGGCATTGTTTACGTATACAGGTGGTTTTGTGATAAACCTAAGGCGGGTGAGCCTGAGATAGCTCTCCAATGCATTGGGTAACATGACAAAGGTAAACGTTAATGTTTCTCTTAAGAGATTTAGGGAATATACAATGATCGGTATTCCAAATGTGACTCTCTATGTAGCTATGATAGCTAAAATTTAAGTATGTTATGAATTCCATAAGTTACCTTTATGATTTATGATTTCTGTGTGTTATTCATAAATCATATGATTTCGTAATGTATGTTTTTATTGAATAGTATTGGTTTCGTTGATTTGTATTTATTTATGGGATAGTGTATTTCTTCCATATTTTATAACCCTTATTGAGTTTTTTATGGTCATCCCTAGTTTTTGAAAAAAAAATAACAGGACTTAAAGATGAATAAGGTCATGGATGGGATCAAGGAAAAGTCCTGCTATCTAAAACATTAAACTAGACATGTTTTTTAAGAGTTTTAATTTTATAAAAAATGGATAATGGGTAGTAGTGTCTACTTTTAATATTCATGATGTTATATAATAGTTATGGATTAATTCCCTAAAACTATAAATCTAAAAAGATCCTCAATGTGAATTCATGACATAATTTAAGATTATGTAGTGTTTATGGCTGGGATTATATAATAAAACTCTCATATGAATTATTTTCTTATAAACCTAAGGAGGTTGTCCGAAGAAGTGGTATCATTCTTAAAAAATCATTTTTGTTTTATTTATAATTCATCACCTTAAAATATTATTAAACTATAAATATATAATAAAATCAGTATATAACATATAAAAATATTTTGTTATTTTAATGAAAAAAAACTCCATCCATATTCTCTTCAATTAAATTGGAAATGAATCCATCATTCGTGTGTACAGAAGACTACCACTTTGTGTACCGATGTAAATATATTTACATCATCACCTCCCATTTTAATTTTATGATGATGTATTTAATGTATCTATATGTTATAAATAATATATATATAATTATATAAAATTAAAATAAAATATATATTTTTAATTTTACATTCATTGAATGATGAAAATGTTGCTCATGCATACTTGTGAATTACATCCTCCACAAAGCAATTTGATTCATTTTTAATTACCAAATCACATGGACAAAACATATAATTATATTTGAATAAATAATATGACAGTAATGAAAAAAATTATCATTTATTAAATATAATATATAACTCACCTTTTTTATCATAATAATTGAAAAATGGAAGTGTTACTCATGTGTACATACAGCTTATGATCTCTATGATTGAAAACTAAATAAATTTTGTTAAACATTTTTCATGTTTGGTTCCAAATTATAATTTATGAATAAAAATGATAATAATATATTAATTATTATTCTATACCTAGTGAAATAATTTCATCACTGACCATAGTCAATATGTTGAGGCCATTTTAAACTTTTAAGTCAAGTATCATCAAAAGGATTCACATTGACATAAATGTTTAAGTAATTTAATATAACATGATAGTAAATAAAATAAAATATATAGTGAAATTGAAATTTGAGAATATAAAATATATAAATTAAGATAATTTTATTATCGTGTAAAATGAATAACTTTTTTTTGAGGAGTTCGACTCAAAGTAAAGGATATTGTTTAAAAATATCCCCATTTAGAGTTTCCCTTCCAAGGGTTTTTCTTCCATGCACATCTTCTCAAAAAAAATTAAAAATGTATTATGATTCAATGGATGATAAAGGTAAATTTTTAATGTGTTTTACAGTCTTTATTTTTTAAAATAATATTTTTAATGGTTTATGTAAGTGATACTTTAATATAAAAAACTTTTTCTAAACAACTTAATGAATTATTTTCTAAATAAGTAATTTCTATATCAATATTCTCAAAATTATTTTAGTGATTTTTTATATATAAATAAACAAATTATAAATGAAATTTCATGACTCTTATGACTTTCATCCAATGTTTTTCAAAATAAATCTTCAAATATTTTTTAGATAGAATTTTTTGGCTTTTTTACAAAAGTGAAAAATAATGTTCTATTTTAATGTATAAGGTGTCGATTTTTTGTTTACCATTGTCATAATTGTTTCTTTATGTTTGTATTCCTTTTTTTGACTACATGTTACCTTAAATGAGAAACCATATTTTCCTTTTTCCCAGTTATTTTCAAATAGGGTTTTAAATTGAATTAATATTTTGACAACTTGATATTTTTTCCTTATGGGTGTAGGGGATCACTCCGAACCACAAATTTTCATTAGGTTCTATCCATTTTCTCTCAAAACACATTCTATAACTACACCTTATATATTATGGATTCCCTAAAAATTATATATATATATATATATATACAAATATATCTCACATATATGCCCTTCTCATTATCCCATCCTTGATGGGGTAAAACGTGCCTTATGTTCATTTCCCAAAATCCTTCTCTATAAATATTCCATTGTATATTATATGAGGAATGATTATGAAACTCAGTCATTCCTATGGAAATTCTTATGATTATGATTTATGATTGATTTAATTTTGTATAACATAAAACCATGGACATGTTAGGTTGGCTGTAATTGGATTGATCTCCATTGCACTCGGTATTTATTTCTCATGAGACTTTATATATTATATTATTGAGTAAATATAATCACCATATGACGTTGTATTAGAAGTTATCAGTAACTTATAAATATATCATTTCTTCAATTTCTACCGCATTTCATATGTTTCCATTCTCATGTAATACCATGTTTTTTATGTTATTATCCTTGTGATCACACATGATCTTATTTTTAAATGAAATTCTATGATACATTCGGTGGGTGAAAATTATAAAATTTTGGAAAACATTGTCATAAATTTTTATAGATTTAAAAGTAACCATCATGAGTTTTATTTTTTTTCTTTATTATTATTATGAAATTTTTTGTGAAAATAAGTTGGAAGAATATTTTATTTATTAGAAAATAAAAAATGTTATTTTCAGCCTAATGTTTATTATTGAAGAAATAAAAAAATTGTTTAAGAATTTATAAACTAACATATTTATTTTTATCTTCTAATATGTCACTTACTAGGATTTTTTTATATTACAATATTTTAAAATTTTTCATAGGGTTTTAAGGATTATTATGTACAATGATGAGGTCATAATTAAAATTTGAAAGATATGTCATGAAAATAAAAAAAATTATAAAATTATTATTTTTTCCAAAAAATGGATAACAATTAGAAGTGTAAAATTTGAGATTTATTATTTATCAATGAAAGGGTGATCACATAATTATATGAAATCAAAAACCATAAATATCCTCAAATAGAAGTGACTAAATTATTGATATAAAACAAAAATAAAATAAAATGTTTATGGATGGGTTCCAACAAAAACGAATCATCTTGTTTTTTTGTTGAGATACATTTTTTCAATGGTGTAAATATAGTATTTTTTTAATGTACACCATTCAAACAGATTTTTCCATCATTATGAATACTCATTAAATTGATGCTTCCTTCAAATATTTCCATATTTATTTTAAAATAATATAATTTCATTTATATTATTGACATTTTTTTATTTGAAATAAGAAATTCCAAAATTAAATGCCTGTTTTCCTCATGAAATATTCCAGTAATGATTTAAAATAATTTTCAGCGGTGATATCATCCTTTGAGGTTAATTATGCTTCCTTGGCGATATGATTTTGTGCTACCATTCTACAAATTTCTCAAGATAACTTATGATCACATTTATTATATAAAGTATTCATATATCTTATGGCAGTTATTTCAATAGGGATAGTTGTATATTATCATGTATTGTGGATTCAGATATATTAGTTAGTCTTTAATGAATTCATTTGTATTAAAATGTGATTAGTGGTTTCTGAAATTATATATTCCCACAATTCATTTGTATGTCTAAAGTGAAAAAACATGTTTAGTAATTTAAAAATTCTTTACCGCTTAATGTAATATGTCTTGTTATAAGTCCCTGAAGGTATATTTAAAATTTTAGTAATTATTCATTCCAACATTATGAAATTAGTTATTATTTCCCATATGATTATTTGAATAGTTTTTCATCTATGGATATGTTTCAATCTCATGTGATTATTTATATTTAAAAATTTGTTCCTTCCATATTAATAATGACTAATATATTTCTATGATACCTTTACCTATATGAAATGTATCACTGAGCATTCGACCTCATACTTTTATTCTGTTTTGTTTCCCTTGGATTTCAAGAAGTTTCCAATGATTAATATGAATGGATATACCTGAGGGAATAAAATTTTTCTCAAATATAATATTATGATGTATTTTATATTTATAAATGTAATCTAAGATTCAATAATGTATCTAGTTTACCATGGCTACATTAATATTTCGTTCATTTGGGATGCAATCAATTGTATCTAGTTTTAATTTAATAAAGTAACCAATAACTCTAGGTTTGTAGATTCAACGTTATTAAAGATAAAATTTATCATTATCAACTGATCTTAAGTTGTCTTCTTGATCCTTTAAAAGAAATTAATTTGATCCCAACTCAATTTCCTATTCTCCATTAAGAATTATCCATATCATTCACCCTTTTTATTTGACTTCTATCTTGGTATACATGACATCCAAGTAGATTTTATAACGATTCTCCAATGTGTGTAAAACGTTCTATAAAATATCCTAATAAACATTATTTTAAAAATAAATCCTTTTCATTTAATTATTAAAAAATAAATAATTTCGTTATAAATTATGGAAAATTATTCCATATAATTAAGATAATTTGTGAGAGTGTAGTAGTAATTAATTTTCCATAATAATATTTATTCTAATTCATCAACCTATTTTTCTTTATGTTTGTTATAATCCAACATTCCTTCTATTTATGTGAATATATAAGTTTTTATTTAAATATATACATATTCCAAAATAATTCTTCACCTCAAGATAGATGTATTCAATGAATTTGAAAAACCTTTTCTCATAGATTTAACATTATTCATAAGAGAAATCATAATAGTCAAAAGATTTATAATAACACTTACCACTCAGAATGCCTATATCTAGTAGTAATCCCACTTATTCTTTTAATATTTGCTCTATTTTTTTTCTTCTTTCCTCATCCTACTAAATAATTTCATAGAAGATACTTACAAAACTATTCTAACAAGGATAGAAGAAAACTCCTCATACTACGAATCTTCTATTTAAAGCATATAAAATTGGATATTCGTGTATTCAAGTAAATATAACTTAGAAATTTATTATAATGGATCATAGGGGGGAAATACCCATATTACACATTCTGATAGAATAGTATAACTAAATAATATTTAACTGTCACTCTAAAACCATTTGTTTTGTTTTAATAGGCTCTTACAGACACGTCTAAGGGGAGGTAAATCAGGTGTTTTCCTATTTTACCAAGTTCTAAATAATTCCATCACACATCAAAACAAATTTAAACATTAAACCTCTTATATTTATTAAGACTACTATATGGGGTGTTTGTAACCTAGAATAAAACTATATGTTGTAAAAATAATATAGTAAATAGAAAAAGTTTTTTGAAAAGTGTAATAACCGTAACTCTAGTAACATGGATTCTGTGTTTACATTATTATATTTGGTTATATATAAGGGTTAAAATCTAAAAGAAATGAATATTTTATTATTCTTGGAAGACATGATATATACTTGAAATGAAATTTAAATTTTTAGTCAACAAATACAAAAAGGGTTTTCTTTAATAATGCCATTATTCTCCTTAGCATATCCCTTCATAAAAATCATAAAAAACATAATAGTATCCAAGGGAAAATAAAACATAAGAAAGGGGTGAGATAAGATTTTCCTTAAGTGTAAGAATATTATAGAATCTATCATGAATAAATAATTTTAATTAATATGGAATGATATATAAATAAACCACATTCTATTTAAACAATAACATGAGAATAATATTTCAGAATAAATTATTTTAAAATAAATCCATATAAATAATCACATGATCATGAAACATTTCCATGTATATTCTAACTAATGGAATAATCATATGGACATAAATAACTAAACTCATTTTGATTGAATGCATAATTTCATACATTAGAAATATATAGTCAAACCATTACAAAAGAAAACTTAAAGCTATAGTTAAAGACCCATTTAATTTTTACAAATAATTTGTCTCATTAGACCTTTAAATGAATTTATGGTTTATCTATAACTATTCCCCACATATGACATAAATATTCGAACGCATTCTTTATATGAAATTGGTAAAATATAATCAACATAAAAATTCTTACTGAAAAACTAATATATCAAATATTAAAAATTATGATAAACAATAAACATAACCATAAACCATATAGAAAAATAATAAGGATGGTTCAATTATAAAATATCCCTAAAGCTTCATAAGTATAATAAATTGTTAATGTCAATTGCGAAGATAAATAAAAAATTAGTAAAAATATTTTTGACGATAATAAACATCTAACATCAAAAATATATTTAAAGCCAACAGATCAGAAAATATTTTGAAAATAATGTTATATCTAAATAACCCGTAAAAATTTGTAATGTATTCATTGAAACATTGAGTGTCCATTATGGTGGGAACTTAAGTTCAAGTTTTACTTGTTAAAAAACGATTTCTTTCATATTTTTGGTAAAATCGACATAGATATTTTTTTAAAAACATGAAGAATATTATAATCAAAAAAATTGTAAAAAGTAAAAATATGGGAATTATATATTTAAATTAACATTTAAATAATATTATAACATTTTCCTAAATCTTTTTTTGAAAACAGGGTTTTGGATGAAAAATAAATTTTCATTGGACAGAGAAATGATGTTATATTTTCTGAAACAATATTAATACTTTATGTATCAAAGATAGGAAAAATAATAATATTATTTGAACTATTAAAGATTTAATATATTAGAGGAAATTATATTATTTTTAAGATATAAATATTATTTAATTCCCCCAATGGAGACTTAAACATAAATGGTAATTAATAATGACAAGATTAATAAATAAATCCCTACCATTTTTGTATCTTTATAACTGTAATCCCTATAAAATAAATAACATCAAGTAAAACAATATATTATAGTAAGATAAATAAATTCTTTATATGACATATAAATGTAGTGGTATATGCACCACACCAACAAAATAATTGGTGAGTATTGCATATTTCTCATTGAAGTAAAAGATAGCTGGTAAATTCTTATCTCAAGTTCGAATTCATTCATATGTGTGTAATATTCCTGTATAATTAGTATAGGTTTAATATATATATATATATATATATTTTAAAATACCATACTCATATATCTCATTAGATATATTATTTTCTTATATTCTTTTACAACCCATTTATTAAAAACTCTTGGTTAAAATAAATGTTTTGAGTGATAATAGATTCATTTCTCATGATTGTTTTTCTTCAATAATTTCAGTCCTTTACTTTGATCATGGTCAAAAAATTAAATGAATTTAAATAAATATATAAATATAAAATATATTAAGTATTTATATATATATATCTATAATATTTATATATTGAAAATTAATTACAATATTCATTAAGATAGTAGGCTATACGCATGCATGAACACTATTTCTTTTTTTCTTACTAGATGGGATGAAAGGAAGTTAAATAACATATAAACATTACATAATTGTTATTAAATAACATATATATCATATATAAATAAAATATATCCTTATTTACTTTCATGCAAATCATTTTTCAAAAATGATTGACATCACTACATAGGGAGGTAATCTGTCACACACACGAGCGATGTTATTATATCTCCCACAGATTGGAAAGTAAGAAGGTATATGTGGTATGATAACTAAAGAGTATATTAATTTCATAAATAACATAAAAATATCTTATATCCATAATCATATCCTTAAATATGAGGTGGTGATAGAAAATGAACTATATCTTTTCGTGAGGTTGTAGTTTGTCACACACATGATTGAAAATATTATTTCACAGTTGATTGCATAGAAGATGGATGTTAGTATTTACATTAAAATAATAACATATTAGAATATGGGAGGTTTTTTTGTTATTATCTTTCCATTATTTAATAATATTTTCTGTTTTGTGAAAGGAAATAAAATATAAATTCTCATTTAAAAATGTTACCTCATTTTGATACAATGTAAGTATGTTTCCATGAAAATCCTTCCTAGTTTGTATATATGATTAGATAAACACCTATAAGATTCTATAAGATTATTATGAAATAAATTTTAAAAATCAAATGATTGAACCAAATGTATTTTTAAAATTTGAGAGATGATGAGGGTGGGATGCTTTTAATAGGTGGGGGAGAATACACAGTTAGATGTTTTTAAAAGAAAAATTATACCCAAATATTTATACTTTTAAAAGCCACTAAAATTTATCACTATCAATACAAGGAACATATAAATTCATAATATTTCTATATAATATTATATATACTTTTTTTGGGGTCTTTTTTTACCCTTATCATTTTTGGTTAACACATTAGTAAACTTGTTTTAAATATAACTGTGGAAAATAATGTTTTTAAATATTCATTATAATCAAAAATTAATTTTAACATTTTATATAATATAAATAATTATTATTAAATATCATAATCCATATTTCAAAATTCACTTAATATAAGTGGAGGAATCTAATATATAATTAAACTCACTTATGTGTTGAAAAAAAAATTTCCCATAGTAAAACAATCAATTGTATAAAACAAAATTTAAAATTAAATATTGAATAGATTCCAATGACATAAGTTATTTAAATTTGAATAAAATTTATCAAATTTTACTAAATTTTTTTAAAATTTAATTTAAATTTGTAAATAATTTATACAAAAAGTTAGTTTTCAACAAAATCATTATTTTTCAGTATTCATAAAAATACTAATCTATTCTAGAAATACACTAAAATTCATCCAATGATAATTTTGTGATTTAGAAATAAAAAATAATTTTTTTAAAAAACAAAACATTTCTAAATTTTAGAAATATTAATTTTAAATTACATTCTCAAATCATGAATAAACCCCTTTAGAAAAAATATAATTTTTTTTAAATCATTTTTTTCTTTTAAATGATTATTAATTTATTTATTATAAATAGATAACCATTTATTATATTTTAAAATTTTTTATAACATATTTTTTTCATAGTTACTCTAGTCCAATTATTACCTTCAAATTTAGTGGCTCTATTATAATATTATTCTATATCAAGGTTCATTTAGACTTAGTGTTTTATGTTCTGTAATATATCGAATAGATTAAATTTATTTTAAAAGTTATATATTGTAAAGTATCATGGTGTTAAATTATATTTTATTCTTATTGTTTTGTTCAATATACACTATTTAACATTGTGTTGCCCTTTTTAAATCCTAGGGTGTCACATTCTACCTTTTTAAGTAAACTACATCCTCATAATTTAATCATGATATCAATTAACAAGGGTTTAACTTCTGAAAATACATTTTATAGAAACAGACATCATAAAAAGGGTTAATAAAATATCATATTTATAAGAGAAAAAGGTGATTATAACATTCAACTATAATGACATATTAGTAGGACTCTCAATAGGATATAATTAGTGGTAAGTATAGATATATTCATGGATGAAAAGCCTAAATAATTATCCAAAGTGACACATTTCATTTTTTCAAAGAGATTTAATGATATAGAAATTTAATGACCATAAATACATAAATATATGATAGGTTAGAAGAAAAAAATTTAAAAATAAATAAATCTACTAGGATAACATTTTTTTAACAGTATCTTCCTATATTTTATGAATTCTTTTACAATTATGTTCGAGAACACCGGAAAATTTACATATTATTTCACCAAAAAGATGATCCTAAATCAATTTCAAATTTATTTTTTCATATATGAAATGAATATACAAGATGAATTTTTATTCTTTAATCCCTTGATTTTAACTTTTAATGGATCATAAGATTCATGAAACTATAAAAAGTTATTCTTCCAATATTCACTAAAATTAAACTGATTAGAAAAAGATATACAATAATAACATAATTTCAAAAAACTAAATTATAACCTAATATTTTTAAATTAAACATATCCTAAATATTTAACCTAAATTCTCCTCAAAAATATGTCTCACCAAATTAAATGTCCAAAAAATTTGATGGGAGGTCACTTAATTTACAAAATCAATATAAAATTATGTTACCCAAACAATATAACATAGATCTTAATGTCACATATCCAGTATGTGAATACCGTGACAACCATAAAACCGTAATGAAAATTCACTTGCTTAAAAAAAGACAATATAATATTATCGAACATATTTCATAAATAAAAACATTAATTAAACTCCAACAAAGATAACATAAACTATCAAAACAATCCCCAATTTTAAGGTCACCAATATTATCCGATAAAAAATCCTTATCCTTATTATTCAAACATGGGTAATACATTACAGGTTATACTACATCAATCATAGATTTTTTATAATGATCATTTATCCATTTTATCACTTTTATTGGTTATAGGTATCATTAAATTAATGTCTTCAAATCCATATAGAAAAACTATTTCAGTACAATACTTATACATTTTATGATTCTTATTTTCGTAAAATAATTGATCAAATTCTTTCATAATAAAATTATTGAATCCAAATACACAAAAAAGCATTCCATTTATTTCTCATATAATTATCTATGATTCATAATCATATTCCATACTACCTTCTAACATTCAGATGTCATTTATTGACTCTTCATCATTAGTGATATAAGAATTAATCACACAACCTTACTGGTTATCATTATGATGATTCCCTTAAAGAAATTGATCTTTATAATTCTCAAATTATTCCATATTTAAAACATTCCATATTTAAAGCATTCCATAATTAAGGATTTCCATGGGATACTATTTTTCCATCCATTATGTTAATCACAAAATTCATTTTCCCTCAGTAATTACTTTCTTTCTATCCAAATATTACACTCTCATAACAATTTATCATTCCTCTAAGACATTCACTTGGGTTTTTATTCTCCAATTCATGAAATATATTAAATTTAATCTTCTTTCCTTGATGTTACTCTCAAACAAAGATCTTACTAAACTATATCCTTCTCTTATTTGGTGAGTATGAGATTTTGTTAAGGTGAATGTTATTAATCCTTAATCATGATAACAAATTAGGCCTAATCTCAATATCCTTCACTCCATTCATCATTCCATTTAGTTTTTCATAAAAAAATTCTATCTTATTTATTGTTAACTGGGACCCTTTTGTGTCCCTCTATTGAATAAGACTAAAAATAATTTTATGGAAAAAATAATCATATAAGAGACCACCTAATAATGAAAAATAATTTGTATGATATCAAAATAATGAAATCTTATTTTCAATCTAAGACATAATTGGTTTATTAATATATTATTCAATGTCTTTGTATATTCTTATCCTTCATAATGGAATTTAAATAAAGTGTTAATTAACTAATGAATATCCTTTAAGAGTGTCAAACTAGGTGTGCAGTAAGGATCATTATTAAGTATTAGATATCAATCGAGGCAATATTGACAAACCTCTTCTATAGTTATTTCCCCTAGGTACATTTGTTCCAGAGCCATGTCCACATGGACAATCAAGATAGGGATCTATTTCAAGTAAAACCATCTAATATCAACCCAACCAATACATTATGATGATATCTTATACATAGACTTATCCTTAAAATAATTATTCAGTTTATATTCCATAATCAATGTCTTTATAAATATTGTTCTAAAGGTTTATTCTTAAAATAATATGATCCCAACTATTGTGACCCCGACTCCAGTAACCCAGATCTGGTGTCTTCTTTACTAAATTAACATATATACGATGGGTAAAATCCAAAATAAATGAATATTTTATTAATTTTGGAAAACACAATACATACATGAAATTAAAATTGCATTTTAAAAAAACAAATACACAATGTTTTTTCTTTGAGAATTCAATTTCCCCCATAACATATCCTAGCAAATAAATCAGTAAAAACATCCTGGTGTCATATGGAAAATAAACATAAGTAATGGGTGAGATTATTTTCATAGTAAGTGTAATAATAAAATGAATGAAATCATGAATAAATAAGAGTAATTAATTTGAAAATTTATGTAAATAAAACACATGCAATTGAATAATAACTTTATCATATTATGGAAGGAATAAATGATGATCAAATAAAAATCCTATATATAATCAGATGAGCATGAAACTTATCCATTTATATTCTAAAATATCAAATAATCACATGGAAATCCAAAACTAATATCATAATGATGGAACTAATAACTACGGTCGTATGAAATATATTATCAAGACTTTTTATCAGATAGTTTAAAATTAGGGGAAAACCACATTAATTTTGGCCAGCTAATTAGTCTCATGAGAAATGTTTATGCATCAAAGGGTTATCTATAACTAGGCCCCACCAGTAAATTAATAAGTCCAATAAAATTCACATATAAATGGCATGAAACATAATGAACATATACATTCTTATTAAAAATTATCATATGAAATATTAATATTTAAACTAATAAAAAATCATATACTATACAAATTAATATAGTGATTGGTAATAAAATACTACATCCAAGTAAAACTAATCATAAAACATCCCGATAAATATTAAGGATAGTAATATTATTACATATATCTAGTGGAGCATTATTACAATAAATATTTTATGTATTTTAGGAATATATATATCATCTAATTTCATTAGAAAATTCTTGAGTAAAATAACCTTCAATATTTTAAATTCATGTCAAAGATAATAGTTCAAAAAATATTTTGTAAATAATCTTCATTTAAAATAAAATTAGAATCCTATAAAGTATTATTTAATAAATTTATTGTTTCTGAAGGTATGAAATTATGTTCATGTCATAAATTCTAAAATATTGATTACTTTCAAATTTTTGTAAAAACACAAATGGGCCTTTATTCAAAAAATGACATCATGATTACTTTCAAAACATTTTTTAAAAATTAAAAATGGGTAAAAAATTAATTTAATAAATCATTTAGATAATGTAAAAAAATTAAGGAATTTATTAGAAATCTGGTTTTGGAAGAAAAAGGATTTCTAACTGAATGAAAAAAGGAGGTTTTCATTTCTAATAATAATTAATAACTTTAATTACCAAAGAGAGGTAAATTAGAAATATTACCTAAAAATCACAGATAACAAAAAAAATAAAAATACATTATTTTAATGTTTTAAATAACAAATAATTCCATAATGGGAGGCTTAAACAAAAACAATCTCAAATAATGATGAGATTGTGAAATAAACCCTTACCACATTGATAACTTCAAAATCGTATACCTTGTAATAAAAATAACATCAAATAAAACGTTATATTACATTTAGATAAATATATTAATGATATTAATTATCAAAGAGTTATTACATACACCACACTAAATAAATAAGATCTGAATATGGCATATGTATCACAGAAGTAAAAGTGAGATTATAAACCCTTAAATTATATTAGATATCCTCCAATTATTTACAAACATCCTATATAAAAAATATATGTTTATTAGAAATATATTCTAGAAACATACTCATGTATATAATACCATATATTATTTACTTGTAATTATTTATCACTTGGTTGTTAATAATTCTTTTTTAAACCCCAATTTTGAGTTATAATTTTTTTGTTTTTCATGAATATTCTAGATCAATGACTTTGGTCCTTTTTCGTTAATCATGATTAAATAATATAAATTACTTTACCCTTGATATAAATATCCTATATATTTATTTTATATGTATTTAGGACAATATTAGATGTTTGATATGGAAAATGGATAACATATTTCATGGATATGTTGGGTTGTACACATGCAAGAAAAATGAACTACATCGATTCACATAGAGGTAGTCTACCGTACACATGATCAAGGGATTCATTTCCCACATGATGGAAGATGAGATATATTAAGGTAATTATAGTTACTTAACATCTTATAATTATCAGTTAAATACTATGGTTCCTATATTGTCATGATTGAATAATTTTTTAATGAAGTGGAAGAAGAAATAAAATAAAAATTCTAGTTTAAGGATGTTACCTCTTCTTCGAACAACTTCTTTTGGTTTTCACCAAAAGACTTACTATGATGGATTTCAAATAAAAATAGACTCAATAATAGGATAATGAAAGGTATTTTTTTATATATTTTCCAAACCAAATGTATCTATATGTTGGGAGAGGACAGGAGAGGGGTGGCATTTTATAAGTGGGGGAGAGGACGCACTTCAGTTTTTTGAATAGGAAAAGTGGTACCTAGGTTTTTATCATCCCAAATTCCCCATAAATGGTTCACTATCAAAAAATGTATGATATAAGGTTGAAATATTGATATAAACTAATATTTATATGAGTATTAGGTCATTTATAACACATGTTTTTTAGTTTAACCACCATGTAAACCCATTTTAACCATAACTCAGGTTAATAATTTTAAATTTTTTACTATTTATTATTGTTAAATATTAAATTGAGCTTAAAATGAAATAACATTTATTCTAACTCCTAATAAGGAATCCTTTTTGAAAAATTCAATTTCAACAATTAGTATAATCCAATTTTATATATAACTAGTAGATGTGTTAGAAAAAAATAGTTTTCCTAAAGAAAAACATTCAAAAGATAAAAAGATTTTATATTATAATTCAATATGAAACTGATTAAAATGAAATAAATTTGTTAAATTGAATAATTATCAAACTAATTTAACATTAAAGAAATTAAAATATAATTTAACATCATAATTAATTTAAATTGAAAAATAGTTTTCAATAAAAATAATTATTTTCACTATTTATCAAAAAATGAATTATTTCAGAAAATTCCCAAAAATTCACCCAAAGATAAATTTTACATTTAATTTTAAAAAATTAATTTTATTTTTTAAACATTATTTTCTAAAATTTTTAATTCTTACATTTAAATTTATTGTGAAAAGAACGACTTAACCACCTTTTAAAAAAAATACAATTTTTCAAAAAAAGATTTTTTTACATTAAAATGATTCTTATTTTATTTCTCAAAAATTATAAACCAATTTAATTTATTAAATAATTTTTTAAGCCATATAATTTTAATAATTTATTTTCTCAAATTTATACCTACTAATTTAATGGACATATTTTAACTGTATCCTATATTATGGTTCATTTAGACTCAATATTTCTTTTCTATAATCTATAGAATAGATGATTTTATTGAAACTTTTATATTATATAAATTATTTCGCTTTTATATTATATTATAATCCTTGTGTTGGGTTTAATATATGCTTTCAAACCTGGGGATCCACTTTTAAGATCATGGGGTCTTACAACAAGGATCGACCCCGCTCAAGAATCATACTCCTTAACTTGCTTTAGATTTTCAATTCACAGATTCCCTATTATAAATCAAATCAAAAACTATAAGTAGATTTTTCAAGGTATCAACCTAAGAGAAAAAAACTGCATTAAATAGGTTTAAGATCACTATATTACACTTATGATCACTATAGCATCCTACAACACTTTTTTTACACTAAAAAAACACTAGTTCTTCCTCATCCCTTCATACTCTTATTGAATTCAGTCAAGAATAATTCACATGGATATCTCCCTACCCACACATCAATGCAAGTGAAAACCTAAAAGTCTACTTGATCTTATATATATTCAAGAAAACTCAAAATTAGTCTCTAATACACTATATAGAGCTTCTAGTTCTTATAAATCTATAAGTGAACACTAAAACTCAAAAATACGTTCTTAAACATAGTCTTGTACACCCAAAAATACCATATTTCCCAAATACTAATCCTCATCTTCAAACACTTTTTGTTTTTTCCTTCTTTATTCTTCATCTGTAAGTGATCAATAGTATAAGTTAGCTCAATCACCACTTCTAATTATATTTCCTAGAAACCCAATGTATCTAAAAATTCACCCACATTTTAGATTATCCTATATTATTTATTTATAAAATAAGAAATTTCTACTAATATTAGTTTTTATAGAGTTATCTTATTATCAAGGCTTCTACATATTCAATTCAATTGTTATAGATTGGGTATCAAATAATATCCTCTTACACACCCACTGTAACAGTGGATCTTTTATCCTTTTTTATTTCCTAGGAATTAAATTTCATATGTTAATCTATGGTTTCATTAAAGATAATTAGATTGCACCTATAATAATCAGCATCCCCATGTGGGATATCAAGAAGAAATTATTAATAGCATAAAAAATCACCTTCACAAAATACATAATTTTGGGTTCAAATGATATTTCATGCAATTTTAGGAACTCCATGATTTTTAAAGAAATTCCCACATTTAATACATCTCCGTAATAAATTATATTTTTCATTTATTCTCATGAATGCTTAAATTTATATTCTTTTTCAACTCAAGATATATCTTGTGAATTTATTTTATCAAAATTACAATAACCCCTTTATTCTATAGTGTATCTACTTCAACGTAATCCATGATGAATAATATTACAATTTGAAAGAAGTACCTATAGAACAACATGCCATAGAGATCGTATTTCTCTTCATTATACTCATTTATCAACTATCTTGTTTCATAAATGACTTAAAGAACTATTAAATAGAAAATAATTAACTTAATAAAATAATCCTTAATATTGATAACCCATTAAATTAAATTTCACTATAATGAAATTGATACAGTGGGTATTCTTATTCCATTTCTAGCATGAATCATTGATTTAAAAAACATGTGTTGGTTTGATCATGTAGTAGACAATCTATTATCTTCATATTTATTTTTGAATTTATTATGGAATTTATGCATTTATTTTTCATTTTAAATCATTAAAAATTCATATATCTTTGATCATACATGATAATTATGTAATGTCCTGAAATTTCCATATTTTTTTTAAAATTGTATGGAATTTTTTTGTGACAATATGCATTGATGGAACATGATTCTGAGGCCCAGTTAGCCTGAAACAGAATTTTGAACTTTTTAAGTTCGTTTAAGTAAACGTGTGACTAGGTTTTTCTATATTTTTAACTAGTCCTCATATCAAAAATATAAGTGCATCATTTAACTTGGAACACTGGGATTCTCCAAGAATGAATTTAACATCGACTAGAATAGGCCTGACGGAAAAATTAATTTTCAAACATGACAGAAACTAACAAATTAACATTAAAAGTTATTTTATTTTATTTCACACTGTTGAGACGAAAATGGCGAGGATATGGTGTGGTGACCATGCAGTGATGAGTCACATTAAAGAAAACTCATAATGGCTTGTTTTTGTGAAACATAATAGATGTACTATTTCATTAATTATTTAGGAAAATGATGCGACATCACAACATAACAGAAACACTATGACATGTTTACTTTTAATAACATGTTTGGGAAATCAATTTTGGAATTTCATTCTGATGAATCTAAGTATAAATTACTCCCCAATGAATAATGATAAAGAAATTATAAAAACTTCGATGCACCTCAAATAATAGATCTCAGAAGCAATGAATGCCTTCAAGTTCCTGAATCATTGAGGGCAGAGCGCTTCAACAATGAACGATGTATGAGGTAGGGGTTAATTTTTTACATTTTCCCCTCCATTCATTTTAAATGATGAACATGGATCAACCCACGAATAGTTTGAACCCCAGATTGTCTATTCTTGTAGCAGGGTCATATTTCATGGGTTTTCTTTTCTGGATTTAATTATTGGTGATAGAACATCATTTCCCAAGCCTCCCTTGTTTTAAACATCTAATGCATATGGCATGGGCCGAACCAAAAATATCATGACCCCCCCCCCCACCACCACCACCATGTATGATCTTGGTGGAAGAATTTTTAAAATGGTGGCATGGAATGTCATATGCCCTCACAGGAAAATTGACACCCCACGAGTGGAGGTGGACACGTCTCAGCTGCCGCATCAGGGTAGCGGCCCACAACTGCAGGACACTTTCATTGGAGGAACGTTGTCTCCCAACTGTGTGCAGCCGTCTAGTAGGATACCTCACAAGGGGCTTCAGTCACATGATCACAATGGAGGGAACAACCCCACGACAACCGGGGGGCGAGCAGGGAGCCATTCGTGGCTTCCAGCAACGTCCTGCCTAGACCGAACCGATCCGCCTCTGGGGGACCAGGAAGAATAGATTGACAGACCCATGCACCAAAGGACAAGACCCAGGATAGGTCGAGTATAGTTTGTTGTACTCTAGTCCAGGTGGGGTTGGGTAGGTATGACCGAGTCAGACTGGTCCTGGACCCAACCATCCCCTTTTTGAAAAATTCTCATATCATGCAAACCAGGAATCTAATTGACAAGCCATTTGTGGTGTCGGAACCCTCACAATGAGGTAGATATTTTATAATGAACTATGGGTTATTTAATAGAAGTTATAATTCAGATAATGGATTGAGGAGTGGTTCTCCTGAGATCAATCAGGGCGCGTACAGAAACCCTATGGTAGGTTGAGTCCTAAGACTACTAACGAGCAACCCTGTGTGGATCAGATACAATGGCCTAGTGGAAATAGGCTTCTATGTGAAACCGAAGGCCTATAGTGGGGAGAGAAATCTATGTGACCTAGCATCCCCATGGTACTGTATAGGAGGAGTACCTTGGTATGGAAATAGATTAGTCAGAAGTGGTTTCAGTGTGATACAACATGCCCATGGTGGGGAGCAGCTTATGTGTTACCCAGTATACCCATGGTAATCGTAAGGGTTGAGTTCCAAAGCTATCCTAAGGTTAGTGTAAATCATCTTCTTTGTAACCTGATAGACTCGCAATACTCATTGAGTAGGAGTTATCCAACATTCCACAATGTTCTACGTTTTCACTAATGGTTCTACTATCCTACTCTAGAATATACCTCATGTGAGTTTTCTTTTTTTTGATCATGTTGGTGATAATTGTTTTGGTTTTGTTTTTGGATTTCATTGTGGTCTTTACTCTTTGTTTTGGGTTCCCAACTGAGTATATTTTGACTCACACATTCACGGGCTTCACCTGCATGTGTTGTGTCTGGTTCAGATGACCACCACCGTGATGGAGGACTTGCTGGCCCAGGACCCGGTGGTGCCCAGTGAGAAAATGCAGACGAGATGTTCTTCTATTTCTTCTAACAGCTATATTGTACCAACCCATCATGTGGGGTTTTTAATGAATGGTTATCCAGTGTTTCTTTTGAACTTTTTTATAATACAGTTAGTATTTTGTGGTTTTTTATTCTAGCCGATATGAATTTTAGTTGTACTTGTACTCAAGGGTTATTTATAGTGGAATTCTTGTTTACTTTTCCAGCGTTTGGATGTGGTTTTGGGAACGTGCATACATGTACTCAGGAAAATGTCTTCCACTTGTAGGTTTATTCCTTTGGCACTAGTTTCCAACCTCAGGCCTTTAGGAGGTAGGCTTGGGGTATGTCACGAAACAGGCTTCAGGGGATGGGTCATGAAAATGTGGTATCAGAGGTGGTCGGTTCTAACTCGAAGATCGATAGTCTATTGTTTTGTATTTTGGAGAGAGTGTTAAATATTTTATGTTTTACTTTCTGATTCTGGGAGTCCATTTTTGGTGTGGAGGCTAATGTATCAATACACAAGGACCCTAAAATTATGGTTTTTTGGTTCTATACAAGAAAACATAGGTTGCATAATTGTCTCCTTATGAGATTCTTGAATAAGAGTCTGCTCACCATGTTTAATATTCTGAATATGGTACATATTGATCAATTTTAGGATTCCTCTACACATCAATCCATCTAGGTTTTTGATACGTGATTGTGTGGACATCCCACCTATCGATTAAGCTTCAGTTCATGCACTAGTTCTAGAGATGGCCCCACCAAGAGGTACATCAGTATTTCCACAACCCGTTGATCAGAAATTAATGTTGGTGTTACCATTAGAGGAAGCATGTAGGATCATCCACATGCACAATTTCTAGAGACAGAGACTTCCAAGGTTCAGTGGAGAGATAGATACTTAGGTCACTGAGGACTGGCTTGATGAAGTGACACAGTTTTTCCTCTTATTGAGGAAAATGTTTGACGAGATGGTGATTTTAGATACAAGACTTATTCAAGTTTAATTATGGAGATGGTGGAGTCTAATGATCTAGACTCCAGATGAGGTGACCCTATCTGGGAATGACTTTGAGAATATTTTCTAGGAGGAGTTTTTCCTCGTTACCTAGCACTTCATGCACATCGAGGAGCTTCATCACCTGCATCAGGGTAGCCTTCCAGTGGTTGGGTACTCTATGAGGTTTTTAGACCACTGTCTCTACTCAACATACATGTTGTATGAAAATTCCATTAGGGATCAAACCTTTGAGTAGGGAATTAGATGGAAGAACAGTGAATCCATGGTGTCACTCAGCATTTCCACTAAAGCTGGAGTGATGGAGCGAGCCCTTCATTTGGAGTGCTTCCTAACAGTGTAGGAAGCGACAATCGGAGCCACCAATAGGCCTCAGGTATAAAATCATTCACTGGAGAGTAGCAGGTAGTAGACGAGGGGGACCAAGTAGGCTAGGACTTTCAAATAGAGACCCCAGGACTCAGGGTTGATAGTGCGAGTGTCCGAGAGCAGGGGGAGTTAGCAGGGGAGCAGGCAGTTCTTCACATGTGGTGGGCAGGGACACAAAGCTTGTGACTGCCACACCCGCTGCATAGATGTACATCAGGAAATCGAGGTAATTCCAAGGTAGAGGCAGAGGTTTGTAAGGGGGTTCTATAGGGCGGCAGTCATGGAAGGGGAGTAGGTTGGGCGGCTGGAAGTGGATGACGATTTGAGGTGATACCACCACCACTCCCAGGTGGTCATCCATGGTCTTAGGGAGCTGGAATACAAGGGAGAGGCCAACTTTAGATGATGTAAGAATATTCCCATGGAACTCTAGAGATGATTACAGGTGTGATCTATGTCCTCTCCACCTTAGCTATAGTTCTTTTAAACATAGGTTCATGTCACTATTTATTTACCAAGTACATCATTTGAGGATCAGAGATTTCGGTGGAGACGTTGGCTCAATCCTTATGATTAAATATTTTTCTAAGAGGGGATTAGATTATTAGACAACATTTTTGGTGGTGTGAGATTACTCTAGGAGGTGAGAGCTTCAGCTGGGATCTCCTAGTATTAGCATCAAGGAATTACGACGTCATCTTGGATATGGACTAGTAATCTACCATATAGGCTCAGATCAACTATTTTAGGGGGAAAGTGTGGTGTGTCCACGAGGATGGGACCATGTTTTTCTTCACCAGAGAGAAGGGAACCTTTTCCGCACAAGATGGACTTTCTCAAAGGAGGGTGTAGTCGATAACTCACCAGTTTTCAGCATCACCCTCAGTGCAGTGGATGAGAGGAGTCTGAGCTTTCCAATTGTGGTGGATGTGTATGAGGATGTATTTCATGAGGTAGTTTTGGGACTTCCTCCTCATTGGGAGGTATACATCTACATCGATCGGTACATAGGTACGGCACTGATATCAACACTGGCATATCAGATGGCTCCCATGAATCATTGTGAATTGAGGGTATAGTTGGAGGTCTTGTTGGAGAAGGGCTTTGTGAGGCCCAAAATTTCACCCTGCGAAGCCCCAGTATTGTTGGACAATGAGGAAGATGGGAGCATGAGTTTGTGCATAGAATTATAGTGCCTGTAATAGGTGACCGTGAAGAATAATTGTCCCCTATCAATGACTGATGAAAAATTCGAGTAGCTGAATGGAGAGAGTTGGTTCTCAAAGATCGACCTATCAGGCTATCATCATCTTAGGGTATGAGATGAGGACGTATCGAAGACAACCTTCAAATGCTGGTTTGGCCACTATGAGTTCTTAGTGATTCCCATTGACATGAAAATTTTACATCAGTGTTCATGGGACTAATGAAAATGATCTTCCAGCCATAACTCGATTGTTTTGTGGTAGTCTTCATTGATGAAAACTTGATGTACTCGATGTTAGAGGAGGAGAACACTACACAACTATAGATAGTATTGCATTCACTCCAAGAGCACCAGCATTATGGTATTCTTGTGAAGTGCTAGTTATGGATTTGGTAGTTCCACTTTCTAGGACATGCCATCTTGAATGATGGAGTTACAGTGGATCTAGAGAAGACAGAAGAAGTGCTTTCTTCGGAGCCACCCAGGAGTGTTATTGTGGTGCGGAGTTTCTTGGGGTTGGTTGGATACTCCTAGAGGGTTGTGACCAAATTTTTTAGAGTAGTAACACTTTTAGAATCCTTTAAACATAATTTACAACCATTTGTGTTGATATAGAAGTTCTAGAACAGTTTTCAGGAGCTGAGGCGGAGACTAGTGGGTGCCCCCATCTTGAGACAACCAAAAGAGGGTGTTGGGTATGTAGTTTTTAGTGATGTATCAAAGACCATAATGGGTTGTGTCTAGGTGTAGGAGTGAGTAGTGATCTCCTAAAATTCACAAAATTTGATGAATCATGATCAAAACTACATGACCCATGACCTGGAGTTAGTATTAGAGGTCTTTTCCTTGAAGATGTAGGGGCACTACATGATGGGTGAACGATTTACCATCTACTCTAACCATAAGAGTCTCACGAATTATTACTCACATAAGTAAATGAACTTGAGACAGTTTCTATGGTTAAATTTACTCCAGGACTATAACATTGTGATATTCTATACACTTAGGAAGGGGAACATGGTGGCAGACATTCTCAGCAGGAGGTCTGGTTTACAGCTGGTGAGTGAGGTGATGGAGAAGTTAGCCACGATGTAGCTATCCTTCATGGATTATGATGAACCATATTACCTTTAGTAAATGGCTATAGCTCCCCCAATAATAATTTGATTTACAGAGGCACAACTTTCGAATGTTGACTGTGAGGCCCGACATGCTCAGTTTTTCTCAGGACATGCTCTTGGGGGATGATTGATAGGTGAGGAGCACACCATAATTTTCAAAGGATACAGCATACTACAAGAAAAATTGTAGGAGGAAGTGTTGATGGAGTTCCATATATCCCCTTTGAAAATACATCCTGGCATGGTGAAGAAGTACTAAGTCCTATGATGTCATAATTGGTAACATGGATGAAGAAAGTGGTGCTAGAGTTCATTTCATGATGCCTCATGTTTCACTAAGTGAATGTCGAGCACTAGGTCCCATTAGGCTTGGCACAACCACATAAAGTACCAGAGTTGAAATGGGATGGTATCTCCCTGGACTTTGTGAAGGGGTTACCATGCATTTTTAGGTGCCATGATTATATTCGGTTGATCATTGACTGGCTCATCAAGTCGGCTCATATCTAATCCATCCAGGAGAAAGGATTGGTAGAGGGCTGGGGATGCCATTGCATCCAAAGGATAGTGAGACTTCACGGGGTTCCTTCCACGATTTTCTCAGGCTGTGATGCATGATTTTCATCCCAGTTGTGAAAGGGATTGTGGGAGGTGTTCGGGACACAACTGCACTTGAGAAAAGTTGTTCACCCCAAGAGAGATGGTCAGACGGGACAGACCATATAGACCTTAGAGGACATTCTTCGTTCTTGTGTTCTTGATTTCGGTCACAGTTGGGAGGACCACCTACCACTAGTGGAGTTTACATACAATAAAATCTATCACAGAACCATCATCATGGCACCGTTTTTAGCCTTGTACGGGCGGCCATGTAGATCCCCTCTATGCTGGACAGACCTAGGGGAGTTTTCACTTAGGGGCATAGAGTTTGTATGAGCTACCAATGACAATGTGAAAATCATCCAGGAGCAGATGAGCACTGCAAAAAGGAGAAATAAATGGTATGTTGATACACGATGGATACCATTGGAGTTTGAGGAGGGATACCATGTTTTCCCTCAAGTCTCACCCCGACAAGGATTGTGGAGATTTGGCATGGGTGATAAGCAATATTTAGGGTTCATCAGACCATTCCAGATTCTCACAAGAGTTGGTGAGGTAACGTACCTCCTAGATCTTCCCCCACAGATGCACCAGGTGCACAATGTTTTTTACATGTCACAGCTGAGGAGGTACGAGAATGATCTATCGCACGTTATCGACTGGGGTGATCTAGAAATTAACAATGGGGTGACATTTGTGGAGGTCCTAGTAGAGATAGAGGATCGATAGGAGTGGGTCCTTTGTGGATGATCGATTCGTCAGGTGCATGTCTTTTGGAAGCTCATGAAACTCCAGGAGGGCACATTAGAGTGTGAGGCTCTGATTCAGGCTCAACACCCCCATTTGTATGATTAGCACTTGTTTTGGATTTTGGGAATGTAAATCCCTAATGTGGGGAGAATGTAATGTCCCAGAATATCCATATAAGTTTTTTTAAAATTGTATGGAATTATTTGGAGACTGCCCGCTTTGATGACACATGATTCAGAGGCTCGGTGATCCTGGAACAGAATTTTGAACTTTTTTTAGTTCGTTTAAGTAAATGTGCAAGCGTTTTTTCTAACTTTCGAACTGGTGCTCGGATAAAACATCTGGGGGAAATGTTGAACTTGGAATGACAAGATTCACCTATAAAGGATATAACATCGACTAGTATGGGTTGAATGGAAAAGATAATTTTTGGACTTTTCAAAAAATAATAAAATAACTTAAAAAACTTATATTATTTTCTTTCACTCCGATGAGCGGTAGTGCTAGAACCAGGACCTTTTTTTCAGGCATTTTTTCCTTTTTGGGTCATTTTTTAGAAAATGAGGGAATTATGGAAAGTTTCAAAGTACACATCGTGTACTTTATGAGTACACATCGTGTACTTTATGAGTGCACACCATGTACTCAGTTACCGCAGTTAGCTGGGTGATGGTCGTGTAGCGGCCATGCACATGGACGTGTGGGGTGACATGAAGGCCACCTAAAGCGGTGTATAGAAACGGAGAGTACATGTTGTGTACTTTAAAAGTTCACACCATGTACTTTCTTTTTTTCATTAAACGCACCGTGGTCATGTCTAATCACCCGAACACTCTCATTCTAGGTATCATTCATTCTAGATCTCCATATGGTCGTGGATCAACGATGAACCCCTAAGTGAGCCTCCGTCCTTCTAATTGAACATTGTCGATAGCATTGGAATCGCATCGGCGAGTTCTCTTTTCTTCTATATCCCCATATTATGTTTTCTCCTCTCTTGTGAGATGTTGTGGGTTAAAGGTTTTAGATTTTTTTGTAGATCTTCAGTGCTCCAAGGTGATTCAAGCCTTTCAGTTCACATATTGCGATATTCCAACACTGAGGTAGGTGTGTTTTGCCTTTACATTGAATGTCTTTGAGTATTATGTTCACTTTTGACCAATACCCTTGAACGGGGTATTGCATGTTTACCATTTTACCCCTGTTGTTTTCCTGCCATGCTTGTATGCTTGTGTAGAGGTAAATTGGTTATGAATAGGTTTTATTAGTATGGTTTGGATGTGTTTCCCATGCATGTTCTATTTACAACTGTTGGTATGCTTAGCATGTTTGGCCTCCTTGCCATTTTTCCATGCCTAGTTCTGTGGGGTGGAGTGTTTGTATTCTGATATGCTTTATATGTTTTATACTGATTAGCCAAGTAGTTCTTGAGGTTTACCTTGACTATTTTTTCCTTTCTATGCTCGTTGACCTACACAGGGCCATGAGAACCTGTTGTAGTAGACTATATAGGGAATTGACTGAGTGAGCTTCCTCAGAGAGTCTTTGATCACTTTAGACTATAAGGATAATTGACTGAGTGAGCTTCCTCAGAGAGTCTTTGAACCACTTTAGACTATAAGGGGAATTGACCAAGTGAGCTTCCGTAGAGATTCTTTGAACCACTTGGGGATATAAGGGGAATTGACCAAGTGAGATTCCTCATAGAGTCCTTGACCATGGGGCTATAAGGGGAATTGACCGAGTGAGCTTCCTTAGAGAGTCATTGAATTACCTTAGACTATAAGGGTAATTGACCGTGTGAGCTTCCTCAGAGAGGCTTGAATAAATTTTTACTATAAGGTGAATTGACTATGAGCGATTCCTCAAGGAGTCTTTATATTATTATTATAACTAAACTATAGGGGATAGGTTGTGTGCACTTCATAGAGGTTTACCGTGCTAGAATAGTTCCTTTTGATATGTGGAATTTTTTTCTTCTAAGTACTTTCTTGTTTACTACTTATGTACTTTTACCTGCCATATATTCACTGATAGCTAGGCACGGATCTTTGGGTTTTTGCCTACTAGGATTTAGTCTCACACCCTATTTGATCCATGCTTTTGGGCCTAAACAGATTATATTGCTGCAAGAATAGACAAGGGTAAGAACCCTTCTACATCAGGTACATGAGTTTCTGCGGAGAAGGAGAGAATGGGACCAAGCTTAGGCTTGCGATGCTGATGAGTTGTTTATCTGTTTCTTTTTTACTTTGGTTTATTACTGTTTGTATTCCATCATTGTGGTTTTTTGGCTTTTTTCCAAGACATATGTACCATGCATCATATATATATATATATCTATGTGCTTCAGTTTCATGTTATTCCAGTCTTTTTCCATTACTGTTGTTGGTATATTTACTGCTTTCACTATTATGTAATTGTTTTCCCTTCTGTTGTGCTACTCTTCCAATGAGGGCATAGTTTCCCCACTATCACAAACAAGTCCCTCGCTACTATTTGGCAGCCTCTGGTGTTTGGGGAAATTCACTTGAGGCCATGGGACCAACCTAGTATGGGGCGCCTCTGGGTGGCTTCCGGAACCGGGTCATTACAAAGTGGTATCCGAGGAAGCTTCTTTTCTTCTTTATTTACTATTTGGAGCCTATATTCAGGGATAGGACGGAATAGGTACTTGGTAATAGGTTTTTCCCTGGGGTATCAAACTTGTGTATAGGGAAAATCCAATCTACCTCATTTATTGAAATTTTTTTCTAGTTTTCAATTTTACAGTTGATTTGATTTCACCGTTGGGTGAGTCACATGTTTTTTTGTTATCGTTGTTGTTATAGATGTTATATTTCTATCGCTACCCAATAATATGATGGTATTCCATATCATGCATCATATAGTCTATAAGGCACCAACCTTAAAACTTACTTAATCTTGAGTTATTACAAGATTACACATTGAGGATCTTTTCGGGTTTAGAGTTTTAGAGAATTAGATCATAAAACTTGCATTACATTCCACATATAAACAAAGTGGTTACATAAAGATAGTATTCTTCATTCCCATCAATGGAAACATATTTAAAATAAAACATGGATTCTTTCTTGACACTATCATCATATAATGTACCTTTCCCTTGACCTGTGAAAAACATTTAAAAAAAATTGGGATGATCATAAAAAGCTCAGTATGGGATATAAAAATATGGAAAGGAAACATGGGTACATATATACATAAGAATGAAATCATACCTTACCCATAAAACATAAGCACTTTAACATACCTCATCAAATCATGAATAAATCATAGAAATCATAAGACATAAAGGTAACTTGAGGCATTCATAACATTCTTACGTAGGGAGTAACCCTCTTGGTTACGTTTGGAATACCCATCACAGTATATTCCCTAAATCTCTTCGGATAAACCATAACGTTTCACTCCTTCGCGCTACCCAATGCATTGGAGAGCTATATCGGGCTCACCTGCCCTTATTTTATCACAGAACCACCCGTCTTCATAATAATGCCCAAGAACCTCAACGTAATCGTATCACATAAAACATGCATAAAGGAAACATAACATTTCGACCTTTCAATCACAACATATCAATACAACACATTGATATAAAAACATTATGAAAACCATTCTCAATACCAAAATAAAATAAAAGTAAAACATGGTATTTATTTTTCTTTTCAAAAAAGGTGTGTCTTGTAGAGGATTCCGGAACTCAAAAAATGGTCACGGCGGCGGAGAAGTCATTGTCACCGCATACGTACGAAAAAAACATTCCCTATTGTTGTTTAGAAAAACGCTTCATATTAAAAACGATTCCTTTTGGATAAACGTAAAAGTCAAAGGGGTTTATACACCGTATAAAAGAAGGTTGTGTATAAAACAAAATATGCCTCAATGAAAGGAGATTGAGACGAAGTCCCATACCTCGGGTCCGACTTGACTCGATCGTTCTTTAATGTCCTGAATAATAAACTTGAGTTAATTTCTACTTGCTTAAGAACATTTTTCAAGTTCATTATTCCTTTTATATCACTTATTTCCATGTCATGAACACTATGTAATTATTTAAGTTAATAACGGTCGTTTTAACGATCATTGGTACTTGAGTCAAAAATAAACCCTTTATAATTACAATTTGTTCATATATCCATTATATAAAGAATTATAATCATGATTTATATATCATATATATCCAGTATATACAAGAATTTATAATATTACATAATCATTTAGAGGTATGAAATGAAATGCACCGTTCATGGAGACGGTAAGCCGTACGTACGCATGAACGTTACTTTCATTTCTATTTCGTATTTTATAGAATGTAATCTTAATAATATAAAGGTATATTATAATTACATTATTATATAATATATAATATCACAGTTCCATCCTTTATATGTCCCACATATGGTATTTAACGAATCAAATCACTTTGAGGGGGCGGTAGTCCGCATTTCCTTAAATGAAGATATCGCGTTTACCCATAATGGAAGCCATAAAGGTATGCCAAAAATGAAAAATACAGAAGCTTAAGGAAAACATAAACATATTATATATCATATATAAATATAGTGACATCTTAATGTCCACCATTGAAGGTGTTAAAAGAATGTTGAACAATCATCATTTCGGGAGGCATAAATTCACCATCCACAGAAACAGTATGTCCTTTAACCATTAGATGTAGGTGTGTGTAATTGTAGATCAAATACTTCTTATAAAAACATACTAGTATATTGAAGATACTGGAGTTGTTACAAAATAAATGAATAAAAAGAGTTTAGGGGGTTGGAGAAGCAAAATAAAACAAAAGGACTCAAGTGAAGACATTACCTTAAAATCGGGTAACTCCCTTTGGTTTGAGCTCAAAGGCTTTCTTGGGAAGACTTATACCCAAAGTGAAGCTTCAAGGAGTAAGAGAGGGATGTAGAGAGACAAAATGGGCAGGGGTTGGCTGAGCCAAAGGCTTTGGAAGTGTGGGTTAGGAGGTAGAGGTGGGGGCCTTTTATAAGAGGAGAGGAGGGGCACTCTTGGAAATTAAAGAAATGTTACTTTATTTGAAAATGATTTTCGGATTCAAAAGGTCCCACATTGATATAATTCGAGGGTAAGGTGATAAGGGTTCTAAATCCACCCATACAATAGGTTTTGGACATGTGTAGGTCATAGATTTCACATTATCATTTCATTTTATTTAAATCCATTATTAACGAGGTAATCGCCGCATCATCATCATGTCATAAATAATTTAATAAATTTAATGTCTAAAAATTATATAAAAAAACCATGATATAGGATAACTTTTTATCTTTCTAATGAATATTTATAGTCAAAAATATCATTTATTTAGACAAAATTAAAAATATTTTACTTAGGTGATACATTCTTTGTCACATTTAACATTCTTTAAAAATAAAAACATAAAAAGTAACTTTCTCAAAAAAGTGATTCCATGGGGCCCCCAAGTTTGGCACAAGGAATCCCATGGTCGTCCATGATACAACCAGTAGCCTTAGGACACATGTTGTGGTATTTTTTTATTATTATGATATCATTTTATTATCCTTTACTACCTGATTACTCATTAATCAAGATAATTAAAGATAATTACCGTCGTTACTATTCATAATGTCCAAAAACAAAAGCGTCTTGATTACATAATTTGGACCTTATGATTCCAAATATGTAATCCATTTTACCAAATTCCAAACACAGAAATTGCAATAATTTATTTAAAAATAATTCCCATTGTCAAAACAAATAGCGGGTTTTTTAAACAATATCTATGAAACGTTTGGCATTAGTTTATGCCCAATTCCAAAGTGAAATAAATCCTAATGACCGCCATTGGATTAAATGGTAAAAATATATTCTAATTTAACTTTAAAACCAATTCAAAAGATAATCTAATCATATAAATAAAGTATATTAAAAAGCATTTTTGATGTAAAATACAGTATTTTTCACTATTCATAAAAAAAATGAACATTGTCAGAAAAATACCAAAAATTCACACAAAGTAAATTTTGATGTCCCAATAATAAATAATAAGTTTATTTTGAAAAACATAGCTTATAAAATTGTCAAAATATAGATTTAAAAATGGTTTTCCATCAAAATGCAGTAAAACAATGCTTTAAAAAATATTAGTGTTTTTCATGCTTAAGAATTGATTTATTTTCATTTTAAGCCTCTAAAACACTATCTAATTCATTAATAGACATAGATAAAAATATCTATTATTCATTAATTACTTGGGATGTTACATCCTTCCCCCCTTTAGAAAATTGTGTCCCCGCAATTTATTTACTTATCGAATAAATGGGGGTACTTATCCCTCATTGCATTTTCAGATTCCCATGTTGCCTCTTCCATCATGTGGTTTTTCCACAAAACCTTTTCCTGATTAATCACCTTATTTCGTAACACTTGCTCCCTGTGGTCAAAAATATGGACTGGTTGTTCCTCATAATATAGGTTCTCTTCCAGCTGAACTACCTCTGGACTCAAAACATGAGATGGATCTGGCATATACTTTCTCAACATCGAAACGTGAAAAACATTGTGTACCTGAGAGAAACTCGGAGGTAAAGCCACTCGGTAAGCAACTGATCCAACTCTCTCTAGAATTTCATATGGTCCAATGAACCTTGTACTCAGCTTTCCTTTCTTACCAAATCTCATCACAATTTTCCATGGTGAGACTTTGAAAAAAACATGATCACCTACCTCAAAAGTTAGATCATTCCTCCTATTGTCTGCATAACGCTTCTGCCTACTCTGAGCTGTTCTCATGTGTTTCTAAATCAGCTGAACTTTTTCTTCCATCTCTTCTACCAATTCTGGTCCCATCAACTTCCTTTCACCCACTTCATCCCAGAAAGCTTGAGTTCGACACTGCTTCCCATATAATGCCTGAAATGGTTCCATCTGTATACTAGAATGAAAACTGTTATTATATGAAAATTCAACCAAAGAAAGATGTTGGTCCCAACTTCCCTGATAATCCATCGAAAAAGCTTGTAGCATAGCCTCCATGGTCTGAATTGTTCGTTCTGACTGCCCATCTGATTGAGGATGAAAATCTGTAATAAAATTTAATTCAGTACCCAACGACTTCTGAAGGCCTTTTCAAAAGTTAGAAATGAACCTGGGATCACGATCGGACACAATGGAGAGAGGAACTCCATGTAACCTGACTATCTATTTAAGATACAAACGGGAAAGTTGATCTAGGGAAAAAGTATCTCGTATAGCAAGGAAATGTGCAGATTTAGTCAAGTGATCAACAATAACCCAGATTGCATTATTACCTCGAGATGTCTTCGGTAATCCCACAACAATGTCCATGGATATATTCTCCCATTTCCACTCTGGCACTGGTAAAGACTGAAGCATCCCTTTCGGTAACTTCCACTCTACTTTAACCTGTTGTCATGTCAAACACTTCATAGTAAAATCAGCAATATCTCTTTTCATTCCATCCCACCAGTAATACTCTTACAGATCTATGTACATCTTAGTATTTCCAAGATGAACTGAAAATAGAGAACTATGAGCTTCACATAACAACTCTCTCTTTAACTGTGAATCACAAGCCACACACAATCTCTTCCCAAATCTCAAAACGCAACCATTATCAATGTTGAACTCAGGCAAATTACCTTTCTAAACCAACTCTACCTTTTTTCTACAACTCACTGTCTTGCTTCTGTGTTTGCTTGATTCTGTCTGATAGAGATGATCTCACTGATACCTGAAACAAAACAGAAGAACTTCCTGCACCAACAACTTCTATTCCAAAGTTCATCAAATGCTTAACCAAAGGATCACTTTCCAAATGCAACATTTCTAATGAAGCATTACTTTTTAGACTCAAGCATCAGCCACTTTATTTTCTTTTCCCTGATGGTAATGAATTGTACAATCATAATCCTTGATTAATTCCAGCCAACTCCTCTGTCTCATGTTTAACTCTTTATGAGTGAATATATACTTTAAAATTTTGTGATTAGTATTTATTTCACACATTACTCCATACAAATGATGCCTCCAAATTTTTAAAGCAAAAACAACAGCATCTAATTCCAAATCATGTGTAGGGTAATTTACCTCATGAGTTTTCAACTGACGTGAAGCATAAGCAATTAACTGATCATTTTGCATAAGGACACAACCATGTCCCTTCAACGAAGCATCACTGTATATAACAAACTCACCATTCCTGGAAGGTAGTGCCAAAACTGGAGCATTCACCAATCTTCTTTTCAACTCCTGAAAACAATCATGACATTCTTTTGTCCAGATAAACTTAACACCCTTCTGAGTTAGCATAGTCATTGGATTAGATAACTGTGAAAAAATTTCAACAAACCTTCGGTAGTAACCTGCCAACCCAAGAAAACTATGGATCTCGGTGACATTTATGGGTCTTTGAAATTCTTCAACAACTTTTGTTTTAGCAGGATCAACAGTTATGCCATATTTTGATACAATGTGACCAAGGAAAGAAATTTGTTGCAACCAAAACTCACACGTTCTGAATTTCCCATATAATTTATTTTCGTTCAAGGTTTGAAAGATAACCCTTAAATGACTTTCATGCTCCTCTTTACTTTTAGAAAACACCAAAATATCATCGTTGAAAACAACCAAATTTTTTCACCTGAGTCAACTGAGCCATCACTGCAACAAACTGTTTATTTCTGATTCTGACCATCTTAGGATTCTGATTTGAAAGGTCATTTCCCTCGGTATCCCTTCCCAGAAAATTTGTTCTGGTTCCTCTATGAAAGACCATTCTTATCACAGAAATATCTTATGCGAAGCAACATGGTAATCTTTAAATGCTATATCATTTTAACTGTACCATAAATTAACTTATAATTTTACACTTTTCTATCTCCTAAAGTTGTCTAAACCGACCTCTAATACCAACTATAAGGATCCAGCCTTAAACCTTACTTAATCTTCAGTTATTACAAGATTACACATTGAGGATCTTTTCGGGTTTAGAGTTTTAGAGAATTAGATCATAAAACTTGCATTACATTCCACATATAAACAAAGTGGTTACATAAAGATAGTATTCTTATTTCCCATCAATGGAAACATATTTAAAATAAAACATGGATTCTTTATTGACACTTCCTTGAAACTATCATCATATCATGTACCTTTCCCTTGACCTATGAAAAAAATTTCAAAAAACATGGTATGAGCATAAAAAGCTCAGTAAGGGATATAAAAATATGGAAAGGAAACATGGGTACATATATACATAAGAATGAAATCATAATTTAGCCATAAAACATAAGCACTTTAACATACCTCATCAAATCATGAATAAATCATAGAAATCATAAGACATAAAGGTAACTTGAGGCATTCATAACATTCTTACGTTGGGAGTAACCCTCTTGGTTACGTTTGGAATACCCATCACAGTATATTCCCTAAATCTCTTCGGAGAAACCTTAACGCTTCACTCTTTCGCGTTACCCAATGCATTGGAGAGCTATATCGGGCTCACCTGCCCTTAGTTTATCACAGAACCACCCATCTTCATAATAATTCCCAAGAACCTCAACATAATCGTATCACATAAAATATGCATAAAGGAAACATAACATTTCCACCTTTCAATCACAACATATCAATACAAAAAATTGATATAAAAACATTATGAAAACCATTTTCAATACCAAAAGAAAAGAAAAGTAAAACATCATATTTATTTTTCTTTTAAAAAAAGGTATGTCTTGTAGAGGAAGCCGAAAGTCAAATAATGGTCATGGCGGCAGAGAAGTCGTTGACGCCGTATACGTACGACAAAAACATTCCCTTTTGTCATTTAGTAAAACGCTTCGTATAAAAAAAGATTCCTTTTGGATAAATGTACAAGTCAAAGGGGTTTATACACCGTATAAAAGAAGGTTGTGTATAAAACAAAATATGCCTCAATGAAAGGAGATTGAGACGAAGTCCCATACCTCGGGTCCGACTTGACTCGATCGTTCTTTAATGTCCTGAATAATAAACTTGAGTAAATTTCTACTTGCTTAAGAACCTATTTCAAGTTCATTATTCCTTTTATATCACTTATCTCTATGTCATGACCACTATGTAATTATTTAAGTTAATAATGGTTGTTTTAACGATCATTGGTACTTGAGTCAAAAATAAACCCTTTATAATTACATGTTTTTCATGTATACATTATATCCAAAATTATAATCATGATGTATATATCATATATATCCAGTATATACATGCATTTATAATATTACATAATCATTTAGAGGTAAGAAATTAAATGCACCGTTCATGGAGATGGTAAGCCATACGTACGCATTAACGCTACTTTCATTTCTATTTAGTATTTTATAGAATGGAATCTTAATGATATAAAGGTATATTATAATTCCAGTATAATATAATATATAATATCATAGTTCCATCCTTTATATGTCCCACATATGGTATTTAACGAATCAAATCACTTTGAGGGGGCGGTAGTTCGCACTTCCTTAAATGAAGATATCGCGTTTACCCATAATGGAAACCATAAAGGTACACCCAAAATGAAAAATACATAAGCTTAAGGAAAAGATAAACATATTATATATCATATATAAATATAGTTACATCTTAATGTCCACCATTGAAGGTGTTAAAATAATGTTGAACAATCATCGTTTCGGGAGGCATAAATTCACCATCCACAGAAAGAGTATATCCTTTAACCATTAGATGTAGGTGTGTGTAAGTGTAGCTCGAATCCTTATTATAACAACATCCTATTATATTGAAGATACTGGAGTTGTTACAAAATAAATGAATAAAAAGAGTTTAGGGGGTTGGAGAAGCAAAATAAAACAAAAGGACTCAAGTGAAGACATTACCTTAAAATCTAGTAACTCCCTTTGGTTTGAGCTCAAAGGCTTCATTAGGAAGACTTCTGCCCAAAGTGAGGCTTCAAGGAGTAATATAGGGATCTGGAGAGAAAAAATGGGTAGGGGTTGGCCGAGACAAAGGATTTGGGAGTGTGGGTAAGGAGGTAGAGGTGGGGGCCTTTTATAAGAGGAGTGGAGGGGCACTCTTGGAAAGTAAAGAAATGTTACTTTATTTGATAATGATTTTCAGATTCAAAAGGTCCCACATTGATATAATTCTAGGTTAAGGTGATAAGGGTTCTAAATCCACCCATCCAATAGGTTTTCGACAGGTGTAGGTCATATATTTCACATTATCATTTCATTTTATTTAAATCCATTATTACTGAGGTAATCGTTTCATCATCGTGATGTCATAAATAATTTAATAAATTTAATGTCTAAAAATTATAAAAAAAATATCATGATGTAGGAAATTTTTTTAGATTTATAATGAATATTTATAGTCCAAAAGATCATGTATGTAGACAAAAGTAAAAATATTTTACTTAGGTGATACATTCTTTGTCACATTTAACATTCTTTAAAAATAAAAAGATAAAAAGTCACTTTCTCGCAAAAGTGATTCCATGGGGCCCCCATGTTTGGCACAAGGCATATCATGGTCGTCCATGACACAACCAGTAGCCTTAGGACACATGTTGTGGTCTTTTTGTATTGTTATGATATCATTTTATTATCCTTAACTACCTGATTACTCATTAATCAAGATAATTAAAGATAATTACCGTCGTTACTATTCATAATGTCCAAAAACAAAAGAGTCTTGATTACATAATTTGGACCTTCTGATTCCAAATATTTAATCCATTTTACCAAATTACAAACACAGAAATTTCAATAATTGATTTAAAAATAATTCCCGTTGTCAAAACAAATAGCGGGTTTTTTTGAAACAACATCTATGAAAAGTTTGGCATTAGTTTATGCCCAATTCCAATGTGAAATTAATCCTAATGACCACAATTTGATTAAATGGTAAAAATATATTATAATTTAACTTTTAAACCAATTCAAAAGATAATATAATTATATTAATAAAGTAGATTAAAAAGAAGTTTTGATGTAAAATACAGTATTTTTCACTATTCATAAAAAAATTAACATTGTCAGAAAAATACCAAAAAATCACACAAAGTAAATTTTTTTGTCCCAATCATAAAGAATAAGTTTATTTTGAAAAACATAGCTTATAAAATTGTCAAAAGATAGATTTAAAAATGGTTTTCCATCAAAAGGCAGTAAAACAATCCGTTAAAAAATATTAGTGTATTCCATGATTAAGATTGGATTTATTTTCATTTTAGGCCTCTAAAACACTATCTAATTCATTAATAGACATAGATAAAGATATATATTATTCATTACTTACTTGGTATGTTACATAGGCACTTGCTAGAAATCACAGGTCAAGCATTCTTTTCATGCCATCTAGGAGGTATTAGTGGTTGCATGTTGTTGTGATAGATGTTGTGTAGAATATGCATGTTTTTGTGATAGATGACTTGATAAAAATACATGTTGTTTGATAGGGTATTGTTTGTGTATGGTTTTTTTGGAATGAATGCCAAACATGGGTTCTCGAGGTGTTATGGTCCCTCATGAACCATAATTTGGTGGATCACTACCTTGTCTGCCTTGCTACAACATGTATATGATGAAAAACATGGATTTGTGAGGAGTATGGGCCCTCACAGATTGGAATTTGGCACTTTCAATGTTTGTTTTAATGTTTATTTGGGTTTCAGATTAGTTTCTGAGGCTTTTTATCTAAAAAAATCCAGAATACATGATGTGTAGTTTTGACTACATGCCTTGTGTTCTTATATTCGGGAATAAACTGTTTTTGTTAAGTACACATCGTGTACATTAGATACATGCATTGTAGTCTCTAACCATGTCATAGGCCATGTGGGAAGAGACACAGGATGGGGAATTTCTCTCAGGAACACGCCGTATACTAGTTGAACATGATGGGTTGTGCCGACCTTGTGCCCGCCCGTGTAACTAACAACACTGATCGATAAACCTTAAGCTATACACGTCGTGTACCAGATAAATACACCATGTAGTCTTGTATTAGGAGGACCATGTGGCTTAACCGTGTCGAAGGACTCAGGTAGGGAAAGAGGATTCAAGTACACACCGTGTGTTAGAACAACACGCCATGTGTTTGGGGTGTTTCATGACCAGTTTAGGCAGGAGTACCCGCCCATGTAAATGACTTAAGGGAACACGCCATGGATAAATTGTACAAGTCATGTAGTCGTGTTTTGTAAAAACTTGAGATCTTTATTTATCATGTTCCCTTATAATACATCTAGTTTTCAGTCCTTGATAATCTTGTTCTATGTTGTGCGCTAGACCTTGCAGAGTCATGTCACCAAGACATCCTCTGGTTGTACACCAGTTGCCTGGTGGTTATCAGACACTAGACATGGCTAGTCAGGGACTACCTGTAGATCCTCATGTCATGCCAGTTTTGGCACCAGCCATTATACCCGACAAAGGTGATGATTCATATCTTAGAGAGGGATTTTTTAGGATGATGTAGACCTTTCAAGGAGCACCGCCTCCTACTCCATCGATGATAGAGTTGATGCATGTATTTTAGCAGCAACAACCACTCTCTTTCTCAGGGGATGGAGGGCCCCAGGCTGCAGAGTGTTGGCTAAAAGCCACACTGACAATTTTCTAGCATCTAGAAATACCTCTTTAGTAGAGGATGAGGCTCTCTACCAGCATTCTTTGAGACTCCACCAATAAGAGGTGGGATGTGATATCACAGGCGGGACACCAGCAGAATATGGCTTGGGATGAGTTTCGGTGCATCTTCTATAATTACTGCTATCCAGAGACATTTAGGGTCGATCAAGCATGAGAGTTCATGAGTCTGGAGCAGGGTACTCTTACTGTTATGGAGTATTCCTCACGCTTCATAGATCTGCAATGTTTCACGCCTATTCTAAAATGTGATGAGTTGGTCCTTGCATGGAAGTTTGAGTATGGTCTAAGTCACAACATCTGATCTTAGATTAATATCTTCAGGTTGACTTCGATATCCTCTATCATCAAACAGGCGTTGATCACAAAGCATAATCTGAGGGATTCTGCAGCTATGAGCCAGGGCAGTCAGACATCTAGAGTTAGTATTCCTTCTACTGATAGCAGGAAGCACTGTAGGGAGACTGCATGGGGAGATCAGAGTAGGCGGGATGCATCTTCTATAGCCAGGTGGTGTGCTACCAGTGCGGGAAGAGTGGGCACATGAGTCCACATTACTCGAGAGACCCAGTGGAGTGTCGATCATGCGTCAAGATGGGTCACCTTCAGTGCTTCTGTCAGATCTTCTCACCAGTAGCTAGTGACAGGGGTTCTTTTATGACTCCATGTTGAGGATTAGTTCCACGAGTTCCTCAACAATCATGGAACTTGAGTTCTTCCATCCATTCAGTCCGAGTTGGAGGTCGTGGCCATGGTGTTCAATCACCGGGATTTTAGTGACGTCAGGGTGGATTAGTTCAGAGTGGTCAGGAAGGATCACATGGTTGTGGTACAGGTCATACTTTTGTAGTGGAGCAGACCCAGCAGGTGCAGGATTCTGGACCCTCTACAGTTTGAGGTACGATCTTATTATCCTCGGTTTTAGTTTCTTCTATCTTCGATAAAAGGGATTCCCATGTATTTATATTATTTTCTGTCGTGGAGATCCTTGGTAACTTTATCTTTCCTTCTGGTGATATCTTGATGCTAGACACTCTGTTGGGGACGAGAAGGGCTAGTGTATGTTAGTGCAGGGAGTGCCCTCTAGAGGTTGGTGGGTGTCACTTTTCATGGGACCTCAATGTTCTAGAGATGACAGGCTATGATGCCATTCTCAGAATGGACTAGATAGTTCCCTTCTAGGAATTCATCGACTGTTATCGCCGTAGGGTGAGTTTCAAATCACCAGAGGGTGGACCGTTTCTTCATCGGGGCGAGTGGGATGTCCAGGCGAGCAGATCGGGACCTAAGCATCATGGGCTAGGAGGAGTTACATCCCATATTTCTAGTATATTCCTGGATGACCAGGTTACTTCACAGTTAGACTTTCCTCCATTGGTGGATCATTTCAGAAATTTCATTCCAGAGGACTTTTCAAGTTTGCATCTAGAGTGTGAGGTAGAATTTTCTATTGAGCATGTACTAGGAGTGGGACCAGTGTCTATTCCTCCTTATAGGATGCCTACACATGAGTTGCAGGATCTCAAGAAATAGTTTTAGGAGTTGTAGAAAAAGGGTTTCATCTAATCCAGTACTTGTTCTTGGGGTTCACCTATCTGGTTTTCGAAGAAGGAAGATGGTACCCTCAGGCTTTGTGTGGATTATTGGAAGCTAAAACAGTTGATGGTCAAGAATTGATATCCCCTGCCTAGGATTGATGATCTCTTTGATCTTCTTCAAGGATCCCGGATATTCTTGAAGATTGACTTGAGGTCTGGTTACTATCAGTTATGCGCTAGACCATCAGATATACCTCTTACATCCTTCTAGAGTAGGTATGATCTATACGAGTATATGGTTACATCATTCGGTCTCACAAACACGCCTAGAGTTTTTATGGCACTAATAAATCATGTGTTCCATCATTACATGGATTTCTTCATGGTGATTTTTGTGAATAATAACTTGGTGTACTCTCACACTCGACACAACCATGCCACCCATATTGAGATCGTTCTAAGTACACTAAGATAGAATCAGTTATATGCTAAGCTCTCAAAATTCCAATTTTGGATGGATCAGATTCACTTTTGGGGTCATGTTATCTCAGAGGCAGGAGTATGAGTAGACCTAGAGAACGTGAGGGCAATAGTTTTCTATGAGCAGCTAAAGAACGTCTTTGAGGTGAGGAGTTTTCTAGGGATGGATTGATACTATAGATGTTTCATAAATGAATTTTCATGATTAGCAGCACCGCTGATGGGTTTGACTAAGAAGTGTGTGAAGTTCATGTGGTCAGATTCTTATGAGTGAGCCTTTCAGGAGCTGAAAGGGTGGTTGACTTCAGCACCGATGCTAGTCTTTCCAGATCCAGGAAAGAGATATACTGTTTACTATGATGCATTAGGTATTATTCTAGGAGTTGTGCTTATGGAAGGATATGGAGTCGTGGCATATAGGTCTCAGTAGTTGCGGCCACATGATAGGAATTACTGGACGCACGATCCTGATATGGATGCAGTTGTTCATGCTTTACATTGTTGGAGACATTATCTTCTGGGAGATCATTTGGTGGTTTTCAATGACCACAAATGTCTCAAGTACATTTTCACACAGCATTATCTGAATTTGAGATAGCAAAGGTGGGTTGAGTACCTTCAGTTCTTTGACATTGAGCTCGCCTATACGTCTGGGAAAGGCAACGCAGTGGCTAATGCATTGAGCAAGAGGACTCAGATACAGCTTGTTCATGAGACCAGCAGTGAGTGGTAGCTTCTGGCTCTATTCTCTGAGATACATTTGGAGGTGCACGATTGTCAGGGGCAGACGTTTCTCTTTTCTTTATCCTTTACCTCTACTCTTTCTGATCGAGTGCAAATGAGGCAGCTATTAGATTCAGAAGGCCTAGTCCTATGTGAGTGTGTGTTAAGAGAGGACCCTACTCTTGGTTGAACTATAGGTGGGGATGAGATCTTATGTTTCTAGGGTGCTTGTGGGTGCCAGCAGACATACACAAGGTGTTGATATGAGATTTTCATTCACCAGTTTGGGCAGTTCATCCTGGTGTCACCAAGATGCATCATGATCTACACAGCTAGTATTGGTAGCTAGGTATGAAGAGGGATGTTGATGGTTTCTTCATGGGGTGTTTCACCTGTCAGCAGGGGAAGACACAGCATTATTGGCCATAAGGGCTTTTACAGTAGTTACCCATTCCCGAGTGGAAGTGGAATGATGTCGCGATGGATTTCGTAACAGGGTTGTCGAGGTCTCCTCGAGGGAATGATGCGGTTTTTGTTGTCGTTGACATGCTTACGAAGGTTTCTCACTTCTTTCTGATCAAGGAAACCATCAATGTTGATGAGTTGGGGTGGTTTTGCATTCATGATATTGAATGTATCCATGGAGTTCCACACTCCATTGTTTCAGACAGGGATTCTTGTTTCACTTCTCAGGTCTGGCAGGGGCTTCAGAAGGCTTTGGGTATACAGCTACTTTTGAGTATAACTTACCACCCCCAGAAAGATGTCAAATCCAAGCATACGATTCAGGTGCTTGAAGACATGATTCGAGAATGAATCCTGGATTTTGGAGGTTCTAGGGAGGAAAACATACCTCTTGAGGATTTTTCATACAATAATAGTTTTCAAGAAACTATTCAAATGGCTCCTTTTGAGGATTTGTATGTTAGGTTGTGTCGATCACCCTTATGTTGGATGGATGTAGGAGAGGAAACTATGTTGGGACCACATCCTTTCTAGGAGACCACATAGCAGATAGAGTTGATTCGGAAGAGGATAGCTACTGCACGGTCTTGACAGAAGTCTTATGCAGATCAGCGGAGACGACCTCTAGAGTTTGAGGTCGGGGATCAATTTTTCCTACGTGTTATACTGAGGTTGGGACACATGAGGATTAAAATACAGGGAAATAATTTACCAAGGTACGTCAGGCCATTTGAGGTTGTGGAGAGAGTTAGTCTGGTTGCCTATCGGTTGCAGTTACCCTAGATGTATCGGGCTATGCATGACATTTTTCACGTTTCTCAGCTCTGACATTACTTTTCAGACCCGTCTCATTTCATTCAACCTGAGGGGGTTGAGCTCGAAGCAAATGTTTCCTTTAAGGAGAATCCTATCTGGATTGTTGATCACAATACAAAGGTTCTCGGTCGCTGGTATGTTCCTCTGGTATGAGTTTTATGGTAGCATGGGCGGGTATAGGATGAGACTTTGGAGAGGGAGGCCGATGTATGAGCACAGTGGCTAGAACTGATCAAGGATTCTTCTTCTACGCCATGATAGGAAAATTTGTGGTTGAATTTGTTTAAGGGGTGAAGTTTAAAAGAACTCAGACCTTCTTTTCAGGTATGTTTTCCTTTTCTGGTCGTTTTTGAGAAAAAGAGTGAATTCAGAAAAATTTCGAAGTACACATCGTGTACTTGGTTACCGCAGGTAGCCAGGTGCAGGTCATGTAGCAGCCATGCACACGGTCATGTGTGGTGACCTGGAGGTTGCCTAAAGCAGAGTATGGAAATGGAGAGTACACGCCGTGTACTTTCTTCTTTTCATTAAATGCACCAGGGTTGCGTCTAATCGCCAGAACGCTCTCCTTCTAGGTCTCGTTCACCTGAAAGCTCTATAAGGTCACAGATCATCGACAAACCCCCCGAGTGAGCATCCTTCCTCTGAATCAAACATCATCGGTTACATTGGAATCGCATCAGTGAGTTTACTTTTCTCCAGATCCCCATCTTTTTTTCTCCTCTGTCGTGAGATGTCATGGGTTGAATGTTTTAGATGTTTTTATAGATCTTCATCATTCCAAGTTGATTCAAGCCTAAAGGTTAACATATATAGATCTTCCAACACCGAGGTAGGTGGTGTGTGCCTTTCTGTTGAATGTCTTTGAACATTATGGGAAATTTTGACCAATACCCTTTAACGGGGTATTGTGTTTTTACCATTTTACCCCTTTTGTTTGCCTTCCATGCTTGTATGCTTGTGTAGAGGTTAATTGGATATGAATAGGGTTTATTTATATGCTTTGGATGTGTGGCCCATGCATGTTCTATTTATGACCATCGGTCTTCTTATCCTGTTTGACCGCCTTGCCTGTTTTCGATGCCTAGTGTTGTAGGGTAGAGTTTGTGAATTATGATATGCTTGATATTCTATAGACTGATTATCCAAGTAGTTCATGAGGTTTACCTTGGACATTTTTGCATTTATATGCTCGTTGACCTACATAGGGCCGTGAGAACCTGGTGTGGTAGACTATAAAGGGAATTTACCGAGTGATCATCCTTAGAGAGTCTTTGAGTACTTTAGACTATAAGAGGAATTGACCAAGTGATCTTCCTCAGAGAGTATTTGAACCACTTTATATTATATGGGGAATTGACCGAGTGAGATTCCTCAGAGTGTCTTTGAACCACTTTGGTATATAAAGGTAATTGACTGAGTGAGCTTCCTCAGAGATTCCTTGACCTTGGGTATATAAGGGTTATTGACCAAGTTAGATTCACTAGAGAGTCCTTGAATTACCATAGACTATAAGGGGAATTGACCATGTGATCTTTCTCATAGAGTCTTGAATTAATTTTGACTATAAGGGGAATTGATAGTGAGAACTTCCTGAGAGAGTATTTATATATTCTTATAACCAAACCAGATGGGATAGGTTGTGTGCACTTCTTAGAGGGATTCCATGCTTGAATTGTTACTTTTGATATGTGGAATTTTTTTTTCTGCTGAGTAATTTCTTGTTTACAACTTCTGTACTTTTACCTACCATATATTCATTGACTATTGGGCACAAATCTTTGGGTGGTTTCTTACTGGGATTTAGTCTCACATCCTATTTGTGCCATGATTTTGGGCCCAAACAGATTATATTGCTGCAGGTATAGACAATGGTAAGTTCCCTTCTACTTCTCGTACATGACTTGTTGCGGAGATGGAGAGCATGGTACCAAGCATAGGCTTGCGATGGTGAGGATATGTTTATCAGTTTCTTTTTTAATTTGGTTTAGTAATGTTTTTATTCCAGCATTGTCATTTGTTTGGATGTTTTCCTAGACATATTTTCCATGCATCATATATATATATATGTGTGTGCTTTAGTTGCATGTTTTTTAGTCTTTCACCATTACTATTGTTGGTATATTTACTACTTCTTCTATGGTGTAATTGTTTCCCTTTCTCTATGTTACAATACCAATGAGGGCATAGTTTCCCCACTATCACACCCAAGTACCTTGCTGCTAGTTGAAATCATCTGGCATTTGGGGAAATTCTCTTGAGGCCATGTGACCAATCTAGTACGGGGCTCCTCTGGGTGGCTTCCAAAACCGGGACATTACAGGTAGATGGTGGCATTGCGGTGCTATGATGAGGCGCATTAAAGGAAACTGATATTGGATCATTTTTTTACATTGTAACGATGGGACGTCACAGCATAATAGAAACACTATGACGTGTTTCCTTTTAATAATAGGTTGGGGAAGTCAATTGGGGAAATTTACCTCTAACAAACCTATTGAAAAATTCCTCCCCAATGAATAATGATGAATGTCAACGGAATGTTAAATTCTTCAACACACCTCAATGAATGGATCTAGGAAGCAACAAATGACTTTGACTTCTAGAATCCTTGAGGGCAGAGTGCTTCAACCAATAATGTCATTCAAGGTAGGGGTTTATTATTTTATGTTTTCCCATTCTTTATTTAAACAACGAATACAGATCAACCCATGAGCATGTTGATCCATAGATCGTTTGTTCTTTTGGAAAGGTTATGTTACTTGGGGTTTCTTTTTTGTGATTGAATTATTGTTGATAGAACACCATTTCTAAACCCACCCTTCTTTTAAACTTCTAATGCAGAGAGCGTGGGATGACCCGAACAAGGCCCAACCCCCCTACGCCTTGTGTGTTCTTTGTGGATGAATTTTCGAAAAGGTGGAAAGCCATGGTCGATGCCCTCGTAGGGAAGGTGGTTCCCCATGGACACCATATGCACAGTTGACATGAAGAAAGGACCACCGGAGAGGGCTAGATGGTCCATGAAGTATTCTGAAGGTGGTGGAAGCCAACAGCGGTGGCCACGGGCGGGTGGCGGTATACCAGGAGGAGAACCGTGGCTGGGTCGGGCTGCGGCTAAGCAACAAGATAGCCATCTGAGCCAATAGCTAGTGGAGGAGGACACGGTCGGGCGGCCGTCTCGATGGTGTGCCCAATAACCGCGGGCTACATCCTTCAGAGGCACACGGTCTCCCAACTGCGTGTGGGTGTCCACTTGACAATATCGGTCAGAAGCATCGCAAGGGACCACGGTCTATTGACCGCGGTGGATGAAACGAACCTACAACAACCGCGGGGTGAGCTGGGAGATGGACTCTGCTTCCCGTCGTGTCCTATCCATACCTAACCGGTCTGCCTCTCGCAGACCGGGAAGAACAGCATTCTGGACCCACATCCCAATAGACAGAACCCATGTTGTGTTGGGTAAGTATACCCAAGTCGGGTCAGAGGACTCGGGTTAGGTCAGAGGACTAGGGTCGGGTCGGCCCTCCCCAGACCACACCGGTCCCTTTTTTGAATAATGCCCATATCTTGCAATCCATGCCTCCTATTGAAAAGATAATTGCGTCATAAAAACCCTGGAGATGAGGCATATCTTCTGGAATAATATATGTAGGATCGAATGAAAGTTGAAATTAAACAAATGGATTGAAGAGAAGTCATATCAAGATCAATATTACTACATATGGAAACCCTGTGGTTGCCTGATACCTAAAGACTACTAATGAAGAACCCTGTATGGATTAGATAATATGGCCTAATGTTAAGCGGATTTAGAGTGACCCAAAAGGGCCACAGTGGGGAGCAGCTTCTTTGTGACCCAACAAACCCATAGTACTCAATAGGAGGAGTACCTCAGTATGGCCACAGATTAGTGGGAAGTGGCTTTTGTGTGACCTGGTGTGCCCATGGTGGGGAGTGTCTTCTGTGTGACCCAACATACCCACGATACTCATCAGGGAAGAGAACAACATCAGTCCTAAGGTTAGTGTGAAGTGGCTTCTATGTGACCGAATAGGCCAATTGTACTCATTTAGGATGAGTTATCCAACAGCCCATGGCGTTCGACATTGTGATTAATGGTTCTACTATCCTACTATAGAATATACTTGATGTGAGTTGTCTTTCCTTTTGATCATGGTTGGTGATCATGCTTGTGGTTTTATTGTGGATTTTATTGTGGTAATTCCTCAGTGTTTTGGGGTCCCCGCTGGGTATATTGTTACACACCTCTACATATGTTTTTCCCACACATGTTGTGTCTGGTGCAGAATACCACCGCAATGACATAGGACTTGGTAGCGCAGGACCCGATGGTGCCTAGTGAGACCAGAAAAACGGGATGCTCTTCTATAGGTTCCAGCAGATACACTTTACTAACCCATCAGGTGGGGGTTTTAGTGGATGGATATCTATAGTTTCTTTTTTTAATTTCTTATTTTCCAGTTAGTCTTTTGTTGGGTTTTTATTCTGGCCCATTTGAATTTCAGGTGTACTTGTACTCAGGGGTTACTTATAGTGGCATGGTTGTTTACTTTTCCATCATTGGGATGTGGTTGTGTGTTCATGTGTATAGGTACTCATGAAAATTCCTCCCACTTGTAGTTTTATACCTTCAGTTCTAGTTTCCAACTCATGGACTTTAAGAGGTAGGCTTGGGGTATGTCACGACATAGGCCTGAGGGGTCAGGTCATGAAAAAATAGGTACTCAAATTTTTTCATCTTGAATGAAACATCATTATAGATGTTATTGATGTTTTTATTCATGATGAAAAGGTTTTATTACATCCATTATGAATCTATCATCAACATATTTTAATCTTGAAAACATAAATTTTCCTCCATCTAATCATCAATAGTTTTCTATGTGTAATAGTTTTACATAGGTAATTTCAATAGAATTATGCTATAAAATTCTTAGGATGAATACGTATGATATTTCAATTCATATGATGTTTAGTTAAAAGATATATGATGTTCATATGTCCTATGATAAAAACTTAAGATGGCTCTAAAGTAAAACAATGGAATCATCATAGGTATTTGAAAGGATTATATTAAAAATGTCAAAGTCCAATGGATTATGATGTAAATAGAATCCTTATTATTGTCTCAAAGACTTAGTAAGAATTTATAATCCCTTACCTCTATGATTTTTCTGACTCAACTCAATATCTTATGATATCCAATTTATTATGATCATTTTGAAGTCTTATGACCCATCCTAATGTCTTATGTTTGGCCCCAAATAATACTCTTCTTCCTAAAGAATTATGATATGTTCAAATATATATGATATCTATTATATTCATATAATCAGTAGGAGGATTTATATTATCTAGGAATTTTAAACTTTTATAGTAAACAATAACAAACCAGATTAATCTAAATGAATTTAAATGTCTCCATGTCTAATTATGAAAATTATAATATTTTTTAAAGGAATTATGTGCACTAATTATTGTATCGTAATTGATAATAACTCTAACTATGGTTCTTTCAATTTTATACAGATTCTATACAAACATTGAACCATATGTACACTTGTTGGTCGATGTTGTATAAGTTTTTCTCTCTGAATTCAATATCCAACTTCTTCTTCATCATTTCTAAAATATTCATATTATGAAGTGAATTTCTAATATAATTACTCTATAACTTTTCAACACTTTTAATATCTATAAAAATCATATCTTCATGCATCAGATGTTAGGATTTTCGTTTAAATTTATCTACCTGAGTATCCAAAGAAATAATCTTCATTACATAACACGCATTGGTAGATCCTTCACTTATTTTGTGTGGATACTAAATTATATCACCAAATTATTGTATATAATATATTGACACGCTTGGTTGAAAACCCATAAAATAAAAAATTAAAGGCCATGACATAGAGAAAAATATTAATTGTTTCCAAAGATCCATGACATTCATGTCACTTAACAGGTATAATTATCTTTTATAGTGAAAAAATTGAAAATAAAGTTATTATAAAAATGATACTCTCATGACCAAACCTAAGTTAAATAACCTTATAATAATAAATTAACACTAAATTTCCAATGATTATAAAAACCTAACAAATTTTTTGATTCTAGGACATGTGAGGAATTTAAAAAATTTATGAACATTAACATTAGAGGTACATTATATAAAAAACAAGGTTATGAGTCTTCTCTTATGATAGTAGGATTTATCTTGAGAATCATATAGGGATAGGTAATCCTATGATACACCATCAAAAAATTTCAAATATTTCTAGGATATTTAAATAGCTGGGATCGATATAAAACATCATATTAGCACTAATATATAAGAGGGATGCCAAGATAAAGTGGAAAAATAATAATAAGGATGGAATATATGGTAAATGATACTTACTAATGAGGAGGGACCCACCACTATATGGATGAGGGTGGTTGATGATGATATGTATCCCTAAACCATATAATTTGGGTATTATCACTAATTAAACATGTAAATATTCATTGAAATCCATTGAATGTAATGATTTGATGATTTATGATTTATTTTAAGTCATTTTCATACATTTATTTATATACGTCACACAAATCTTCAATCAAATATATTTTTTGGTTTTTTAAAAATATGATATTTAAGAGGTCGTGTGGGAACCCACAAAAATAAATGACAAAGAAATAAAATAAAACCTAAAAACAAAATCATATATCAATTTTTACTTTGGAAAAATAAAAGATAAGTATTTAGGTTCATTAATTGGTCGATGCCTCAAGCCCAGCATTGATGCATTATCCTAATATGATTGACCACAAGCCCAATGATTATCACATACCATTGTCATTGGTAATTATAAATTACATTTCATAAAAGAAGGAAAAAAAATAAATAATTATAATTATAAAAACACCATTAAATACATCCAATAAAATCTGTAAAAAATCATTAATGATCAAAATAGATCTAATCATATAGAAATATCTACCATCATCACAACACTGTACATGCCTTGCATCAAAATCACCACCGTAGATGAACCTTCACTATAGATACAATTAACATCACTATAACCAAAATCATAAAAAAACAACAAATTAAGTAAACCATTGGATCATCATGACACTAATACATGTTATACAATGTACCCTAGAGTATACATTGAATATAAAAGCATTTTTGTTACAACCAAATCCAATATACATTATCTTCTTCCACTAAAGGCTTCAAACAAAAATGTATTTCCAACATTGGAGAAGTCTAATTTTGTAAAACCACCTCCAATAAGATTTAATAAGACAAAATAATGATTAATAATTTAATTAAAATCAAGTATCCAATAGAATACATCAAAAAAATTCTTTATAAAAAATGATGGGTGATAGAAAACACATAATGTAATGATGAAAAAATCACCCAAAACTAGTATTTCCTACTACTCCCACCAATGACATCCCAAAATATATTGGACCACATCATGTAGGACTGATATAGGATATTATGTTAAGGATTAGACATTAAGAGAATATAATGAAAAGGAATACATGAGTCTAAAAGGAAAATCATGAATCACCAAAAAATAAACTCAGTAGCACAATGGAGACACTTTAGAACCCCCTTTCATTCAACTCCCAAACCACTATATGCACCATTACAAAGAACATTATTTTTTTGAAACACAAGAGAGGAAATACAAGTGAGATGAATTTGAAGATAAAATTAATATAATTACCAATAGTAAGAATAAAAATTCGCTATAAAAAGGGAGTACCACAAAAAATGTGCAAGAAGAGAGGCCTAATAGGAAGAAAAAACAATCTTCCAAAATAAAGAAGAACCTATATGAAAAAATTAAAAATAATAAGACAATAATAAGGGGAAACCCCCTCCTAGTAGACTAAGTGAGACACAAATGGGGATGAAAATGATGGCTTGTGTAGGGAAACACCATTAATGGAATCATATAAGGATTCCAGTAGAAACCTTGATAATACATAACCAACAGAGGTACATAGAGATAGGAGGAGAAGGAGTACCAAGGGACTGTATCACTATCCCTATATAAAGGAATCCAAGTTATATACATGTGCATATTTTTATTATATTATTAGGGATGGAATTATAATTCCCTTTAATTTATTTGTAATTGTTTTTATCTAGTTATATGTCAATTATGAAAAATTAGAATAATATTATCATGCTATACTATTTATTATTAGTTTTGAGACATATCATATTCATATTATGGCTATTTTTATACTCGTTATACATTTTTGTGTCCTATTTTTATGAAATAATTCAAATTTTCCTAATTTAATATTTACATGATGTAACATAAGATCTCATTATACCCAATTTTGATCAGAACTACACATTTTATTATTTTTATCACCTTATTCGGATGTTAAATCACTCATTCATTTTATGTTTATCACTAGGGTTCTCATGACATGATTTTCCAATGAATGTTATCATAATAATACTAGTATGAAGATTTAAATAAACACAATTTTTTTTGTTAAGAATAATTCATATTTACTTAATCTCAAAATTCACTAAACATTTTTTTTCTCAGTTATAGTTTTTACTAGTTTTTAATTGATTTATTATGATAAAAATTTATATAATTGTGTTTGTGAGATTTTTTTTGTGCTAGTGTCAACTTATATAGTTGGTTTTAATATCATGAGAAAGTTTTCACAACTACAACTCTCTATAAAAAAATATTTCACATATCCTTCTTCAACCAACATTCTATTAAGTTTCTATTTATATTCCATGTATTATGATTCCATGCATTAATTAAGACACTTATTTAATTCAAAAGTTTAATTTTCTATGATTGGAAAAAAATTCCTCCTTTTAAAAGTCTTAAATAATATCCATAAATTCATCTCATAATTTAATTTAATTTTATTATATATTAATAAACCACCAATAAATACTTCTAATAATTTGTAAATTTATTATAGAGAATCGATTAATCAAATCCATAAATACGATTCAGGTGTTTTTGAGTCCAAATATCATCACTTTGAACTCATAATTGGAAACCCATATGTGAATAACATACAATATATTAACATTTGAACGTTATCTACACATATGCCGATAAAAGATACCCATTGAATAATTATTTATCTCTATTGTGATTTTCAAATATATACTCAATCCATGTTAATTAATACATTATTTTTTATTATGATATTTTTGAATTTAGGATAATTGATGTAAAGTCATATTGACCCATACTCATTCCACAAAAAGATATCCATTAAACCCCAAGATTATGCAATGTTTTGTACAAAAACAATTGTCTAAATTATCTTGTGATTCTTATTTATATTCTTTAATACTAATGTGGTTATTATATTATAAATAATTTATATTATCTTTCACCCATGTATAATTTATTTTGATTATTCTACTCAATATTTCTGAAAGTATAAGGCTCTTATAGAAATGAAAATTTTTAATATCACACATTATACATGTCTATAATATTTATATTCTCATCCATATCCACCATTTATGGTAAATATATTTCATCATTGAGAAACATTACCAATATTTTTGAATTACTTATCAAATAATACACCCAATTTTGCTTACAACTATATATATTAATGGGGTTGTTATGAAATGATGAATGAAATTCCCTAATCCTAAAAAATGATGTAGGGACTATAAGTATGAATCAATAAATGATCAATATGAAATGAAACTTAACCAATTGGTGGAGCAATATATTATTTAAAATAATATTCCATTAAATGTTAATTGTGGAAATAATTTAAAGACAGGGTTTAATTGTTTCACTATTCTGTGTTTTTACTACTAAATTTACTCTAATATTTTTTGGTTGGGATTAAATATTAATAAAAATAATGAAATATATGAAGTAATTAATTGAACTATAATGAAATAATATATTTTAAATTCAAGAATATAAATTATTGTACGTATCACCACATATTTTTTAGTCCAAATCTTCAGTGGTGAGGGAATAATTTGGTTCTAAATATCATATATTTAATGTCGATAAATATTGATTATACTCAAATATCGTTAGTTTTGTGAATTATCATGAAAAATATAAATGTTCCTCTGAATTGAAAAATTAAATCATGCCTATCAAATTGAGTAGAATCTCATTATCCTATTTCAAACATGTAAAATGATTTATTTCCCTATGATAATAATTTTTTTTATTCCAACTATTTTTTAATATTAAATATTTTATATTCCTATTAAGATACTTCCATGTTAATTTATTTCAATATTTATTTAACGTGGTAATATAACACTTTTTCCACCCTAAAATATATAAATTTCATCATGAAAACCCATTCACTTTTACATATCTTTATGTCCATAACAGAATTATGATCCTACAAACTCTATCTACATTGAGGAAATATTAAAACACCTATTATGGATCCTAAATTCTTGAATTACAATATATTTAGGTATAACCATTTTAAATTTACCAAAGAAAATATAAATATTTCTTTTTGGCTGGATAACAAAACCTAATGCATAGATTGCATGTTTGTTCATTTTTTTCATAAAGTATAAATAATGAATCTTCCAACTACTTGAGCTCTAGGAATTCCTTATTTATTTTTATGTATAGAGATTGAGAAAATATCTAAGAAAGATATTAATGAATTGATATAACTCCATTGACCAAAAACATTTCATTTTATTAGCATTCTAATCCAACGGACATCGTTGATCTATTTATCATTATAAATGATGATAAATACGACAATCACATTCATATTTAATTATTGTATATAAAATACATTTTTTATAAATTTGGTCCATTAAATTTTAAAAAAGTGGTTCTATATATCCACTAAATGATTATTGTTATCATCATATAAAGTATTCGACTATTAATTTAACGTTCATTGATAGAGATGGATTCTCAATATGATTCATGTTATAATTCATTGCTTTTGAAAACCGAGTTGTCATAACTAGAGTGTTTTTAACTCCCCCTCCTATAAAATAAATTTTGTTACTAAGATAATCATTATATTTTTATCACATTTATTTTCAACTGCATTAATCCAATTTTTATCCATGTACTAAATTCTATATATGATCATGAGAAACATAAACTATATAAAATATTTATTTCTATAAAATAAGGGTACTAGGGTCATTTATTAAAAAGGATTAGTTAATATAACCCCAATATTCCATGACCTAACACATCCTTTATATAACATGGGCTGTTTTTAACTACTCTCTATTTATTTTATCTGACATAAGCCCCCAAAAAACCTAAAACATTCTAATATTTTAATATCATATATAAAAAACTAAATAGTACTTATATAGTCTTTATATCATTTCATAATAATCAAATAAAAATAACATAACATTGATAAACATCCAAAAACTATCTATTTAGGGTCATGGATTATATGCATGGGATATTATTTCATTAATTTAAAAACAAAAAATCTATTTATAAATTAATGGTAAAATCTTATAAAAATTATCAAACACCATATTCGTCATTTTAAGGTTTTGAGAGTATCATTCAATTCAAGAATATGTTATCTACTTTACCAGTATGTGGGAAACATATAAAATTGATAATGGATAAATATATTTAAATTTTATGGAATAATATAAAATATTTATCTCACCATAAAATTGATAATATTGGAAAATAATAAAACATATTATAGGAATGTGAAACAATCATGATAACTGTACAAGATTATTATGAGTCAAGATTTAATACTAAGATGAAATATATTATATATACATAGTGAAGATTTTGGTTTAAATGATATAATTCCCTATTTATATAGGTTCAATTATCTATTGATGTGGATGGAAGATGTTTAGAGATTAATGTTGACAAAAATAGTTTACTGATGAATTTTTTAAAAATTGATTATAGAATTTGGTAACTAGGGGCCTTGTACTAGATACCAAGTATCTAAAATATAAGTAATTTTAATCACAAGAATATAAAAATCTAGATAGTATTCCTTTATTAGATGGAACATTTGTAATCATGTTCTAGGTGATGGTACACTATGTAACTATTGGAAACTTGCTATTTTTTTGCAAATTTATTACTAAAAAGAATTAATTTTAAAATGAAGTTCTATATCTATATTACCCATTATTAATAAAATATGAACGACCCATATCCCTATTTTTTCCTCCTTAAAATAGATAATTGTCCCTCATAAAATTTTTTATTCATGCATATTTTTATTCTATATAATTTTTTAAGTTAATTCTAGATCTCCACTTCTCCATCTTATATGTTTCTTTCCATTTATACACAATTATTTAAATAAAATCCCCAAATTTTGTTTGTGTATCATCTATATATTTACAAGGAAAAAATTATAATCTACCAATGATATTAAATGAGTAGCCTCCCCTGAGAACTAGGTTTGTAGTGACTAAATATTTGAATTTTTTATTTGGGTTCAATGTGTCGCCTGATATATTGGTGTAGGAGAGTGATAAAAAATGACCTACAATAAAAATATTTTGGTATTTAATGGTTATTGAGTGATAAATGTATACTATATAGATTATAATAGGTACTATAGACATTATTAGTTGTACACAATTTCATTAATATCAATGATTTCTTAGGATAGTGGAGATATAATTATAAAATGGAATTTATTATGAGTGAGCTTATATTTTATTTATTTTAGTGAACCTTGTGATGTATATTTAAGAATTATTTATTAATGAAAAGAATTTTTAGGGGTTAGGCTAGTTTAAAATTATTCTTGTTTTAGAAATTTGGGATATTTGGTATTAATCTTGGAATAACCATTGTGAGTTGAGAGATTTTTTGGAATCATAATCCTTAGTTATATAGTGATAAATTATTAATTTATATTCCTATAATTGTGATGAAAAATCATGCATATTATTTATTCATATAGGGATATATCATTCAATATTTCATTATTGTATGTTTTTTATATATCATTCATATGACATGTCATATTAGTGTAATATATTATACATTTTCTGTACAATTTGTGGTATGTCATTCACTGAGGTTTGAATTGTTATTTAGATATTCAATTACCATTGTATCTTTTATCAGTGATGTATCGTAAACCTTCGTTAGTATATAAATAATTTATTTTTATCTTTATCTATTATATCATTGATATATTTTTAACATGGTTATTATATCAATGATATGTTGTTAACCTTATTAATTCTATTGATGATAAATCATTCTCCTTGGATTTTAAGGACCGTGATTTTGAATTTCCAATACCTTTTAGTTTTTTGGGATTAAAAGTCCCTTTGAGATATGGTGATCCAATTTTTTCTATATTGTTATCAAATTTACATTGGTTTAGATATTATGGAATGAATACTTGTGGTACTATTGGGTTAATCATATGACTGGGCTGGCGTACCATAAGACTAGGCATTGTGTTGTGGTTATTATGAGGGGTTGGCCAAAAAAGGGAAAGGGTCTTGTTGTGGTTGTTAATGTCTTAGGTCTTTTGTTGTGACATTATTTATTACACTACAATGTGGATGATATATATAAAATTAAGGATTGTATGTCATGCGGAACAATAATTTAAGAGGATTTTTGAACAAATTATGTTTTTTCATCTCAGTTAACCCGAGACTGTTATTGTGTGATTGTACTTATTGTACCACGGTTTTTGTCTATCATTGGGGTAATAAGATGTAATGTATTATGTTTTATAGTTATTATCATATCCCATAATTTTATTATATATATATATATATAACCTACTCTCTCTAGGGTTTATCATTCTTTCACTTGATCTCCCAATCCTTGGTGGAACGATTTTGGATTTATATGTGAATCAGAGGGTTATTCAACTATAAGTGATCAGATGGTGTACCCAATCCAAATTCATATACTATATTTTAAAATTTAAAATGAATTAATATTAATGTTTAAATATATTATTATCTTATACTATAATGATATTGTTGTGCTATTTTTTGAAATATCATTTACTATCCCTTCATTTTTTTCCTTATGATTTCACCAATGAGGGGTTATATGATTTTTTATGAAAATACTTTTTTTGAAATAGAAACCATGTATCCTAATTTTAGATTGTGTGATGAAACTTTTATCCATTATTTTCATATGATTGACCTATTTTTATATTACATTTAAACAAAACATAATTCATAAGACAAACAATATAAGACAATGGTAATGATTCATAGTTGATGAGGAATGATATAGTGATAGAAGCACTTGACTATGGAGATTATTGAACTTATATTTCATTGTAGAGTCATATTCTTCCAAAAAAATTCATTTCACATATCATTGTGTCTATTTCATCAGGGAAAATATTGTGATCGGGGACCCTTATTGAAGTGGGTTTGGTAAGACCTAATAGTTGATTGTGGGGATTTTTGTGTCATAACAAATTATGAATAGCAGGTTATCATTGTTGTTCTTACAAGAAACACCCTGTGGTTCCCTTATTCATAACTACGTATAGACCTACTTTCCAAACATATGCGTACATTTGGGATTTCATAACCAATGACTCTTTGGGACTTGTATTGGTTTAGAGGATGGGAGATTGGTCTCATCAAAATCTTTTGGGTGGAAGTATTTCTTTCTATGGGACTCTCTTATAGATTTAAGATATATTCACGAATCTATTCCCAATCCAGATATAGGACCAGTTACCCTGAATAATACATGGTTTAATTCTCATTCATGTGAAAATGATCGGGGTCTTTTTAGTGAATCCATCTGCATGTATTAGTGGTTCTTCACCCATTTTCCAAAAAAGATGAGCTTCTTATGTGATAAAGTCATATAAATAGGATCTTGGGAATATGATTCAAAGAAAGGAAGTGGGTAATATTCATATGAGGGGATTGAGAAATTATGAGGCACCCTATATATCTTAGTTATAGAAGGAATCAAAACCCACATAGTTCGTCGGACTTGTGCAGTTAAATATTAGCTAGAGGGGACTTATATGGGTGTTTCGAGACACCCAGTTTTTAATCCTATGTCCTAAAGATACATCCTATGTATCCCGATTATGGAAAGAATTAGAGTCTTCGTAGTTCTTTTATGCCTTTGGGTTAGGCCCCCAATGTATATTTCCTCGTATAGGGGAGTTTTTCATCTTGTCGTTGATTAGGGATTTCATACATATATTTACCTTGTAGTTGGATGTTTGAGATGAAAATGATATGGTTATTGTAACTCTGTAACCCCATCTGATCAATGCTCAGTGTAGGAAACAATGGATAACATATAATAAATTTCACTACATACTGGTATGGAATTATATATGAGGACATCACATGGGAGTGTAATATAGATTTCAATCCTATGTGAGGCATTCTATGTATCCATATTATGGAAGAAATTTGATTCATCATAGTTCAATTTATTTTTCAGTTCGCTGATGGATGAGGTAGAGTGATCATCCCATTGGAATAATTGGGTCTCAATGGTTGGAATGAAATTGAAAATAAGTCTTATATAGAAATGGATGTCTATTTGAGATTGGGAATTATTAAGGGGTCCTATGTATCCTGATTATTCTTGGATTTAGAGTTATCATATTTCAGTTGACTAGGGCTTACACACTGTGGTTTCGCTTGTTTCTCTAGCCTTCTTTCCTATCTGACATGTGCTAATCATCCGCTCGTACTGATATGACGGATAGTATCTACCTGGAATATCTGAAGAAAACTAAATGTTCAAGTTGGAAATTCTAAATTAATTACCAAAACCCTGGTGGAATATCTGAAGGATGTTTTATGATCAAGGCTGATATATCTATTGGATATTACAAGACTCAAATGGTCCATCCTGAAGCCATTACATGAACAGGTTGTCTTATCTATAGGTTATTGTAAGATCCAACTGACATTCCCTAGTTTCATTTTCAAGACCCAGTTGAAACATATTGAGGGTGTCTTGAGAGTCAATATTACATATCTCAAAGTGTGTTTTATGGCATGGTTGACACATCTTGAGGGTAGGGTGTGTTTCATTTGACTTTCCCAAAGGGTGTCGCAAGAGCTAGTCGACATGCCCAGATGATACCATGATACATGGTTGACCTAAGTGGCTACCATTATAGAAGTTAGGTGATGTATCTGAAAGACATCGTAAGGCTTGGACAATGATCCTGGAAGGATTTTTGAGACTAAAGTGGAACAAATAGAAGAAAAATGTGGCCTTTTCACATGTCCAAAGGACACCTCATGAATTAAATTGCATATTGAATGAGAATATCAAGGTCTATGCAATGTGTCATGGTTTTTTCTCCTATATTGGATGGTTTACGTGAAGAACTTGAGGGTCTTCCAGCATTTTTTTTGTTTATGATTTTTACATTTATCCTTTTAATAACCCTTATATTGAGAATGAATTAAATTTTTTTCTATGTCAGTTTTTTTTGAGTCTCACATGATCTAGATGATGTGCATTATCATATTTATTCTTATTGATAGAAATAATTCATGTGATCTATGAGTGACCATGTGAAGTTCTTTATTCTTGGGGAACGATTTCCCCATATTTTCACTGGTATATTACCTAATAGAAGACTTACCAGTAATGATATCAGCTACTCTGAGAAATCCTCTTCTAGTTATTGGGTGTGCCGATGTGCATGAATGTCAAAAATACAACCCTTTTATATGAGGATGGGGTGGGGGATTTATAGGCATCACCACCCATAGTTTTCACCATTTTTCATTGTGTATCTTTCACGAACCCAAGATGGAGTCGGTGAAAGGTTCTAGTGACATGTATCGTCGTGAGTCTCTATCATGGACCGCTTACAAAGGAATAAAATAATTTTAAAGGAAATCAAGTCCCTCCAATAAAAACATATTTAATGTATCATTTAAAATTAATGACAAATTCGATGAATTATGCGAGAAATATAAAGGACTTCTATGTTGTCATATTGACATGTCCATGGGCCTTTGAAAAATCAAAGTGCCTATTGAAAGGAATTCATGAGATGATCTGTTCCTTTCTAAGGACTTTTCTTGAAGTAAGGATGAATTTCAAAGGGGCTTATTATGACCTAGTTGACATTTTAGGGTGTCTCATGTGATCGTGATACAAATTTCCATAGCATGTCACAACCATTTTATGATCATGAGAGGCTTCTCCCTCCTCTATCTTCTATATTTTCTTCCAATGGTCAAAGTTCATGTGAAATTACGTGATTATTTTCAAAGATAATTAATCTATCTCTTAATGAATCATGGAAAAAAAATAAAGGTCTTAGGGATATGTGTGAGCTTTTCGTGAAAAAACCCATATGTATTTCCTTTAGGATTCAAAGGGGGTGTGAGGTTGCACAGACACACCTGAGGCCTTTCACAATGTGAGGGTAATAAGCCAAATGGATTATGTGAGATGAGGTGAGCATGTAATCAGGATCTCATAGTGATGTACATGCCTCCAATGTCATGACATCTGTATTTTATGACCGTGAGAGGATCCCAGCTTCTCCCATTTTATTTTCATTATTTTATTATACAAATGCTTCTGGGTATCAGGAGTTTATTATAATTTTGTCAAGGAAAATCATTCTATTTTTCATTGAAATGTCGCGTTATATTTTTGACAAAAAGGGACCTCTACCGTTTTTATATCTTCCTCCCTATTTCCATGGATTTCGGGATGGGTTTTCAGGTTCTTGTTGATGAAAAACTGCATGGCATGGGGGAATTCTTCCTTCTGCTGCCACATGATTTTTAGATATTTGAGGCACATTGGAAAGATTATAAGTAATTTTCAACAGAAAATCCATGTGACCTACAATATTATATTATCTAAACCTAGTTCCTTTGTGTGGACCTATGATGGTCACACAATCACAAGTCACTTTGAGGCTTATGCGATCCGTGAGCTTTGGCCACCATCTTATTCCTATTATTTTATGAGGAAATTAATATCCATATTCAGGGGTTCCTTCATTTGTGAATTCGCCGATGCTCTCTTGGAGGACATCAATAAATCCACCCTAGCAGAGATGTTTTTGGGGAAAAGTTCTTAGTTTTGAGGAATGTAAATAGCCACTTGAGACTTTGGAACTTGGGAAAATCAGTGTCTCATGTGATGTTTGGTATGTTTTTCGATGCTTGGTATTCCAAACAATTCCCTATATATAGGAAAAAGGAGGGAGGATTTATCCACCATCTATTATTCCTCTAGAGCACTATCACCTTGCCTACATCATGATCATGTGTCACAAGACAACTCTATGACTCCTAATTCTAAGACCCATTCCTGATCCTTTATCATGAGCCTATTTTATGAGACTTTCCTCTAAAAAAACTAATTTTTATCAGGAACCTATCAAGTTAAAATATGAACCATACTTATATAATTTCTTGATATTTTTCCATAGGGATTTTTATTTTCTTTAGGGTTTCACAGGATCTGCCAGATCGATTGTAAAAGCCCGAGATTTTATGAAAACTATTCTTTTTAATTTTATTAATGTCTTGTGTTGTACGCTACACCAAAAAGAGCTTGCACAACACGCATCCTGGACTTGCCTTGCATTACACGCAATCGCAACCTTCCTCGATAGCGTGTGTAGTACGCAATACTGAGTTTCACGAAACAATGATATGCTATTAAAATATTATTAAAACTAGCCGTTATGAATAGTAATAACCACTTTTTAAATTTTAGAAATTTTAGCTCTCAAAATGGACTTCATTTTTGGATTCGTAGTATCGAATTTAGCCTAAGGTGAAATTTTGGTACTTTTCGGATAACTTTCATATTTTAATGAATAGTGAAAATTACTAAATTTTAATTAAAAACAACTTTTTCAATCGAAATAAATAATAGTGATAAATTATTAATTTGAGTGGTTTTAAAGTATATTTAGAATATATTTTTACAATTTAATAAAATGTTGGTCATTGAATGTAATTTCAAATTTAAACCAGACATAATCAAGTGTCAATCTTTTGATAGATATTGTTTCTTAAAAACACGCTATTTGTTTTAACAGCGGGATTTAATTATAAAATTAATTAATGCAACTTCTATGTTATGAATTTGGTAAAATAGACTTCATTTTTGAATTCAGAATATGAAATATAGCTTAGGATGAAATTTTGGCATTTTTCTGAAAAACATCAATTTTTGATGAATAGTGAAACTACTAAGTGGTAGTTAAAAAACTGAATTTTTCATAAAACTTAATTTTACCGCTTCTGTGAATGGAATTTCAAAAATCCGAGAAACACGGTTGATGTCAGTAAGTAAAATGTGGTTCAATGAGATGAAAATAATTTTTGGTCAATAGTAACTTTTTACTTTTTTTACCACGGTTAAAAGTAAATAGGGTAATTAAGGGTTGAAATGATATTATTATTACCCTAACACATGTCCTAATTCTATTGGACAAGTGTAATTCGACCAAAAACAAACTTAGGAATAAAATATGACCATTTAGGCCCACTTGGATTAGATTAGGACATTTATTAATAATTTATTTAAAGAAGGGTTAAAAGAGTTAAAATCAAAGTTTATTTACTAAAACATTTTTAATATGGGGTTATACATAAGATAAATTAGACTATAAATATTAATTATAAAGATAAAAATATTTCCTACATAATGATAATTTATTTATAATTTTTAGACTTTAAATAAATTAATTTATTTATGACACAACGATGATGTAGTAATTACCCTTTTAAGGAGATATTAACATAATTGATGTTATAAATGCTCAAATAAATGTAATTTGAGACTTTTTATGAATGAAAATAATTTTATAGGTTACTATGATATATTAGTGTTGATTTAATCAACTTGGTTCGAACATATAATTCTGTTATGACTTTCACAAAAATCATATATCATATAGTGTCAAAATTGACACAAAATAGTTTTTAAATCAAATATTATATTATTAATTGTTATTTTATTCCTAAATATCTAAGGTTCGGCCAAATGACATAGATAAGGATATATATATTAATAATAAACAATTTGGGGTTCGTTTGGCATGTTATAGTAAGTGTATTAACCATATAGTGAAAGAAAACAAAAAGACACGGTAAAAGTTAAATTATTTAACTTAGAGTTAAATCTAATTGATAAGGTTAAAATAATACCCTAAACTTGTATAAATCCTATTGGATGATAGGATTTCGACCCATCCCCACTTTAGCTTCGAAATAAGACCCTTTGGAACCATTATAAACCTATTTTGACTTTAATATAAAATAATATTTTGAGATATTCCTAAGGTGCCCCTCTCCTCCCTTATAAAAGGGTACCTCCTCCCCCTCCTCCTCACATCAATTTTAGCACTCAAGCTCGGCCAACCCCTGACAAAATCCCTTCTCCACTTCCCTAGAATAATCCTAGAGGTCCTGGTCTTCTTCAAATACCAATCTTAGTTCCCTAAGTGGAGGATTCAAAGAAGCGTTTCAAAGAAGAGGTAATATCCATTACCGATCTTTTCAATTTCATTCTTCTTCAACTTCTTCTTCTTTAGTTGTTTCATGATAAAGTAATAACATCATTATTTCTTATATACTGATATGTTATTATAAATATGAAACAACTCTAATTCACCTTCTATCCATCCTACAGAAAAATGAAATCACCGCGCGTGCGTACGTACGGAATACCGTCTCCACGCCGTGGTGTAATATATTTTTCGTCACCACCTTAATTGGATTGGTATAATCGTGTAATGAGTAACTATATATGATTATTATAAAGTTATATTGATACTGAAATAGTATACATACACTTCAACACAATTCCACGACCATGGGAACGATATCATCGCTCGTGCGTACGTACGGACTACCGTCTCCACGACGCGATGAGATTCATTCTCAATGTTAACCATTTAAGAATGATTAAAAAGTATATATAAGAAATAATAATGAAATATAAGACCTTATAAAGCTACTGGATTTATGTATATATGTATTTCATCTACTTACTTCCATTCAAGACAATAAGGAAAGGAAAACAGCGTTCATGCGTACGTACGGACAACCGTCTCCATGAACGGTGTTTTTCATTTCATTTATCTATCTATTATATATATATATATATACTGAATATATATGATATATAAATCATATTTTATATTCTGGAAGTAAGTAAATCATGATATAAGTAATAATAATGTCAAGAACAACAAGTCAAAACACCTACGATAAATGAAATGATTTTACCCAAAACGCTTCTTTAACATGGAATTTACAAAAGAATGGGTAATATAATGTCATAAGTGAACTATATATGATATCATAACAATGAATATGATTCTGTAATAAGTCAATGACATTATTTAAACCATTATACAGGAGCTTCGGACACGTACAAAGAAAATCGGACCTAAGGTAAGGGAAATATCACAATCTCATTTTTATCCGAGATTGTTTATTCGTAAGTATTTACTAGGGTGTATTTTATCATCCACATCCATGTTTCATCAATATGTAATATTATTTCCATCCACCTACAATTTTTTAAATCCATTTTTACCCTTCGGTGAGTTTTTAGTAATATGTATGAAAGGAATCTTTTGTCATTTTTCGTACGAGGTACTTTTTGACTTTTCCGACAAAAGTACGAAGAATGTTTTTTTAACTTATACAGCATGAATGGATTTTTAAAACATTATTTTCAAGAAGATTCCTTTACAAGTTTTCAAGTTTATTTTTAATCAACTTCTTTTATTTTAAAGTCGTATGACATGTTATGAAAGGAAAAATGTTTTTAAAGTAGAAAGGTTATTTTCCTCAAGAATGGAGTTCAAGTCTTTTATCAAAATTATTTTCCATCTAAGATAATAAAAGGGTTCTGTTTTTATCCCTATTATTACATGGATTTGATTATGTTGTGATGGAAACATTTTTATGAATTCCTTTATCTTATATGAATTGTTTTATGATGTCATGTTGTTTAAGAATCCCATTTTTATTACATGGGATACGCTATGATGTATGATTTATGATTATGTGGCACACATAAGAAAGGATTCATTATAAGATGGGTGGGACATATATCTCCCTCCAATTCATTGGGTAAAGATTTTATATCTCATGAGATAGACATGGCTGGAACGGTAGGTTATACCGGTTTAGTGAAACAGGACTGGAACGAGGGTGACTCGGTTCAGAAAGGGACTTTGTCCGCTAAGATAGTCTTGGCAATGAGTCATGACTAACAAGAAATGATTTTCCATGATTATGTGTGTATGCCAAAAAGTTTCATGTTTTAAGTTATGATTATTGTGATTACATTTCACTTCCATGATTTATCCCATGTTATGAAATTATGCTCTCTTTTGCAGGTTATGATTTACAAAATGTTATGTTCTTATGAATACGATGTGATTGATATTTCTTTGGTTTACCCTTACTGAGCATTTGAGATCACCCTTTTATGTTTTATTTTCCCCTGGATATAATGAAAGGTTTTAGGTAAAAAAAGGAAGATCTTTATGGGAGATGTTGAAGATCTTTCACCGCGATTAGATGATTTTATTCCGAGTTTCCAAAGACACTAAACTATTACGATCCTTGTGTGTGTGTTTTTGTTATGTACTAAGTATTCCAAAAAAGTAATGTAAAGTCCATGTAAGTCAGGCTTCGGGTATCTACAGTTGGTATCAGAGGAGGAACCCAGCCTTAAGTGCGGTGCACTGCCTGGGTTGAGTTGTAGGGCCCACAACGAGGGCGTTGTGCCCTAAAGGGGGGGTGATTGTAACATCCCAAAATTATAAAGGGTTAAATGACTAAATGATATGACTCATGTCAACAAGGTGCACCTTCCTTTTCGGGAGCCTGCCGGATTAGAACTCCACAGTTAAGCGTGCTTGGCCTGGAGTAGTGATCATGATGGCTGACCTCCTGGGAAGTTCCCCAGGGTGTGTTTGAGTGAGGAAAAAGCACACTGGAAAGGACATGTGTTGGCCTGTGGGGACTATCATATTAGTCATATGACCCGTTTAGGCACGTGGGTGGACCCTGGGGTGGGACCCATGTGTCTGCGGGGCAACTGGTGGTACCTGGTGGGCCAGGACCCGACGGCCGTGTTAAGGCGGGGTGGTTGTGCTGTCACCGGGACCCGGTTGTCCTAGTGATCGTATACTTGATGAATCAGATGGTACCTTATATCATCACAAATCTATGGATTTGTGATTACTGGCTTTTCCATAGCCATGTTCTCTACCACTCTCCATCAGAACATGATGGTTAGATTTCTCTTCCATATCCATATTTTCACCTATGTGGAAACCCAGTGATTAGTTTATTTGGGTAATCGTTACATTTAATACTTTAGTTTTTTAAGCCAAGTTTTGGTATTCCTTTTTACGATGTGGGTTTCTATTAAAGAAACTTTCGAATAGTAAACTATTTATAACCCCGACGAATTTCGAGGGCGAAATTCATTTTAAGGGGGGTAGAATGTAACAGCCCGAGATTTTATGAAAACTATTCTTTTTAATTTTATTAATGTCTTGTGTTGTACGCTACACCAAAAAGAGCTTGCACAACACGCATCCTTGACTTGCCTTGCATTACACGTAATCGCAACCTTCCTCGATAGCGTGTGTAGTACACAATACTGAGTTTCACGAAACAACGATATGCTATTAAAATATTATTAAAACTAGCCATTATGAATAGTAATAACCACTTTTTAAATTTTAGAAATTTTAGCTCTCAAAATGGACTTCATTTTTAGATTCGGAGTATCGAATTTATCCTAAGGTGAAATTTTGGTACTTTTCGGATAACTTTCATATTTTGATGAATAGTGAAAATTACTAAATTTTAATTAAAAACAACTTTTTCAATCGAAATAATTAATAGTGATAAATTATTAATTTGAGTGGTTTTAAAGTATATTTAGAATATATTTTTACAATTTAATAAAATTTTGGTCATTGAATGTAATTTCACATTTAAACCTGACATAATCAAGTGTCAATCTTTTGATAGATATTGTTTCTTAAAAACACGCTATTTGTTTTAACAGCGGGATTTAATTAAAAAATTAATTAATGAAACTTCTATGTTATGAATTTGGTAAAATAGACTTCATTTTTGAATTCGAAATATGAAAAATATCTTAGGATGAAATTTTGGCATTTTTCTGAAAAACATCAATTTTTGATGAATAGTGAAACTACTAAGTGGTAGTTAAAAAACTGAATTTTTCATAAAACTTAATTTTACTGCTTCTGTGAATGAAATTTCAAAAATCCGAGAGACACGGTTGATGTCAGTTAGTAAAATGTGGTTCAATGAGATGAAAATAATTTTTGGTGAATAGTAACTTTTTACTTTTTTTTACCGCGGTTAAAAGTAAATAGGGTAATTAAAGGTTGGAATGATATTATTATTACCCTAACACATGTCCTAATTCTATTGGACAAGTGTAATTCGACCAAAAACAAACTTAGGACTAAAATATGACCATTTAGGCCCACTTGGATTAGATTAGGACATTTATTAATAATTTATTTAAAGAAGGGTTAAAATAGTTAAAATCAAAGTTTATTTACTAAAACATTTTTAATATGGGGTTATACATAAGATAAATTCGACTATAAATATTCATTATACAGAAAAAAAGATTTTCTACATAATTATATTTTATTTATAATTTTTATACTTTATATAAATTAATTTATTTATGACACAACGATGATGCAGTAATTACCCTTTTAAGGAAATATTAACATAATTGATGTTATAAATGTTCAAATGAATGTAATTTGAGACTTTTTATGAATTAAACTAATTTTCTAGGTTACTATGATATATTAGTGTTGATTTAATCAACATGGTTCGAACATATAATTCTGTTATGACTTTCACAAAAATCATATATCAAATAGTGTCAAAATTGACACAAAATAGTTTTTAAATCAAATATTATATTATTAATTGTTATTTTATTCCTAAAAATCTAAGGTTCGGCCAAATGACATATATAAGGATATATATATTAATAATAAACAATTTTGGGTTCGTTTGGCATGTTATAGTAAGTGTCTTAACCATATAGTGAAAGAAAACAAAAAGACACGGTAAAAGTTAAATTATTTAACTTAGAGTTAAATCTAATTGATAAGTTAAAATAATACCCTAAACTTGCCTAAATCCTATTGGATGATAGGATTGCGACCCATCCCCACTTTAGCTTCGAAATAATACCCTTTGGAACCATTATAAACCGATTTTGACTTTAATATAAAATAATATTTTGAGATATTCCTAAGGTGCCCCTCTCCTCCCTTATAAAAGGGTACCTCCTCCCCCTCCTCCTCACACCAATTTGAGCACTCAAGCTCGGCCAACCCCTGCCAAAATCCCTTCTCCACTTCCCTATAATAATCATAGAGGTCCTGGTCTTCTTCAAAGACCAATCTTAGTTCCCTAAGTGGATGATTCAAAGAAGCGTTTCAAAGAAGAGGTAATATCCATTACCGATCTTTTCAATTTCTTTCTTCTTCAACTTCTTCTTCTTTAGTTGTTTCATGATAAAGTAATAACATCAGTATTTCTTATATACTGATATGTTATTATAAATATGAAACAACTCTAATTCACCTTCTATCCATCCTATGGAAAAATGAAATCACCGCGCGTGCGTACGTACGGAATACCGTCTCCACGCCATGGTGTAATATATTTTCCGTCACCACCTTAATTGGATTGGTATAATCGTGTAATGAGTAACTATATACGATTATTATAAAGTTATATTGATACTGAAATAGTATACATACATTTCAACACAATTCCACGACCATGGGAACGATATCATCGCTCGTGCGTACGTACGGACTACCGTCTCCACGACGCGATGAGATTCATTCTCAATGTTAACCATTTAAGAATGATTAAAAAGTATATATAAGAAATAATAATGAAATATATGACATTATAAAGCTACTGGATTTATGTATATATGTATGTCATCTACTTACTTCCATTCAAGACAATAAGGAAAGGAAAACAGTGTTCATGCATACGTACGGATTACCGTCTCCATGAACGGTGTTTTTCATTTCATTTATCTATCTATTATATATATATATACTGAATATATATGATATATAAATCATATTTTATATTCTGGAAGTAAGTAAATCATGATATAAGTAATAATAATGTCAAGAACAACAAGTCAAAACACCTACGATAAATGAAACGATTTTACCCAAAACGCTTCTTTAACATGGAATTTACAAAAGAACGGGTAATATAATGTCATAAGTGAACTATATATGATATAATAACAATGGATATGATTCTGTAATAAGTCAATGACATTATTTAAACCATTATACAGGAGCTTCAGACACGTACAAAGCAAATCGGACCTAAGGTAAGGGAAATATCACAGTCTCATTTTTATCCGAGATTGTTTATTCGTAAGTATTCACTGGGGTGTATTTTATCATCCACATCCATGTTTCATCAATATGTAATATTATTTCCATCCACCTACAATTGTTTAAATCCATTTTTACCCTTCGATGAGTTTTTAGTAATATGTATGAAAAGAATATTTTGTCGTTTTTCGTACGAGGTACTTTTTGACTTTTCCGACAAAAGTACGAAGAATGTTTTTTTTAACTTATACAGCATGAATGGATTTTTAAAACATTATTTTCAAGAAGCTTCCTTTACAAGTTTTCAAGTTTATTTTTAATCAACATATTTTATTTTAAAGTCGTATGACATGTTATGAAAGGAAAAATGTTTTTAAAGTAGAAAGGATATTTTCCTCAAGAATGGAGTTCAAGTATTTTATCAAAATTATTTTCCATCTAAGATAATAATAGGGTTCTATTTTTATCCCTATTATTACATGGATTTGATTATGTTGTGATGGAAACATTTTTATGAATTCCTTTATCTTATATGAATTGTTTTATGATGTCATGTTGTTTAAGAATCCCATTTTTATTACATGGGTTACGCTATGATGTATGGTTTATGATTATGTGGCACACATAAGAAAGGATTCATTATAAGATTGGTGGGACCTATATCTCCCTCCAATGCATTGGGTAAAGATTTTATATCTCATGAGATAGACATGGCTGGAACGGTAGGTTATACCGGTTTAGTGAAACAGGACTGGAACGAGGGTGACTCGGTTCAGAAAGGGACTTTGTCCGCTAAGATAGTCTTGGCAATGAGTCATGACTAACAAGAAATGATTTTCCATGATTATGTGTGTATGCCACAAAGTTTCATGTTTTAAGTTATGATTATTGTGATTACATTTCACTACCATGATTTATCCCATGTTATGAAATTATGCACTCTTTTACAGGTTATGATTTCCAAAATGTTATGTTCTTATGAATACAATTTGATTGATATTTCTTTGGTTTACCCTTACTGAGAATTTGAGCTCACCCTTTTATGTTTTCTTTTCACCAGGATATAAAGAAAGGTTTTAGTTAAAAAAAGGAAGATCTTTATGGGAGATGTTGAAGATCTTTCACCGCGATTAGAATATTTTATTCCGAGTTTCCAAAGACACTAAACTATTACGATCCTTGTGTGTGTGTTTTTCTTATGTACTAAGTATTCCGCAAAAGTAATGTAAAGTCCATGTAAGTCAGGATTCGGGTCTCTACATCGATCATTCGATTGATTAATTACAAAGAGATTCATGTAACCATTTTAGGTGACACAATCACAAGTATTCAAGGGTTTAGGAAATTACATGATTCCCAATGGGATTATTCAACCCATGATACCATTAGGGTTTAGTAGATTTGTTAACTCCTTGTATAGTTATTAGATCTCATGTTGATTCTTGTGATGTGAATGATGATTTCAATTCATTATGATTTTACCTTTTGAAAATATTGTATATTCTCTTTAACTAAAATATTACACTTACTCTTTCTTTTCTGGCATTGATCGAGACTCTTCGTCCCAGAGTAGAATAAGAAGAATTGTGGTGAGTGTAACTCCAATGTTTCATTGACACTTCCTAATAGACACTTACAAACCTTTCCATCGCAACCGATCGACTTTTATCATATTTTGATCCCTATGATGTATTTTGTTTTTATGATACTTTAGAGAGACTCAAAAATGTGGATATTTATCCCTCTTATATTTATACTATGAATGAATGAATTTTATAAACCTTTCATAGTATTTTCCTATTATATTTCATTCAAGATGTGAAATATATGTCTTACTCTGACATGAATTTCCTACAATACCCATCCCTTGTGTTGTATGAAATAAACACAAATGACTACAATTGAATATTGAAATTCAAATAATTTCCCTTTGAAATATACTAATGAATTCCCACCAACATGGGATTCATTATTAATAATATGTTCCATCAATCTTGAGATCACTAGATCTGTAGAAGGATCATTTGGGTAGAATACATGTCCCATTGGGAGAGTTATCTTATTTTTATAAATGTAATAGGTTTGGATATAGTATCTTGGTGTTTTATTAGCACATATGGTGGGCCTTACAATATTTTTATATCTAAATAACTACCATTATATCGATTATCATCTTTCATCTCTGACATGATATATCTTTAGTTTAGGGTTTTTAGATCAGTTCTAATATTTCATTAGTTTATGGTCTTTAAGATCAGACATTATATTGCATTACTTTAATGTATTTTAGCATGGACATGATATGAATTTTGTATAATGTATATTATCCCTGACCTGATATCGCTTTTTTAGGGTCTTTTATCTCACACCTAATGTTTCTTTAGTATATGTAATTTTAGATTGAACTTGATATTTATTTTTTTTAGGTCCCTTTAACATAGACATTATATTTATTTAGTGTATCTTCCTTTATCTTAGACATGATATTTTCATTAGTTTAATGTATTTTAGATTGACCCTTATAAATGATCATGGGATATGATTCAAACCTTCCAGGAATGACCTAAAATAGTCTAAGGTGATGGATTATTCCATTTTGTATCCATTGATCATGAGGATTGGAGTTCCTTTCTTATAAAGAGGAGGTACATTAAGTTAGTGGGATAAATCCTTTATGCTTTGATATCAGGACTAAGAAAATTTTATCACCACTCTTTTACAAGGCATGGGGAAGATTTATGTGAGGAAATATGGTTGAGGGGTAAATACTAGGGATAATATGTCCTTGGGAATAGTTGGAATGTTGGTGATGTAAGTCAAAACCAATAATATTGAGTCTGGGAATATGGGATGGGGTAGACATGTCGGGTATGTCCCTTAACACATTGGAATGTTAGGTTCTTCCTCAGTGTTTTGAGGGCTCAAATTGATTAGAAACACATCTATATTGGGATAAGATGTCACTGGTTAGTGGGTCTTGAGCCCTTCTATATCAATAGCATGGCAGAACTGAGATATCTATTCATTCAATATTCAATGAAAATTTGTGAAGACACAAGAATCTGGCCAATGAAGTTGGGTATGGATTAAAATCTATATAGGGAGTGTTATAGAACCCTAGGGAAATTTAGCACATAATTCAAATGATCGATCCTTATGACATATGCTTTCCAATAACATGTTCCAATCCCTAATAAAGATCAAGAATGTAGTGTTGCATCCCCTTTTCAATAAACAGAACAAAATAGGGTGATATAACATCGAAGTTGTCAAATTCATAAGAATAGTCTAGTTATCGGAATTTTGAATCATGATCTATGAATATCTGAGTTAATGAGTGAAGGGAACTAGTGTTTACTGGTCAATAGATCCTCTACTATTCCATGAGGTCAAGAAGATTACTCTTGAATTTAAGGGGTCCATTCTTGGATTTGATAGTTCATTCGGCAGAGTGTTTCACTGTAACAAGTTTGTTAGGAAGAGTTTTGGGATAGTTCAAACATAAAAGGAATAATTGTGGTCTGTGAAATGTGTAATATTTGAGATGGTTTCTAGAACAATTAAAGTTGTTACACTATCTAGAGAACATATTCTCAGAGCAAGGAGATGTGACAAACCATTACTCTAACTTTTTCCTATACTAGAGGGTCCAATGAGCATAGCATGTCTTTTATTAGGTCCATAAATTGGACCCAATGATCTTTATGACTTTTTCATTTGTACCCCAATTTTTTCCTAAACTCATTGATGAAGATTTTAGCGAGTGAGGACTCAAATTTTATTATTTCTCACTTTTCTAGTTTTAAACATGACATGTTTTGAGTCCCTTTTTCTAGAAGTTTATGGTATTTCAATTTAGATCATTATATGATAGAGTTTATGTTCATACAGCTTTGACCAAAGTGATGGAAGATTTAGGTAATGACTCACATGGAAAAAATATGGTATATGGTACACAAGAGCCTAATTAGGATACACAAGGTCAATATCACTCCATCGTACTTCTGATTTAGAGATGAAATTTTTTTAAATCATGGTCTGAGGTCCTCAGGTCCTGAATGATGATATGGTATATTCATATCGAGGATGACCCAAAATACACTAAGGAGCTAGGTTCAACCACAATGACTTATTGCTCACATGAATTAGAAATATGATTAGATTGGTCCACGATGCCCATAGTTGGTGGTCCATAAGCCTTTTATCATTTATATCCTGGTTTAACTGAGAGATCTATTTTATTTTCCAAGGGTTATGAAAGGATTTTGGAAACCTAATTTGCTCTTATGAACCCTCTATAAAGAATAAAAAAATGGGTAATGGACTTCATATTTTATCATCATATAGTGGGGAATTTTTCATTCAGTTTAATGTCATTTGGTAAAGATATTTTCTACATAGTTTATCACCATACATTGAGGATCTTATTATTGTTTGTTTTTTATGTCCTTCAACCAAGACGTATACATTTAAATTTGACTTCATGTGGTAAGGATGTACTTTGGTGTAGTTTATCACAATATCATAAGGATTTATTCAAATTTTTTGAACATCTTGTGGAATGGGAAACTGATGTGAAAGAATGGAAATGTTGTGCTTGGGGCTACGGGTGTAAGTTTGGGTTTCAATACATATCTCATGAAAATGAGAATCAAACCTCATGTAGTTATGAAAGGTCCTGAAGTTTAACATCATACAGTGTGGATATTTATCCCCTGATGTAAAATGGTGGTATTATAGGTGGGCCCATGAATGGAATTATGTGTGTGACTACGTATCTCACGGTTATGGGTATCAAGACACATATAGTTCTTAGTGAATTTTCATGAATAGGTCTGAATCATATGAAATTGGGGGGGGGGGAATTTATATTGGTTTATTTTGAATGACCATGGTGTTAGAAATATGGTTTTCCCTATATATCTTATGAGGAAAAGAATCAAGTCACACATCATTCTTCCAAGAGAAACTCTCTCTTCGGTAGTCTGGCCCATTAAGAGTGGTGGGAATTGTTTTCAATTATTGTTGTACTTGGGTATATGATTAGAGATCCATGAACCTATATGTATCATGTAATGGAAATAATCAATACACAAGTAGTTCTTTAGTGACCATAGAGTTTTATGCCATGTGGTAAGGATGTTGACTGTGTAGTTTAACATCATGTAGTATGGGCTCATAGTGTGCCTTTTATGGTCTTTCATTCATGACTGTGATGGATCTTCCTTGTAATTTCAATCCTTTTTCATGAGGGGAATCCCATACTATAATTCCTATGCCCACGTGATCTATGGTTAGTGTGAGAAAAAATGAATAGAAAGGGTTTCTCTCACTACATAGAAGAATTTGAGGGTCCAACAGAGGCATTTTGTATTATGTAGTGCCTGGAAAAAGATATATGATCAAGTAAACACTACATATCTCATTATAAATGAGAATCAAGTCATACATAGTTCTATATGGGAAGTGTAGTTTAATACTATACAGTGAAGACATTAGTCATGCAGTTTAGAATATTACTGTAAGAAAATTACCAACTCAATTTAACATCTTTTGGTAAGGATATTGATCACCTAATGTGAATAAAGGAAAAAGTAGATTGTGACTAGACCCAAGAATGGCGTTTTAGGCATCACTGTTTATCCTATGATGGCATGAATCATGAAATATGTTATTCTAGAAAACATGTGCTGTTATTTGTCATGTAGAGGACATCATCTTTGCAGTTTCAATTTTTTGTGGTAAGGATATCTCTTTACTATTGAACATTATGTGGTTAGGTTGAATTTGTATAGTTTAACTTCTTTCAATTCAAAATAACTACATACAGTTTTAACATCGTGTTATTAGGATGAATGGATGGGATTAAACTGATGTAGATTCCCATATGATGATAGATATATGAAGTATTTCTTGATAAATCTCACATAAGTTGGTGGTGTGACATGCCCCCCCCATCCACAGTGTCCAATGAGTAAGATCAATTATAATAGAACATACGTATGATGTAAGTCCCTTCCCATTTGTGTTCCTTATTTGGTGTCTTGTTTCCCAGTATCATCAGGGATCACTGATACAACACCAATTCTCTTTCGAGGAATGAATAGTGGTGAACCATTTTATTAAATGCACATGTGATCAAATTATGGGGGATCTCTTGGTTGTGTAGTGTGTGTAACCTGTTCTCATGTAGTCATTCCATATCGCCCAACTGTTTATTCAATTTTTCACCATTTGAGAGATGTTAAATGATGATTATTCACATAAAATGAAGGTGGACATCTGTGAGTAACACTACCTCGGTTTTGTACAACAGTGAGTATGGAGTTCCATATGTAGCAGTATGTGTGGTAGTACGATAGGCCCATAAAGCATGGAGAATCATGTCTGGACAAGAATTCTTATCCTTTTTCATCTTATTTTGGAGTATATTTGATAAATTATTATTGAAGGCCTCTATATATCAATTTCCAGCCACGTGATAGTAATATGAGTTATTAGACTCGATATTTTACTCCTGGTATAGTCACTTCAGCTCTGTAGAATATAAGACTGTGTTATATTCTATCAATATTGTGTAAGGGATGCTGAGACTGGTGATCATATGTCACTTTACAATGTTGATGATATTTTTCATCCTGAATAACTTGATTAGTATTGCCTTATCCCATTTAAAAAAGTTTTTAATAGTAGTTAGGAAGTCCACAAACTGCTTATCTATACTTGGGGGATATATCCCCACAACATCCATTCCTCAAACCGAAAATGTCTAGGAATATTTACCTACATGTAGAAACATTGTGGGATGATTGATGAGGTTTTCATGGATCTAGAACACATGAAATTTCATGGTTAATTCCGCATATTCATGTGTCATGGTTTTCTAGTAATATCACAACCTACAGATTTTGTGGAAGATCTTGTTCCCATGTGGACGGTACCTTTAATATCCTACATGGACTTCTTCCATGATGGATATAAATTCTATGTCTACTATGAATAAGAGGAGGATTTGATCAAATACTCATTTGTAGATGTGTTTCTTCTCATTTGGACCATCCTACATAGTGATGTCTCCTACACAGTGCTGAATATATTCCTTTATAGGTCAGTATGTTGGGAGAATCTTGTTTTTGAGATAACTAATAATGGAATCCATCCATACAAGGGTTATAATTGGATGAAAATTCAATGGTAGACTCTAACGTGATTGATTTATTCCATATAAAATATGATGATTGATAAGACCATTATTTGATGCATGATATAGAATATTACCTCCACCTGACCAGGATCAGCGAAGATGGTGGATTCATTATCCAATGAATAAGAATGAATATATTGTGATTAGGGAACCTAATGCAATGTGGGTTCAAAACGGAACTCTTCCATCAGTCCCATTATATAGCCAGTGAGGGGCTTTTTCACTCCTCTGAATGGAATATTCACCATTGATCTTATTTTTCAAGACTTATTAGTATTATTTGATATTTATGTAGGAAATGTGATGTAGTATGGCTAATTATAATATAATTATGAGGGCTTCATACTCGGCCTCATTATTTTTTCAGCATTCCAATAGTGAGAAAACATAGGTTAGAACAAATTTTTTGGTAGAAAAAAAAAATAAAATCCCCTGAAAAACCCAATTGAACTTCGATTTTTCCATACTTGTGCTGAAGGGACTCTAAGATGCACCTTAAAAGTACATCTCCCACGTTTGAGGAGTGTCATGGTCATGTAATACCTCCTTAACTAGATACTTAGTGTCTTCTAGTGTATTTTCTAACGTAGGATGAGTTGTGAAGAAATTAGAAATGGATTCCCCTTTCACTGAATTTAGTTATATGAACTAAATTTCATATTACTATAGATTGACCACCCATCAAGAAAGTGCATAGTCAATATAGGGCAGCTAAGGATGTACTTGAAGTGATCAATACGAGAAACCATATAGACTTCATGGTGCTGCAAGTAATGCCTCAACTATTTTACTACAAAAATGAGTGCAAGGTAGTTCTTCTCGACATCATAATATCTATTATCATCACCTAACATCATATAACTAAGGTAATATAGACTATTATCACTTCCCACATCAATTTTCTCTAAGAGGAGGGATCATAGTGATTTCTCCATAGAGGTCACAAATATATGTGTTGGATCCCTTCCATTGGATTCATCAAGACCGATGAGTGCATAATACAATACATGAGATTTTTTTATGGATTCGTGGAAGTCATCATACCATTGATAACCAATTCCATTATACATTAAAATTATGAATGGGACACCTATTTTAGCTAGGTTAGCTGTGAATCAATGAATGTAGCGAAGGTTTCATTGGATTCCCCTCAGTTATTTGAGATTTATGGGGGGTGTCACAATGCATAAATAGAACTAGAATTTTCTAGTTTGGTCTCAATTTCACAGTGGAGTACGAAAAAACCAAGGACTTTTAATGATGTTAACCCAGAAGTTCATTTCAATAGATACGTCTCTCGACTATATTATGGCATCTTGTTGAATATTTTTTTAATATTTTTCAATTGATCACATCACTATCTGGATTTAATAGTCTGGTCATTGAAATAACACTCAACTATCCTTCCTAGGAATTCATGGAATATGTGATGCATAGAGCACTAATATGTAGCACCATCAATCATCAATCCAATGGGCATGACCTGATAGAATAAGATCTTATGAGGCACTCTAAAGGTAGTTTCTTCATAATCTTCTTTGGAATCATGATTTGATTGTACCTTGAATACTAGTCTATGATTTAAAGGTCTTCGAAGCTAAAATTTGCATCAATCAAAATTTATGTGATTATAAATGGGACATTTTCCTTCATGAAATGCCAATTTAGGTCTCCAATATCAATGAATACCATAATATGCCTATTAGTTTTTTTGATGGGGATGATGTTGGAGATCCATTTTGGGTATTTCACTTCTCGGATGTAGTTTTCTTGGATCAACATATAAACAAACACATCAACATTTGTGGCATGAGAGTGGTGAATCCTAATTTGTGCCACTTTGAAGCCTTGGTGGTCATCATTTAGTCTGAAATGGTGCATAGGAACAACTAGATTCTTTCTGATCATTTCTATATTGTTCCAAGTGAACACATATTGGTTCATCTTTAGAAATTCAATGTACATCTCTTTCTCCTTGAGGGGAATAGAAACACTAATCATAGTAGGCTAGAATTCTTCTTCATTCCTAGATTTATTATTCTAAACTCAGCAATGGTGGGGGAGACACCTTCCACAAATACTGGAGGGGCGTTCCTAATATCATCCCCATCTTCCTTCAATTATGATAATGTGGAGTTATTGTTAGATGAATATGTAAATATTGGAGCTCCTCCATCACTACCATGGTGAGGGATGATATTATAAATGTCATTTCCATTCCTTTTATATCTAATTCATTATACAGATATGCTTAATATGTATTTTATTTTACACTTTCACTGAGGACAGAAGGGGGTTATACCACTGGGGTTTGATCTGTTACCGCAACCATATTTATGGGGACCAAATAGTCATTGTCGAGCATACATGAAGAATGCATATGGGTGGTTACCAATACTTTAGGGGCTTCCACCTATATATCATTATCAACTATTGGTTTCTTTCTTTACTTAATGTAAAAAATTTCTTCAAAAAATGTAGCTCTCTAAGTCTCAATGATGGCCTTTTTTACAATGTAGTATATTGAATTTTCCATCATTGGGGTACATCAAACACTAATGAAATATTGATGGTATCACCAAGTGGATATGGAAACAAGGCCTTCAAAGTAGGAAAATTTATATGGTGTCTTGATAGATAACCATGAACTCATCATTAGTTATGTGTTCCCAAGACTGGTAATTGAGTTTGATCTTCCCAAGTGGTTTTTCTCATATTATCCTACCCTTGAATGGTAATTTTTATGGGATATATTCCCCATTCACATCATTCCAAAAATTAGAGCGTTATAACTCATTTGAGATTGATCCTAGAAAAATTATCAATAATTTCCATTTATAAATTGACATTATTGAGTTTGGATGAAACATATAGGGGTCTGATGTTCCCTTTGATGACCTCTTCATAATCTTATATAGTGAATGACATGGAAACATGGAATTATGAGGACATGGTCTCCACTCATTAGACCCTGACTGCATTGAATTCTGTCTCAAATATCTATGGGATATTGAGGGATCTAGAAAGATCCTACATATTCTCTTTTGAAAGATATTGTTCATCAAGGATTGAGTGCTTATATGGTAAAATAGCTGTTTGTTTCATACCATTTTATTTTTTCCAACGGTCATTGCTTCAGGATATGGGATTTCCCATAGGAACATGCTTCGGGAGCTGAGGAATTTCATGTGGGAAGGCCTAGGGCTTATGAAAAAGTTTTGGTAATATCTACTGCCAGTGGTGCAGGTCATGCCAGCCTTCCACATTGCCTAGATTGATCGGATTAAACCTCTACTATGAGGTCATTGTTGGATCTGAATCTACGGATTACACACAAGAGGGGGGGGGGGGTGAATTGTGTCTTTTCAAAATTATTACAATCTCTTCAATTTAGACAAATTCTGTCCACTATGCTTTAACAAGATTAAATATGCAGCGGAAAAAGTAAAAGCATGAACACACGGATGTATAGTGGTTCGGGGAACAGAAGGCCCCTAGTCCACTCCACCAATGCTCAAATCCATGAGCTTGGCGATTTTCACTATCTGGTCCTCGTTTCCACAGACCTGTTCACAACTGAGTACAGGCAGTTGACACCTTTACAAGTTTCAGGAAAACACAGCCTTCCTGGTTCAAACACGAACCCACACAGCATAGAACGAGAAGCTGATCACTCAAAAATAAAAAGGGTTTCGATAAAGAAAACACTTCTCCAGTTGTTCTTCACAATTGCAACAGAATGCAATTGACAGTAGATAGATCGTCGTCTTCAAGAAATAAAGATCTGTAATCAAAACAGTTCTGAGTCGATCCAGTTGCAATAGATATTACAAGAAACTTCACAACTTCATAAGCAGTAGATTCACAACAGATAGTCGATGTAGAACACGTGAATCTGCTATCAATATCTTCCTTCGGTAATAAAGGTTTTACACTTCTTCTCGATCACCAGAAAAGACCGCCTTCACACAGTCTCTGTTTCTTGCTCATTAAAAGATCAATCTATATATTTCATACACTTTCCTGTGTATATATATATATCCGAAGTTTCCAAGATAGAACATATATATTCAAATCGGAGAAAATCTTCCGCATAAATAGATCCATGAAAATCTCTTTTAGATTCGCGATATTAAATGAAATAACAGAGCCTTTGTATCTCCCCTGAAGAATCGGCATAAAAAGCTCCGTTTAAATCAATCATTAATCCGTTGAAAATCGTCTTTGATTCAGTCAAAGTCGTGCTTAAGAATCGGCTCGAAATCCGCTTAATAATCCGCCTGTTTGACCAATGCAAAAGGAAATATCGTCTGTCAAAAATATCCCTTCTCCAAACGTAGGGTTGATGACGTGGCTCCAAACGTAGGGTTCACAAACGTAAGGTTCACAAACGTAAGGTTGAACATACATACTTTCTCTTCAGCATTCAAACGTAGGGTTGATCATCCATACTTTGTCTTTCTTCAACTCTCCAAAGAACGTACGGTTGATTATAAAAGTAAGGTTGATGATCCATACTTTTGAGAAACAAACTCAACACTGAAAACTAACGTACGGTTTCTCTTCCATACTTATCCAACAACAAAAACGTAAGGTTCCTTCCAAACTTAATGTTCTTCTTCCATACATTTCAACAACGTAAGGTTCATTAACCATACGTTTCTTTTAACATAAAAAGTAAACTTTTCATCCATACGTTACGTTCATCAACGTAGGGTATGAACAGTGATTCCAGTACGCGCTAAAACTGATCTCGCGCTACAGTGATTCCAGAACGCGCTAAAATTGATCTCGCGCTACAGTGATTCCAGAACGCGCTAAAATTGATCTTGGAATAAATGAAGTATGAAATCTCGTTGTATGAAATAAATAAATAAAATAAATTCCTGCAAAATACTCAACGAAATAATTAGTAAATAATTAAGGGTATTTGTGAGCATCAAAATCATCATAAAGAGACAGAGTATTATTTAAAATAATCTCCCCCTTTAAAAAACATTATTTTGAATTGTTTGAAAACAATACATTGCTCAACAATCTCCCCCTTTTTGATGATCACAAAACCCATAAAATAATAGAACTAATTTAATTGCAATCTTTATTGAAAAATTAGTTTTATAAAATTTTAGAATTTTGAAAGGATTAAAACAATATTTAACTATAATAAAATTTCTCCCTCATAAAAATAAATTTTCAGTTAAAAATAGATAAAAGATAAATGTCGTATATATCCAAATTCTCCCATATATCCAAATTTCTTCATAGGAAACAAATGAATTTAAATGTTGTGTTTATCCAAATTCTCCCCCTTTTGTGATATCAAAAAGAATGAAAAATTACGGATTTGAACACATTCAATATTGCACTGAACTATAAGTAAATGCTATAATTAACTGTGTATGAATAAGTGAATTTGTTATACTGGCTAACTCAATCATAAATCAATAAACAACAAAACAAAAAAAGAAGTAAGAAAAGAATTTTCATTCACAAGCTGTTATATATAAACGATTGTGATATACAGAGGAATCAAGGTTCATAGATAAGACAGAGAAAAAGGTGTCTATCTCCTTTGAATCGCGGACTTTATCTCTTTAAACTGTTCTCTGAGCCTCTTCATCATCCCATCTCCTAACTTGATGATAAGATCTTTGTTCTCTTGAGTCATATGAATATCTTCAATCAAATTAACTCTGAAAAACTCATGCATTCCTTCTTCTTTTTCAACAAAAAGAGCCAGTTTTTCTGATAACTGATTCAAAAGAATCCTAATCGGTTTCTCTCCAGATGTCAACTGATCCACTAAAAATCTCTAATTATCTAGAAAAACTGACAAAGGGGCACTATTACACTGAAGATCGTGTAATCTGTCACTCATATTGCTCATTGCTCCAGTAATTTCTTGAAATTTCCGAATCAAATCAGGTGAAGAGCATGATACACTCACAACACTGTTTGCAACAGACTCAAATTTATTCTCCATGTAAATCTTTAACTCAGAAAAATCATCTTTCTTTACCATCTATGATTTTAACTGATCAACAGCATGCAGCATATCAGTCTTAAAAAAATCTACTTCCTGTCTTGAAACAGTACATTCTTTCAGCTTCTGAAACTTCAACTGCTCTAAGTTCAGAGAATTTCTGAGACTAACATTCTCAGATTCTAACTGAGAGATACGCTTGTACAACTCAACAACTTCTTCTTTTCTCGAATCAGGGGCACCCTGTGCTCGATTCTCATGTCCAGAATTAGGTTGATGAAGCAGGGCAAGTGGTAAGGAATCTGCATCTGACTGTTCTTTGTCCTTGTCCTGACAAGGTTGATCCACTGAACTATCTTTTGAAGCCTGAAACTCTTCCACTGAAAAATCTTCCTGAAGTACCTCTGTATTAGCTTATAAGTATGTTCATCACGAACAGTATCCTCTCTGACTTCTACTGATTGGTCAAGAACAATATTTTCATGTAAATCTTGAGGTCGGGCCACTTCTTCACCAGGCATTGCCTCCATAAGTTGTTCTTGTTGAATTACTTTTTCAATAGCCACAGCAGCAGATTGAGGTTCTTTTTGAGTTTCTGTTTGAGCTGCTGGTTCCTCTATCGGTGCAGTCTGCTCCACAACAGCTTCTCTCAAAAATGAATAAGAAATTAACGGTTCAGAGGATTTCAAGGCAGGAGAGATAATTTCTTCATCAATTGACCTCTTCCTTCTATATTGAAGTCCTTATTGACTTCTATCTTCCTCAACTTCCTCCATCTCAAAACGAATTCTCCTTGCCACTGTACTAACTCTTGATTCTGCTTGTCCCTCCTTGGACTTAGCCGGTTGAGCCTGAGCACTCTCCGAGTTTTCCTCAGCTCCAACAGGTAAGAGTTTTCCTTTAATTGTGCTCCAGAAGTATCCTACTTTTCTCAAAGTTCCAGCATTAAAAACATTACTGTGGTGACATTTCACCCCAGCATCTACCAATCTGATCATTCCTCTTTTAAACAAAAACAAAGAAATGAACCTTCCATAAGGGAAAAAGGTCATTCTTGCTTCACTCTGACAGCAGTAACTCAGATATCTTATCATAAACCGAGGAAAATTAAACTTAATATCACATATCAGAAGATAAATTATGTACATGTCAGGGTATAGGATTTTCTCCATCTCAGCCATTCTTGGTGCTAAACCAGTCTGAACAAATTTTACCAAAATTTTCTGATCGGGCTCCAAATCCTTAATAAACATCTTCTTTATCACTCTGGTTCCAAACAGAAAAGACATAATGTCTTCAGACTTATGTACAGAATCTCCAATATTCCGTAAATCGAAATGAAAAACTCCTTCATGAGGGAAGTTAAGAATTTGACTTATCTCTACAGATGATATTGAAAAGTCCTTATCCTCTATTTGAGCCAATAAACTATCCTCTGTATCTCCAAGGCTAAACTGAACAGTTCTAAAGAAATGTCTCATTTCTGCCTCATATAGAAACTCAGAATTTTCACTATTAAAAGCTTGCTCAAGGCTTTGGAATGACAACGCTTGCTTCAACAGTAAATTAGTTTCAAACAGCCACTCTAAATCTATGACTTTACCTTGCAGTATTTTCCGACTAACCACCTTAGGTTTCTTTGCAGCACTGCTCTCGGCTTCATCTGGATGCTTAGTCTTTGCCATTCCAACAACGATTTCTGAAGGTTCGTAAGTTTAGGGTTTGAAGATTCAGAAAAGGGTTTTGGAGCAGATGTGCGGTTTTAGGTTTTCGAAAGGGTTTCCGAAAAAGGTGAAGCAGTTTAGAAGGTGAAACGGTTCTGACAGCCTTGATTCCCGTGTAATCACTAATCATTACTTTTATTTAAAACAAAATAAAATTACTTATAGCGGGAAACAAAAATTAAGCAGAATTCGAAAACAGAATAAGATTTAAAAAAAACTATTTAAAATTCAATAAACCTAACTCCCCCTTAATAAATTCAAACCTTGCCGTGAGAAGTTGTTTAGTAAAAATATCTGCTAATTGATTTTCTGTATTTACAAATTCTAAAAATATATCCTTTTTAAACACATGATCTCTTAAAAAGTGATTTCTTATATCAATGTGCTTAGTTCTAGAATTACTAATAGGATTTTTTGAAATATTAATTGCACTAGTATTATCACATAAAATAGGTGTATTATTGAAATTTAATCCAAAGTCCATAAGAGTGTTTTTCATCCACAACACCTGTGCATAGCAACTACCTGCAGACACATATTCTGCCTCGGCTGTTGACAGGGCAACTGAGTGTTGTTTCTTACTAGACCATGATACTAAAGACTTACCTAAAAAGTGACATGTTCATGAAGTACTCTTTCTATCTAATCTACAGCTTCCAAAGTCAGCATCTGAATATGAAATTAAATTAAAATCAGAGGTTTTTGGATAAAGCAGAGATTGATAAATAGTACCTTTTAAATATCTAAAAATTCTTTTAACAGCAGTTAAATGGGATTCTTTGGGATTTGATTGAAATCGAGCACAAAGACATACTGAATACATTATATCTGGTCTACTAGCAGTAAGATATAACAAACTACCAATCATACCTCTATATAACTTGTTGTCCACTGATTTTCCAGTTTCATCCAAATCAAGTTTTATATTAGTACACATAGGAGTTGTAAATGGCTTTCTGTTTTCAAGTCCAAATTTCTTAAGTAAATCAGTAATGTATTTGCATTGATTTAAAACATTTCCAAAATCTTTTTGAAATATTTGAAGACCCAAAAAGAAATTTAATTCTCCCATCATACTCATTTCAAATTCTTTTTGCATTAATTCTGAAAATTCATGACAAAGAATTTTATTGGTTGATCCAAAAATTACATCACCAACATAAATTTGAACCAACAAAACATTATTTTTCACAGTTTTCTTAAAGAGTGTTGGATCTGCCAGTCCAACAGTAAAATCATTTTTCAAAAGAAAAGAACTTAGTCTTTCATACCAAGCTCTAGGTGCTTGTTTAAGGCCATAAAGATCTTTAGTAAGTTTGAAAACAGAATCTGGTTTTTGAGAATTTTCAAAACCAGGAGGTTGCTCAACATAAACTTCCTCCATTAAATAACCATTTAAAAAGGCAGATTTAACATCCATCTGAAATAATTTAAAATTCATATAAGATGCATAGCCTAAAAGGATTCTAATGGCTTCTAACCTGGCTACAGGTGCAAAGGTCTCATCATAATCTATTCCTTCTTCTTGATTATATCCTTTAGCTACTAATCTTGCTTTATTTCTAGTTATTATCCCTTGATCATCCTGTTTATTCCTAAAGACCCATTTAGTTCCTATTACTGGATAATCATGTGGTCTTTCAACTAATTCCCAAACCTTATTTCTCTTGAACTGGTTCAATTCATCCTGCATTGCTATTACCCAGCTCTCATCATCTAAGGCTTCTTCTATGGTCTTAGGTTCTTGTTGGGATAGGAAAGCAGAGAATTCAACTATGTTTCCAAGGTTTCCTCTAGTTTGAATACCAGTCTCTAAGTCACCTATCACAGATTCTAAAGGGTGATTCTTTAAGGTTCTAGACTGTCTAGGCATTACATTCAAAGGTTCTTCAGTGTCATGTTCTTCTGAACTGGACTGAATTTCTTTTATATCATTTTCAAAATCATTCTTTAAATTCTCAAGTCTCATGTTTTCATTAGAATCAGGTTCATCTATTTGTTCTATCCTTTTCTCAAAAGGATCAGATTCATCAAATTTCACATGAACTGATTCTTCAACAATCCTTGACTTTTTATTATAGACTCTATAAGCTTTGGAGGTTGCAGAATATCCTAAGAAAATACCTTTATCAGATTTTGGATCAAATTTACCAAGATTATCTTTGGTATTCAAGATGTAAACCTTGCATCCAAAAACTTTAAAGTAATTTACTTTAGGTTTTCTGTTATTCCATAGTTCATAGGGTGTCTTTTTCAAAATAGGTCTTATTAAAATTCTATTCATTATATAACAAGCTGTATTAACAGCTTCTTCCCAGAAATATATAGGTAGGCTATATTCATTTAACATAGTTCTAGCCATTTCTTGAATAGTTCTATTTCTTCTTTCTACAATCCCATTTTGTTGAGGTGTTCTTGGAGCAGAGAAGGTGTGTTTAATACCCTTGTTTGAGCAAAAGGAATTAAATTCCTGGTTCTCAAATTCTCCACCATGATCACTTCTCAATGAGATTATATTAAAACCTTTTTCATTTTGAATAGATTTACAAAAAGCTTCAAATAAACTAAAAGCTTCACTTTTAAATTTCAAAAAGAAAATCCAAGTAAATCTAGAATAATAATCAACTAATACATAAACATATAATTTACCAGCTAAACTTGCTACTCTTGAAGGTCCAAACAAATCCATATGGATAAGTTCTAGAGTTTTAGTTGTAGCAACTTTATTAACAGATTTGAATGATGATTTGTGTTGCTTGCCAAGCTGACATGCATCACAGAATCTGTCATTTTAAAATTTGAGACTAGGAAAATCAGAAACTAGATGTTTCTTAGATAATTTATGTAAAGCATATATATTGCAATGACCAAGTCTTCTATGCCAGATCCAGGATTCACTTATATTATCAGTTAAGCAGTTTACTTGTTGTTTACACAAGGAATACAAATCCAAAGTATAAACATTATCAGTTCTGGGTGCTCTAAACTTAAACAGTTTACCTTTAGAAACAGTACAACTATTGTTAGTAAAATCAACAGTGTATCCATCATCACAGAGTTGAGAGATACTTATCAGATTGTGTTTTAACCCTTGTACATAAAGTACTTTGTTGATTGAGACTGTCTCTGGATCTCCAACTGTTCCAATACCAATAATCTTTCCTTTGGCATTGTCACCAAAGGTGACAAGTCCTCCTTCCTTTCGAGTAAGAGAAGAGAAATTAGCTGATGTTCCACTCATGTGTCTTGAGCAGCCACTGTCCATATACCATATTTCTTTCTTTCTTTGGTGACCTGCTACCTGCAAAGACATTCAAACAAATTGCTTTGGTACCCATATTTTGTTGGGTCCAGGAGTGTTAGAAAGCAGTGATCTGGGTATCCAGATTTGCTTTGTTTTCTTTGAATCATATAGATCATTGGAAATATAAGCTTTCTTAATTCCACATATTTGAGGTTGTCTTAGAAAACAGTTTTTAGCTATATGACCTTTTGTTCCACAGAAGTTACAAATAACCTGTTTAGTGCTAGGAATAAAATAATTTTTGTATAACTTAGGTTTTTCTCCTTTACTTCCAATTCCAAACCTTTCCTTTTTAATTACAGTTTTTCCAAGTATCTCATTTAAGGCGTTTTCTCCTTTTGTAAAAACTAATGCATCCTTTTTATAAGATTCTACTTCATCCTGTAGAGTTTTTATTTTTGATTCAAAATTAATTTTATTTGAGTCAGCAGAGTTGTATTTGTCAATTAATTCCTTATGTTGTTTTAGCAAAGTATTTCTCTCATCTGAAATAGATTTATGCAAGTTCTTTATAGATTTATATTTTTTTTAAATAATGAGTCATACCTTTCTTCAAGAATATTGCAGTAAGCTGCAAGTTTTTTATTTGAGAAGCTTGTTTCAGAGTTTGATTCATTATTTGAGTCAGAGGAGTAGTATGAGTGTACCTCATCAGTTTCAGCCATGAAACACATATTTGCTTTTAAATTGGCTTCCTCCTTCTCTGAGCTTGATTCAGAAGAATTACTTGAGTCTTCAAAAACACTCCAAGTAGCTTTCATAGCTTTCTTGTCTTTCTGCTCATAATCATCTATTTTGAAGAATTTCTTCTTCTTTGCATCTTTCAATTTTGGGCAATCCGGTCTGATATGTCCCATCTTTTTGAATTCATAACATCTCACTTCCTTGCTATCCTTCTTGAAGGATTTCTTGATGTCTTTCTTCTTACTGTAGAACTTTCTGAATTTTCTGGCTAGTTGAGCCAGTTCTTCATCCGAATATGAAGAATCAGAGCTTTAAGATTTAGCACTTACTTCTCTGTTCTTCATCTTTCTATCCTTTTGTTGAGAAGTCACTTTCAAAGCAGTATTTTCCCTTTTTATGTAGACTTTATGCTCATTTACCTCATCTTGCATTTCAGCCTCGTACATCATCAATGTACCAATCAGCTCTCTCATAGTTAGATCTTTAACAGATGTTGATTGTCTGATTGGTGCAGAGATTCCATTCCATCGAGTAGGAAGTACTCTCAGTACCATTAACGCTTGATCAGCCTGCTTGATTGGTTCTCCTAGAGCTGTTATATTATTGACAATTTCTGTCAATCTTCCATTCATCTGAGTGATGCTCTCTCCTTCAATCATTCTGAAAGTATCGAATTTTAATTTAGCAGTTGCATATCTCATCTGTCTTACATTATCTGTTCCTTCATAAGCAACAGCTATTGTTTGCCACATTTCATATGCAGTCGGGCATTGAGATACTCTGTTAAATTAATCCGGTCCTAGACCACAGATGATTGCATTCATAGATTTTGAATTCATGTCATACTCAGCCTCTGTAGCAGCACTCCATGTATCGGGATTTTCAGGAATTTCATAGGGAGTCAGAATCTTTGAATAGACTTTGTAACCAAGAATTTTCAGATAAATAATAATACGTGATTTCCAGCAGCCATAATTATCTCCATTAAAGTAAGGTGCTCTGACCATTGACATTCCCTCTCTCGTATCAGCCATGATACACTATGTATAATCTTTAAATACTTCTAGCTTGATAAGACTTTAAAAATAAGAAGCTCCTCCTTTGATACCAATTGTTGGATCTGAATCTACGGATTACACACAAGAGGGGGGGTGAATTGTGTCTTTTCAAAATTATTACAATCTCTTCAATTTAGACAAATTCTATCCACTATGCTTTAACACGATTAAATATGCAGCGGAAAAAGTGAAAGCATGAACACACGGATGTATAGTGGTTCGGGGAACAGAAGGCCCCTAGTTCACTCCACCAACGCTCAAATCCACGAGCTTGGCGATTTTCACTATCTGGTCCTCGTTTCCACAGACCTGTTCACAACTGAGTACAGGCAGTTGACACCTTTACAAGTTTCAGGAAAACACAGCCTTCCTGGTTCAAACACGAACCCACACAGCTTAGAACGAGAAGCTGATCACTCAAAAATAAAAAGGGTTTCGATAAAGAAAACACTTCTCCAGTTGTTCTTCACAATTGCAACAGAATGCAATTGACAGTAGATAGATCGTCGTCTTCAGAAAATAAAGATCTGCAATCAAAACAGTTCTGAGTCGATCCAGTTGCAATAGATATTATAAGAAACTTCACAACTTCAGCAGTAGTAGATTCACAACAGATAGTCGATGTAGAACACGTGAATCTTCTATCAAGATCTTCCTTCGGTAATAAAGGTTTTACACTTCTTCTCGATCACCAGAAAAGAACGCCTTCACACAGTCTCTGTTTCTTGCTCGTTAAAAGATCAATCTATATATTTCATACACTTTCCTGTGTATATATATATATCCGAAGTTTCCAAGATAGAACATATATATTCAAATCTGAGAAAATCTTCCGCATAAATAGATCCATGAAAATCTCCTTTAGATTCGCGATATTAAATGAAATAACAGAGCCGTTGTAACTCCCCTGAAGAATCGGCATAAAAATCTCCGTTTAAATCAATCATTAATCCGTTGAAAATCGTCTTTGATTCAGTCAAAGTCGTGCTTAAGAATCGGCTCGAAATCCGCTTAATAATCCGCCTGTTTGACCAATGCAAAAGGAAATATCGTCTGTCAAAAATATCCTGTCTCCAAACGTAGGGTTGATGACGTGGCTCCAAACGTAGGGTTCACAAACGTAAGGTTCACAAACATAAGGTTGAACATACATACTTTCTCTTCAGCATTCAAACGTAGGGTTGATCATCCATACTTTGTCTTGCTTCAACTCTCCAAAGAACGTACGGTTGATTATAAAAGTAAGGTTGATGATCCATACTTTTGAGAAACAAACTCAACACTGAAAACTAACGTACGGTTTCTCTTCCATACTTATCCAACAATAAAAACGTAAGGTTCCTTCCAAACGTAATGTTCTTCTTCCATACTTTTCAACAACGTAAGGTTCATTAACCATACGTTTCTTTTAACATAAAAAGTAAACTTTTCATCCATACGTTACGTTCATCAACGTAGGGTATGAACAGTGATTCCAGTACGCGCTAAAACTGATCTCGCGCTACAGTGATTCCAGAACGCGCTAAAATTGATCTCGCGCTACAGTGATTCCAAAACGCGCTAAAATTGATCTTGGAATAAATGAAGTATGAAATCTCGTTGTATGAAATAAATAAATAAAATAAATTCCTGCAAAATACTCAACGAAATAATTAGTAAATAATTAAGGGTATTTGTGAGCATCAAAATCATCATAAAGAGACAGAGTATTATTTAAAATAATCTCCCCCTTTAAAAAAAATTATTTTGAATTGTTTGAAAACAATACATTGCTCAACAGTCATGTAGGATAATATGATGTGGTGACTACAGGAGGGATCTGAGGAACCTCCCTACCTATTCTAGGATTACTGGAGTGCTTTCACATTGAGTCTCAAGTAAATATAAGTCCTCCATAGGGATATGACAGGAATAGTAGGTACGGCCATGTCTGTGATGTCCCATGTCTCTTTTCTTCTAGTGCATGTGGCCTCTCATTCCTTGGTTATATGTAGGGAACATGTATTATGATGAATTTTAATCATTATATACGAGTTATTAAAATTTTATAACATTTAAAACCACAAATATTAACTTTTAATAAGATGAGGATCCCATATGATGGGGAACCATCAATTTTGTAGATACTGAAAGAAAGAAATTTGTAAGGGTCAGAGCTTATGTCAGAGAATAATATGATTCTTCTTATTCTATTTATTCTTGATTTTGGTGATCACTTCCACCATTTATAGGTATTTATGATGTCTAATTCTTCGGTGGGGGAGCTATTTTGGTTCTTGATAACAATGCTTTAGGGGCGGCATGATCTTGATCAACTGTTTTTCGAGTTATATTGTTTTCAAACTTTTGCAGCGGCCTTGTCGGAACTCTTTTCCAACAATATTCCTCTTCTCACCGAAGAATAGTTACACATGCCACGTACTCTAGAGAGTTATCTAATTCCACCGATCTAGAATTGAACATGCCTTAAAGGATGAATTTTATGATGAAGAAGTTCTATATATTATAACCTATACTTCTATGGTATGGGTAGTATTCGAGATGCTCGGTGAGGTTGACCTCATCATGTTTCCTAGGTTGTGGATGCTTGATCATGATATTGTCCATGGATACCAAGAACTTATATAGGACTTGTTAATTTTGGAAGGAGTATACATTTTTTTCATTCATTCCTAAAATCCCCAACATCCCTGATTTCTCTGTCCTTCTGGACAAGGGCGATTTTGTTGTTGCCACCGCCCGACAAGAGGTTCTAGGTGGTTTGAAGCATACCTGGGTTCATGTATGGTATCTTCCCATGAATTGATATTGACATATATAGATTCTATTATTCCAATAAGTTTCCCCTATGATGTGCGAATGAGTCATGTTTTATAGCGGGTTCACTGAATATCCTCTTCAAGACATTGGGTTGTTTCAATGAAAGCAAGAAACCCACAAGGATACTTTATGGGTATCTGTTGTGTTTGTAACTCATTCCAGATATTTTCAGTATAGAGATCCAGTAGTTTCTCCAATAAGAGAGGGATTTTGAGAAAATAGTTTAAACATTTCCACTTAGCTATGAAATCTGACACCCTCCCTTTCTCTCATCAATTGTAGTTCATTTGTTCGATGATCATTGTTTTTTTAGTGTGAAACTGAATTGATAGAGTAACTAATGATGAAGGTATTCCCATCCTATAATGGATCCTCCCGACATGATGTTATATTAAACAAAGGTTGGACCTATCAGATTCTATATGAAACACCTCACCTTTGTTTTCTCATATTCTTCTAAAGGATCCATCATCATTCCACATTAGGATACAGAGTGTGTGAGTTGTTTTTTGATGTCTCCTACAACATCAAAGGTAGAGAAGGTAGGATTCTCGAACCTGGGTCCCAGAAATGTGTCTTCTGCCTAGTCGGGATATAGCTCTCTCTCAGGATGAACATGTGAACATCACCCTTCCATGGATCCCATTTGAGTACTTAGGGACTTAATTACATTAAGAAACACTAGGGATAAATATTTCTAATCCTCCTCCCATCTACAGTGAGTGTGTGGGGATCCATTAGGTGGCCCCACTTTCATCTCCTAATAATTTTTTATTCATCCTAATACTGAATGATCTCCCTGGAGAGGAATAGGTTTTCACTACAATAGAGATATGTCATGATAATTTTTTCACTTTTTCAATTACGTATACTGTCAATCTTGATTTGGATCCAATATAATTATCATATACATCTCTTTCTAGATGATCATATATAAGAGGGGTAATATTTATCTCTGTTTGAATATGATACCTAGTGGGAATATTTTCTCTTAGTAGCTCCTCATTGAGTTAACAGAGAGTTCTTATTTCACTATCATATTGGGAGAGTCATTCCACTATGGATAATATATCAACTCTAATTTAAAGACATTAGAGGTGGTTTTCAACCGCCTCTAATTTATGATATTAGAGGGGATTTTTAACCCTCTATAATTATATAAATTAAAGGGGGTTTTCAAACCCCTCTAATTTAATACATTAGAGGTGGTTTTAAAACACCTATAATTTAATACATTATAGGGGGTTTTGAACCCCCAATAAATTATGATTTTATAGGGGGTTCTTAACCCACTATGAATTTGATGATTAGAAATAGTTTCACATATCCCCCATTAATTTAAACAGAAAATGAATTTATATGGGGTTTATGGACCCCTCTAAATTTGATGATTATAGGGGGTCGGCATAACCCCATAATTATATTGAAAATGAATTTCTAGGGGTTTTTCACCCCTATAATAACCCTATATTTTGGTAGTGTGTCCTGAATCCTATCATGAATTGATGATCCAAGGGGTGGAGTTAGTGGTTGATATTCTCTCAGCCTAGTGGTACACCTCATCTCCTAGACAGATTCTATGGAAAATGCTACAATGACTTGTTTGATGTGGCACAACTATACCTATATAGGATCAGGGTGTGATAATATCCCATGATGAGAATGATTCTTTAAGGTAAGTTCTCTAGATGATCAAAACTTTGGTTTTTGTGTGAAAAATGTGTTCCCATTTCATTGAGGGTCATAGTTTGATTTTTATTTTTTCTATCATATCAGTCCATTTGTGATGTATGGGAATCCCTAATTAAAGGGAATTCTTTTATAGTGACCAACTGGACCGAGATTTTCCTAGTACCCTAAGTTTGATAGAGGATATAAAATTATAGGAAAAAAATTAGAGGGGTTCTGTTGTTCCAGGGGTGCAGAAATGGGAGATGCTCCATACTATCCCCATCCTCGAAAAAAGATGCATGAAGTCGCATTAAAAATATATTTTTGAAGTGTCACAATGAAATGGTGACATGAATGTTGTAGATTTTCACTTATGGTTTTCAATCCCATTCTATAAAGATAGAGGATAGGTCTAGATGAAAATTGAGTAGCATGATTTTAGAAGGGTGAAACATGTATCCTAGATAAGGGAGATTTTGAGCCTTCAGTCTCTGATGAGTAAGCCGCATATTTTGGCGTAGATAAGGTTTGAACTCCTTTTCTAGCTAATATTGGTTCTCATTGTCAAATGTTTTGAGGGTCCAAAACATGATGGGGAGGTTTTTTCCAACTAAATCTCTCGATATGTTGAAATAGTTCTTCTCTTCATCATACATGCCCACCTCCATCTGATTATACGAGAGAAGATGGATCTAATGGTCAGCTTATGTCGAGAGTGGAGTGTTGCTATAATTTGTTGTGGAACCATATGCAGTTGACCCCAATGTTTCAAACACATATATACATAAAGGCATCATGGTTTTGAATAACTCTCTATATGGTTGTATCTCGGGAAGGGAGTATTTTCTTGTATTTGGGAGATATCACTATGGGGAGGTAGAGCATGGTTCATGTTATAAGTACAGTCCCTACGATCTATATCCACACTACCATGAGAAGGATGATAACAACAATTAAAATATTATTCGTTAGTGGAAGAGTTAAAATACCCTTTTGGTGTTTGTAATGTGTCTTGAGCAACCTCAAGGATACAAGAATTAAGAAGATTATGAATATGTTCCATCTTCTTTTTCATGGTCGGAATATGATGATCTGCCTTTTGAAATTGTGTCGGGATATTATCCTGGTATATGATATCTTTCGAAACATTCTTATAATTTTCTAGTATTGTGGGAATATGCGTCTATTACTAAGAAGCTGTTAGATAATGAAAATAAGTTGTATTTCTATTGACAAGAATCTAACTCTTTCATGAGTCATGTTCTATTCTTGCTTGGTGACCCTCATTCAAGATGGGGGTATGAGCCCGATCATGAGAATTTGGGATATGTTGATGGTTATTCTTGGTAGGAAATGAGCTTGGATCGAGGCATGTGACACTCTCACCTGGAGATCCTCTATTGAAAAATGAATATGATTCTGGTTCTAATATGAATTCCCCATTGGAATATGATAAAAAAAATTAGGAATGGGAGAATGGATATGAAGATCCTCTTATATTTCCTCAGAATGATACGGGTGTAGTCATTCATTAGAGGAAGTAAAAATATGAACATGGAATATGTGATTAGCTGGAATATGCCAAGTCGATTTACTAGTAGTAATATGATCTTATCCCAAGAGTTGGGCCATTCTCCCTATGTCAACCAAGTAAGAATGGGGATATATGCTTGACCTTAGGCATTTGGAGTATGCCGCTGAACTTCTCAAGTAGGAATATGAGAAAATCTATGGAGGTATTTTCCCTATCACATGGTGATTATTGGCCAAAATAGAGATGTGAGCCGAGTATTAGGCCTTTGGAATATGACATCAAAATTTTTCGACAAGCATGTTCCACTGACCCGAGTCTTGTGACACTCACACATGGTGTGCCTCAATTGGAATGGGAGTATGAGACCTATCTAATAAATCCTCCTTTATCATAATATAACTATTATCCTTCTGGATGAGAGCACTAATGTGTGATTTATTTGGTAAAACCACTTATTCATAGTGATTATATTGCACAGAATTCCTAAATACAAGGATAGTATTATGTGCGTTCCCCATTATATGAAATAGTGATAAAACATACTGGTGGAGTTGTCTAGGTGTTTCTAAAATATATTTAATATCTAAAAAATGTTTTTTGGGTTATAGGCCTACATATTTTTCTACCCCACTATATACTGGATGTTTTCATTTATTTAAGTGGGAGTATGCACCAAACTCTATCCTTCTTACACCATCAGAATATGTTAATGGCCTTCATACACAAGGGGTAGGGATATACGCTTCCCCCATGTTTACTACCAGAATATTCCCAAATCCATGCTTCAATTGAGTAGATATATGGGCCTACTCTCTAGTTTCTGTCATAATATGTCAGCAAACTTCATCTTTGGGAGAGAGGATATAATACCACTCTGGGGTATCTAATGCATTCCTCTCCCAACATGTCTTCCTTGCTAACCATGAATGGGAATCAGATGTGGTATCCAATTGGGTGGTACCCTTAGCATGTGATTATTGGGTACCAGTGGGATGGTTTTGGTGATGGAGGTTGACTGGTTCCCTCCTCAAGGGAACACATACCGAAAGAGATCCATATTTGGCTTCCTAATCCTCCTTCATCATAGACTAATGGTGCCAGTTGTTTCACATGATGGATAAGCTGCCAAAGTTCTTGGTTGAAGAAACCAGGTCCATTGGTTTAGTAGAATCTTTCCTATATTGATGTAGACTTACTGATTTATGTTCTTGGAGAACCTCATGGGATTCTTCCATGGAATTAATTGTACCATGTCAGTGGTACTCCCATACAACCGTGTTTACCACCCAAAGTTGGATTTATCGAGTAGGTGAGATCGTTTTGTGACCGAAGGGGGTCATAACCATAGTTGATTTACCAGATCGATCGCTAGATTAAGAAGTCTTTATCTCTAATTGGGATGTTTATAATAGTATTTGTAGTTGTGAAGATGTAAAAAACAAGATTACTGATTAGTGAAATATCGTATGAATAATATGATCAATCATATAGGAATGGTTAAAAATTGATATTTTTTCCCAATTCATCTGTTCTACTCATATGAACTTATCAAAGTGAGGATGGACTTATTTTGTGATAAATCAATTTACAATGGACTGAATATAAGATCATCCAGTCTTACTACATTATTTGTATAAGGTATGAAAACCAAATTGGTCTAATGTAGGATTATTCTATCATTTGAGAGATTAAAATCAATATTGTCATTTTTTGCATATGGTATATATAAAAAAAGTCTTCAAGGATAATAAACGGTCATTCTTTATTAGATAAATTCATGTCAGGTTCATAATTTTTTGTTTCATTAAGAAAAGTAACATTATTTAGAACCTTTATTGATGTGTTTTTGGTTTTAACTGATGGTTAATTGTGGGGGTGTTTTTTATGAACAATCTGGATCATGGTGTATCCATTATAACTCTTATTAGAAACTCCCAATGGTTTTTCATCCATAACTGGGTATAAACCTAATTTTCAAAGTTAGGCGGTCATATATGTTTCAAGCCCAATGATTCTTGGGGACTCGAATTGGTTGAGAGGAAGGGAGGTTGGGGTTATCACACCCTTGGGGGAGATTATTTCCTACCCCAGACTCTATTATATATATAATATGTGTTCACTTATCTCTCTTTAAACTATTTAAGGGATCAATTACCAAAAAAATGATCATGGGTTAAATCTCATTCATATGAAAAAGAATAGGTTCTATTTAGTGAATGAATCTATATGTATATGAGGTTTTTCATCCATTTTAAAGTAATGAGATTTTTTTCATGTGTTGAATCTATATAACTAGGACCTTCGGAATGAGTTTCGATGCAAGGAGGTGTTTAATATTCTGAGGTGGGATTGATCTGTTATGATACATCTTACATATCTTGGTGTTGGCCGAATTAAAAACCCACAATGTTTGATGAATCCCTGAAGATTAACATCATGTATATAAGGATTATATTTGTGTTCTGAGTGATTATGTCTTTAATATTGAATCCCATAGAGATTTCCTACATATCCTAATTAAGGTGAGAATCCTAGTCGTCATGGTTCATTTATGAATTCAGGACTATCCCCATGGTGGATTTCCACATATGGGGGAGTTTTGAATCATGTCATTTATCAGGTACTTGAAACTAATAGTTCCTTCGTAGTATGATATTTATTATGCGAATGATATGATTAGTGGAACTCTCTATGCCTATGTGAGTAATGCATGGTGCAGGAAACAAGGGATAAAAATTAATCAATATGACTATATATGGGTGTGGTAATTATATTCTCCGACATCACATAGGAGGTAAATATGCAGCTCAGGACTCAAGGATGAATGTTTCAAGTACTGGTTATGGAGGTAAATAGAGTCATTATTGTTTTCTTTAGTTCTCAGTCCACTGATGGATGTAGTAGAGTGATTGGCATGTGGGAATGATTAGGTCTGGATGGTTAAAATATCATTGACATAAGGCTTTCTTAGAAATGGATATTTATTTGAGCACATACATTATTAATTATTTCTACATATCCTAGTTATTAATGGAATCATAGTTCGTGATGTTCAGTTGATCAGGGCTTTACACACTATGGTTTCACTTGATGACTAGGCATGCTTTCCTATCAGACATACGCTGGTCATCTTCTCGTCTGGATATAGAGGAGAGTATATACCTAGAATATCCAATTATAAATAAATAATCCAATTTTTATTTCTATATTTCTTCACATAAATTGTGTGTCATATCCAAAATTTATTGCAATATCAAGGATGAATTTCCCAAAGGATGTCACAGGAACTAGATAGTTCCTCGTAGAAACGATCACATGATCTGGCTGGCTTGTCTAGAGGGTTTCACATGATCTAACTGACCTGTCCTGGGGTCATTAATAATAGTTTCATGATACATATGGAGGGTGACATGAGATTCAATACAACATGTCATGGAGGGTGTTTCATGTCTTCGGTGACATATCTATAGGGCAGTGCGAGTCTCAGCATACTTGCTGAGAGGTTGTCGCAACAGCTAGTAAACATAGACTAATTCTACCGTGAGACTTGGCTAATCTAAGTGGGTGACTTTATATGAGTTTGTTGATGTATCTAATGTATGTCAAAAGGATTTTTTGATAATCCCATAGGCCCTGACGAGCCTAATGTGGCATGTCCAAGAGAACCATGTGGCCTTCTCTGACCTGTCTAGAGGACTTTGTATGATCCAAAAATCATACCAAAGGAGCATCATAAGGTCTGGGAATCATGTACTAGTGTTTTGATGTGTCTTTTATGGTTCACGCGAAGAATATGAGGGTCAAAAATCATGTTTCCTATTTATGTATTTCACATTAATTATTTATTCTATTTCTTATATTTCAAATGACTTAAATTTATTCAGTGTCATTTTATTTTGAGTGTCATGTGATCTATTAGTTGTGTAGGATATTATTTAAGTGTATTGATAGAAGTCCTTTATGTGATCTATTAGTGAACACTATAATGGTTTATGTGTGGTGCATGATATCCTATATGTTTGCTGGTATATTACCTGATGGAAGACTTGTCAATCATGAGATCATCTACTCCCAGAAATCAACATCTAGTGTTTGGGTGTGACAATTCACCTAGATTAAAAATACCCAACATGATTCTATGGGGATGGGGTGGGATATTTATAGGAATCACCACCGTGATTATTCACCATTTTTTATATTGTATCTTACTTGAACCCATTCTAGAGTTATTGTTGGGTTATGGTTCTACACGTCTTCAAGACCCTCTACTGTGGACTGCTTCTAAGGTCATCACCTAATTTTTAGTGACTTTGATTCCCTCTCATCAATTCCTCCTTTATTGGGTTATTTCTACTTAATGAGGGATTTTCTGAATTATGCAAGAAGGTCAAAGGACATACATATTGTAATATTGACATGTACAAGGGCCTTCTCAAGATCAAATTCATGTTGAAGGGTGTTCAGGAGATGCCAAATTCCTTGATTAAGACATTTCAAAAATCAATTATGGCTTTTCGAGGAACTTCATAGGATCTAGTCGACTTTTTCAGGAGTCTTGCAAGACAGATCTGCAGATTTCCTTAAGCATCGCATGATTTTTATGACCTTGAGAGGCTTAAACCTCCTCCATCTTCAATTTCCATTTTTTACTTCTGAATGGTCGAGGGTCTTGTAAAATTACATGATTAATGTCAAATACAATTACTCTACCTCTTGAAGATACACCACATGACCAGTAGTGGTCTTATAGAGATACATGGTCATTTTGGGTAGAAATCCAACTGTTTATCTTTTAGGATCCAAAGTGGGGGGGGGAGGAGGTTTCCTAGGCATGCCTGAGGCCTTTAGAACATTAAGGATGAAAATACGAAGGTCTTTCATGAGATGAGGAGATAATTTCACCCGGATCTCGCAATGCCTTGTAGGCTTACATGGGAATATTTCATGTTTTTTATGTCTAGAATTGGCTCTCATGTACTCCACTTTTATTTCCATTATTTTATTATACAAAGTATTAGGGTTCTTGCGGGTTTATTTGAATGTCATTGAGGTTATACATTCTCTTCTATGTTGATGTATCATGTGACGTTTTAGACTACAAGGGGCCTCGACCTTTTGAATATATTCTTCCCAATTTTCCGTGGATTTTTGAATGGGTTGTTAGGTGCTTAACACTAACAAACCGTGTGGCCTAAGGATCTCATCCAGATATTGAGACATGGCCATTGTATTCCTGAGGATCATTTTTATTAGAAGAAGTATTTATTAAGGGTGGATTCATAGGACCTGCAGCAGGCTATCCGCTGCACCCAATTCCTCCCCATGACCCTATGATTTTCATACGATCACAAGTATCATGGAAGATTACATGATCCATGATATTTTTCCACCATATCTTTCCATTGATTTTAGGAGTAAAATAATACCTATATTCTGGTGTTCCTTTGTTAATTTTTTGCCACTTATTTGTAGGGAATCAGCAATGTGTCCTAGATAAATTTTCCTTACTTTATGATATAGTCGATCACATCACAACAATTATTATTGAATCATGATTCTGTAATCTTGTTAATATGTATTACTAGTTTGGAATATCATGACACTATGGATAAAATTGTCTATGAAATTAGTGCCATAAAACTATGAAATGATAATGGGTTGTGGAATGATGGTGTTTCTTGTGGAATAAGAATAATGGTTGTGGAATGGATGATTTTTACAATAATGAATCATATTCATAATGAGGCACTTATTTATTGTGTTATATTGATTATTCATGTGGTGTAGTGTGATGATATGAATTTTATCATGATAGGGTTGAACCACAAAATATGACACAACATTACATAAGTCCTTCATAAAAAAATTCTTCTTTTGTCTCTATATTAGTTTTTGTAAAATAAATAACATATCATGATAATATATCGATGAAAATTTAATTGGTGTGATATGTGTGTCTATCTAATACCATTTTGGAGGTTATAAAAAATATTTCAAATATTTCTCAATAATGTTATCTTTAAGGATCTTACATGAAGAGGAGAGCATACTCAAGGGTTTTTTACTCCTTTTTTCGGTGGTAGAGATAGCGTTAGGTGATGTGAATGTTGATAAAGATCATTACTCCCACATATACATGGGGTGTGGGTCCTTTATAATTTTGGAATGGGGTTAACACTCCCTTATTCCCAATAAGGCATGGGTCGACCATAGGGTTGATAGAGTTAGGTACTCTCGGGATCAACATGACATGATTTGAAGGGTTATGTGTCCTCTATCAAAAAAAATCATGTACACCCTTGTTCAATTATCTATCTTAATTATTTTTAAGTCCTCCATCTGATTATTTTATTCCCTTGACCGACACAGATTTTATAGTTTAGCACGGTTCCTCCTCTATAGTTAGTGAGATAATGTGTCATTACTAAGATGGGTAAATGAGATTATACACTTCCTTTTTGGGATGATTATTATATAGTTGGGATTTATAGAGTGGGAACAATTTCCACATTATAGGATCTCTAACTATAAATAATATTTGGTTTTTTATATTTCCTTTATGTTTTTAAGGTGACTCATGCTTTTATTTATCCGTTGTTGTTTTAGGGGAATTATACTAATTTTTTATATAATCACCCCTAAATGAGATATTTTCTCACACATTTCTTATCTTATAAATGTGATGGATGGTTTGGTTGTGATATTGATGGACATGGTATTTGTAGAGTGAGCACATGGTGATACTCAATGATAATAGTTGAAGGTGTGGTTCATGTTCAAGAGTTATGCATTGGGGATTCAATTTCTTTTTTTTGGTTGTGTTTTGTTAGTTATACCGTTGGGATGTCAGGTCTTTGTTTAAACCTTCATTTTTATATTATTACCCTTTATTGTAAATTATGGATGAATAGTATGTTTCTCATTAATTTTATATATTATAATTAATAATTTTTCTTATCTTTCATTATTATTCCCTTTATTGAGAAATGTGATTTTATACTAGTGTATTTGGATATGGTCTCCCATATTTTTTTGATATGATTATTATGTACTACTAACTTGTGCCTTGGAAATTGTAATTAGTATTGAGGTATCACACTCGACATATTTGCAGCCTAGCTGGGGTCTTTGTGGGTTAGGTTGTGAAGATTGGTATAGAATGTGTCTATCTTGGTGAGGGATTTTGTAGTTTCTCATAATATAAATTTGTTTAAGTTAATTTTGGGAATCATTTCTAAGTGTTACTGAGTTATGAACTCAATATAGTGAACCCTATATTGATGTGGTGTCCTCTATATCTATTTTTCAATAAAAATATCTAAGGAACTTGTTACAGGGAACATGTAAATGGTACATGTATCAAATTGAAAATGGTTCATTGACGTCTATTCACTTTTTGAGTTATCTCCACAAATATATATTAATGATTTTGGTTCATCATTCGAATTACAAAATACTACAACATATATAGATAGTTAGTGATAGTATGAGTGGAAAACTCAGGAAGAGGGTGGATAGAGTTTACAATTTATTTTCTATTTAAAAAATTTACAAACCAAATCCCCCTATTTGATAAAATCACCAAATAAAAAAATATTTGATATATATATTTCTATCCTTTTAAAAATCTATCAAAATATTAATCCCATCAATGATAAAATACTTTGGAAAATACTTTTAAATTTTGAAACTAATATACTTATATAAAACACATTATATAAAAACTAGTTTATGTTAACAATAAGAGTATAGTATTTTTCATAAATTATAGATATATCCTAATTAAATTTGAATATAATGAAAATGAAAAAAAAGATAATGATAAGTAAATCAAGTCACCAAAACTATATAACATCATAATTTAACATGGGGTTTGTTCTCAAGTCCTGACATCATCCCCTCTACATAGAAATCAAATGTTTCCAAGAAGTTTATTATTTAATGAAATGATCCGAAATATTGATTAGGTTTCATAAATAAAAGTACACAAGGATGTATAAGAAAAATCATATTCTATGGTTATGTGTGGGATAATTGAAATAAAATAATTTCATGCATGTAGTCTATGAAAATAATCTTCTTAAATGGTTTTACATCGGATCACAGTTTAGTATGATGGAGAGAAAGTCACATAAACTATCTAGTTTAGTATAGAATTAGGTACTTAAAATTTAGAAAAAATTGCAGAAATAAGGTTTTAAAAACAAGTAAAATATATTATCATAAATAATTAAAAAATTTAGTATTATATATTTATATGTTATTTTATAGTTTCTTCATCTCTTCTAAAAATATTCATATTATTTCAAATAGATTCAAAAAAAAATTCATATGTTTTCAATATGTCTCATAAAATATTTTATATGAGAACTATTTCATAGATGATTAAAAATAGAGTATGTTCTTAATTTTTTTTCTTGGAAGAATTTATGAATTAATTTGTTCACATGAGAGAAACTGTTTCATTTTCTATTCCCATTTTCATTCACTTTTATTCTATCTGGTGCTATTAACTAAATATTATATGAAAAAATATCCATTGAGAAGTCATCACGAAGATCCTAGTATTTTTTTCTAATAAGTCTGGTTTATTAAATGCTTCTAATGGAATTTATTTTTCATAGGAATTTTTTTGGATTTATAATTATAATGATATAATAAATAATATTTATCTTTTAGAGAAAATAAAATATTGTTTTCAACATCAGCATCCATGGGGGGGGGGGTTAAATTAGATATACCATTTCATCATTCTAAAATATCTTTAACGCATGGGTAAAATTATTGTTAGAACTTTTGATAGGTTTTAAATTTGAAAATGTGTTCTTATGTTCGAACAACTGATCTTTTAGTCTATAATTTTCTCATTTTGGATGATATTTAATACTTATGGTAGATTCTATAATTTATTTCATTTTCAAATTTTATAAAGGTCAGTGTATTATGTAATATCTTATAGTCACATGGTAATTTTCGTGTTCATTTAATTAAACTATTATATATACATTCAACCATTTGATTTTTAGTCAACCATTTCCTTTTAATTTTTATTATGACAGAATCTTGAGATAGTGTATAGTCATTCATTTCTTATTACATTCATTTATTTCCATTTTCATATAATTTCATTGGGCGATCACATATATGATATGGTCATTTCTATAATTAAAAAAAGTCATTGATATTGATTTAAATTTCACACAACAAATAATTGATGTGAACAAACATAAACATTATTTGTGATTATTAAAATAAATAATTTATAAAACTAGTTTATAAATCTCCCAAATTTTATGATCACAAATTATAAAACAAATAAAATAATAAAAATAGTAATTATTATAATCTAATATAGCCATACACATAATGGATAATAAAAATGATGAATTAGATCAATATATCTCCCCTTTGAGATTATCAAAATTTATTAAGAAAGGGTGAATTAAGATAAAAATTAATGCAATAGTAGTTTAACAAGTTATACAAAATCTATCATATCCTAATTATAATTTGAATCCTTGGGTATGGAAGGGTCCTTTTTATTCGTAGATCAGGTGTAGGTGTGAAGGGAGGAATAACAGGTGGTCTAGGAATGAATACATCTATAGAGGTAGGGATTATATGGCTATGATATTTGGATATAGTAAGGATAAAATGTCTACTTATATGGATAGGTGAGGTATATGAAGGAATGAAAATTGAGGATGAAGAACTGGTAGAAACCAAAATAGATTGAGGCTGAGGTAGGGAAGTGGGAGCCAATGTGTGGGTACTGCAAATGAACAAACAACGTTCCATGATCCAAGTGATATTAGACAACACTCAGTTTCATGTTCATATAAATAAATAAAACCAGCTTTGTTGGACATAAACTGATTTAGCAGAGTATTCTTGACTAATAACATCTCTATTATACCTTTAAATACAACAATTTGAGGAGAAATTTTCAGATATCTGGTCAAACACCAAAACTGATTTTTAAGATCATACATAGAGTATATATTTTTGAGATAATATAATATATAATGAGTTACTATATCATTTTATTTTATATAATTAGTGGATTATTTTTTAATTAAAGAAAATTTCTTCTCACCGTGAGAAGAATTTTGACGTATTTAATTTTATTTGTCTCCTCTATCGACAAGTGATAATATTTAAACATTCTCAATGACAAATATTTTCTTATATCATCTATCATACTGTGTATAAAAAATAATTATTATGAATAAAAACATTTAATAATTAATAAAACCTACATGCTTAACAATTTAGTAAACGGTTTATAAACACCACCAAATAAATAAAAAATCCAATATAATGTGCATTCATGTAGGAAGAATCTTACTAACATCCAATAAACTCAAAAAATTCCAAAAAATACATAATTAATTAAATTAGAAAGAATATTATTTCATAATACCATCAATGAATAGAAGATACCAATACCCAATCTCTATATTTACTAATCTATCATATATATATGTAAATCTAGAATCCGCATCCTGATAACACACAAGAGATGAATGTATTATAGATCAATAAAATTATAAATAAAAGTGTTCTCATCGTGAATGAAAATTGTGGGTAGATACCTAATTAATTATGTAAAAAAATTATGACACCGAAATTCATATATATCAAAATAATGGAAAACTAAAACATAAATTTAGATACATGGAAAAAATGGTAACATATGTACACAACGATCATCAAAAATAAAAATATTCATGATATATTTTATTAATATTCTAAATTTGTATTATCTTCCACATATATAAATCATTATAATAAACTAATAAATATTATCCAAGAATTATGAAATCTGGGATAATCTTATCATCCCAAAAGATATCTCAGAACTATCCTACATTTTTGGTTTCTGAACATTTTGTTTATTTTGTACCAATTATTTTAATTTTGAATACAATGATATAAATTAAACATAATAACACATTTCAATGAGTTTTCAATAATATTTAAATAATATTTAAATAATTCATACCTCGTATGTCGGATGGTGAGGATGTTGAGCCAACCAAAGTAAAAACTTATCTACATAGTCTCCAGCACTAGAGACCTCCTCTACAGGTAATGGTAAAATAGAATTCAAATCAATCATATCACATACAGATACTTGTACCCTACCCAAATTCATTTGAAGCTAATGTATAGAGTCCCCAAAAATATGAACGACTTCATATCCTACAATATCTACATAGGGATCTCCAATATTGAAATAACATAATAAGGATCGGTCCGAACTAGGAGGTGGAAAATCTGAGTAGGTATATAATTCCCCAACCCCAGAAGCCTAGATCCAGTTCATTATTTTACTACATTATCATTATTTGAAGGAGTAAAATCTAGAATAAACGATTAGTTTAGCATCGTTGGAATGCTAGATTTCAAACATTATACCGATAATACATTGGGATGATAAAAACAAACATGATACCTAATAAAAATAAATAAACATAATCCTTAAAATCTTATTTAACAATTTCTTATTCATAACCATGGGAAATAAAACATAATAAGGGTGAGATCAAATTATTTTTAAGGGTAAATAAAATGGAATCAATAGTGAATCAATGTGTATAAATTAATACTAAAAGGTAAATAACTGATAAAAAATTCCATAAGAATAACTAGATAAGGAAATATCAACATGGAAAGGTAATAAACTAGAATTATTTCCATCAAGATCATTAAACTATGTATGAAATGTATCGATTGATATTTCGATAAAAAATCTCATGGATGAATAATAAATGAATCTAAATGAGTGAAATGCTTAATTACTGGATGCCATGTTTCCTAGGTACATAGAACAAGTACTGTCAAGACCTTTCAGAAGGAAGTTTAAATATTAGTTTAAAGCAAATCCAATTTGTCCAACTATTTCATCTCATGAGACTACCAATTCATTGAGGAGGTATATATAACCGGTCCCCACCCATGTCGTACCAGTCCAAACCATTCTTTGTAATCATGAATTATATTCCTTGTGAAAATATATGCATTGAATATACTATATGGATTTATCTTTAATACCCCAATGGAATATATGTTTCTATAAGGTTTATTGACATTAATTTATGTAAATACCATGTAAATTTCATAAAAAACATGAGGGAAATGACATTTTTAATATTCCATAGTGTCCCATACAACATTGAAACATTTAAATCATAAAACTTATGAAGGGATAATATTAAATGAAATCTATAATAATATGATTGTAAGTATATTGATGATATAACATGTTTTTTTAAGTAAATACACCAAATAAAGTTGAATTTGTGCATAATAACAAATAAGTCTTAATGGAATGTGAATTGAGTCAAAATCACATACCTTAGTGTTCCCTTCATTGTCTGGTTTTATCATCATTTATAGTGGTTTCAACTATTTTACTAACATATAATAGAACCAAAATCATGTTTATAATATCATATTTTAACTTATTACTGTATTTTTTACCCTGTTGTAGTACTCTTTCATTATTTTAGCTATTTCGGGTGTTAATTGCCTTATTTTATCAAGTATGTTATTTTTTGTTACACGATGTTCCACTTTCTTAAAAATGATTTTATATTCTCTAGAATGTAAAACATGATTTAATTATCTTGTATATTCATTACATATGTGTTTTTATTAGTCCATAATATTTGGATATAATAAATGAACTACATCATTCAGGGAGATGATATATCATACATACGCTTGAACACTACTTTCATTTCATTATCATATTAAAAGAATGAAAATTAAAGGATACATATGTATATTATAATTAATGTATCATATATATGTTATATGTTTTTATTAAAATAATATGTAACATGTTCCATGTATAGCGTGAACAAATCACATCGCTTCAAGGGGGCGGTAGACCACACTTCCTCAAACAATGTTACTATATTTTGGAAAAATGAAATGTATAGAGGTTTGTGTTATAAAAATATTAAATAATAATAAATATATCATATATATATAATATATATAATATATATCATATATATCATATATATCATATATGATAATATTTTCCATCATAATGGCCACCATGATAGGTGGTAAGGGAAAGATGAACAATCATCGTTTTGTGAGGCAGTAGTTCATCGTACACAGAAACAATATGATACATACCCATTAGATGGAGGTGTGTGTAAGTGTATGTTGAAATCTTTATTTGAAAACATCATATTATATTTATGATACGGTTTTTTGTTATACAATAGTGTAATATTTAGAGGTTTGGGAGTGGATCATGGAAATGATACTAAAAAACCTGAGAGGCGACACTACCTCTTAATCATGTAACATTTTTTGGTTTATACCAAAAGACATACTTGGAAGTAATTAAAACCAATTGGAGGCATCATTCTCAAGGATAGGAATTTTTGGAATATATTTGAGAAAATAATTTTTAAACCTTAGTGGTTTTAGAGGTGTGAAGAATGGAGAGAGGTTCTAGCCTTTTATAGGGAAGGGAAAGGACTGACTTGGAATTTTTTTATAAAAAGTTTCATGTTGACATGTTCTTACAAAAAAATATATGAAAACTATTAAATCACAATAATTGATGGTTTATGTCCTATATGTGCCCATTTAATGGGTGTTTTACAATTTTCTAGTTTATTTGAGCCCTTAAATTAAAAGTTTTGTCTTGTATTAAGCTTAATTTTACCTTGATATTTGAAACTAAGGTTAATTACATTAACTAATATTTTTGTTCAAAATGATTTAGTCTTACTAGAAATTATAAATTATTTTTACATAAAATATAGAATCCATTTTTCAAAATTCCAATAATTTAAGTGGGATGAATTAATAAAAATTCATCCTATAGGTGGGATGACAATGTGGGTTTTTAAAGTTAAAACGTCTAAATATTTGATATACATTTATAGTTGATTTAAAAGGGAAATTGATCCCAGTGACCTAAATTCTATTAATTGATAAAAATATTATCTTATTAAACTTTAAAAATAATCTATAACATAATTATCCTTATAAATAAATTAGATGAAAAACACTTTTGAATTGAAATTAATTATTATTAACTATTCATTAAAAACATAAATGTTTCAAATAAAATATATCAAAAATTCACCCTAAACGAATTATTATGTTTCTCTTTCAAATATTATGTTTATTTTGAAATATTAAATTAACTAACATGTGAAAATTCATATTTAAAATGTTTTTTCCATTAAAAGGTTATAAATTTTTCTTCATAAAAATAAAAGTTTTTAATGTATAAAATCGGGTTGGTTCTTATATTATGTGTAACAAACCTAATTTATGAATGTAAAAAAATATTTCATTGAATATATAACATAAATATTTCCTTAAAATCATTAATTAATTTTAATTAATTATATTTATTAAGTTAAAACTCCTTGAATTGAAAAAATAATAACATTCTTTTTATATTCAATTTGGTCTTTTCTTCATTTCTCATTAATTGGTTTCCCTTGAAATAATTTTATATTTACATAAACCACATATTTTCATAATTTAGTTAATAATATTCATAAAATTCTAGTTTATATCTGATTATATTAAATAATAATATTTTAATAATATATTATGGTTATTAAAAACATAGTCTTGTGTGTAACGCAAGCCATAGAAGATGGTCATTATGAAGTGTAACACATGCTAACATACTGTTGCGTGAATTGAAAAATATAAAAAAAATCTAATCTATTTTAAATTGTAATTACATTTTAATTTTTTAATATATTATTTCCTCTTACACACTTTGTGTTGCATTCCATACACACTTTTGAATATAAGGTTATTATATTAGAATTTTAGGGTGTCACATTCTCCCAACATTAATTAAATTCCATCCTCACAATATAAACATGATCTTGGAAATATAGGGATCAAAAATAAATAATTATTGAAAGTACCATATCATAAAAAAGATAAATATAACATATTATTAATAAGAGAGAAAGGAAAGTACAAATTTCACGTAACTAGGTTCCCTAATTGGAGAACATATGTGGGAAATGGAAACATTGATATAGAAGAAAAATTCCAAAAATCAAGTTCTGATGGAGAGTTCTAGAGAAAATGATCACATCAAAGTTGTTGAATAAAACACCATAATCCATAGGTGTGAATAAAGGTCATTGATATCATCAAAAATGACGATAATATAACAAATGTTTTTTTTCAAAACCATTTTTTCCTATAGTTAATGAATTATTTCACTCTTTATGAATATAAATAAATATACATTTCTATATGCATAATAATTATCTTTTATTACCCCATGAAGTATTTCTAATTCAACACTTAGCACATGATTTATCATCTAGTGAAGTAATACCTTAACCTCTAAAGTACCATCCAATGATCATCTTAAACCATTTTATAAACGGTTAACTTTTCCAAAAAATTATGGTCCAATCACTTCTAAAGGAGAGGAACTAAATTCCCAAAATGTACTTATCCTCAGTGTTTAATCAATATGAAGGAGCTCTAAATTTTCATATTCCAAACATGTTAATACCATCATAATTTTTCCTCTTAAAATATGTTAATAAATTAGATTACCGTTAAACCTTATTAGAAACATGAATTCTTACCTATTCCTTCAGTAAGACTTGTTATTGGATATATTCCTAAAATACAAATGTGTTTTAAACTCCATTAGATACAGAATAGGCCACTTGTTGAAAAATAATTATTTAGTTCTAAGGTATTATGAACTTATCAAAATCAATGATTTCAACATCATTATATCCATATCATGGACATATTAAGGGTTGTATTTCCCTTAATCATGTGTTTTCTAATTTTTTTTCTTTCTACTGAATATCTCTTTTTGGTGCCACACATCATATGATCTCAAATACTAATCAAAAAAGTTTTAGATTACAATCCATACATTTTTCATAAATTATATAATGAGAACACCACAAAAAAATACTTTTACAAAATATGTCACATATCCAAATATAGATGTACATTAATCATTCCAATTATGTTGTGTTAATAACATATTCTTGACCTTGATCCCTTAGATTATTCAAAGGTATATTCTCTTGATTTATAGGGAAATTGATTGCATAGTGACTCATCTCCATGTAGTCGTAACACTGATTAGTATCCTATTTATTATTTCCATTTCATTCTTTTTCTTGGTGACCCTTTTTTCAACACTTATAACAAACTCCATTTACAATCAAGCATTTACTAGGGTGATTCTTTCCACAGTTATTACACAATTTAAATTAATCGAACTTCTTCTTATTCGATGAATTCCCTTTCTCTTGGGGCTTAGAATACCTCTTCTTCTCTTTGTTTACTTTTAACGAATTGGATTTTAATAACTCCTATTTATTAATGGCACATAAAACTATTTATTTATATGATGAAAATTTATAAGAAACTAGTTCCCTTTGTAGATTTGGATTAAGTCCTTCAAATAATTAGTCAATCATACACTTTGTGTTGTGTATATAATATTTTGAAAACCTAGATAACCTTGTAATGGTAGCTTCATAATCTATAGCAATATTATCCTCATTTTTCTTTAAGTAAAGAAACATTATCTTCATCTCAATTTTCTGATCATGAGGGAAGTATTTATTAAAGAACGTATCCTTAAATTTCCTTCATTCAGTGAGTTATCTTTCTTCTTGATCCCTTTTATTATCGATAAAATATCACAATTGATATGTATCATGATTAAAAACATATACTACAAGTTTATCCTTATTTTAAATAAATCTTGATTCCATGAATATCTTCTCCAAAGACTTAACTCATTTCTCAGTTACCATTGGATTAGTAGTCCCACTAAATGATGTGGGATTCTATAACATAATGTTATCCAGCATAGGAGATTCATTCTATGGAATAGGTTTCTCAATTTGATAAAGGTTATTTGTCCTAACCTAACTAAGATTCCATAATATATCCATAACTCTCTAGTTCCAATAAAATCTTTATTTGATTCCACATTTGGGAAATATCTACATTTTTCATGAGTACTTGATACCATTATTTCTTCTAGGAACCATTTCTAAACAATGGCATGCACTGGATTATCTCATAAAGTTGTGGACATTATATAACGGTAATTATGATATATCACATAACATAAATTTATGCATCCTAAATCCTAGATTCAAAAACATTGGTTACTTTGTGGAAATATTTACTTTAGAATCCATTGTAACTTTATGTATAGAGATTATTAAATTTAATGTGTGTATCCCCCGAGAGTGTCAATAGAGGTGAAAAGTAAGGCATGTTGTCATGTACCGGGTTACCCCAAGTCAGGACCAAAATACATTGTTAGAGTTGTTACTCTTAGGTACATATGTGCAAGAACCCCATCCACTTGCAGTATCCAGATAGGTATGTATTCCCAGTAATTCTATCATAATATCAACCTTACCAAAATTCTTGGATGTTCTTGTATACTTATCCTCAATGTCTATCTTAGGGTTTTGCTGCATAATCTATGTTTTCTAAATCTAGTTTCCGTGGTTTATATTAAACTTATTTTCATACCTAATGTAACACCAAAACCCTAGAATCCCCAAGATGATGCATTATTTTATTATATTGGAATGATTATAACGAATAAAATCTAGAAGGACCAGTCATTTTAGTAGTCTTGGATAGCCAGATTACATACATGATACCAATAATACATTGGGAAGTTAACTAAAAACATGATACAAAATAATAAAAATAGCTTCCTTAAAAACATATTCAAATATTTATTCTTCATAATTTTTGGAAAGAAAACATAATAAGGGTGTTCTCAATTTCTCAGTATGTTTAATTAAAAAAGAATAAATAATGAATCAATTAGAATAAATTAACAAGGATAGGTAAATAAATGATAACGCCTGCCATTCCAATACATAGATATGGAAATATTAACATGTAAAAGTAAGAAATTAAAACTCAGTCCATCTAAATCAATAAACTTAGAAGTAAATGGATCTATAGATATGTCGATGCAAATCTCATTGATGAATAATAACTAAATCTAAATAAGGTAAATGCCTAATTATTGGACACCATATTGCATAGGTACATGGAACAAGTACCCTCAAGACCTTTCACAAGATGGTTTAGCTATCAACTAAAGCCCCATCTAATTTGGACAACTATTTTACCACATGAGACTACTGATGCATCAAGGGGGTATCTATAATTGGGATCCACTTGTGTCGTACAAGTCCAAATCATTCCTCATAATCATGAATATTGTGCCTCATCAAAATAAACACATTGAATAAAAGAAATTTATTTTTAAATAATACCCCAGTGGAGGATATTTATCAACAAGGGTGGTTGATAATAATGAATGTAAATACTATTTAAATATAATTGAAACTTTATTGAAGGAAATAAAATTTAAAACAATCCAAAGTGTACCATACCACATTGAAACAATTAGAACATAAACCCCATGAAGTAATAATATTAAATGAAACTTATAATTCCCTGAGTTTTAGTATATTAATGAAATGACATGTTAATGTTATGTAAATACACAAAATAAATGTGAATTTTTTCATAAAACCAAATAAGTCTCAATGAAATATAAATTGAGATGAAATACATTACCTTAAACTTCCTTTATTTGTGTGGTATTTATCCTCAGGTATGTCATGGCCCATACCCCGGGGACCATGCTGTGACTACCCCAAGCCCGCCTTCCACAGTCCAGGGGTAGGTGACTAGCATTGGAAAGGTGTATCCCTAAAACATGAAGGCATTTCCTTTAAACCTATAAAAACACACAGTCTAGAATGCAACAAGATGTAACCACGAAGTAAAATTTCTATAGTAAAAGTGTGTATTGAAAGTAATAGGGCTGGAATTCGAGCCCAACTGAAAATATACAATTATAAGTGATAAAAAAACAGATCCTGAGATCATCCAATGAGAATCCTACCTGAAGGGTAGGTACAACTCATCTCCCCAGCTCTCCACATCACCTGTCACTATCACCTCTATCTAGCGTCAGGTCCTAGCTCCCTGAGCCTTAGTCAAGGACGCCCCTCATCTGCACAAGACACTATAAGGTGTGGGTGAAGCAAATGTATGGGAGAGTATAACAACTTAGTAGGGGATTCTGAGACCCTTTAAGGTATCTTAGTAATCCACAAAATAAAACATCACAATAAATACCACAAAGGTAATAACAAAAGAATGATGTAAATCATCAAGCACAAAGAAAAAGGGGCACCTCGCTCTAATGGTATAACTCCATGGTTACTGGGATAGGGATGCATAGTCTTAAAGCTAGATCATCCTATCTGTAGTAACTCTAATTCTAACCCATATAAGTCAATGTATGTTAATCAGTATTGGATGCTAGATGTTGACCCGTATTGGTCACTGGTGATGACCTATATTGGTCGCTGGTGCTGATCCCTATTGGTCCCTAGTGCTGACCCGTACTGGTCCCTCGTGCTGACCCGTATTGGTCATGGGAGCTGACCCATATTGGTCTCTGGTATAGAGGTAGTGATGATTATTCGTACAGCTAGATCATTCCACTCTGGAGTTTCTAATGCTGACTCGTATTGGTCGCTCATCTTCTTCATGTCATAGGACGCCACTAGATTCTCGCATGAAGCACGCCTGATCCTTGGAAGACTCTTCTCTCCAATCCATCGGTCATATTTCAACTGGTATGAAGTCCCAGAAAAATTATACTCAATGGACCGAACCATCATAGGGGTCCCAACATGACCAACGACTAATCGAATGAATTCTCGGTCTGTGAGATATGGGCACTTTCATAAAAAGGTCCTGGTTGGATTCACGTCTGATCCAAACCAATTTGCATGACAAACTCTGTCAAAACTCACTTATATTAACTTTAAAGGGCCTCCTTGTCACAAGGGTACTTATTCCACAGACGGCGCATTGATCAGACGCATGGTCTCTTAATTACACCCCTTTCCATGTAATGGGGGTGATCATACCATGGTTCAGCTAGGCTTAGTTGGGCCTGCCAGAATATGCCAAATGGACCGCTTCCCAAAAGGGGTCCCAACGCCACTGACGACTTTTCCAACAGACACCCGGTCTGTTAGTTATTGGCATTTTAGTGTCGAGGGCCCGGTTGGATTCAGAGTCGATCCAACTCGTCTCTACTCAAACATTCTCCAAAACTCTTGTGGAGTGTCCCAAAAGGACCATCTTCCACTAAGGATTCCAACACCACAAATTGTTCGTCAAATAGACATATGGTTCGCATGTAATGGCATTTTTAATCATTTTTAGGCCCGAAAGGGGTCCGGGACCGGTCCGACTCGACCCCGTCCGGGTCCGACCTAGCCTGACCCAAACCGGCCTGGGATGGCTCAGTTAGGTCAGGCTGTAGAGGGCTCGGCCCGTAGGGCCACAGACCGGACCGGCCCACCTGGCGACGCAGCCTGGCCTACTGGGACGCCCAACACGGTCCTCTGCACGTTCAAATTAGTTGTTCAATTTCACTAAGGGTGGCTCTAGGTGGTGCCACCATGTCACATGTGGAACCCGCAAGAGGTGGTTCATTTCCATATTGTCATGGATTTGAAGCTGCGACACTTCAATGTGGTGTGCGAATGCTCGTCGTCTCCACCTCTGCAGCTGGCCCGAAGTCGGTCGCCTGTCTAGCCACTGTGGCACCGAGCGGCACCGCTCTTCAAACGCATCCGGTAGTTACCGGCCCCTTTCCTCGTCTGGAAGCGCCGCCACAATGGTGTTTCTTTCGTAGTCCACAAAGTGAGCTCTATTGGTCTGTTCTTTCTTCTGGAAATGCATGTGGTCCTCTCGGGATGCCACCGTCTTTTCACGGCCCTCCAAAATGAATTTCCATCATGTTCGTTATTCAGCCCCAAATATTGACAAAGGACAAGTTTAGTTGAGGTTTAAGGCCTTGTTCGTTTTGTCCCATTACCTCTGCGTTATCATTTTAAACATGAGGAAAATTAAAATAAAACAAAAGGAAGAATAATCCCTGAATTTTAGATCCTATAACAACCACCCGCATGCTTTGAAGAGATACAAATCAACCTGTTATTCGGTTGGTATAAATTCGTTATATATTTGAATAACAAGAATAGAGGGAACATCAAATCACGTATACCCCATACCTCAAGATTCATTGGAGGTGTCGTGGTTGCAGTAGGAGGAGCGTCCCCGTTGGATAGATTATTCAGCATTCGTTGATCCCGGATCGTTGCTGCCTGAGCCTTTATCCCCCATTAGTGGATATTACCGCAGAACTCCACCGGAGTTTTCTCGCTTGAAGAATTCATGCCAAAACCCCACCCCGAGCACCATTTAAATAGGAATGGGAAAGGCAATCAATGCCTTGAGAAATTAATGAGGTTCATTAAGTGATGTAATTAATGTGACTAATTAACTAACGTAATTAATGTGTCTCATTAATTACGTGAGGGGTGGTTACACAACCACAGTGTAATCGTGCAATTAACTCTCCATAATTAAAGGGTTGACCACCTCCGTGGTCCCCACCACCACTACTCAACAGATGGTAGGAAGAATAAAAAGAAATAAAATAAGAATTTTCAGGTTATTTTATTATTTCCTTAAAAGTTGTAAAAACTAAATTTTTCACCCAATCAACTGCGGTCGAAGATAAGCCTCTCATAAGCGAATCCTGGCGTTGTGGATTCAACGGTGCCCTTGGATTTTTAATTCAAGGACTAGTTCAAATGATAGAAAATTCCACTCCCACATTTACTGAACATACCATAAAATAGTTTTAAAATTATTAATAGTCACCCTCAACCTACGCCAGTCGAGGTTAGGCTCTGCCTAACGAAAAAACACCCTCATGATCTCAAAGATACTCAATGATTTTCTACCTGAGTTACTGCTTAAAAGTTATAGAATTTAACAATAAAATAATTTTTACTTAATTATTATATTTGCGGCCAAAAAAAGACTTCCACTGTTGTCCCGTGCCGGCCAAAGTCAGGATCTCTCTATGGAAATTAGACCCTCATGAGTTTAGTGGTGGTATCATATTTTTAATCTCAGTCACCATTAATGAGTTATAAGAATTTTAAAAATAAAATAATTTTATTTAATTATTTTATTTAAGGCTATTCCAATTTTGGGTTTTCTCACTGCTGGTCTGCACCGACTATATTTAAGCCGTGCCTTGGGTAAACCCGCCATCTAGAACGCAATAGTCCCCTCAGATTTATGATCTGGGAACCCATTTAAGAGTTATTCCACTTTTTCATTAAAACTACTCACGTATGCTATTTTAAGCTTAACACTTTTTGACGGATCATTTTAGGCACTCTGGGACTCGGAATTACGCGTTGTCAAATTTCACTGTCTCGAAATAATTTCATATAATAAAAACAATTGTATGGAATTTCTGGGACATTACAAGGTATATTAGATTCATATAAGTTAATAACTTATAATATAACCATACTCATGTTTATAACATCATATATTAACTTCTTACAATATTATATTACCCTTTTGTAAATACACTGTCATTATTTTAGCTATTTCGGTTGTTAATTGCCTAGTTTCCTTATGTATGTTTTAACCTGTTACATGTTGTTCTTATTTATTATATCATGATTTCATAATATCCATAATCAAAAACATGACTTAATTATCTTATATATTCAGTAAATATGTTTTTCATATGGTCCATAATATTTGGATATAATAAAAAATGTGCACCGCTTATGGAGACGATAGGTCATACGTATGCATGAATACTAATTTCATTTGTTATTCTTATTAAAATAACGAAAAATAAATGAAATATTTGTATATTATAATTCTATTAACAAATATATGTTTTATATGTTACATATGGTTATTAAAATCATCCTTAACACGTTCCATGTATAGCGTGAATGAAGCACATCACTTCAAGGGGGCGGTAGTCCAGACTTCCTCAAATTATGTTTCTGTATTTATGCAAAATTCAATGTATAGAAGTATGTGCTTTATAAGAATTAAAGAAGATTAAATATTTAATAAATATCATATATATAATATATAAAAATATTGTTCATCATAATTGCCACCATGATAGGTGGTAAGGGAAAAATTAACAATCATTGTTTCTTGAGAGAGAAGTTCTTCGTACACAGAAACACTATATTAGCTACCCATTAGATGGAGGTGTGTTTAAGTGTAGATAAAAAACATAGAATTAATACATCCTAGTATATTTAGTATAATTTTTTATACAATCATTTAATAAGAAGAGTATAGGGAGTGTATAATGGAAATGAAACGAAAAAGCCTCAGTGAAGACATTACCTCTTAATCAGGTAACTTTGTTGATTTACAACAAAAGGATTCCATGAAAGGATTTTTGACAAAACTGAGGCCTAAATGTAGAGGGGAGGAATTTTGGGAAGATATTTGGGAAGATAATTTCTTAGCCTATTTTTTTTGATATGTGTGCGGAATGGGGAGAGGTGGTGGCTATTTATAGGGAACAAAAATGACTAACTTGGATTTTTTTGAAATCATTTTAGGTATAGATATGTTATTAACTAAAAATGTCATAAAAAACCAAAAACAACTATATAATGGAATATTTATGACCTATATATGGCCATACAAGGGGTTTATGACAAGTTTCTACTTCATTTGTTACCTTGGATTAAAGGTTTAGTCCTTTATTAATCTAAATTTTACCTTATTAATTTTAATTACTTTCAATAATATTGTTCGTAAAAAAAATTGTTCTTATTATACATTATAAATTATGATGATTCCAATTATATATAATCCATTTTTTTAAATTCCAATCATATAAGTTGCTGAAATTAATTTAAAATTTATCCTGCAGGCATGACGATAATGCGCGATTTTATAGTTAAATGTCCAAAAGTTTTCTATGATTTTATAGTCAATTTAAATGTAAAATTGACCATCATGCCCCAAATTTTTTCAATTTGTAAAAATATTATATAATTAAACTTAAAAAATCTAAAATATAATTTATCCTTATAAATAAATTATTAGAAAAAGCATATTTAAAATAAATTTCAGTATTTTTAACTATTCATTAAAAAATGAAATGTTTCAGAAAAATGTAAAAATTTCACCTTACCCTAATTCATATTTTTTTTATTTAAAAATTTATGTTTATTTAGAAATATTAAGTAAATTAATGTTTCAATATTAATCGTTAAAATGTGCTCCCTATTAAAATGTTGCAAAATTGCATTTATAAAAAATATGGTTTTTTAATGTTTATAATAGGGCTTGTTCTTATCTTATAAATATAAAACATAATGGATGAATATATAGAATATTTAATTTAATATATAATATATATATTTCATTAAAATAATTAATTAATTGTTATTAATTGTGTTTATTATGATAAAACTCTTTTATAAGCACAAATAATATAATAATTCTTTGCACATCTAATTGGTTATTATTTTCATTTCTCATTAATTAGTAACCAAAGAATTCATTTTATATTTATATAAACCATATTTTTTTCATAATTTATTTAATATTATTCATAATGACTACTTTATATCTTATTTTATAAAAAAATAATATTTTAATAATATATTGTCTTTTGGTAAAACTTCGTCTTGCATGTAAGGAAAGCCATCAAAGATGGTCGATCTTGAGAATAAAACACACTAACGTAGTTTATTATGAATTAAGAAATGATTAATAGGTCAAAATATATAAAATAATAACTATATTTTAATTTATCATTGTATTATGTCCCTTTACCCACATAGGGTCACCTTCCACGCACTCTATCGAATATAAGGTTCCTATATTAGAATTTTGGGGTGTTACAAGGTACACTTCATTGGCTATAATGGACTCATACATTATTGAAATAATAAAAAAATGTAATTATGATGGTTTATTTTTAGTTGGTAATGGTCTCATTTCAAATAGACATATAAGATTAGTTATTTGTGATAAAAGACATTTTCTTTCAAAAATAAGTATTATGTGAGATGAAAAAAATAACCCCATAAGAAATGAATTTTGTGTGAATTCACACAATCATCCTAATTAGTTCCCTACCAAGGAATTTTTCAATTTATATTGAAATCTATAGGAATGGATCTCAAAAATTATATTTTGAAATAAAATATCATCCATCATTATCAGTCAATATCATTTTAAAAACTAATTACTACCGTATGATCCCCTTTCACTACCCTCCTCTATAATTTTCCGCACCACTCCCATAACACAACTCATGGATGTATCCTCCCAAATATTTTCTTGTACACTCAATTTCTTAGATATTTTTTCTCAGATCCCATAGGTATAAATTTTGTCTCTCTCCACTTCTGTTCATATTTGGAATTCCTATTCAATCTGGTTAAAATTAGTTTGGTCAAACCCTAGGTCAATATATTTACCATTTTTTATAGTAAATTTGATATTTAGGGTTACTAAAATGTTATTATTCCTTATATGGTGTCTTTTGGCTATACACTTGTTGATTTCAATTGATTTGATGTATTTTCCATATTCTTTGACATTTTTATTTAATATTTTTTTTGTTTTGTATCAAGGGTTACTACAGGTTTATTATGATATGTTTTTATTAGATATATGATTATTATGGAAATTATTTAGTGATATAAGATATAATTTTTCTTTATATAAATTGATTTAATTTTTCATATGTATTTTATGCTTTTGGTGATATTTTTTTGATGAATTAGGATAATGCTTGGATTGTGGCCATTATGTTAAACCATATTTGATTCTTATATTATGATTATAATTCATTTTTTGAAAACATTTGAATATAGTTATTTACATTTTTTGATAAACATACATATATATACTTGTCAACATTTGAATATTCATATATAAATATATTAAAAAAATTGAAAGATTATATGTATGTATGTATGTATGTATGTATGTATGTATGTATGTATGTATGTATGTATGTATGTATGTATGTATGTATGTATATATGTATGTATGTGTATGTATGAATGTTTCTATTTATGTATGCTTGTTTTTATATATTTATGTGTGTTTGTAAGTTACTATGTATGTATGTATGTATGTATATGTACTGTATGTATGTATTTATGTATGTATGTATTTATTTACGTATGTACAGATTTGATATGTATTTTTTTAACATGTAAAAATTTATTTGATATATATATATTTTTTATCATGAAATCAAGTTATATATATATATTAACAACTTAATATGTATATATAAACATTTTAAAAAATCATGTAATGTTTTTTATATAAAAATTTATGTTTTCATAGATTTCATATGTATGTTATTTAAAAATAACATGTAAAAATATATTTTATTTATATAAATTTGATAGTAAAATCATGTAATATAGATATATATATAATAACATGTCAATATACATATATAATATTTTAGAATACATGTATTTTGTTTTGTATATATAAGTTTTATAGGTATATTGATTTAAATAACGTGTAAAAATATAAGTGATGTATATACATATATATTTGATCAATAGATTATGTAATATATAAATGTAAATATATTACATATGAAATAAATTGGGAATGAGTATTTTATAAGAATTATGTGAAAATAAATTTAAACAAAATGTTTTTTATAAGAGAAAGAGTTTTTAAATAAAAACATTAGAGAAATAGTTTTGATGAAGAAACAATAACAATTAAAAATAAGTGATATTTATTAAAAATTATTTATTGATAACTATTTAAATTTTTCTAACACCTTGTGAAAAATATAACGAATACTAAAAATTATTGAAAATTAAAAATAAATAAATATTAGTAAAAATGTAGTAAGGAATTAAATAATTAGTTATGATCATTAATAATTTTTAAATATTAGGAAATTGAAATAATTTTAAATAAATTTTATAAATAATATATATTAAATACTAATTAGACATAATCAAAATATATTAATAAATTTTAATGACCCGAAATGAGTAATAAATAATATTCTTTATATTTTTTTAATTGATAATTATGGACTCAGAATGATGAAACCTATTTCTATTACGCAACCATGATTGGATTATTCATCAAAAGAATCCAAATAGAATTGGAATAAATTAATTCTACATTGATGGTGCTGAAACATTGATATAATTTATATTGTTAAACAGATAATTTTTTCTGAAGGTACAATTAAATGTTCCTGTAAGAAATGTGATCTTATGAGATTTTAAATGTATGAAAATTTTGCATTTCATATATTTTTTTCTTGTTTTCAAAAATATTATGTTTTTAGCTTAACATGGTGACTAGAATATAGTAGAAAATGAAAAAAATTGGTCTCATCTTCATCATTTCATAATTTAGTATGTGAGGCTACTGGACAATCTATTCAAGAAATAAGAACTCAGAATGATTTGCTAAATGTTATATCATAACCTTCTCAATATTATAATTAGTCTAAATATAAAGAAAATTCTTTATATCATGGGTTTCAGATAAGTAATCAGGAATAAGATATCAAAATTGTGGATATTAAATTATATTATGTAATGTCAAATAGTTGTTTCAATCAAATATTTTATTTGGTTAAATTTTTGTTTCCTAACAGAAATATGATACCTATAAGTTTCTATGAAAGTAAGAGGTCAGTCTATAATCTGGGTCTTAGTTGTCAGAATATTCTTGCATGTTCATATGACTATATCTTATTTTATGATGATTATTAATTTTAAGATAATTTTCCAACATGTGATGAATAAATGTATAAAGAGGCCAAACAAATAAATTCCATGTTTTTTATGAAATAGTTAAGGTATTATCAAATTCCTCTCCATTTAAAACATTTATTTTGGTTTGATAACATAGCTTCATTCATAATGTGACATAAATAAAATATTTCCATTGGTAAAATCTTAAATCATCCATGTTATGGTGATTCATTGAATCACTTTTATCAGTTTCATCCTTATTTTTCTTCAGTGCCACATAACATATAGTTATTCTTATATAATGATGGTTTCTATCCATTTGGTTCTTACGGTAGTCAATATTCTTATCATCCAGTTTTTATTACTCCATACAACTTAACCCATTGGATGTTGAGGAAGAAACCATGTATATATATTGTGTTATTAATTCTAGTACATCCAATGAATAATAATGATGTTAATTTTAATCCACAAATTGTTGAGTGAACTTCAATATGAAACAATGGTATAACTATATTTGATATAGTTTCATATCAGAATTTTACAAGGATAGTTACATTAATGTGGATGATCAGTGTCATTACCACATATAGTATATCATATTATTGGAGTACACGTAGGCTAAAATCATTTATGTATGGAAAATATGAGAACAAATCATTTATTCTGAGTAATGGGAGAATGAATAGTAATTTTTAGTATCATTACTGATTTAATCTGGTGGATCATCCTTTCAAAGGAATAGAAATAATTTTACAAAATGTATAATTGAAGGAGATGAACCTCTAGAGTTGGTCTCAGTTATTTAGGTACAATAGATCATCTATGAATTATATCTATTTACATTCAAACTAATCATAAATGAATAAAGAAATAAATGGTTTTAGAAAATGTTATAATTGGATAAAATAAATCAATTTTTTGGACATTCTATATTGGTATGATATTTTGGTTCATCACTTGTTAGTTTTTATGTATATTTCGAAGATTTTTTTGATAATATTTTTTCTATCATGTTGGAAAAACCACATAAAACAGAAGATAATATAAAGGCACGGTTAAATCATTCCCAGATTTTCATACATCCTAAAAATAAATTATTTGAAGATGAATTATCATGCAATTTAGTGAATCTAAAAAGTGTATTATTCACTTTCAAAAGAAATTTCTTTATTATTTTAAAACTAGATTAGATATGTTATGTTATCATAGAGTTACTCTTCTAGTTTGTCTTATTTCATCCAAAATGGACATATTACAGAGTTAAAAAGTAATTACTTCCATTTAATAAATATGATATTATTAGATATTGGTCTTAGATGGCTAAATAATTATTCAATATGGGATGTTTTTACTGAAATATAATATTTCTTCCCAGATATTTCTGTGTAAATATCAAATTATTATTCATTGATTACTTTGTAAGAAGATATTACTTTAATTATCTATAAATTGGAGACAATATTCATGTCTTCCTTTTTTGACTTTGGGGAACATTTACTATTTCATTTTCAATAAGAAAATAAATTTACTAGGCTCTTAATATTCTGATTGATATACTAATTTGTTATATGTATGAAAAAATTAATGAAGAATGTATGGGCAAAATCATAAGTCAAGGGTAAACTTTATAAGCATACTTATGGGAGGAAATTTTCAATATCTTACCTTGTTATTTTCAAACATTATATAATTAAAAACATATTCTCACGGGATGCAATATGTAAAATTTTGATGATGCCACATACCATCGATTTTCATTTCTTAATCAGTTTAAGATTGGTATTGGAGGTAATTATGAATGATGTATTTATGATTAGGAAATGATGAGGTCATATATATATTTTTTAATTAATTATGAATAAATGAGCTGATTTTTAGAGTAATTTTTAGTTATTATTAATTCTATTTTTTTTATTTTTTTATTTCTTAAAATTATTTTTTAGTCGATATAATGACAATATAAAAAATAGAAATTACCCTTTGTGCACATAAATATCATCATCAAAAGAATTTTTCAAATCGGTTTCAAATACTTGTAAGATTAATTATTTTTTATGGAACATTAATTCAATCTTGTAATGCTATAAATTATTAAAAATTTCTATTGTTTTCATGTAACAAAAATTAATGTAAAAATGATGGTAAATTTTGTGTGATTAATAATCCTCCATCAAAATTGGTATAATTTGATAGTTTATATGTGGTTAATGGATTTGAATTCCATATGTGCATATATGATGAATAAAAAAATAATTGAATTGTGGTGTTTGTTTCAAAGGATATCATTATAATTAATGTAAAGTGGAATTATATTATGTTCTGGATGAAATAATTGAGTCATGCTCTCTGGGAAAAATTATATATCAATGTTTAAATGTAATTTGTTTAATATTCATTTAGTGTTATGAGTAAATCCCTAACATGGAGCCATTTACATAAAAATGTAACTGTCTTCTTACATCAAATGATCCATTTGTTTTGGAAGATCATAATTATTATGAAGATTTATATGATTCGTTTTTAGATTTCAATCACTGGTGAAGTGTAATTATAACTAAATATCATGAAAAAAGAATTAAGGAAAATGAAAATGGTTCTATGTAAGTGCACTATATTTAAATTTTTAGTGAAACAACCCTAAATATTTATCTTACATGAAGATATATAAATATCAGTGATGAAACCCCCTAGTTCATGGTTGATGATATTGATGATTTTGATGAAGTAATAAGGGATGATGAAACTAAAAACCATATGGAATTTGATGATTTTGAAGATGAATATGAAGACATTTTCCTTAACAAAGATATAGAGGAAGATAAGAAATGTTTTATTATATTTAGGTTTTTTATTTTCTTATATTTCAAATATATATTAACAATAATTTATATGTAAAATTGTTTATTTCTAATGGCTATACTAGAAGATCTATTTTGTTTCCTCACTAATTCTAGTAATTATTAGTTATTTATATTTGATATATGTATTAAAAATTATTATTATTTAAGAATGTTATATTAGGTATGGTATTTATTAGAATTTTATATTTGATATTTATATTAATACACATTTACATGTTATATTATTATATTCTGGTATTATTTAGTTGAAATTATTATATTATGGTATTTATTAGTTTTTTTAATCATTATATGTTTAACAATTCCTTGTTTCTGATGGCTAGATCAGATGATCTCTTTTGTTTTCTCCCTAATGTCGGTCTTCCTGGTGATGATATCGATTAATCAAATCTGCATGATGATCCACCTATTAGGAGGGGGTATAACCTTTCTCAGTTAATAATTTTGGACCTTCTTCCTTCTATACATCCATCTAATGATTTTGATCCTTTTTTATGTTGATACATTACATTGATTAATTAATTTATTTTATAATAAATTTTTGTAATAATTTTTCTAATAATATTATGATTTTTTTAATTTTGATGTATTATTTAAATAGCTATTAGGAAGGCTGATGTGACTCAATGAATTATTTTTCTATGCCATGGGTATCATGGGATCAGGTTCCCATTTGCATTCATTAGAATATGTTCGATAGCTGGATTGTATATTTTTTAAAACTATATTTTATTTTATATTTATTACTTTAGAAACATGATATTTTGAATTTTCATAAAAAAATTTATCTTCTCTAATTGATGATATCTTGAGAACTCCTTTCTAAGAGGCATGAGAGACTTTTTTACATGAATTTTTTCATCATTTGATAAACAATCTAATAAATTGATGCATGGAAAGATATTATATTATTGTTTTTGACTAGTGTTACTTATCCCATTGACCTGACTATAAATATTCTCATGTATAGGATGGATCATAAACTTACTACGTAGGATAGACTTTTATGAGGAGTTCATCATCTGGGAATGTCAAATGAGGGAGGCAAGAGCTCACACATAGGGTCAGGATTCATACATTATATATATATATATTAGATATGGTAAGTAATATTATTTATTAATTTATATATACATTAAATGTGAAATGGTTGAAATATTATATGGGTCACTACTAACCACTCTATTGTGATGTTGGATGTTTACAAGTCACTGTACAGAGATCCATATATTTTCTAGCTTATCAAAAATAGAATTAACCATCTTATGGTTTATATATTATTATAATTTTATTGATATTTATTTTATTTTTATTAAAATTTATAAAAACATTTTAAATAAACTTGTAAGGATATAGTTTCTCATTCATGATAGATTCAAGGGAGTAGTGAAGTATAGTCCACATATGAGTTAGGATTAGATGAAGGGGCTTAGATATTTGTGACTATGCTTGGTGTCAACAAAGGAGGGGTAATATAAATTGGTTTGTGAGTAAAATATTCTTTTTTTTAAGGTACATCTATAATGTCATCAGTTGGCTCAAATGCATATTTTTCATAGTCGTTATAGCCATCTTATGCATTGTATGGGGAGTAGTTGAGATCTAAAGATGGTATGATATTGTAGATGAAAATAGAAATGTAGGAGCATGAGAAATATCGCGTAAGATATTATTAGATGTTGGAGTATATGTGATGGCTTCTATGTGGCGTCAGTATGGTGTTTTTTCCTCTTATCCCTCCGAGTAATCCTCTTTTTCCTCACACCAGTTGATGCTCATATGTTTTTATGGCTATTAAGTATTTTGTTGACAAACATATTATGTGTTAGATGGTTTAATAATATTATCAACTATTTAAATATATTTAATTTTCAAAAAAAAATTATTTATTTCATTTTTTATGTTTTTAATTATTAAAATAAATAATTTTGATGGAAACTCCATATGTCGCAATTGAATTTTTTTTTAAAAAATGAACATATTTGTGATAAATTGTGATCTCATAACAATTAATTTTTAGTTGTGATGGGCCATACCAAAAAATCATTACTATGATGTTGTTTACAATGAGGGGACAATATTAATGTATTCCAACTAAAATTTAAAATTTTACAACATGAATCCATGACTAATGTCCCCTTAAAAAACATTAAAACTCTAGTAGTGAATATAGAATGCACAAATAATTTCATTTGATTTTTTAGGGACTATTTTAGGCATTTAAATACTCATTTAATGAATCTATTTTTTATCCCTCAATTTATTACATTCATGAACAATATTCATAATAATACTAAAAACTATCTCATATCCTCTCACACAGACATGGTGTTCGAGTTTTCTTAACGAAGTTGCTAGAATTTACATCCTACCCCTATAGATAAAAGTCCCCTAAGTATATTTCTCCTAAAGTTCACACTGAAATAATAAATTAAAATGGTATATAAGTGTTATTAATTTAAAAATATATAATCATTCAACGAAAATAAAAATTAACTTTTTACAATTCTATTAGCTGATTATTTAGATTCATCTCTAAGATACATTTTTTTCCTTCTCACTTAATTCTAATTTTCATGGATAGAGGGGGAGGTGGAGGACCCAAAAAAAACCTATTTGTAACCACTATTAAATTTATCTCACATTACATCAATCTCATATATAATCATTTTCTCTCCAAGTAAATGATACCCTCCACCTGATAATGTATGAGAGTATAAAATCTAATACTGGATCTCTATATGAGATATATTGGAGGCCTATCACATTAAAATAAACTAATAAGTATTAAAGTAATATGTAATAAATCTTAAAATATTTAATAATTATCATACCATAACTTCCTCTTCATGTCGGAAAACAAAAAATATAGTCCATGTTTATAGATATAAGAAAATGTACTTTAGGAATGTGTTTTCATTCAGTAACATCCCAAAATCATAATTTTTTCTTATTTTTTTCAAATCTCTCTACTAAACCGCCACAACATATAGACATCTTTTATTAAATTCCTTCTTTTATAAAAAGGATAATGTCACCTGTAATTGAATAAATTAAAAAATACTCATATAAGATATATAATATTTTAAGAAGGAGGTAAAAATAAATCAGTTGAGATATTTTACATTTATAGACTCCCACAACTTCTCATTCATTTTCTTGTCAATAGGTATCCAATCAAAATATAAAATATTAATCCGGAAATGGCTCTCCATGACTATATAACTCATAAACTATGTTTCATTTGGGATATTTTGGTTATTATTATCATAAAAATAATATGTAACCTCCTCTCTCTATGAGAAAGTGAATATTTTGATAAAAAAGTAATCTCAGATCTACTAAAACTAGGAATCATTTTCTCTGGAGAATAACTGAAAGACTCTAATGTAGTATGTGCACCAATATTGTAGAAAATATATTTTTAACATTAAATGTTTTCATTCATTAAATAATTTTTTATTAAATTTTAAATTTTAAGAAAAAAAATGTTGACATATACCTTGATAATTGTTCCACTACCTCTGTGTTTCTTATTGAAATAGATGAATGTAAGGAAATTTTTTTTGATGATATATTATTAGATAAGTGAATATTTAAAAAAATGAATACATAAATATGCATGTAAAAAACTAGTTTCACACATGTGTGTGTTTTATTAAAAATTTTCAGTATTCTAATCCATATAATGTGAAACCTATACAATTAAACAAAAAATTTAATATTAAAATGAATGAAATTATAAAAATTTATTAATTACAATATCACAGTTACAAAAAAGAGTTTTAATAAGAAAAATTTAAAAAATAATATTGATTCTACCAACTAATGTTTACCCATAACTTGAGAATATAAAATTTTACAGAAAAATCATATATATAATCAATATTTATATATATATATACATATAAATTCAAAAAAAAAATTACACATGAAAATATCAAAAAATAGATAAAATATAATAATTTTCATAAATTATAAGGATAATACTTTAGTGTTTTCTCATATCCCTTTGGTATACAAATTTCAAAGAGCATGGACCAAGTCTTTATTATAGTAATTTTTATCATCAAAAAATAACATAATATATAAAGAAACCTCATATAAATCAATAACTTCATCCCCATTTTCCTTAACCAAATGAATTATTTTCCCATGAAAAATGACTTACCACTAATCATTCAATGGATCAATAACATAAAATATTATCTCTTCATGTGTCTCCATAATATATGTTTCCCCTTTTCAACTAAATCCCTTCATGATAAAATGTTTAAATCAATAATCATCATGTATCACACAAATATTACTATAAATCTAGGTACACATCAATATTACTACATGAAATTTAATATAATTTTTCTCCCATTTATCATCAAGTTCTCCAAAATATATCATTGATGTGAAAACTCATTATTTATTAGTTTCACAAAATAAATTAAGTTCTTCAATGACGGCCATTACCCTACTATTTTAAATAGAACACTGGTCGCATTAATTTGTTGTGTAAAATGTGTTACAATTATTATCAAAACTATACCATGTGATCACATTAAGAGATCGTCCCCCTACCAACAATTTCAATTTTTATAATGAAATTAAATAATTACTTAATTTATATTTAAACAATGAAATAAATATATTTTTATACTCAATCATCCACCAATTTTCATTTAATTTCAAATATTGTGCCTTTAATATTGTAATATGTGATGATCTTTTTTATTGAACCTCGTCTATGTTCTTTAAAATGATAAAATGTGTCTAAATCGGTACATCATGTGGAATAAACATTACCATTATACTATGAATCCCTATTCCTACACTATCAACTATCATATTTTATGATACATGGATACCAATATTCTCCACTTCATATAAATAATCATAGCATGAGTTAATCACCTCTTCCAATAAATGTTTTTCTACAATGGAGGTCTCCACCTGCTATGTTATTTTTACATATATATTCAATATTTTTATATATGTTCTAAAATACTACATAGAATGTAAATAAATATTCCCAAATATTTTTATCTCATAAACTAAATGAATCACCAGATAAACCATTATATCAAAAACAATTGGTGGGAAATACATTTATAGATGACCAAGTATGAGTGCACCTTCAATATCAAACACTTCTAATAAATTTGGATCAAATGTTTTTATAGAAATTTATTTTAGAAAATAACATATTATTTGGATAGTATTTCTTACATGTGTCAGAAATATACTACGTAGTGAGATAGGTAGCTATTGTTGCATCAATACAGGACAATCATGAGATTTTATACCTATTATTTTAAAATCCATCAATGACACTAAATTCAAAACATTTAGAAATGTGTATTGGGTACTTCAATACAATGTGGACACTAAAAAAAGTCAACATATCACTCTTTCTTAATGTGAGAAAATATAGAGGTAAATATATTATGTTTTTTTCATAGTGAAAGATAAATCAATACATATTCCTAAGGATATCATTCCAATAAGGAATGAAATATTTCTATTTTTCTTTCCTTTTTGGTAAAATTATGTTCTATTAAAATTTTCATGTATATTTTTCATAGAATGACTAATGTAAATATTTTTTTATAACAAATAATTAATAATAAGAATGTTTGAATAAGATAGATTACTTCATTCATATTTTTTTGATGAACAATCCTTCCTATATTTATAAATGTAAAATCAATATTTTTCACCTTCTTGTAATAATTATCATTTAGAAATGGCTTCAGATGGATACTATATTCTTATAAATTATTAAATGATTTTCCCAATCTATGATAAGGATGCTAATTTCATAAAAAATCTGATGGCCTATATACATTGCCTTTCTCCTTTTCTAACATTTATATTATGTAGTATTTTCATCCCAAATTACAGATACATTATGCACCTTAACACTGTATCTAGATATGTTTCCATATGTAGGAAATTATTTTATAGTGAACATTACTATAGAATGAAAAATAAAATTCACATTCTTCTATGCGTCAAATATCATAAACCCGTATAAGATTCAAATAATCATTCAATGGTTAAATATACTTATTCATATCATTTCCTAGCTATTTTTTGTCTATAAATCATGAATATCAACATAGAAAATTTTATTTATACATATCCACGGGGAAAAGTAATAAACTATGCATAAATTAGTCTATAAACTATGTTAACTTCTAAGAACTTGATATGGATTTATTCTATCTATTAATAGTCTAATTATGAGATTTCATGATTCAATTAAATGAAAAAAAAAATAAAAAAAAATAGATTCACTTAAAAAATCAAGAAATTATTTATCAAATCTATTCCATTATGATGAATTAGTACGGTGATGTAAGTTCCCATAATAGATGTGCTCATTTATATTCCTTCTTAACCTTTTTTAATCATTTTAAATTCTAAATAGATTATTTAAATGGGAAATTATAATAAAGTACCAAATTTATTTCTTGGGAGGTTTAATGATAGTACTTGAGAAAGAATAAATGTTGATTTTTTCATTGATGTTATATCCCGATGTCCAAAATATAGTTCATTTAGATAAACATTAATATTTTGTCAAAAAAATAATTAGTGTAATAATTTATCTTTTTATACCCAAATACTATTGAAAGTAATATTTTTATTTCATCATATTCTTAATTTGGAAGCACATTACCTTATTAAATTATTTATTTTAAAAGTTCATGCAATTCAGAGAAAACATTGACACTCTACTAATTTATTTCATTCAATTTAACTAATCTCAGAACTAGTGATAAGTCTTTAAATCAAGTGAAAATTTTGAATAGTGATTTATCATAACCTCTATACAATCATTAATCAGTTTTAGTTTTTTATGGAATCCATTCCATCATCATGAATTAATTCTTCAATATGATCCAATATATCATACTGAAACTTTTCATCCACATTTGAAGCTAAATTTTCTTTATTTCAAAATTCTAGATCCATCATGTATAAATATGTTTAAAACATTAGAAAATGATATTATCCTAGATTTATTTGGATTAAATAATAATAATATTCAATCACTTAATTTGTGGAAAAAAATTCAAATATTTTTTTTAATATTTTTTATAAAATTCCTAAAAATTAATAATTTCATTTTTATATTAATTTTTTGTTCATCCTAAATTTATCCAATTACCATCTATTAATTAACTATGATAAAAATAAAAAATGTATATATATTAAATTATAAATACATTTAAATATAAATATATATAAACATAAAATTTTTAACATCGAAATATATAATAAAAAAATTAATTATTGATAAATATTTGATAGTAACAAACAATTATACATAATTATCAAAATATACCATTGAATCATTAAAATACAAGTGATTGAAAATATAAAATATAAAATAATTTAAACATGAAATAATTTTAAACAACTAATTTTTCATAGATACATTATAAAAATTTAATTTTGGTTATAAGAAAATGTAATTAAAATTCATTATATCAAAGAAAAAATTTATAAAAGAAAAAAATTGAATAAAAAAATTATTTCAACCAAAAAAATATACTAAAAATAAAAATTTATAAATAAAAATAATTAGATTTAAAACTCATTCTTAAAAACAAAAGACTGTGAAAATAATTTATAATCATAAAATATTAAAAAAATTAAAGATTTAAAAAAATATTCTTGATTATAAATTGGTGGCAAATAAATGAATGTAAGAATAAAATTTATAACTAATATATAAGTAGTTTATATTCAAAAAATACTATACAAAATTTGATAGCCAAAAATTGAAAAATATATCAGGGGATCCAACAAATTCACTCAAAGATGATGATAATAGGAAAAACAATGCAATATATAAGAAAAACATGTTCAATAAATGAAGTATTAAAAATCACTAAAAAAAACTATCATTTCCAATCAATAAAAATATGGTTTCCCTAAAAATAATTATATCGAGGATATTTAAAGAAGTATTAATAACTGAAAATTGATGAGAAAAAATGTAAAAAAAATAATGAAAATCGACCGAAATAGAAGATGTATCGATGTCGATGGTCATTAGGTGTTGTTGGTTCTGTCAAAGAATTTGAGGATGATGGATTCGATCGAATTGAAGTGAGGTTTTTGGGGTGTATATATTTATTTTAAAAAAATAACATAAGTTTTATATTTGAATTATATAAAAAAAATTATTACTTTTAACATTGGTTCTATAAAAACTATCATTAAAAGTTATCAGTATCATTTTCAAAAACATTGTTTTCTAAAAAACCATCATCAAAACCATGATATCGAGGCCAAGATTGATGCTAATGAATGGGAAATGTGTTAGATTATTCCCTTCATAGAAAATCCAAATCTTAGATGATACATGAGAAATCTATGTAGTTGGTGTTGATGTAGGATTCCATGGTGAATGTGGGAGAAGAGTTTTCTCTTTGATCTATGGTAGTTTCCCCTCCACTTACACGGTGTGTGTGAGAGGTGTAATTGGGAAACACGATTGTGATTTATTTTGGGACTAGATAACATCTATAGATTCACCATATGTATTTTTTTAAGGTATTTATAATTTCATCCTCATTCAGGGGAATAAATTAGTTTTAATTATTCCATTAGTAATTGATGAGGGAGTTTCATCCCCCTAGAGGTATATACAAGTGTAATGAAGATGTACCTAGACAATAAGAATCCATTTTATTATTAAATTGTTAAGAGGAATGAAAATGAGTTTATCTTTTTGTGTCTTTTCTACCCTTAAATTAAGGAATATCACGAGACCATAGCAGGTTTTTTCAAAACGCATTATGTTTCATAGTATAAGTGGGATGAAATATCAATGGGTTTTCTATAAGAACTCTATATTCATTTTGAATTTATGTCACTATAAATGTGACCAATATCTAATTGACCATGATATTCAACTTTCATTCTATCAATGAAGTATAGTTTAGGGGAGACCATTAAATTCCAGTGTGTGGATGATATTATATTGTTATATATGAAACCTTAGATGATCCTTTTATATCAATATTCTTATTTCATATCCTAACTGTGGAAGACCTTCTATGGGGAATTTTATTCCCAGTTGTGGTTGGGTGTGTATTCCAACCATATACATATGACTAGAATAATTGAATTATTCACGTTTGTGAAGATATTGTAAGGTATTTTGTGCCAAAGTTCAACTGGAGTTCAGAGGATCACATACCCGAAATAGATTTTTCAAACAACAATCGATACCACACGACCATTAGTATGAAACTTTTTAATCATATTTATAGAATACCCCATAGGTCACCCATATTCTAGATAGAGGTTATATAGTAGTTTTTTTGGATATGAGTAAGTGTGGTTTATAATGGAGAAGGATAAAATGAACCCAATGTGGATGATGACAGATCTAATCCACAAAAAAGTACATTAAGGTTTAAAGAGAGAGAACATGTAGTTTTAGAGGTCTCGCCATGATTATTTTTATAGAGGCTTGGTTATGGGAACCTGTTATCCACTAGGTTTTTCAAACCACTCTATATCTAAAAGAGAGTTTGGAGTATTTCATACCATATAAACCTACCTACAAATTTATACTGAGTGTGTTATGCATTTCAGGTGTTACAACTGAGAAGATATGTTCATGAATTATCCTAGGACTTAAACTGGGGAGAGATAGATTCTCAATATGAGGCTACCATCATAGAATAATTAGTGTTGAATGAGGATTGACAATAAAATACCATTCAATATTATTAAATAACTTTAGTTCATGTTTTTTTGAAATATGGGAATATTTGGAATATCTTATAGTAGTTTGAAAGTAAAATGAGAGATCAGTTACCATTCATATTTGATGAAAATCCATGATTATAGGGAATTTTTATGACCTATATTTTTCAATAAAAACATTTTAAAATTTTCTAGTTAAGAAGTCTATTTGCAATGTGATGTGCTAGTTTATTTCCTAATTATTACCACTAATTCATAGAGTTATAGGATGTTGAATGAATAGTCATGGTTATTTTAAGATAATATTACATGGGTTTTAGTGTGTTGTGATGGTCACCCCTATTTAATTGTTATTACTAGAGGTTAATCAGTGGGGAATGATGGTCATGTTGTGATTACCAGGGGTTTAATGATTACCCTATCACACCATATATAAATCCAAAATGTTATTGAGCCAAATGAATTTAACAGTATTTGAACATGTTTAATAGTGAGTTATTAGGTTATTTTAGCAAAATTTGGTTTTGGATCGTGGTTGAAAAATGAATATTATGGGATAATAATCTTTGTTTCACAATGTTTTATGTCTATCATTGGGGTATTTTTCCAAAAAAAGGTTTGTTATGTCTTGATCATGTTATTTAAGATTTTTATTATAAATATCAATCAAAACTGGTCTAGATATTTCATCCATTTACTCAATATCCTATACCAAGGTCAATTTGTTTTTTTTTTCAAGTTACCCCAGTTTCTCTTCAAACATAAATGATCACATGGTGATCCCATAACAAAATCAATGTGAAAAGTTATGCAATATATACAAATATAATTTTATAAAAGACTTATGTCCAATCTCATGCTCTTTTATTACAAGATATTGTTGTGATATTATATGTTTCCCTATTAACTATTACTCAATTTTTTTAATTTCAATTTCATCCCTGGGGATCTCTTTAGATTCATATGAAAATCCTACTTTTTAAAATCAAATCCTTTTATCATATTATCAGTTTTTGTGATGAACCAATTGGTTGAAATATTCGTTAAAAATATATTTTTTATCTTTTTGTTTGATCGATTGAAACCCACTAGCCTAATGATGGTGCATAATGTTGATGATTCAATATAGCTAAGTTTTATATAGATATGGTAGAACTAGACTGTAGTAATGATTGTAGTAAGATATCAATGAAATTCCATTTTTGTCATGATAAGGAATGTCAAATACTAATGTGTGTCTTGGAGATATTTTCATAAATTTGGATAGGGATTATCATGCCACAAAACTTTATGTTTCATCATTATTACCTCATAATAATAATATATATAACTATTTTAGAGTTTCACTCCTATGAGGATGAGACTTGATATAGAATTAGTGCCTGAAGTTTAACATCCTAGGTATTTATAGAATAATAATTTTTCATATCGATTATTACTTATGAATAAGAAATTAATTTTAAGTTAAAGGGGGTGGTTTTTTTAATAGCATACTTGACAAGCAACAATAGGTTTCTCTGAAATCATATGTTGAACACAATATTCAGTTATAGCGAAAAATAATAAAATAATATTATATTTATTTAAAATGGAAGTTAATGCCTAGCCTTTGTATTGGCGGGACAGAACAGAACTAACTAAAATATGATCACCCATGTTTTTTAAAAGTTTTTACATTTATCCAATAAATTTAGAGGCTTAAATAGGAATGAATCCAATTTTAACCATAAAATAGTCTAATATTTTTAAAAGCTCGTTTTAGAGCCTTTTAGTGGTGAACCATTTTAAAATCTAGTTTTTCTACATTTATATGTTATGTTTTACAAAAAAAACTTCTTCTTAACAAGTGTAACATCAAAATTTACTTCGGTTGAATTTTTTTAATTTTTCTGATAAAATCTATATTTTAATGAATAGAGAAAAATATTGCATTTTAATTCAAAACTAAATTTTCATCTAATTTATTTATATAGATATATTGTCATTTTATTTTTTTTAAGTGTAATTGGATTAATTTTTTATATTTCATACAATATTTTACATTGGAAGTAATTTCATATTTAAATTGGATATAAACACATGTCAATATTTTCATAGATTTTACTTCTTAGAAACCCACTTTCTAGTTTTGAAAACTTGAATTAATTTTAAATTAATTACTATAATTTTTATGTTTTGAATTTTTAGAAATGGATTACGTATTTATAATCACAAGGTTCAATTTTTTTAAATAGGTACCTTTTATTTTTATACATTACAAATTGTAACTTCAGTAATTATTATTATTTACCACTGTTAAAGGGTAAATCTGGTAAATAAGGGTAAAACAAATATTATAATAATATAAAACTACCCTAACACAAGCCCTAATAATATTATATGAGTCATTGGGGACAAAATATCCTTAGTCCAATATTTTTTCATTTTGGAGCCACATGGGTGTGAAAAGGACAGGTTATAATAATTAATTTAAAGTAAAGAGAAATATAACACAAACATGAATCTTTTTAATAATACAATTTTATGGTGGGGTTACATAACTGATATCTTTGAATATAAATATTAATTATAAATATAAAAATATTTCCTATATAATGTTATTTTATTTATAATTTTTTTGACAATATAAAAATAAATTTATTTATGACACAATGTTGATGCAATGATTACTTTATTAATGAAAGATTCAAATAAATTATATTATAAATATTAAAATAAATGTAATATGAACATTTTGATGCCATAAACACATTTTTTTGAGGAAATTGAAATGTGATATATGTGATAATGTATTTTTTTAGAAGGAGTAAACTTATTATGACTTTAACAAAAATCAATTACTAAATATTTTCAAACATAACATAATTGAGTATTAAAAAAATTACTATTTTATTAAATTATATAAAAGTCTTAAAAATATTATTTTTGTAAAAATGAATTATATAATGTTTCAAATATAATTAATGATACACTTTTGGTTCTATTTTCATTTTATAGTAACTATAGTAACCATATATTATGAAAATATAAGAAGACATGGTAAGAGTTAATGTTTTTAACAAAGGGTTAAAGCAAAAGTATAAGGTTAATTTTGTGATATAAACTTTCCTGAAAACAATTGGTTGAGAGGAAATAGAACCATAATCATACTATTTTAAAATTTTATCACTTTCTAACTACTAAAATTTTAAAATCATTTTATAATTAAATAATATTTCCAGACCTTTCTAAAATGTCTCTCCTCCCTCTTATAAAAGGCCACCACCTTTACCCACTTACTCACCTCTCTCAAGCCCCTTGTATCATACAAATTATGCTAAAATAATCTCCCAACATACCTCTTTTATTCCTAGAGGCCAAACTTTGGGCATAAATCCAACCCATGGAGACCTTTTGTGGTAATCAAAAGGAGATACTTTAAAAAGATGTATTTGTTTTATCACCTTTTTCACCGTTATTTTATTCTTCTACTTCTACTAATTTTATTTATTCCATACTAAAGTAATAAATCCAGAATATTATAAATAATAGTATTTTATTATAATTATGTTAAAACCTTATACTTCATTTTATCCAACCTACAAATAACTATATTTCCATGTGTGCATACGTATGGCTTACCATCTCTACACCGTGGTGTAATTTGTTACTCAAAAATACTTAATTTGGATGCATATAATGATGAGTATAATGGTTTTAAAAAAATAATATAACAATATAATTATTCTTTATAATTAATATACCATCAAATTATATAATGTCTAACAATTAGGTGAATGATATCATCACTTGTGCGTTTGTACAGACTACCATCTCTATGATGCGATACGATTCATTATACATGATCCTAATTAAACCATGACATTATATACATGAATGGAATGAAAAAATATGATATGTATTATATTTATATTAACCTTATACTTCTGTAATTTTTATTTACAACATACCTTTATACTTTCCATAATGATTAAATACAATCATTTCATTTGAGGAACTGTGGACTATCATCCCCTCAATGTGATATGACTCATTGATGTGATACACGGAATGTATAAAGGGGGATATTAATAAACATATGTAACATATATAAAAACATATATTATACTGGAATTATAATATACCAATGTATTATTTAGTTTTCAATACTTTAAAATGATAAAGAAATGAATGTAGAGTTCATACGTGCGTACAACCTATGGTCTCCATGAATGGTAAATTTAATTTATTATATACTAATGTTATGGATTATTCTTAATATACATATGAGATATATATGATGCTTAAATCATGAATAATATTTTTGAGATGATAGTCTTTTTATCACATAGACAATTCACATCGAAGTAGTTAATTTTTATCTGAAGTCCCGAATATTGGGAAAATGACCAATATGAACTTAAATAATTATGTAATTTTTATAACATGGTTATAATTGATATAAAAGTAATAATAAACTTAAAAAAGGATCTCAATAAAGTATAAATTAACCTATTGTTATTATTCAGGAATATAATGAATGAATAAGACAAGTCAGATTTGAGGTAAGGGAACTTCTTAACCCAATTTCCATTTGTTAGGTTGATCTTCTACTTCTTGATTATGTAATGATTTTATTACCTAAGAAATGAATTTTGATATCATATATTAAATTTATACATGACTTATGTTGATTTATAGTGAATACACATAATCAATCTATTTGTTTAAAAAACGATCTTTGTATGGAAATTTCTAATCTCAATTTCCACTCATTGGGTTTTATGCATACTTAATTGATTATATTATGTCAAGATTATGTGTGAAATAACTATTTATTTATTTATGTTTTAATTTCCACTTCTATTTATGTTGATATACTATTTCTACACATATTCACCCAATTGATAAATTCTTACTCCATTTATATGAACTATGTAAGAGAAATCATAACTCCATTACTATTCATTGAGTTAAGTATCCTTTTCAATGGTTTTGTTTTTCCAAGAATATGTGTGAAGGACCTCTGATTGTTTTACAATGAATATCCACTTATATTGGGTGTATTTATATTTTTCACACATAATTATGTCATTAATTTTTCCTAAATCTAAGGATACAATCTTTGTAATGGATTTCATCTCAATTTACATTTCATTATGACTTATTTGTTATTATGCACCAATTCACTTATATATGGTGTATACACTACCCTTGGACATATTATATCATGAATATTCTTATTCCCATGATATGATATGTTTTTATTAATGTTATTATTTAATTATTTTTATTCACTTATTTTCTCAAGTGGTAAGGGACTTCATCTAAATATCCTTTCATTGGGGAATATTTTGATGTTATACATTGTCTTCTTTTATACGATGTATAATAAACCCCGTTGACTTTTAATTTCATTAAAAGTGGGTCTTTTTCTATAAAGTGATTTACTAAATGAAAAAATTGAGTTTTTTATGTATGTAAAGACAATAAACTTTCCTCCATAGTGACTGTTATTTGGTATTTGGCTTCCTCTACAGGTCATAATGTTTTCAAAAAGAAAAGAAAATACCATATTCTTTATTTTGGTATTTTGGTATTGAAAATGGTTTTGGTAAATTTTTGATTATATCTATTTCATTAAATAATCTATTTTTATTGCAATGTGTATGTGTTATCTTTTTTATGTTTGTTTTATGTGTTATGATTATATATTGGTAATTGGAAATTTAACTGGTGGTTAAATGATAAACCAAAGACTGGTGGTTATGTGATAATCCAAAGATGGGTGGTTTTGTGAAAAACCAATGATGGGACATTACGTTATAACCTCCAATGCCTTGGGTATGGAAGTCAGATCGATATCTATTCTATTTAGTGATATGTGTGAAAGTCAACTGTATTGTTATTCCATTTATGAATGTTTATGTCCCAGGTTACCTTTATATGATACATGTTTATTTCTATGTTAATTATGGTAGTAATTTGGTTACAAAAAGGGTAATAAATGAGATTATATTTAGAGAAATATATTTACTACTTATTGATGGTGAAAAGTATTAAATTTTGATATGTTTTTGGGAGAAATTCATGTTGTTTAAACATGAAATGAGTCATGTTTCTTTTTAAAGAGTTTTTTGAGAAAAAAAATTGATATTGAGTAGAAGTGTCTACTTATAATATTTAAGTTGCTATGTATGTGTTATGACATAATTCTCTAATATTATAAACATGAAAATATCCTAGAAGTGGATTAAAGTCAAGTTTTTTATTGTTTCAAGATTAGGTAACGTTTAAAGCTAGGGCCATATCTTTTGAATTAATGGTCAGTTTAGATTAAATTAGAGGTTATGGTTTTATTTAATCATAAGAGACAAATTATATATAACCACAATGGTTAGAATTTTAGAAAGATTCATTAATATTTTAGATAAGTTGAGTGAGTTTTAGAGAACATGAATAATTATATCTTATTATTTACTCCCTTATATGATTGTATATGATGATTTTATTAATATACTCACACTACCCTTTTTTAGTAAATGGGTGGATCTAACAGGCACCAAAGTAACAATATATGTGAAAGAAACTGTGGTGTATGTTTTAATAAAAAATCGATTGAAATGGGAGATATAATTAGAACTCTTTTTGTTAATCTAAACCAACTATCTGGAGTCATGATTAAACCCTTGAACCTTGGTGATTTTTCTAAGGCATCATATATATGAGAAAAATCCGTATGAAATTTAATGTAATGATTATAAAGTTAAGAATATTCAATAACCTATGTGTCGAGGATGTGGAAAGAAACACCAATGAAAAAGATTTAAAGGGAAGGGAAGATGTTATAGATGTGGTAATGAAGTTCATAAAGAAATAACCTTACATAGAAAAAGGAAGTGTTCAGATGAATCTAGTAAAGGGAAAGATGTTCTTTCTGAGGGATCAATTTAATGTAATAAATGTGTTGTTCATGGTCATTGCAAAAAAAATTCCTATGAAGAAGGACTGGGAATGGATTGGCAGGATCATAAAAATATATGATTACCAATACCTAATGTCATTCCAATTGAATGTGACAAAATTGAAAATGACCTATGAAAGTTATGGATTATTTCATATATCGTGCTTTTAAATTATTCAAACATAAGAAATTATCGGGGATTTGTTTGGTAAGAAATAAGTGTTAAAGAATAAGATGGAAAAACCAAGATAAATGATCGTGAAGATTGTTCAATGATTATGATGTCTACATTTTAAAAATTGAAGGGTTATGTTGGATCCATAGATGATGATATGGTTAAATTTATTAATGATGGGATCACATTAGAAAACATCTAATATATGTTACCCTTATATTTGTTTATGTAAAAATGATGAATAATTATTATTTATTTTATGGATATAGTTATAAAGAACCTTTTGGGTTTATATGATCCTTTAATTTGACGAAATTATGGGTTATTACATTTTGAATGGTATGAGATAAACTTGAGATTAAATTATGTTATAGTTATTTTGATGATTTTATCTCATGTTGTGAGTGTTATAATAATTTTTTTGTTTTAGAAAAAGGGTAACCCACAGGATGGGTGACAACCTGTCATGTCTGGTAAGGCTGCTGGAATTGAACTCGCAACCAAAGAGGGACAAGGCTGCCTCACCTACCACTGACCTACGTGAATTCCCTGTTTAGTGTGACTTATTATATAAGTCCCCAGCCTTAAACCTTACTTAATATTGAATTAAATGAATAATTCACATTGAGAATCTTTTCAGGTTTAGAGTTTTAGAGAATTAGGATATAACTATTACATCTCAAAAGATTACAAAGTAGACACTTCTACTAAGATTCCATAAAATAAAATAAAAACACTTAAAAATAAACTTGTCTAGTTCCAAGTTTTATATAGCATGACTTTCCCTTGATCCCATCCTTGACCCTATTCCACATTAAGTCCTGTGAAAAACATTTCAAAAAAAACATGGGGTGAGCATAAGAAGCTCAGTAAGAGATACACAAAGAATGAAAACTGTTAGTTTTTCAAACATCAAGTAAACCATGTATACTTTATCAAAGTAATACCTTCACCTTCATGAAGTAGTAAAAAATATTAACTAAATAAAATGTCATTACTTACATTTTTTTAACCAAAGGATTACCATAAAACACATATAAAGAACACATAACATATATAAAGGTAACTTGGGACATAAACATACTTAAGTGGAATAACCATATGGTCGACTTCCACACATATCACTTAATGGAATAGCCATACGACCAACTTTCATACAAACTTAATGGAATAGGCATACGGCCGACTTGCATACCCAATGCATTGGAGGTTATAACGTAACCACCCATCCGGGTATTCACGGCACCACCCGTCATATGGTTCATCACGTAACCACCCGTCAAATGTCCAAGTTCCATTATAAAATCATAAGACATAAAATAAATATAATGGAAAGAAAACATTTCCACATTTTGATCACAAGATATCACATAAATATATTGACATAACAAATCTATTATAAAAACCATTTTAAATACCAAAATACATAAAAGAGTATATGGTATTTATTTCATTTAAAAAAACATTACGGCTTGTTCAGGAAGCCAGTGACCAAATAATACTCGCGGCGGCGGAAAAGGTCGTTGTCACCGCGTACGTTAAAAGAAACAGTCTTTTTTGTCGTTTTGTAAAACGCTTCATAGAAAAAGATTCCTTTTGTATAAAAGTAAAAGTCAAAGGGGATTATACACCGTATAAAATAAAGTTCTGTATAAAATGAAATATGCCTCAATGAAAGGAGATTGAGACGAAGTCCCTTACCTCGGGTCCGACTTGACTCGATCGTTCATTAACGTCCTGAATAATAAACTTGAGTTAATTTATATTTGCTTAAGAACCTTTTTTGAGTTCATTATTCCTTTTATATCACTTATTTCCATGTTATAAACATTATGTAATCATTTAAGTAAATAATGTTTGTTTTGTCGATATTTGGTCCTTAAGTCGAAAGTGGACTTATTACGATTACATGTTGTTCGTGTGGTCAAAGGTTCATTATATCCAGAATGACATTCCTGATTTGGATATCATATATATCATATATATCTAGCATATAAATGTATTTATAATATCACATAATCATTTATCGGTAAGAAATGAAATACACAGTTCATGGAGACGGTAAGCCGTACGTACGCATGAACGCTACTTTCATTTCTATCTCATACTATAATGGAAATAAGTAATAATTATATAGAGGTATATTATAATTCCGGTATAACATCATATATAATAACTTTAAATCCATCCTTTATACGTCCCACATATGGAATTAATGAATCAAATCACTTTGAGGGGGCGGTAGTCCGCACTTCCTTAAATGAAGATATCGCGTTTACCCATAATGGAAACCATAAAGGTATTACCAAAATGAAAAATAAATAAGCTTAAGGAAAACATAAACAAATTATATATCATATATAAATATAGTTTCATCTTAATGGCCACCTTTGAAGGTGTTAATATAATGTTGAACAATCATCTTTTCGGGAGGCAGAAATTCGCCATCCACGGAAACCGTATGTTCTTTAAACATTTGATGTAGGTGTGTGTAAGTGTAGCTTGAATATTTCTTATAACAAAATCCTAGTATATTGAGGATACTTTATTGGTTACAAAATAAAGGAATAAAAAGATTTTAGTGGGTTGGAGAAGCATAATAAAACAAAAGGACTCAAAAGAAGACATTACCTTAATATCAGGTACCTCCCTTTGGTTTGAGATCAAAGGCTTTCTTGAGAAGACTTATGCACAAAGTGAGGATCAAAGGAGTAATAGAGGGAAGTGGAGAGACAAAATGGGTAGGGTTTGGCCGAGCCAAAGTCTTTGGGTGTGTGGGTAAGGAGGTAGAGGTGGGGGGATTTTATAAGAGGAGAGGAGGGGCACTCTTGTAAAGTTACAAAATGTTACTTTATTTTCAAAAGCGTTTCGGATTTTAAAGGTCCCACATTGATTTATTTCTAGGATAAGGTGATTAGGGTTCTAAATCCACTCATCAAATAGGTTTTGGACATGTTTAGGTCTTAGAGTTTACATTATCTTTCCATTTTATTTAAATCGTTAAATAATGAGGTCATCGCTGCATCATCATGATGTCATAAATAATTTAATTTATTTAATGTCTAAAAATTATAAAAAAAATACTATGATGTAGAAAATATTTTTATCTTTCCAATGACTATTTATAGTCAAAAATATGACTTGTATAACTCCATGTAAAAATAGTTTTAGTAAAACATTTCATGTTTGTGTAATTTTTTACTTTAACATTAAATAAAAGGTATTTATGTCATTTTCCAACCAAAGTGGCTCAATGGGGTCCCCAAGTTGACCCATGGATTTTCTGGGTCGGACATGACACATCCAATGAGGTTATGACATGTGTCTAGGTCATTTCATTTTATTAAAACATTATTCATACCTTAAACTACACTAATTACCTCTAATCGCGATTAAGAACTTAAGAGTTACTATTCACCAAAAAAATATTTTAATCTCATTGAACCACATTTTACTTCTTAATGACAACCATTTATGTCAGATTTTTGAAATTCAAAACACAGAAGTGGTAAAATTTCATTTAAACGAAAAATCAGTTTTTATAAGTACCACTCAGTGGTTTCACTATTCATCAAAAATTGAAGTTTTTCAGAAAAATACCAAATATTCACCCAAATCTATATTTGATATTCCGAATTAAAAAATGAAGTCTATTTCACAAAATTCAAAACAAATAATTCACATTAATTAATTTAATAATTAATTCCCGCTGTCATGACAAATAGCGTGTTTTTATGAAACAATAAGTATCAAAAGATTGACACTAGTTTAAGTCCGATTTCAAAGTGAAATTAATTCCAACGACCACTATTGGATTTAATGGTAAAAATATCTTCTAATTTCACTTTAAAACCAATTCAAATGATAATCAAATCATATAAATAAATTAGATTAAAAAGATGTTTTGGATTAAAATACAACATTTTACACTATTCATTAAAAATGAACTTTATCGGAAAGATACCAAAAATTTACACAAAGTAAATTTTGATGTCCCGATTCTAAAAAAGAGTTATATTTGGTCCAATAGAATTTATAAGATTGATCAAAACTATATTTAATGATGGTTCGCCGTCAAAAGGTGATAAGTGAACCCTTAGTGAAAATTAGGGTATAAATGCCTAAAATTGAATTCTTTCCGTACTTTAAGCCTTTATATTTTATTGGATAAATGTAAAAACATTTAAAAACATATATAATCATATTTTAGTTATTTCTATCCATTCCCGCCAATACAACGGCTACATGTTAACTACAATTTAAAATAATATTATTATATTACTAGTGTGCAACGTAAGTTTTTAAAGGAACTCATCGTTGCGTATCATGTACGCTGTCGAACATAGAAACCCCTTTAAAGTAAAATTAATATTTAATTCGTAAATATTAATAAATACGAAAATGTTTTATTCATTATTTACCTGGGATGTTACATCCTTCCCCCCTTTTGGGAATTGTGTCCTCGCAATTGTATTCACTTATCAAAATAAGTGGGGGTATTTATCCCTCATAGAATTTTCAAATTCCCACGTTGCCTCTTCAACCATATGGTTTTTTCACAAAACCTTTACCTGGTGGATTACCTTATTTTGTAACACTTGCTCCCTGTGGTCAAGAATCTGGACCGGTTGTTCCTCATAAGATAGGTTCTCTTCCAGCTGAACTACCTCTGGACTCAAAACATGAGGTGGATCTGGCATATACTTTCTCAGCATCGAAACCTGAAAAACATTGTGTACCTGAGATAAACTCGGAGGTAATGCCACTCTGTATGCAACCGATCCAACTCTCTCCAGAATTTCATATGGTCCATTGAACCTTGGACTCAGCTTTCCTTTCTTACCAAATCTCATCACACTTTTCCATAGAGAAACCTTGAGAAAAACATGATCACCTACCTCGAAAGATAGATCCTTCCTCCGGTTATCCGCATAACTCTTCTGCCTGCTCTGAGTTATTCTCATGTGTTTCTGAATCAACTGAACTTTTTCTTCCATCTCTTCTACCATTTCTGGTCCCATCAGCATTTTTTCACCCACTTCATCCCAAAATGCTGGAGTTAGACACCGCTTCTCATATAATGCCTCAAATGGTTCTATCTGTATACTGGAATGAAAACTGTTATTATATGAAAACTCAACCAAAGAAATATGTTGGTCCCAACTTCCCTGATAATCCATCGAACAAGCTCGTAGAATATCTTCCAAGTTCTGAATTTTTCGTTCTGACTGCCCATCTGATTGAGGATGAAAAGTTGTACTAAAATTTAATTCAGTACCCAACGACTTTTGAAGGCCTTTCCAAAAGTTAGAAGTAAACCTGGGATCATGGTCAGATACAATGGAGAGAGAAATTCCATGTAACTTGACTATCTCTCTAAGATACAATTGGGAAAGTTGATCTAGGGAAAAAGTATCTCGTATAGCAAGGAAATGAGCAGATTTAGTCAAGCGATCAACAATAACCCAGATTGCATTATTACCTCGAGATGTCCTCGGTAATCCCACAACAAAGTCCATGGATATATTCTCCCATTTCCACTCTGGCACTGGTAAAGGCTGAAGCATCCCTTTAGGTAACTGCCGCTCTACTTTAACCTGCTGACAAGTCAAATACTTCACAGTAAAATCAGCAATATCCCTTTTCATTCCATCCCACCAGTAATACTCCCGCAGATCTCTGTACATCTTATTACTGCCAGGATGAACTGAAAACGGGGAACTATGAGCCTCACATAACAACTCATTCTTCAACTGTGAATCACAGGGCACACATAATCTCTTCCCAAATCTCAAAACACAATCACTATCAACGTTGAATTCAGGCAACTTACCCTTCTGAACCAGCTCTACCTTTTTCTGCAACTCACTCTCTTCCCTCTGTGCTTGATTAATTCTGTCTGATAGGGATGATCTCACTGATACCTAAAACAAAATAGAAGAACTTCCTGCACCAACAACTTCTATGCCAAAGTTCATCAAATCAAAAACTAAAGGATCTCGTTCCAAATGTAGCATGGTTAATGAAGCATTACTTTTTCGACTCAAATCATCGGCCACATTATTTTCTTTTCCCAGATGGTAGTGAATTGTACAATTATAATCCTTGATTAATTCCAGCCATCTCCTATGTCTCATGTTCAATTCATTCTGAGTGAACATATACTTTAAACTTTTGTGATCAGTATATATTTCACACTTTACATCATACAAATGATGCCTCCAAATTTTTAAAGAAAAAACAACAACAGCTAATTCCAAATCATGTGTAGGGTAATTTATCTCATGAGTTTTCAACTGACGTGAAGCATAAGCAATTACCTGATCATTCTGCATAAGGACACAACCAAGTCCCTTCAATGAAGCATCATTGTATATAAAAAACTCACCATTCCTGGAAGTAAGTTCCAAAACTAGAGCATTCACCAATCTTCTTTTCAACTCCTGAAAACAATCATCACATTCTTTTGTCCAGATGAACTTAACACCCTTACGAGTTAGCTTAGTCATTGGACTAGATAACCGTGAAACATTTTCAACAAACCTTCGGTAGTAACCTTCCAAACCAAGGAAACTACAGATCTCGGTTACATTTGTGGGTCTTGTCCATTCTTCAACAACTTTTGTTTTAGTAGGATCAACAGTTATGCCATCTTTTGAAACAATGTGACCCAGGGAATAAATTTTTTGTAACCAAAACTCACACTTGCTGAATTTTCCATATAGTTACTTTTCTTTTATGGTTTTCAAGATAACCCTTAAATGAATTTCATGCTCCTCTTTACTTTTAGAAAACATCAAAATATCATCAATGAAAACAACCACAAACTTATCCAAGAACTCATGGAAAATTCTATTCATAAGGTCCATGAATACAGCAGGTGCATTGGTTAACCCAAAAGGCATAACTACAAATTCATAATGGCCATATCTAGTATAGAACGCAGTCTTCGGAACGTCTTCTTCTTTTACATTCAACTGATGGTACCCCGACCTCAAGTCAATCTTTGAAAAATACTGAGCTCCCTAGAGATGATCAAACAAATCATCGATATGAGGCAAAGGATATTTGTTCTTAACAGTGATGTTATTCAAATCCCTATAATCAATTCAATGTCTCATTAACCCATCTTTTTTTTAACAAATAAAACAGAAGCACCCCAGGGTGATGTTCTAGGTCGAATGAACACTTTATCTAATAACTCCTGCAATTGTTTCTTTAACTCTAAAAGTTCAACATGAGCCATTCGATAAGGGGGTTTTGAAATTGGCTTAGAATCAGAAACTAAGTCAACAGTAAATTCAACTTCCCGATCATGAATAATACCAGGCAACTCATCAGGAAAAACATCAAGATACTCATTTACCACTGGAACATCATTAATCTGATCAATTCCTTTATTTTCAACAATATGTGCAAGGTAACATTCATTTCCTTCTTTTATTAGTTTCTCAACTTCCTGATATGTTATCAAAAGTAAGGGTTCATTCTTGTACACAAACTGAAAATCTTTCTGAAAAGAAACCATTTTAGCTCTGCAGTCAATCTTAGCATGATAAACAAAAAGCCAATCCATACCCAAAATAACATCAAACTCTACTAGAGGCAAAACAATAAGGTTTTCTGGTAGATTCTTTCCACACACAAGGATAGGAAGGTTCTTATAATTCCTTTTTGTCTCAACGTTCCCTCCGGGTGTTTTTACCATAAGTTCAGGGTTCATATCTTGATATGGAATTTCCAATTTACTAGAAAACTTCTCAGAAATGAAAGAGTGTGTAGAACCTGAATCAAACAAAACATTGGCATATTCTGAACAAACAAACAATGTACCTGATACCACTTCATTTGATGGCCCAACATCTGCTAATGTTGTTGCAAAGGATTTCACCACACCTTTCTTCTTGTAGTCTAGCTGCTTTCCCCCAGTCGAGTTCTTCGTTAGACACTCATTTGCATAATGACCCATTTCATTACACTTAAAACATCTTATCGATGGCTTTTCATTGCATGCTTGATCATCTTCCTTACAGTTACGAGCAATATGACCAGACTTACCACACCGAAAGCACTTACCAGACTTGGATAAACATTCTCCAGGATGCATTTTACCACACTTATCACAAGATGGATATTTGGTTTTCTTACCTCCTTTCTTCTTTGGTGAATTCTTCCCCTTTGCCTGCCAACTGGACCTCTTATTCTTTTGTTTGTCATAGAACACCTGATCATCGGCAAACTCCATTCCCACCTTCTCCGCACATCGAACAAGTTTTTCATAACTTTTGAACTCACAAGAAGCTAAAGCCCTTCGATACTTTGGCTTTAACCCTGAGTAAAAACAGTTTATTTTACTATCAAGATCTCGTATGAAGTTTGGAGCATACCTTGCCAATCGAGTGAACTTTTCTTCATAGGCAGCCACTGAGTCTTCCTCTTGCCTCAATTCCAAGAATTTATTTTCCATCCTAAGTTGAACAGCCTTAGGAAAATACTTCTCAAGAAACATACCTTTGAATTCATCCCAGTGAAGATCCTCAATCTCATCACTATCCCTGATATTTTTTACCATCGACCACCACTGATCAGCTTCACCTTCAAAACGGTAAACAAAAAGACTAACCTTTTGATGTTCTGAACACCCCATGACATCAAAAATCTTCTCCAGTTCTTTAATCCACCCTTCAGCTTGCACGGGGTCAGATGATCCTCTGAATGATGGGGGATGTTGCCTCATGAAATGTTCTACCACTAACATGTTCCTCTGCGGTTGATCTGGCTGATCTCGTGCATGGATACCTCCACCATTTATAGCTTGAGTCAACTGTGCCATCACTGCAACAAACTGTTCAGTTCCGATTTTGACCATCTTAGGTTGCTGATTTGGAAGGTTGTCTTCCTCCTGATGTCGTCCCAACATAGCTTCTTTTTTTCCTCTGCGGAAACCCATTCTGAACATAGAAATATCTTAGGCAAAGCAATATGGTAATCCATAAATTCTATATCATTTCAATCATATTATAATTTAACACTTTTCTAACTCATAAAGTTGTCTAAACCGACCTCTGATACCAAATATAAGTCCATGGCCTTAAACCTTACTTAATATTGAATTAAATGAATAATTCACATTGAAGATCTTTTCAGGTTTAGAGTTTTAGAGAATTAGGACATAACTATTACATCTCAAAAGATTACAAAGTATACACTTCTACTAAGATTCCATAAAATAATAAAACTCTTAAAAAGAAACATGTATAGTTCCATGTTTTATATAGCATGAAATTCCCTTGATCCCATCCTTGACCCTATTCCACATTACGTCCTGTGAAAAACATTTCAACAAAACTTGGGGTGAGCATAAAAAGCTCAGTAAGGGATACACAAAGAATGAAAACTATTTGTTTTCAAAACATCAAGTTAACCATGTATACTTTATCAAAGTAATACCTTCACCTTCATGAAGTAGTAAAAACTCTTCACTGAATAAAATTTCATTACTTTCCTTTTTGTAACCAAAGGATTACCATAAAACCCATATAAAGAACACAAAACATATATAATGGTAACTTGGGACATAAACATACTTAAGTGGAATAACCATATAGTCGTCTTCCACACATATCACTTAATGGAATAGCCTTACATCCAACTTCCATACAAACATAATGGAATTTCCATACGGCCGAATTCCATACTCAATGCATTGGAGGTTATAACGTAACCACCCATTCTGGTATTCACGGCACCTCCTGTCATATGGTTCATCACGTAACCACCCATCAAATTTCCAAGTACCATTATAAAATCATAAGACATAAAATAAATATAATGGAAAGAAACATTTTCCACACTTTGATCACACTATATCACATAAATATATTGACATAACAAATCCATTATAAAAACCATTTTCAATACCAAAATACATAAAAGAGTATATGGTATTTATTTCATTTAAAAAAAACATTACAGCTTGTTCAGGAAGCCAAAGACCAAATAATACTCGCGGCGGCGGAAAAGGTCGTTGTCACTGTGTACGTTAAAAGAAACATTATTTTTTGTCATTTTGTAAAATGCTTCGTAGAAAAAGATTCCTTTTGTATAAAAGTAAAATTAAAAGGGGTTTATACACCATATAAAAGAATGTTGTGTATAAAACGAAATATGCCTCAATGAAAGGAGATTGAGATGAAGTCCCTTACCTCGGGTCCAACTTGACTCGATCGTTCTTTAACGTCTTGAATAATAAACTTGAGTTAATTTATATTTTCTTAAGAACCTTTTTCGAGTTCATTGTTCCTTTTATATCACATATTTACATGTTATAAACATTATGTAATCATTTAAGTTAATAATGTTTGTTTTGTCGATATTTGGTCCTTAAGTCGAAAGTGGACTTCTTACGATTACATGTTGTTCGTGTGGTCAAAGGTTCATTATATCCAGAATGAAATTCCTAATTTGGATATCGTATATATCATATATATCTAGAATATACATTTATTTATAATATCACATAATCATTTAGAGGTAAGAAATGAAATGCACCGTTCATGGAGACGGTAAGCCGTACGTACGCATGAACGCTACTTTCATTTCTATGTCATATTAATGGAATTAAAACAAAATGAGAGGTATGTATATTTTAATTACAGAATTATATTAATAACTTAGATGTAACATCATTATATATATCCATTATAAATATGTACTTATAATAGTACATTACATTTGGGGATAAGAAATGAAATGCACAGTTCATGGAGACGGTAAGCCGTACGTACGCATGAACGCTACTTTCATTTCTATCTCATACTTTAATGGAAATAAGTAATAATTATATAGAGGTATATTATAATTCCAGTATAACATCATATATAATAACTTTAAATCCATCTTTTATACGTCCCACATATGGCATTAACGAATCAAATCACTTTGAGGGGGCGGTAGTCCGCACTTCCTTAAATGAAGATATCGCGTTTACCCATAATGGAAACCATAAAGGTATTACCAAAATGAAAAATACAGAAGCTTAAGGAAAACATAATCAAATTATATATCATATATAAATATAGTGTCATCTTAATGGCCACCTTTGAAGGTGTTAAAATAATGTTGAACAATCATCTTTTTGGGAGGCAGAAATTCGCCATCCACGGAAACAGTATGTTCTTTAACCATTAGATGTAGGTGTGTGTAAGTGTAGCTTGAATATTTCTTATAAAAAAATACTAGTATATTTAGGATACTGTAGTGGTTACAAAAGAAATGAATAAAAAGATTTCAGGGGGTTGGAGAAGCAAAATAAAACAAAAGTACTCAAAAGAAGACATTACCTTAAAATCAGGTAACTCCCTTTGGTTTGAGCTCAAAGGCTTCCTTGGGAAGACTTCTGCCCAAAGTGAGACTTCAAGGAGTAATAGAGGAAAGTGTAGAGACAAAATGGGCAGGGGTTGGCCGAGCCAAATGCTTTGGGTGTGTGGGTAAGGAGGTAGAGGTGGGGACCTTTTATAAGAGGAGAGGAGGGGCACTCCTGTAAAGTTAAAAAATGTTACTTTATTTTCAAAAGAGTTTCGGATTTTAAAGGTCCCAAATTGATGTATGTCGAGGATAAGGTGATTAGGGTTCGAAATACACTCATCCAATAGGTTTTGGACATGTGTAGGTCTTATATTTTACATTATCTTTTCATTTTATTTAAATCGTTAAATAATGAGGTCATCGCTACATCATCATGATGTCATAAATAATTTAATTTTTTTAATGTCTAAAAATTATAAAAAAATACAATGATGTAGGAAATATTTTTAACTTTTCAATGACTATTTATAGTAAAAAATATGACTTGTATAACCCCATGTAAAAAATTTTTTAGTAAAACATATCATGTTTGTGTCATTTTTTACTTTAACATTAAATAAAATGTATTTATGCCATTTTCCAACCAAAGTGGCTCCATGGGGTCCCCAAGTTGACCCATGGATTGTCTTGGTCGGCCATGAAACATCCAATGATGGTAGGACATGTTTCTAGTTCATTTCATTTTATTAAAATATTATTCTTACCTTAAACTACACTAATTACCTCTAATCGCGATTAAGAACTTAAGAGTTACTATTCACCAAAAAATTATTTTAATCTCATTGAACCACATTTTACTTCTTAATGACAACCATGTATGTCGGATTTTTAAAATTAAAAACACATAAGTGGTAAAATTTCATTTAAACGAAAAATCAGTTTTTATATGTACCACTTAGTGGTTTCACTATTCATCAAAAATTGAAGTTTTTCAGAAAAATTCCAAAAATTCACCCTAAGCTATATTTGATATTCCGAATTAAAAAATTTAGTCTATTTTACAAAGTTCAAAACATATAAGTCACATTAATTAATTTAATAATTAATTCCCGTTGTCATGACAAATAACATGTTTTTATGAAACAATAAGTATCAAAAGATTGACACTAGTTTAAGTCTGATTTCAAAGTGAAATTAATTCCAACGACCACTATTGGATTTAATGGTAAAAATATTTTCTAATTTTACTTTAAAACCAATTCAAATGATAATATAATCATATAAATAAATTAGATTAAAAAGAGGTTTTGAACTAAAATACAACATTTTACACTATTCATTAAAAATGATCTTTATCGGAAAGATACCAAAAATTTACAAAAAGTAAATTTTGATGTCCCGATTCTAAAGAAGAGTTATATTTGGTCCAATAGAATTTATAATATTGATCAAAACTATATTTAATGATGGTTCTCCGTCAAAAGGTGATATGTGAACCCTTAGTGAATATTAGGGTAAAAATGCCTAAAAATGAATTCTTTCCGTATTTTAGGCCTTTATCTTTTATTGGATAAATATAAAAACATTTAAAAACATATATAATCATATTTTCGTTATTTCTATCCATTCCCTCCAATACAACGTCTACATGTTAACTACCATTTAAAATAATATTATTATATTACTAGTGTGCAACGTAAGTTTTCAAAGGAACTCATCATTGCATATCGGGTACGCTATCGAAAATAGAAACCCCTTTAAAGTAAAATTAATATTTAATTCGTAAATATTAATAAATACGAAAAGTTTTTATTCATTATTTACCTGGGATGTTACATATTATCTTATGTTAAATGATTTTATCGATTAAGAATAATTTTCATTTTGGAAATTGTATTTTATCAATTGGATATCCTTAGTATAGGAAAATGATTTTGTGATTAAGTGGTAAATTTCATTTTGGAAGACCTTTTCTCTTTTGAGAGCACTATATTCCTAAGAAAAATAGAATACTATGTGATTTCATTTGAAGAGTAATCGTTAAATTTTATTTTGTAAGAATCTATGTTTTTATTGTGGTTAAATGGTGATTTGGGTTATTTGTGGAAATGATTAACCTTTCATAGAGAAAATGTGATTTGGTTAATTATTTTTCTGTATGAGACATTAATAGTGGTGGATGTTATTTGGATGTAATTGTTAAAATTTATCTTGGTAAACTATGTGATCAAATCCTTTTGAGTTTTTAATTACAATATTAGTTGGATTATTTTGAAGAATTTTAATGACTTTTTTTTTATTGAATGGTCTATGTAGAACATGGGTATTATTGTTGAATTTTGGAGATTAAAATTAGTCCTTCCCCATATAAGGGATTATTATTTTTTGGGGTATTATCTAACATTGTACTAACCATTTTGTTTTTGGTTAATGTCAAAATATGGGGGAAATATATAGTTCATATTTTGTGAATTATGTGATTATCTATATGTTCATTCTAGTAATTTAGGTGTGACCAAGTCATCTTCAATACTCGTCATTTATAGAAAATATGAGTGTGAAGTTGAAATTTATTAATGTTGAAATTATATTTGTCAAGTAAGTATATTTATTTATATTTTTATTCTTTGTAGTAAAATAAGTCATTAACTAAATGAAATGGATAATAAAATATTAAAAATTACATTTACTTTTCCTATAGGGAAATCAATGACCATTAAACCCATCACATTTTTGTGTTTTTTGGTTGTTAACTTTTCCCTAGTGATGTTTTATATCACTTTGCATCAGAACAAGATGGATATTTTTTCATCCATGTAAATTTTTTCTTACATGGAATCCTTGTACATGTAATCTCTGGTGACTATTTTACTTCTCTTTCATTCTTTTAAAGTCATAGTTTTATTGTATCTTTTTTTTATGTGGGATTTTCAACAAAGTTTCTGATCCAGATTTTAAAATTGGGATGATGTAATTTTTAATAGGGGGAATGATGTAACATCCTAGGTATTTATAGAATAATACCTTTTCATATCTATTAATATTTATGAATAAGATATTTATTTATGTTAAAGGGGATTCTTTTTCTGATAGTGTACTCGACATGCAATAACAGTTTTCTCTAAAATCTTATGTTTCACACACTATTTCGTTATACTGAACAATAATACAATATTATTTTGATTATTTTAAATGGTAATTATCGCCTAACTGTTGTATAAGTGGGAATGAATAGAACTAAATAATGTATGATTACACATGTTTGTTAAATGATTTTAAATTTATCTAATAAATTTTAAAGGTATATAATGATAATGAATGCAATTTCCAGCATAAAATAAGATAAATTTTTAAAAAGGTCGTTTACCACCTTTTGATGTAGAAATTTTTTAAAATATTTTTTTATTGCTTTTTTATTTTATATTTTTAAAAATAAACTTCTTCTTTATAATAGGGTCATCAAAATTTAATTTGGTTGAAATTTTGGCATTTTTCTGATAAAATCCTCCATTTTATGAATATTGAAAAATACTTCATTTTAAATCAATACTACCTTTTTGAAAAAATTATTTATATAGTTTTATTATAATTTTAAATAGTTTTATGTTTAATTGGATTATTTTTTTATCATTTAATCCTATGTTGGTAATTTTATGTAATTACAAATTTATATTTGATATAAACACATGTTAATATTTTGACAGTTTTTACTTATTAAAACCCATCTTTCTGGTTTTGACAATGAAAATTAATTTTAAATTAAATACTATAATTTTGATATTTTTAATTTGGATAATTTAACTCCACATTTGGACTCATGAGGTGAAATTTTTTTAAATATGTGTTTTTTATTTTGGGACATTATGAATAGTAACTTCAGTAATTACTTTTATTTACCATATTTAAAGGGTAAATCAGGTAAATAACGGACAAAATTAATAGTATAATAAAACAAAACTACTATAACATGTGTTCTAATCTTATTGTATGATTCATGGGTGGAGAAAACAATCCTTTGGCTGAAATTTCTCCATTTGAGAGAAACTTGGGTGTGAAAATGACATGTTATAATAATTAATTAAAAATAAAGAGAAATATAATACAAACATGTATCGTTTTAGTAAAAAAAATTGGTGGGATTATATAACCTATATCTCTAAATATAAATTGTAATTATAAATATAAAAAAAATTTTTACATCATGTTATTTTATTTATTTTTTTATATATTAAATAAATTTATTTATTTATGACACAATGATGATGTAGTGATAACCTTATTAATGAAAGAATAAAATAAATGTAATTTGAACATTTTTTTGGTGTAAATGTTTTTCATGACATTGAAATGTGGGGGATGAGTTAATACCTTTGGTTCAATGTAATCAAGTTTTTATGACTTAGAAAAATCAATTACTAAATAGTATCAAAATTGACAAAAATTAGTTTATAAAACAAATAGTATTTTATTAAACGATATAATAGTAACAAAAATATAATATTCTACCAACTGACATATATATTGTTAATAATTTCATTATTTATCCACATGTGGTTCTACTGGAATTTTATTGTAAATACAGTAACCATGTATTATTAAAATACAAGAAGATATGGAAAGAGTTCATGTTTTTTACTAAGGGTCAAAGCTAAAAGATAAGTTTAATTTTGTGACATAAACTTGTCTAAAAACTATTGTTAGATATGATTTATAACAATCCTCATATTATCCTAGAAATATATCACTTTTGAAAAATTATAATCCTAAAATCATTTTATAGTAAAATAATATTTTCAAGACTTTCCTAAAGTGCCCCTCCCCTCTCTTATAAAAGGCCCCCAACTCTACCCACTTACTCAAACCTCTGAATCCCATTTAATCATCCAAATTATGATAAAATACTCTACCAACATCTATACCTTATTTATAGAGGCCACAATTTGGGGAGAAATCCATCCTAATGAGACCTTCTGTGAGAATCAAAAGGAGATACTCGAAAAAGATGTAATTGTTTTATCACCTATTTCAAAATTACTTTTTTATTATACATTCTATCCATATTTATTTTCTAAAATAAATTAATAAATTAAGTGTCTTATACATTATGAGATTTTATTTTAATTATTATAAAACCTTATAATTAATTTTATCTATCCTATAGATAACAATATCAACGTACGTACAGCTTACCGTCTCTACGCCATGGTATAATTTGTTATTAAACAATACTTAATTTGGATGGGAATAGTGATTGGTATATAGGATTAAAATAATTAATATAACATGATAATAGTTTTATACAATTAATATACCATCCAATTTGATACTGTTTAAACATTATGTGAATGATATAGTCGATCGTGCGTACGTACGACCAACCATCTCCACTATGCGTTGTGAATCATTCTACATGATCTTCATTAAACCAAGATTAAATAAATATGAATGGAATGAATAAATATGATATATATAATATTTTTATTAACTCTATGATTCTATAATTTTTATTTACATCATACCTTTATACATTCCATAATGTGTATATACGATAATTTCATTTGAGGAATTGTGGACTACCGCCCCCTAATGGTGATATGACTCGTTCATTCCATACATGGAATGTATAATGGATGATGTTAATGAAATTATATTACATATATAACATATATATTATACTGTAATTATAATATACCTATGTAACATTTAGGTTTCATTCCTTTAATATAAAAAATAAATGAAAGCGGCGTTCATGCGTACGTACGGCATACCATCTCCATGAACGGTGCAATTCATTCCATATATCCAAATGTTATGGAATATTATAAATACATATATAATGAATATATATGATAATTAAATCATGAATAATATTCTGGAGATGATGTACTTTTGACCACATGGAAAATTTACATCAAATAAGTTCATTCCACTCAAGTAACAAATATTGGAAAAATGACCAATATGAACATAAATAATTATGTAATTTTTATAACATGGTAATAATTGATATAAAAAGATTAATAAACTTGAAAAAAATTCTATATAATGTATATATTAACATATATTTACTATTCATGAATATAAATAATGCACGAGATAAGTCATATTAGATGTAAGAAAAAGTCTGAACCCAATTTCAATTCTTTAGGTTGATCTTCTACATCTTGATTGTGATGTGATATGGTTATACGAGAAATAAATTTATATATATTATCTCGAATTTATAATTTCATTATGTGGATTTATATTTAATGGATATATTCAATCTGTTTTATTAAAAAAATAATATTTGTAATGGAATTTCAAAACTCAATTTCCACTTATTGGGTTTTACACATACATCATTGATGATATTATGAAAATATTATGTGTGAATGACAATTTATTTATTTATGTTTTAATTTAAAATAACCTTTTTTGGATATAATATTTCTACACAAGTCACCCCATTGATAAATTCCTACATCATTTATATGAACTTTGTGAGGGAAATCTTAACTCAATTTCAATTCATTTAGTTAAATATCTGTGTCATTGGTTTTGTTTTTCCAAGAATATGTGTGAATTACTTATCATTATTTTACAGTTAATATCCACTTATATTGGGTGTATTTATATTTTTCTCACATAATTATGACATTTATTTATCCTCTATCTTAGGATATGATATTTGAAAGATATTTCGTTTCAATTTACATTTCATTGAGAGTTATTTGTTGTTATTCCCCAATACCCTTTTATATGGTTTATATACTTCCCTTTGACATATTATATAATGAATATTATTATCCTCATGATATTATATCTTTTTTTTAATTTTATTCGATAATTATTTTTATTCAAATATTTTCTCAAGTTGTAAGGGAGTTCGACTCTGTCTCCTTTAATTGAGGCATATTTAGATGTTATATACCTACTTCTCTTATATGGTGTATAATGAACCCCTATTACTATTAATTTAATTCAAGAGAATCTTTTTTCTCTGATGTTTTTTACTTAATGACAAAAAATGACTGTTATTTACGTACATGGGGACAATGACCTTTCTGCCATTGTGACTGTTATTTGGATTTTTCTTCCTCTACAAGTTGTAATGTTTATGAAAATAAAAGTAAATACCATTTTCATTTTTTGGTATTTTGGTATTGAAAATTGTTTTGATAATGTATTTATTATTTCAATATCTTGAAATAATCTATAGTGATTACAATACGGAAATGTTATTTTTCTGTTATGTTTTTTTTTTGTGTTATGATTATTTAATTGTACTTGGACATTTGATGGGTGGTTAGGTGATATACCAAAGACGGTTAGTTCTGTGATTAACCAATGTTTGGTGGTTCTAATATAAACAATGGATGGGTAGTTGCGTTATGACCACCAATATATTGTGTATGGAAGTCGGAGATATGGTTATTCTATATAGTGATAAGGGTGGAACTCGACTGTATGGTTATTAAATTTAAGTATTTTATGCCCCAAGTTACCTTTATATGTTATATGTGGATTTATATGGGCTTTATGGTAATATCTTGGTTACAAAAAGGGTAAGAAATGAGATTATATTCACTGATGTATATTTACTATTTCTTGAAGGTGAAACGTATTACTTTATTATAAGGTATTCATGGGTTTCATGTTTTCCGAAGACTAATAGTTTTCATTCTTTAGTTATCCCTTATTGACATTTTTATGCTCATCCCAAGTTCTAGAATGATTTTCACCAAACATAAAAGAGAATAATGTTAAGAATGGGATCTGGGAAAATTCATTATGTTTGATCATAAAACGAACCATATTTTCTTTTTAAGAGTTTTTGTTTTTTGAAAAATAATTATATTCAATAAAAGCGTCTCCTTGTAATATTTATGTTTCTAGGTATAAGTTGTGACCTCGTTCAATATATCTATAAATGTGAAAAGATTCTCGAAGTTAATTAAGGTCAATTGTTGACTTATCTCAAGATTATGCAACATTTATGGTCGGGGCCTTATAGTTGGTATCAATGTTCAGTTTATATAACTTTAGAGGTTAGGGTGGTATTTATGCATAAGAGAGAAGTGATATATAACAAAAATGAATAGAATATTGGTAAGAGTAATTTTTATTTTTGGTATGTTTAATGAGACTAATATAACATTTATAAGTATATCTCAGTATTTCCCCTCATCATATGATTGTATATGATAATTTTATTGATATAATCACAATAAGCCATTCTAGTTTAAGTAAATGGATGGATCTATTAGGAATTAATGTAACAATGGATGTGAAGGAAACTATGGTGGTTTTCAGAATAAGAAACCAAATTAAATTGTATCTTCCATGAAAAATCTTGTGTTTATTCTAGACCAACTATCTAGAGTCAAGATTGACCACTTTAACATTGGTGATTTTTCTAAGAAATTATATATTCCAGAAACAAATCGCTATGGAAGTTCATGTAAAAATCATAATGTTATGTATATTAAACAAACTAGGTGTCGAGGATGTGGAAATAAATCCCTAGGAAAATGTTTTAAAGGGACAAGAATATAATATAGAAGTGTTAATGAAGGTCATAAAGAAATAACCAACAATGGAAAAAGGATGTGTTTAGTTTACTCAAATAAAGTGAAGTAATTTCATTCTAAGAGATCAATTAAATGTTTCAAATGTGGTGTGCATGTTCATTGCAGAAATATATTTCCTACAAATATATTTTGGGAATGGTATTGACATCACCATATACATACATGTTTACTAAAACCTAAAGCCATACCAATTTAAGATTAGAAACTAAAAATGACCTATGAAGGGTATGGATTATTTCATAGCTCATATTTTCAAATTATTTAATCTTAAGACATTATGCAATATTTTTTTAGGAAATAATAATTAAAGAATAATACAAAAAACATGGATAAAGGATCATGAAGAATGTTCGATGATTAAGATGTATACATTGTATTAATTGAAGAGTTGGGTTGGATATATTGATGAAGATATGTTCAAATGTATTAATGATGGAATTACATTTGAATACTTATATTATGTGTTACAATTAAGTTTGTTATGTTAAAATGAGGAAAAATCATCATTTATTTTCTGGATATAGTTATAAGGAACCTTCAGTGTTTATAAGATCTATGAATTTGAGAAAATAACGGGTTATTTTATTTTGAAAGGAATGAGATAAACTTGAGGATAAATTATGTTATGGTTATTTTTATGATTTTATCTCATGTTGTGAATTTTATAATAATTATATAGTTTTAAAAAAATCACAACCCGTAGGATGGGTGACAACCATTTGCATCCAGTAATGTCGTGGGAATGGAACCTACAACCAAAGGGAAATAAGGTAGATCACCTACCACTAGCCTACGTGAAATCCTTGCATAGTACGACTTATACTCTTTAGTTAAATGATTGTATGGATTAAGAAAAAGTTTATTTTTGGAACTTATGGTTTATCAAATAAATATTCATAGTATATGAAAAATATATTGTGATTAACTGATACATGTTAATTTGGATGATATTCGCTCTTTTGGGAATACTATATTCTTAGGGAAAATAGAATACTATGGGATTTCATCTCAGGAGTAATGTTTTAGTTTTATTTTGGAAGAATATATTATTTTATAGAGGAAAATAGAGATTTAGGTTATTTTTGGAAATGATTAACCTATAATTGTGAAAATTGGATTAAGTTAATGAATTTTTGTTATGAGACATTAAGAATGGTTGATGTTATTTGGAGATAAATGTTAAAATTTATCTTGGAAAACTATGTGATCAAGTCTTTATGAGTTTTGGGTTTCAATATTAGTTATATTATTTTGAATAATTTTAACGACTTCTGTTTTTTGAATAATATTTTTAGAACTACAGTATTATTGTAGAATTTTTGAGATAAAAAATTGTCCTTCACCTTATAAAGGATAATTATTTTTGGGGTACTATATGATCGTTTACTAACCATTTTTGTTTGGGTAAATGTCTAAAGATGAGGAAAATATAACGTTCAACTTTGTGGAATATGTGATTATCTTGAAGTTTATTCTAGTACATCATGTGTGACCAATTCATCTTGAATACTCATCATTTAGAGAAAAGACGAGTGTGTGGTAGAAATTTATTAAAGGATGAAACTCTACTTGTCATGTAGGTATATTTCCTTATGTTTTTATTATAATTAGTAAAATAATTCCTCAAATTTTTGAAAATGGACTTAAAACAAAAATGTTTTCCATTTAATTTTCCTACCATTAAATCAATGAACATTTAACCCATCACACGTTTGTGGTGTTTTGGTTGTTAGAAATCTCCCTCTCCATTAGAACAAGACAGTTATTTTTTCATCCATATCCTCATTTTCCCACATGTAATCCTAGTATATGTAATCTCGGGTGATGTTTTACTTCTATTAAAATCTTTTAAAGTGGTATTTTTATTGAATCTTTTCCCGATGTGGGATTTTCAATGAAGTTACCAAGCCAAATTCAAAAATGACGAGAAAGAAATTTATATAAGGGGGAATGATGTAACATCCCAGGTATTTATAGAATAATAATTTTTCATATCTATTAAAATTTATCAATGAGATATTAATTTTACATTAAAGGGGATGCTTTTTTCAAAAGTTTACTTGACATTCCATAATGTGTTTATCTAATATCTTATGATTCACAAAACATTGAAATACACCGAAAAATATTACAATATTATTATTATTATTTTTAAGGGTTGTTAATTTATGGTTGTGGTATTAGAGTGAATGAAACTATCTAACTATAATATTATTACACATGTTTGTTAAATTTTTTTACATTTATCCAATACATTTTAGAGGATTAAAATGAGAATGAATCCAATTTTAAGCATAAAACACTCTATTGTTTTTAGAAACTCACTTTACCGCCTTTTGATGGAGAACCTTTTTTAAATATAGTTTTTGAACTTTTTATATTATCTATTTGAAAAAATAAACTTCTTCATTAGAATATGTAAATTAAAATTTACATTGTTTGAAATTTTTGTATTTTTCTGATAAAATTCATATTCTAATGAACAGTGAAAATACTGCATTTTAATTCAAAACTTCCATTTCATATAAATTATTTATACAGTTATATTGTAATTTTAATTCATTTTAAAGTTTAATTGGATTAATTTTTTATCAATTAATCCAATTATTTTCAATGGATGTAATTTCACATTTAAATTTAACATAAACAAAGGTCATTCTTTTGATAGTTTTTACTTCTTAAAAACCCACTTTTTGGTTTTGACAACAAGAATTAATTTTAAATTTATCACTACTATTTATTTATTTGAATTTTGAAAAATGGAATCCATATTTGGATTTCTAATGTCCAAATTTTTTAAATATTTTTCTTTTATTTTAGGACATTATGAATAGTAACTTCAATAATTATTTTTATTTGCCATGGTTAAAGGGTAAATCGTGTAAATAAGGGTAAAACTAATATTATAATATCATAAAACTACCCTAGATCATATCTCAATCATATTTTATGAGTCATTTGTGACAAAAAAATCCCTATTCTGAAAATTTTGGTGTTTGGGAGCCACTTGGGTGTGAAAATTACTTGTTAAAATAATTGACTAATAGTAAAGAGAAATATTACACAAACATGTATATTTTTACTAAAAAACATTTATGGTGTGGTTATAAATTACATATATCTCAATATAAAGTTTCATTAGAAATATAAAAATATTTCCAAACTCATGGTATTTTATTTTTAATTTTTACACATTAAATTAATTTATTTATTTATGACATAATGATGATGAAATGATTACCTTATTACAGAATGATTCAAATAAATGATTTTATAAATATTAAAATAAATGTAATTTGAACATTTTTATGCCATAAACTATTTTTTGGATGACATTGACATATTAGGGATGATTTAATTCTTTTATTTTGAAGGAATCGGGTTTTTATGACATTAACAAAAATCAATTACTAAATAGTGTCAAAATTCACATAAATGAGTTTTTAAAACAAATACTATTTTATTAAATAATATTATATTCATAAAAATATAATATTCGGCAAAAGAAATTATATAATGTTATAAATTTCATTAATGATCCAATTTTTTTTCTATTTTCACGTTATAGTAACTATAGTGACCATATATATGGAAAATACAAGAAGACATGGAAAGAGTTAATGTTTTAACTAAGGGTTAAAGCTAAAAGACAATGTTAATTTTGTGACCTAAGTATGTCTAAATCCATTTGGTCAAGAGTTGTCACGACCCGACCCCAGGCTCGAGCCGTAACTACCCCAAGCCCGCCTCCATAGGCTAAGGGCTGGCGACCAGCGCCGAAGGCACAACAACTCGGGGAGGCCTTTGCCTAAGCACCTGTACACACACACACGCATCACACTCAATGAAAAAATGCAGAGTAAAAAAGAAAAGACAAGCAATGAAAAGGGAAACTACTATATAAATACCACAAATGTGCACCGACCTCTAATCAGTACAAGTAAAGTGATGAAAAGGAAAAAGGGGAAAAACACGCGCCCAACCAGAAATGTGCCACAACCCGGTAATAGGTAAACAAAACAAATAGCTGACGGGTCTCCCACCTGGAACCCGGATACGACCACCGCACGCGGTCCAAGCTCCCAAGCTCCTATGCTCCACTGAGGTCACGACCAACCTGTCCGTCGTCTGCAAGGGCACACCAAGTTTGGGCAAAGCCCAAGCATGGGTGAGTATAAAAATACTCAGTAGGATACCCCAAAGGCTCGAGGGAGCAACAAAGGAAGTACTGAAGGGTGAGTAGTAGAGCGAACAGAAAAGTAGAGGAGTACAACCGAGGGTGCAGTAATGAGTAACATCACAGAAGACAGTCCAGCTCAACCCAACAAGAGAAAGGAAGTAGACTCGTCCAGGCACAAGGAGCTGGAAATGGTGAGAAGATGAACTTCCCATCGAGTCTTCGCTACCTATAGTAGGAGAGTAGACTCCTCCAACCATGAGAAGCTAGACACGGAAAGCACGTGGCATACCCTGCGCGTCTTCGCCTCTCATGGAGGGAGAGTAACCAGGCCCAAGAAGTGGGTACTCGAACAAGGTATATACATATCCATATGCTCAGCAAGAATCCCGAACAACGTCGTAAGGGGATCTCTGTCCCGTAGCTCAGCCCAAGAAAAGAGTAGCCAACAGTCCCAGGAGTAAACTCCATTATTGATGCCCAGCATCCCGCACGTCTGCCCTGAACCGCAAGCCAAGGGGCTCAATCACTACACCTTGACACTATCCGCTTTGGGCGGCACTAACTCGCCCACACGGTTTTAGATTGCGTCACAAGAACTCGTCTCGGTGGGGAAAGTGTCCCTTGTACTTGAGAGTTCTAGGGAAAGTCAAACCATGCCTCGTCACTGCCCCACAGTCGAGAGGTCTTTTCAAAGTCAAAGTCATCACAACACTAACCCGTATAACAAAGGGTCCCGCTCCGGTAACAACGGAGGAAAGCCTCAGACTAGCCTAGTATAAAGGACTATGCCTGGAATACCAACGGGTGTCCCACTGCCCAGCCCAGCTGGAGGGTAATTCATAACCAGATATTGGGCGACCCCTTGCCCAGCCCCGCTGGAGGGTAAACCCTAATACATCATCAGGCGACCCACTGCCCAGCCTTGCTGAAGGGTAAACCCTTATTACATCATCAGGTGACCCACTGCCCAGCCCCGCTGAAGGGTAGACCTTATTACATCATCAGGCGACCCACTTCCCAGCATTGCTGGAGGGTAGACCTGGAATAAGTCGACAGGAGACCCACTTTCTAACCATGCTGGAGGGTAGACCTAGAAATAGACGACGGGCGACCCACTACCCAACCCTGCTAGAGGGTAGACCCTAAGAGGTTGTCGGGTGACCCACTGCCCAGTCTCTGTTGGAGGATAGACCCTAAGTGTGTCGGGTGACCCACTTCTTAGTCTCTGCTGGAGGGTAGACCCTAAAAGTCAGCGAGCAACCCACTGCCTAGCCCTGCTAGAGGGTAAACCCGAAGAAGTCGATGAGTAACCCACTGCCCAGCCCTGCTGGAGGGTAAAACTCAGAACTGCTCTGGCCATCTCTACTGAAGGGTACACCACTGGCCAACCAAACACGTAGTGGGTATTGCGCAACCACCCAACTCCAGAACAACTCACCCCAAAAGAGGTTTAGAGCATGTTCCATCACAGGATGCCACTAGCTCCGCTACTGGCCGATCCATCGATAATGAAACCAGGGGGAGACCACTCAACCCTGCTGGTCAAATAAACGAGCACAGAGCTAGGGGAAAAACTCCACCCTGCTGGTCGAGCAAACGAGCACTGAGGGACCCTCTACGTCGCGAGAGGTCAAAGTACGCAAAGCAGATCACAGAACGCACATGGGGCCCACACGACGGGTGGCCCCAAGTCAACCCCAACCAAGAGTATGAACATCCCAGGTACAAACCACACGTACCTCCAAGCGCCCTCGTATACTCTCAGAGTATACCACGTTTCTAGCCCAAGGGATATTGTGCACACGGCACCCAACGTCAATGCGAAGGCGTGACATAACATTTCCAACTTTCCACCACAATGACTGAGGCATGGACAACCAGAACCAATCAAGCATTACTTCACTCACACGGGAGTGTACGCGATAACACGCCAAGGGTCTACTACAACCACGGTAGAAGAACCGCTCCCGGGGCACCTTCACATTTCCACATTTCATAATATCGCGTATAGTGCTCCGCACAACCAAATGGATCGCACCGTTGTAATCCTCACGGAAAAACTCACGAGATCGACTACTTACTCGCCTCCAACGGATATCCGACGAAAAGTCACCAACACTGCCTCACGCCCGAATGACGTCCCGTGACCCCGAGCCTCGGCCCCGAAAATAGTCAGGTGCATCGCACCATTGCGATCCCCTCGGGAAAACATCTCAAAAGCACTACTCACTTGAGTGCAACGGATATCCGGAGAAAAAGATGCATTCTGGTGCACCACACACGAGCGGTGCCCTATGGGACCCGCATCCCGGTCCCAAAACTGATCAAATTGATCACACCGTTGCGATCCTCTCGAAAAAGCACACAAGATGAACTATTCACTTGTCCAAAATGGTCGCCTGGTGATAAAGATGGAAAATAATCAGAGACGCCCAAACGACCCTCATGGGCCGCGCACCATCGTGCCGAATTAGAGCAAGCAGATTGCACCATTGCAATCCCCTCGGAAAAACATCCAGAAACGACTACTCGCATGCCCTGAACGGATTTCCGAAGGATAAGACACTGAAATGCTGCACGCAGCTCAAAAGATGGGCCATGGGGCCCACGCCTCAACTCCGGCTTCAACGCCTGGAACCACCCTGGAAACCTCCTCCTTGACGCCAGGGTTCCAACGCCGCTGACGGTGCTTAAATCGAACGTCGGACGCGTCCGCGCCGTCCAAAACAAGAATCTCGGGGAAAACGCTCGACCACTTAAGGACATGTCATTCCTCCAAGGCCCCTCGTTTCGGGAATTAAAAATTCCCGAAACCATCTCAAAAATTCCGCCTCGTCGATACGTTTCCACTGCTGCAGACGGTACTCAAAACGGACACCCGTAACGGAAAATATGGGTGTCCGAACACCGAGGGGGCAAGGCCCCTGGGGCTGGACCGTCCTGGACCGGCCGGCTGCGGACTCGCGGTCTGCGCGCAGACAAGCCACGAGGGCCGGTCGCAGCCACCGCATGAAGACCCGCGCGGCGCGGGTCATTGTCGCTGCACAGGGGTCACGCGCCGCGACCCCGCGGTCGCCGCTCCCTGGCGACCGCCGCCATGCCGGGCGCTCCGCCTGACGCCCCCGCCGACGCCCGAGCACCCCGCTGCCGATGCCCAGCACCTCCACCGGACACCCTCTGCCGCGCCCCGCGGACACCCCACTGTCGCGTCGTTCGCCCTCGACGCGCCGCCGCTCGAACCCGCAGGAAACCGAAAACCCGCCAACTTCGGCGGACGATTGCGAACGCCTCCGAACTCCGATTTCAAATCCGAAACAAGCATCAGAAAGAGAAAATTGTATACTACGCATTCATGGGTTTCGTTCGAAAATCCGACTGAGTTTAAATACAATTATTTGAGTTCAAAGTAGGTGCGGTGAATGAAAAACGCAAACAATAAATTCTACCTCGTGGGGCTTCGCCCGAAGCTTCGCGACGATCCGCCGGCATCACCGCACCTCGCCGGAGTCGCCTCGTCGGACCGTCTCGCCGAAGGTGGAGGAGGATAGGGAAAGGAGGGGCTGCCAAGGGGGATGGGGAAGGAGAATAGGGAGGATGGTGTGTTAAGCATTTAAATAGAAAACGCTTAACCACCCGCCCGTCAGCCCGAACCCGAACTCCCGACGGGGTCGCGGTTAAGCCTCCCTTAGGGTAAACACCACCTCACGAGCACAACGGCGCTCTCATAATTTTAATCCGAGACCCCATTCAAAAGTTATAAAATTTACCGTCCAAAGCTGCTAAATTACGAAAACGCCCCTGGGGCCATTTTTCAAAGACGGCCCACGCCCGCAAAACTTATACCCCTCCTAAGGTAAATGACATGCTCCGAACTCAACTATACCCTCGGTTTTCCAATATGATTCACCATTTAAGATATACCTGCGTTTATCCACTAAACAAATAAATTAATTTATTAATTTATCCGTTTAACCTTCCGAAAGCGAGCAAGGGGTCCAAACATCCCGCGCCAACAAGTTTTATGTCATTCCTAGGGTAAACACCCCATTCCGGACCCATCCATACACTCTGATATCTGATCCGGAACTCCGTTTATGAGTTATCCCATTTATTTGGCATCTCCAGTGTGAACTCACTGAAAATTTAATTCCGGCCACTCCGGGGCTCAGAATCGCACGTCATCTGAAGGCGCTGCTCTGAAATATTATCATGAATATTCAAAAATCTTTCTCATCAAAAACCGGGTTCTTACATCATTCCCTATTTCAAGCTTTTCGTCCTCGAAAAGAAAAACTAGTGAGCAACTCCTGGTACGAAGCCCACAACTGGCTTCCCCATACCCAGAAGAACCCACGAATAGCTCTGCGTCACCGCACACAGACCAAAGTATTGATCAGTTCACGCAAGGTCAGCCCTTGCTGATGTCGTGCACCCACTCCAGGCTTTGGGGTTAGGGCAAGGCAGTAGGGAACCTCGCCATCCCTTTGCACAGTCTCAAATGGCCCGAAGGCTCTCGGGGGTAGCTCACCTCCCTGATCAAACCTCTACGTCACTCGCCACGACAGGAATCACTGCTTGGGCATGGGACAAGGCCCGGTGATTCCCTCCTTCAGAGTATCCATATGGTGAAGCACCCAAGGATATCCGATCACGCAAGATTTCATAGTCGATGTCTCTCACCCAAGACTCTCTTACACACTCGAAAGCGAAGGAGTCAACACCATCGACTAGAGAAAAAGGTCCCACGCCTTTTCCTTACCAACAAAGGGTTACACCCGACACCCTGCGTCACCCTGGTAACACATTAAACAAGGAGTAGGGAGAAAATCCTTTCACAAGCAGAGCCTAACAATTCTACTACAAGAAGTAGAAGAGTCACAAGGGGTACCTCTCACCATCCCATGCTCTGCAGGATCGTAGACATCAAAAGCTCGCGGTTGTCCATGGTCCCAACTGTCAGCTCCGGGAGCCTGACGTGGACCGCCTAGTGGAGATGGGGAGATCTCGTAACATCGTCTCCCACCTCCAGCTCCTCCCGATCCTCTACTAGTACCACCTCTCTAGGTACTAATCCGATCACGGCGCTGCCTCTATCGTGGTGGTGCGCCTGCTGCCTGCTTGAAGCTCTGAGCAACTCGGGTCAGTCAGTCTCATGCCAAGTGACCTCGCTCGTCACAAGCATAGCACCAGTGCTCTCTGGGCTGCCCTAGTGCCCTCTGGCGCCACTGTGGTGTAAGACCACGGCCCGGGATCCACTCACGGAAGGGCATCCTCGGCTGAGGCCCTGCGCCTTTTCGCCACAGTGGTATACAACCACGTCTCTGAAACCGGCAGTGGGAAGTCCACCTGCATCGAGGTCCTGTCCTCCGGAGCCTGCTAGCTACGACAGACGTCCCGGCTCCGTCGCGCCCACTACCACTACCAACCGCAAAACATGACAGGAAGCCCTCTGTCACCAGTGCCTGCTCTAGCACCCCAGCATATGTGGAAATGTCCAAGGGTACTATGAAAGCATGAATATCTCAGCGGAGGCCCTGCTCAAACTTCCGTGCTCGGAAGTTGTCATCATGGACCAAGTCCGGGTAAAAGCATGCACGGTCTGGAAAACTAGCCGCGTACTCGGCCACCGTCATCCCTCCCTACTGAAACTACAGGAGCTCCTGAATCTGAACGGAGCGTAATCAGGTGGGAAAAAACTCCTCATGAAACAACAACTAAAAGTTGTCCCGCGAAAGTGACGAATCATCAAGAAACTGATTCACCAGACTGCACCAACGTCGAGCTGCTCCACGAAAAAGGGTGGCTGCCAAAGCCACTCTCTGATCTGTGGGCATCTGCACAAGCCTGAAAAGGTGAACCACTGCCTTGATCCAAACCTCTACTGCCTGAGGGTCTGGCTCACCACTGAACCTCAGTGGTCTCTGCCACTGGAACTCATGGAGTGCGCTCAACCTACGCTCAAGCTTAGCCTGCTCTACTGAAACTGCCTACTGCTCAATAGGTGGGGGTGCTACTACCGGCCCACCTGGAGAAAGGGTCCCGCATGATGGGTCCTGGACTGTGGCCTCGTAGCTCACAGGGTCGTCGTCATGAACCAAAGATGGTATCTCGGTCGGTGGTCCTCGCGGAGACATCCTGAAAATTATCAAGGAGTGCCGCGGTCAGATTAGCATATATGTATATACCACAACAACAACGATGGGGAGCTGACTCAAGAAGGACAGTCAAAGACTCCATCCTATGTGATGCACAAACCAATTCTTCCCTGCAACAAGTGTCTCAGCATGCCGAGTCGACAAGCTGGTTATCAGGGTCCTGGTGAATGGATACGTCGGCTGCCGCACCATCACTGGACTCCCTGGCCTGAGAGCCGCTCTTGAGACACGTTAACACTGTTGCCCTAATTCCCAACCAATTCCTTTCATTTTAGGGACGTCCAAAAAGTGTCCCAAGGAACAAACCACCTTTGATACCACTTTTTCACGACCTGACCCTACCCGGGCTCGAGTCGTAACTACCCCAAGCCCGCCTCCATAGGCCAGGGGCTGAAACCAGCGCCGAAGGCACAACAACTCGGGGAGGCCTTTGCCTAAGCACCTGCACACACACACACACACATCACACTCAATGAAAAAGTGCAGAGTAAAAAAGAAAAGACAAGAAAATAAAATGGAAACTGCTATATAAATACCACAAATGTGTACCGACCTCTAAACAGTACAAGTAAAGTGATGAAAATGAAAAAGGGAAAAAACACGCACCCTACCAGAAAAGTGACACAACCCGGCAACAGGTAAACAAAACAAACAGCTGATGGGTCTCCCACCTGGATCTTGGCTACGACCACCACACGCGGTCCAAGATCCCATGCTCTTATGCTCCACTGAGGTCACGACCAACCTGTCCGTCGTCTGCAAGGGCACACTAGGTGCGGGCAAAGGCCAAGGAGGGGTGAGTATAAAAATACTCAGTAGGATACCCCGAAGGCTCGAGGGAGCAACAAAGGAGGTACCGAAGGGTGAGTAGTAGAGCGAACAGAAAAGTAGAGGAGTACAACCGAGGGTGCAGTAAAGAGTAACAGCACAGCAGAGAGTCCAGCTCAACCCAACAAGAGAAAGGAAGTAGACTCGTCCAGGCACAAGGAGATGGAAACGGTGAGAAGATGAACTTCCCGTCGAGTCTTCGCCACCTATAGCAGGATAGTAGACTCCTCCAACCACGAGAAGCTAGACACGGAAAGCACGTGGCATACCCTGCGCGTCTTCACCTCTCCTGGAGGGAGAGTAACTAGGCCCAAGAAGTGGGTACTCGAACAAGGTATATACATATTCTTATGCTCAGCAAGAAGCCCAAACAACGTCGTAAGGGGATCTCCGTCCCGTAGCTCAGTCGAAGAAAAGAGTAGCCAACAGTCCCAAGAGTAAACTTCATCATTGATGCCCAGCATCCCACACGTCTGCCCTAAACCGCAAGCCAAGGGGCTCAATCACCACACCTTGACACTATCCGCTTTGGTCGGCACTGACTCGCCCGCACGGTTTTAGATCACGTCATAAGAACGCGTCTCGATGGGGAAAGTGTCCCTCGTACTTGAGAGTTCTAGGGAAAGTCAAACCCCACCTCATCACTGCCCCGCAGTCGAGTGGTCTCTTCAAAGTCAAAGCTGTCACAACACTGACCCGTATAACCAAGGGTCCCGCTCCGGTAACCAAGGAGGAAAGCCTCAGACTAGCCTAGTAGAAAAGACTATGCTTGGAATACCAATGGGTGTCCCACTGCCCAGCCCTGCTGGAGGGTAATTCATAACCAGATATCGGGCGACCCCCTGCCCAACCCCGCTGGAGGGTAAACCATAATACATCATCAGGCGACCCACTGCCCAACCTTGATAGAGGGTAAACCCTTATTACATCATCAGGAGACCCACTGCCCAGCCCCGTTGGAGGGTAGACCTTATTACATCATCAGGCGACCCACTTCCCAGCCCTGCTGGAGGGTAGACTTGGAATAAGTCGACAGACGACCCACTGCCCAGCCGTGCTGGAGGGTAGACTTGGAACTAGATGACGGGCGACCCACTGCCCAGCCCTGCGGGAGGGTAGACACTAATAGGTCGTCGGGTGACCCACTGCCCAGTCTCTGCTGGAGGGTAGACCCTAAGTGCGTTGGGTGCCCGACTGCCCAGTCTCTGCTGGAGGGTAGACCCTAAAAGTCAATGAGCAACCCACTACCCAGCCCTGCTGAATGGTAAACCCGAAGAAGTCGATGAGTAACCCACTACCCAGCCCCGCTGGAGGTAAAAACTCAGAACTTCTATGGCCATCTCTATTGAAGGGTACACCACTGGCCAACTGAACATGGAGTGGGTATCGCGCAACCACCCAACTCCAGAAAAACTCACCCCAAAAGAGGTTCAGAGCCTGTTCCATCACGGGGTTCCACTAGCCCCGCTACTGGCCGATCCATCGAGAACGAAACCAGGGGGAGACCACTCAACCCTTCTGGTCAAATAAATGAGCACAGAGCCAGGGGAAAAACTCCATCCTGCTGGTCGAGCAAACAAGCACTGAGGGACCCTCTGCGTCGCGAGAGGTCAAAGTACGCAAAGCAGATCACGGCACGTACATGGGGCCCACACGACGAGTGGTCCCAAGTCAACCCCAACCAAGAGTACGAACATCCCAGGTATAAACCAAAGATACCTCCAAGTGCTCTCGTATACTCTCAGAGTATACCACGTTTCCAGCCCAAGGGATATTATGCACACGGCACCCAACGTCAATGCGAAGGCGTGACATAAAATTTCCAACTTTCCGCCTCAATGACTGAGGCACGGACAACTAGATCCAATCAAGCATTACTTCACTCACACGGGAGTGCACGCAATAACACGCCAAGGGTCCGCTACAACCACGGTAGAAGAACCGCTCCCGGGGCACCTTCACATTTCCACATTTCATAAGATAACGTATAAGGCTACACACAACCAAATGGATCGCACCGTTGTAATCCTCACAAAAAAACTCACGAGATCGACAACTTACTCGCCTCCAACGGATATCCGACGAAAATTCACCAACACTGCCTCACGCCCGAACGACATCCCGTGACCCCAAGCCTCGGCCCCGAAAACAGTCGGGTGCATCACACCATTGCGATCCCCTCGGGAAAACACGTCAAAATCACTACTCACTTGAGTGCAATTGATATCCGGAGAAAAAGATGAATTCTGGCGCACCGCACACGAGCGGTGCTATGTGGGACCCACATCCTGGTCCCGAAACTCAACGAACGGATCGCACAGTTGTGATCCTCTCAAAAAAGCACACAAGATGGACTATTCACTTGTCCAAAACGGTCTCCCAGTGATAAAGATGTAAAATCATTGTCGACGCTCAAACAACCCTCATGGGCCCCGCACCATCGTGACGAATTAGAGCTGGTGGATTACACCATTGCAATCCCCTCGGAAAAACATCCAGAAATGACTACTCGCACGCCCCAAACGGATGTCCAATGGAAAAGTCACTGAAACGCTGCATGCAGCTCAAAAGACGGACCATGGGGCCCACGCCTCAACTCCAGCTTCAACGCCTGGAACCTCCTTGGAAACCTCCTCCTTGACGCCAGGGTTCCAACGCCGCTGATGGCGCTTAAATCGGACGTCGGACGCATCCGCGCCGTGCAGAACAAGAATCTCGGGGAAAACGCTCGTCCACTTAAGGACACGTCGCGCCTCCAAGGCCCCTCGTTTGGGAATAAAAAATTCCCGAAACCATCTCAAAAAGTCTACCTTGTCGATACGGTTCCACTGCTGTAGACGGTACTCAAAACGGACACCCGTAGCGGAAAATATGGGTGTCCGAACACCGAGGGGGAAAGGCCCCTGGGGCTGGACCGGCCCGTGGGTTAGTCGCGCGGGCCGGCCGCAGACTCGCGGTCCGCGCACAGACCGGCCACGAGGGCCGGTCGCGGCCACCGCGTGAAGACCCGCGTGGCGCGGGTCTTTGTCGCCACACAGGGGTCGCGCGCCGCGACCCCGCGGTCGCCTCTCCCTTGCGACCGCCGCCTTGCCGGGCGCTCCGCCAGACGCCCCCGCCGACGCCCGAGCACCCCGCTGCTGATTCCCAGTGCCTCCACCGGACACCCGCTGCCGCGCCCCGCGGACACCCCGCTGCCGCGCCGTCCGCCCTCGCCGCGCCGCCGCTCGACCCCGCCGGAAACCGAAAACCCGCCAACTTCGGCGGACGATTGCGAACGCCTTCAAACTCCGATTTCAAATCCGAAACAAGCGTTGGAAAGAGAAAATTGTATAATACGCGTTCATGGGTTTCGTTCAAAAATCTGATAGAGTTTAAATACAATTATTTGAGTTCGAATTAGGTGCGTTGAATGAAAAACGCAAACGAAAAATCCTAGCTCGTGGGGCTTCGCCCGAAGCTTCGCGACAATTCGCCAGCATCACCGCACCTCGCTGGAGTCGTCTCTCCAGACCGTCTCGCTGGAGGTGGAGGAATAGAGGGAGAGGAGGGGCTGCCAGGGGGATGGGGAAGGAGAAGAGGGAGGTGGGTGTGTTAAGCGTTTAAATAGAAAACGCTTAACCACCCGCCCGGCGGCCCGAACCCGAACTCCCGACGGGGTCGCGGTTAAGCCTCTCTTAGGGTAAACACCACCTTCTGAGCACAACGGCGGTCTCAGAATTTAATCCGAGACCCCGTTCAAAAGTTATAAAATTTATCATCTGAAGCCGCTAAATTACGAAAATGCCCCTGGGGCCATTTTTCAAAGACGGCCCGCGCCCGCAAAACTTATACCCCACCTAGGGTAAAATCCACGCTCCGAACTCAACGGTGCCCTCGGTTTTCCAATATGAGCCACCGTTTAAGAGATACCTGTGTTTCTCCATTAAACGAATAAATTAATTTATTAATTTATCCGTTTAACCTTCCGAAAGAGAGCGAGGGGTCCAAACATCCCGCGCCAACAAGTTTTATGTCGTTCCTAGGGTAAACACCCCATTCCGGACCCATCCATAAACTGTGATATCTGATCCGGAACTCCATTTAGGAGTTAACCCATTTATTTGGCATCTCCAGTGTGAACGCACTGAAAATTTAATTCCGGCCACTCTGGGGCTCGGAATCGCATGTCGTCTGAAGGCGCTGCTCTGGAATATTATCAAGAATATTCCAAAGTCTTTCTCAGCAAAAACCAGGTTCTTACAAGATTATTTAGACCCATAATCATCTTATCCTTTAAATATATAACTTTGGAACAGTTATAGTTTGACAACCATTTTATAATAAAATAATATTTCAAGACTTTCCTAAAGTGCACCTCCTCCCTCTTATAAATGGCCACCACCTCTACCCACTTACTAAGGACTCTAAATCTCCTTGTATCTTAAACATTAGTATAAAATATGCTCCCGAAATCCCTCCCATTTTCCTAAAGGCCACACATTTCGAAAAAATCCATCTTATGTCGACCCTTTATAAAAATCAAAAGAAGATACTTGAAAAGGAGGTATTTGTTTTATCACCTATTTGAAAATTATTTTCTTTTTATACATCCTATTATTATGTCATTTACATAATAAAGTTATAAATAAAGTGTCTTATACATTATGAGAGTTTATTATAATTATGTTACAATCTTATACCTCCATTTATCTATCCAACGAATAAAAATATAACCATGTGTGTGTGCGTATGACTTGCCGTCTCCACATCATGGTATAATTTTTTATTCAACAATAATTAATTTTTCTGGGCATAATTATATTTATAATGGATTTAAATAATTAATATAACAATATAATTATTCAATATTACTAATATACCATCATATTCTAGATTTTTTAACCATTAAGTGAATGATATTGTCACTCGTGCGTACGTACGACCAACCATCTCCACGATGTGATTTGATTCATTCTAGGTGATCTTCATTAAAAAATGATTAAATATATATGAATAGAATCAATAAATATTATATATATATATATATTAATTATATTATTATTTAATTTATATTTACAACATACCTTTATACTTTCATAATGTGAAAATACGATAATTCCATGTGAGGAAGTGTGGACTACCACCCCCTCCAAGTGATATGACTCATTCATGCCTTACATGGAACATATAAAGTATGATGTTAATGAAATTATATAACATATGTAACATAGATATTATTTTTTAATCATAATATACAGATGTATTATTTAGTTTTCATTCCTTTAATATGACAAAAAAATTAAAGTAGCGTTCATGCGTACGTACGACCTAACGTCTCCATGAATGGTGAATTTAATTTCTTACATCCAAATGTTATGGAATATTATAAATAAATATATAATAGGTATACATGATATTTAAATCATTCATAATATTTGGGAGATTATGTTCTTTCGACCACATGGACAATTTACATCAAACAAGTTATTTTTCGACTCAAGTACTGAATATTGGCAAAACGACCAATATGATCATAAAAAATTATGTAATTTTTATAAAAAGGTAGTAATTGATATAAAAGGAATAATAAACTAGAAAAAGGTTCTCAATAATGTTTAAATTAACCTATGTTTATTATTATTGAATATAAATAATGAATGAGACAAGCCATATTTGAGGTAAGGTAACATCGTAACCCAATTTCCATTCTTTGGGTTAATCTTATACATCTTGATTATGATGTGGTATAATTATGTGAGAAATGACTTTTGATATCTTATCTAGAATTTATAATTTATTATAGAGTTTTTATAGTCAATACACATAATCTATCTATTTTATTAACAAAATGATATTTGTAAGGGAATTTCTGAACTCAATTTCCACTCATTGGGTTTTACTCATACCTCATTGATTATATTATGCCAAGATTATGTGTGGAATCAATATTTATTTAATTATGATTTAATTTATACTTAACTTTGTGTGGATATACTGCTTCTATGAATAATCACCACATTGATAAATTCTTATGTCATTTATATGAACTTTGTAAGGGAAGTATGAACTCAATTTCCATTCATTGAGTTAAATATCCATGTCATTGGTTTTGTTTCTCCAAAAATATGTGTGAATGACCTATGATTGTGTTACACTAAATATCCAATTATATTGGGTGTATTTATATTTTTCACGCAAAATTATGTCATTGATTTATCCTTAACCTAAGGATATGATCCTTGAATGGGATTTTATCTCAATTTACATTCCATTGAGACTTATTTGTTGTTATACACCAATTTTCTTTTATATTCCATATATGTTTCCCATTGAAATATTGTATCATTAATCTTTTTATTTTCATGATATTATAATTTCTTTCTAATTTTATTCTTTAATTATTTTTATTCATGTATTTTCTCAAGTGCCAAGGGACTTTGTCTCAATCACCATTCATTGAGGCATGTTTAGATGTTATACACCTCATTATTTTATATAGTGTATAATAAAACCCTTCGAATTTTAATTTCAATCAATGGTAATATTTTTTCTATGAAGTGTTTTATTGAATGACACAATGGAATTTTTTTTACATATGCAATGACAATGACCTTTCCATCGTTGTGACCATTATTTGGTATTTGGTTTCCTCTACAAGACATAATGTTTTTAAAAAGAAAAGTACATACCATATATTTTTTTGGTATTTTGGTATTAAAATTTTCTTTGATAAAGGATTGATTATGTCAATATCTTGAAATAATATCTTGTGATTGCATTGTGGAAATTTTTTTCCTTTATGTTTGTTTTATGTGTTATAATAATATAATGGTACTTGGAAATTTAATGGGTGGTACTAGATAAACCAAAGATGGGTTGTTATGTGATTAACCAAAGATGGGTGGTTTTTTGATAAACCAAGAATGGGTGGTCACATTATAACCTCCAATGCATTGGGTATGGAATCTGGCCTTATGGACATTCCTTTTAGTGATATGTGTGGAAGTCGACCGTATGGCTATACCATTTAATTATGTTTATATCCAAAGTCACCTTTATATGTTATATATTTCATTATATGGGATTAATGGTAATATTTTGGTTAAAAAAGGGTAATAAATGAGTTTATACTCAGTGAAGTGTATTTACTACTTCTTAAAGTTCAAATTTATTACAATATGATAAAGTATTCATGGTTTTCATGTTTTCCATGAACGAACAATTTTCCTTCTTTGTGTATCTCGTACAAAGATTTTCACACTCATCCCATGTTTTGAAATTTTATTCATTGGACTAAAATAATAATAAGTCAAGGATGGGATCAGAGAAAATTCATTCTATTTAAACATAAAAGGAACTGTGTTTCTTTTTAAAGAGTTTTTTTATGAAAAAATTGATATTGAGTAGAAGTATCTACATGTAGTATTTACATTTCTATTTATGATTTATGGCTGAATTATCTAATTCTATAAACCTGAAATGATCCTCTAAGTGAATTAATAACAATTTTTGACTTATCTCAAGATTAGGTAACATTTAAGGTTGAGGCCTTATACTAATTTTTTATGTGAGTATAGGTTGTGGGTTGAAGTTTTTTATCGTAATATAAGGAAGATAATTGGTGTGTAGGTCGATATGGAGAGGAATAATCCTCAAGGGAATGCTCATTTCAATTATTAATTGAGATAAATTGGTTAGGAATTACAATGTGAAATCATATATTATTCCAAAACATAGTCAAATCCTAAATGGGTGTACATATTGACATGAGCCTTTCCAGTGAATTTCCACATACATCTCCTCGAATTGATGTTGAGAAAATAAATTACTTATCATCAAAATTTTCCCATTAATATAATAGTGGTGTAATTTTTTTCCACCGAATAATGTTTATATGGTGATATTATAACATTTTAAATAGATCTTTGTAGAGTTGGTATTGGGGTATGGGATGATCAGTAGAAAATAGCCCAAGTATTGTTACTCCCCATGAAATCTATTGAGGATAGGACTTAGATCCCCCCATATTTTTATAGAGTTTATTACTACCCCACATATATAGATAGGTTTCAGGTAGTATATAATTCATGAAATGGTTTAGAGCTCCATACATTGTGATAATTAACGGGTCCCACATAGGGTTGTTAAATATGTACTATGCTAATATATATGAAATGTTTTTATGGGGTATGTTTCCTAAATATATGGAGTTTGGTATCTCATTATCCATTATGTTTTCCTGATGGTGATAGGTTTCTCCATTAGGGTTTGGTACTCACTCAATAGAAATGGTTTCTATATTGAGTCGTGGGTCCCCCAATATAATCAATGAGTTGATGTGGGTTTTATATGTTTGGTATTTCTGATTCTTTCTTTTCCCATTAGAGATGATTATCCTACAATCAATCTGTGTAAAGTGGGGATCAATTCTATATATCAAGATCACTACCTGTAAATAAATTATGTGTCTTCTTCTATCCATTATGAATATTAGATAATTATTTATCCTATTTATCCATTATGGTTTTTAGGGATCATACTTGATATGTATATACTCATCCAAGTATAGGCTTTTTCCAAACATGTGACATGCCTCATGTAGATAAATGAATTTTTATGGTGATATTAGTGGAATTGGTATTGGTGGAGAGTGATCGTAGTTGTATATAATGGTGTTATACATAGGATGGGTTTTTGTTTGGGAGATGTTTCTCATGGATTATTCTTTAACCTCAAGTTTTGTTAGTTTGGTTTTTCCATTAGAATGTTGGGAATTTATTTATCCCCTATACATTATTTAATTTACATCTATCATACATTGTGGATGATTAGTTTGTGTTTTTTTTTATTTTTTTTATTACAATTTATTCTTATTTATCCTTCATTATTGAACTGTATGTTAAGGAGTGTGATTTTATATATATTCATTAGGCTAAGGCCTCTGATATTATGTCATATGCATACATGATGCTAGTCACCAGCCCCTATCCTAGTAGATATTTTCATGTCGGTAGAAAACATGGATAACTATAGGCCTAGATTTCATCCCAGTTGATCAGTTCGGGTCATACTTAGGGTATTTATAATGCATCAATCACCATAATTTTATAATGTGGAAGTCTTTTTCACCTTTTAAATTGTATCATTGATATATCATCTAACCTTGTGTAAAATTTTGATGAATTATTTTTAACCATAGGAATTATTTTTATACATATTTAACCTTTGAGTACGGATATTCCTTTATATCATTCAACCTTTCCATTTGATATTGTAATTACTAATCCACATTATGTTTTATTATAGTGATGTATCGTTCCATTTGAAGGATACTTTAGGGAAATTTTCTTGACCTCACATGAAATTTTAGATAAATAATTCACCTTATGGATTGTATTTGGTGATGAATCAATCACTCGTGTTAGTATTATCTATGTAGGTAGACTATTAAATTTTTTTTATGATCAAACTATAAGAGAATCATTATATTCTGACACAATATAAAGAAAGTATGGTCACTCATTTGAGTGTATCTTTATAACCCAATAATATAATGATTTTTTATTCTTATATGTTTCCTTTTTCGATTTCATATTGTAAAACCAATCATATATTTATAGACTTATTTAGGGATGATATTTTCATTAGCCTACTATAAATATTTATCACACCCAATACATTCATTGGGGGTTGAAAATATCATGGATAGAGATAAAAGAAATAGAAATAGACATATGAACAATATTTTAGTAGAGGATGATATTTGGGAGTTGTATATAAGATCAGGATAATCCTCACACAAATATTTTTTAGATTTATTTATTAATTTTTATATTTATGTATCATTTTTCTTTTTATGATATACCCATACGGCGATCTTATAAAATATGTATGAATTGTATGATATTCATTTGGATTATTTTTTATTATAGCAAGTGTTTTATGACAATAGTTATGTTTTTATGTTAATGTTTTTATTTTACTATTATATATTATATAATAATAATTTTTATTATTTTCTTTTTATTTATAATTACCTAAGAGAGGTTATAGTCTACCCATGGAATTGATACACCCTTTATTTTATTCATAATCCTATATGCTATAAGGGTCACGCTTGTGATTATGAAGATCGTAAATTGAGTGCTATTTGGGAAAACCAGCTTAAGAATGGTAAAAATGGGTGACAGTTTCAAGTTTCATTGTTATATTAATATTTGGAATATAGTGAATAGAGATAAGATTTGTTAAAAATTAGGAGTCACCTTAAAATTTAGCATATTTGACACCTATATGGGGAACACCTATGTTACCATAGTAGAGGACTCTTGTTCCTGGTTTTTAGATGTTATTATTTTGGGACATAAAGTAATATGGCTTGTGATTTCTAATTTTTTATTTAACTATTTTTATGGGATGAAAAGTGAGTCTACATTCATGTATAATAGGCAAAAAAGTTATTCACGTGAAATGTGTATTCTTTTATATGTTTGATAAAGTATTTTCAAAAGGTGATTTTGTTTTTTAATGTGTAAACAATATATTATTTTGTGTTTTCCAATATAAGTCATTTTTGGGCATTCACATGATTGAACATAGATAATTATAGTTCATTCATTTAATATTATTTAATGATTAATTATATGGAATATAAATATGTTTTGTACTTTGACCTGAGATTAAGAAGGTTTTAAAATGTTGTTCCCAAGTAAAATGATACCCTTATGTTCCTAATGTGTATATAGACTAATGGGATGAATTCACCATTATTTGTTTTATAAACAATTATATCAATAACTATAATACCATCAATGTAAATATTAATAACTATGATAGTGATCTTATAAGACATGAATTTTTTATTTTGGGGATTGGGAAATTTTATAGGATATAATATATTTATAGGAGTATGAGTATGAGCATACCCCACTAGTTATTTTTCCAGGGTCTCTTCTAATATAAGGACATCTTATGGAGAAGCATATTAGGGAAAATTAGACCAGGTTCATGTACACTATAAATCCTGGGGAAATAAGTGATAAGTAATTCATGTTAGATATTATTAGGGGGATTATGATATATAATTCTCCCATCTTTCTATGTGAGGGTGGTCTATAGGTAGAAGAGTAATAGATAGTTTCTCTTTAGAGTATATTAAACCAAATGGGGACCGTAAATAATTAAAGGGTGAAACTAACTAATGAGAACCATTTTTTTCATTTTTATTCTTCATTTCAATATAGACCCCATAAATTATATAAATATTAAGAAAACATTAATATTTTATTACTTTTGGAAAATTATAATAATTAATTTTTAAAAGGGTTAATTAATTTTTTCTTGTCATTCGATTCATTTTAAAATTCTTTTAGAATAATTCCACAACTAAAATGTATTTTAGAATGAAATTGATGTATATGGAAGATTAGATAGAATTATAGAGTTCACTATAATATTTTTTTTTGAGTTCCTAACATTAGAATAACCATAATTGGGGACATCTGTGTTAGATTAATTCTTTGGGCTAAGTAACTATGTTAGACTAATCCAAATTTGAAAGAGTAACATAATAGTTTCTACATGAGAATAAAAATAGATACAAGGTATTAACCTAGAAAAAATGAAATATATATGAGATTAAATACCATGGGTGTTTCTCAATATAGTAATAACCCATCCAAATAGAACCAAATCATATTGACATCCATATGAATATCAGAGGCTGTGTAAGATTAATTTCCATGTTAGTTAGTATTAGTTGAACAACACCGACATCACATTAGAATAATAGATATGTCCAAAAAAAATATATAATAAAACCACTAATGGGATGTCTATGTGATATATTGTTCTCTCAGACTGACAGCCCATTTTTTGTGTTATATTAAACTCAAAGTGTTGACGCCCACATAGTATTAAAATCAAAATTATAAGGAAAACCATATATCATAACCAAAATTATATAAATTCTAAATTCCCTTTTCTATGTAATTTGGTAATATCTCCAATGAATATATAATAATTCTTCTATCCTTAAAAAGGAAAGGTAAGAGATTATAGGATGATTGTGGTGGAATTTAAAACTAAGGAATATTTTATTTGTGTTTAAAAATTGATATATATCATATCTCACTATTCCATTCTAATTTAATCTCAGTAAGTAGGTTATGGAACTACTTTTCACTAGTTTTAATAAGATAGATTCTGATTTATAAAAAAAATAGTTTCACTTTCATTCACTAACTATTTTAAACATAGATAGTTAACCTTATATTGGATTTATTTAATATAGTATAAATTTTATTATTTTTATTTCTAATTTAGTTTTTCTATTTTTATTTCTATTCATGAATAGATCCCTAGTGTTTTGATCTCATGCCTCAATTATTGACTAGAGGGATAGTAGAGTGTCACCTAAGGAAGAATATTTTGAGTTTCATAATTTTTTTCAATGTATTCTTATCCATTTTCACACATTGAATTTAAGAGGGTTTGGGGGGTTTAGTAAGTGATAGTGTCTCGTTACTCCAGTTATTTTTTAATTTTTTTAAAATTATTAAATAACTGTAATTCATTCCATCTATGATCATTTTTATAATCATAATGTTACTGAATGGGTGTGGTATCAAAAAAGGTATCTTAGTCCGGGATTCTCTTGATTGAGAAGTCCAGAATTTATTTACACATGGAAGAGGTGAGTATCTTATAATTTCCCAAGGTTTTTAGTGCATTAAATAATCAAACACAATTGATAATTGGATCTTTATTATTAATGTTGGGAATAAATATTATTATGGTGATATTTTAATTTTTATTTATCCTAATGTGTGATTCATTCTTCTCTTACAGTTATATTAATTTTTCATGGTTTCCTTTCTCATTATGATTGTTTATTTGAAATTCCATTAATTTTTATTTCAAATATTTTATTATATTAAAAATCCCAAAAATACTGATAAGTGATAATATCATTTGATGTTTAGGGTTTATTAAATCTCTTCAAAATAAAAACCAGGTTGTCCACTAGGCTATACCTTGGTATTATCATTGATTGATAATAACCCATTGATAAAATATTTTTATCAAATTAAAAGTATTATCGGGGATCCTATACTCTCACTAACTATTTTATCAAATCCATATTTAATTTATTTCATGTTAATATTTGTTTTCCATTTGATTATCTCATTATTTTGTCTAAAATTGGGATAATTATTGTGAAGCTACCATTCATCTACAATGCATCACAATATATTTTTAAAATTCAAGGATTTGTATAAAACCACTGAGAAGGTCAAGGATTATTTCTTATCTAGTCAATTTACTATTAACCACTCAATAATCCCATAGGATCCTAAAGAAACAAATCAATTATTGAGGAATAAGAAACTATTCGGGTATATTAATGCATATGTGGATGATTAATACTACCATAATGAACAAATTCATCATCAATATAAAAATCCACCATTTCATAAATCTATATAAGAACCAACTATAACACTCCAAAATTTTAAAATACGATTCCCTTTAAAAAATTCTATGATCTTAATAGCCTCTTCCACATAAAACAAAAAACAAAAATGCAATTGTGTTGTGTTTAGACCATTAATACCTATATTTTTAATTATAAGGACTTAATGGGAGTAATTTATTTTTTAAAAATTTATATAAATAAATTAAATACTACTTTTAATATGAATGAAACTCAATTGGTATAGCTAAAATCACTAATATGATCATTTTATGCTTAGAAATGTATTTTTATAAATATTTTCTTTTATGTGATATAAATTTCTATTTCAAGAAACTTTTGATTAATGATTATAAAATATATTATATATTAATAATGGGTTTATACAAATTTAATTAGTAACTGATCGCAAGTATGAATGATAATGTATAATACTCTAAAAATATATATTCTAATAAAACTATTTTCTCATTAAATTGAAATTTTAAATTTCAATAGTTTGTAATTTTAATTTGAAAAAATTTAAAGTACCTTTGTATTTATCATATTAATATTTCATGAGGATTATTTTTTTTGGTTTATTAAAATGTTAATTTTTATGTGATTAGTCAAAAATATCATTTTAAAAAATAACACGAATGTTAAAAAATCATTAGTATATATATATGTGTGTTAATTTTATATTCATGGAAGCTTTTTTAATATGAAAAATTAAATTTATAAGTGAATTTATAATTTAAAAATTGTTTTCTAAATTTAAAAATGCATATTTTATTTTTTTTAACATAAGTTAAATTTTTTTAAAAAATTGTTTTTAATACATCAAGGGAATATTATTTCAAAATTTATTTCTATCAATTTTAGAAATTGATTCAAATAAAATGGATCTAAATGTTTGATTAAATAGCTCAGAATTATGAAATAAGGTCTATATTATTTTAACACATAAATATTAGGTTACCTAATGTGAAAACTAGTCATTGTTGTAAAAGAAATAATGGAAAAGTTAATAATTTAATGGGTAAAGGGCTTAAAATATGTTAAAACATAGTTTTAAATTGATTAATTGAGATATTTTTGACATTATCTCACCCTAAAATCAATTATTTTCTTTTTTATCCATTTTACATTTCTAACATCTGGACTGTTTATATTTAGTTGAATTATTTACAAAAATAAAATTATCACCACTTATAAAAAAGGCCTCTCACGACCCCTTCAATACCCAAATAAAAATTTGGTTTCTTCTGAAACCCTTTCCTTTTTTTGATTTAGAATCAAATTTCATTTTTTTCAAGTCTTTTTTTCATGATAGATAAAACCATTCCATCAATTTACAATGGATATTCCAAGTAAATATCAAAGTGCTCAATGTGAGAAATCATTTATACATAACTTATAACTTTTATATTTTTATTTTCCAATTATTATTTTAAAATCCCTATGTGTTGAAAGAGTTATTTATTATATAATTAAAATTATTTTTTATTGTAAATATAATTATTTACCTTTTCCCTTTCCCCCTAAGAAATCAATAATGATATTTGTGTGTATATGTGTCTACGGACTAAAAGCTCCACAAAACATCATGTTTCATTTTACTTGACCACATTACAAGGATAATCCTTATAAATAATTTAATATATATGTATTATATTTCTGACATATTTTCTTTTATTTAGCAATAAAACATCTTATCATTCTACCAATTTAATGAAAATGGAATCATCATCCTTTCGTATGTGCAGACTACCGCCTCTATGGAGTGGTGTTTTAAATTTTTCATTATTACCTTTTATGGAAGGACATAATAATGATGTTGAACGTTAAATATGATTTTAATTATATAATTTTTTTGTAATTTTTTTTAAACATATTAATTATATGATTGATAAATTATTATCTTTAACATAATCATATAAAGCGAGAGTAATAAGAAGAAAATGGTATATTCATTATAATCAATGACTATATATGAGTTTAATAATATATATAATAATATAAAATTTTGATATATCACACTAATAATCCCATTAAAGTATCATTATTCTTCTAGTATTACAACTAAAGCACTTCATAATCATCCATTAATCATGATAACTTCATGTGTGGGTAGTTTTAACCCATACATGAACTATGTTATAAATTTAAAATATGAAAAAATATGAGAACATTTTTATAGGTATAATACATTATTTATTTTAAAATAATATTTTAATCTGGTTTTTTAGATTATATCAACATTTAACTAATAAATTGATAAATCACCATCTTTTTCTTAACATTTAGTTCAACATTCTCATCACTGATTTCATCCACATGAATCGTAACCAAAAAAACCATGAAATTAAAATATATATATTTAAAATATATATGAAATTATCTTATATTACCTTACATGATTTAATTTTTATACAATTGATAAAATAATAAATCACAACACCTTTTTTATGAAACTAGTTCCAAGAAGGAAAGAATACTTAAACCTGGTGTTGAAAATGGGTAAAAAATAATTAGTCTGTATTTATAAAATTATTATAAATAAAGATTTTAAATGGGAATATTTAGTAATAATGATATTGGTAAAATATTTAAGAAAATTATTTTCATTATTCAATTTTTTGGTGCAAGTGTAGAATTAATCGGGACCGAGGTAAGGGTTTTCATTTTGATTCCCCCAAATTGAGACATTTTTGGTATTGTATGATGAATATCATTTACATGGTTTATGATTTTAATATTTGATATATAATATCACGAATTTTAATTTTATAATTTTATTTTATATTCAATTACAAGCCCTATATTTCGAGAAGTTTTGATTACAATGTTATTCAAGCCTTAAGGGTTCACTCTCTCAGTCTTTAATTTCTTGACAAATGTTTATGTTATGTACTATGGTTTACTTTTAATGGTTTATTCTCTAATAATGGATGTATATTTATTATATATATTTTTTATTCAATTTAAATAAAAATACTGATCAACTGATATTCATCTAATTACATTTTGACTCAATTGTTAACCCATTTGTAGGGCTTTTTGGTAACTTGATCTTCATTCATTGAGTAATGATGGAATATCCAATACCTAATTAATATAATTTCGTAACATTATAACCTTTTAATTTATTATGTGATATTTTTTTATTTTATACCACATAAAACCCATTTTTTAAAATATGACTTACTTTAACAAGTATATTTCCCGTTAGGGATATTGATAACATAAGTCCCCTTTCCTTGAGTTATATTGTTTCATCATGAAATTTTTTATTCCATGAATATATACTTACACTATAATATTTAATTATAATTTAAAAACCTCTATAGTGAAAAAATATAATTTTACATAAATGAACATTTTATTACTTTTCTTATAACATGAATTTTGAATAATGGTGTTTTGAAAATAATAAAAAAATGTTTTCCCTTTCACATTCTTGTGTTTTGTTTTTTCTATCACATTTTCTATAAGATAAACTTTATGTAATTTTCAAGGCTCCATTATTATATATTATTTTAGAAATATTTTTCTTTCAAATGTTTTCACATCACCCTTTCAAAATTTTCCATTGAAAATAAAATATAGGATTTCATTTTACATTATTGTTAAAAATGTTTTCTAATGGGTATTTAATGTTTTCTCATCCATTTCACTTATTATAATAAAAAGTATTTAACCTAATAGGGTTTATGATTCATGATTTATTCTGTAATATATATAATTTTTATTTGGATGATCTAACTCAAGGTATCATAGAATTCAATTCTTGATCCTTTAATTTTTTATATCATTTAAAGCATTCTTTTGAGACGGTGTTTTCTATATATGCACCACCTTTTTATGTTTACATTATTATAATGGGTATATATTATATTTAAATCCCAAAAAAAATTCATTTGGATGAATTATTGTCATGTTATTCATGTATTGACTTAACCATATACTCATTACCATATAAGGTGTGAAAATATCATTTTAAAATATTTATATTAGAGGATATTCACCTATAAAAAAAATTATTTATTGGTTGATGAAGTATTAAAATTCATAATGATTATTGACTACTAACTTAAGTTGATTATTTATTTTCAATTATTATTGTTTTAATTATATGGATATACATGTTTTATTCATCTAAAGAATCCTTAAAGAATGGTATGAAATTTTTTGTGGACTCTTATGGGAAATTCATTATACATAATCATGTTATGGGTGGTTCCCACCATTATATAGCCCCTAGATGAATCAATATTTCTTATGAGACAAAAAACCTCGTTTTGGGTATATAACGCTTCTAAATTCAATATAATCTCTTAGGAAAAGGCCTTGAAAAAATTATTTTGATGTATGGAATTATTAATTCCATATGTATGTGATCAGTATTATTGATATCAATGTCTTTATTTATTTTCATTGTTATAGCATGCCCTCAATTTTAGATGATAATGCAATTATTTAGATTATTTATTCCTTAAATATTAAAAAATATTTATGTTTTTTGATAGTTTTAGTTGAGTGGTTAGCTTGAATATTTTTTGAGATCATACATTTATTATGTTTCCATTCCCTAATTTATAAAAAAAATTCAATGACATCCCATGTATTTATAGAATAATAAATTTTCATAAATAAAAAATTTTATGAATAAGATATTAATTTTAAAATAAAGGGGAAACTTTTTCTAAAAGCGTACTAGACACACAATGACAGTTTTCTATGAAATCTTACATTTCACACAAAATTTAATTATACCAAAATCTAATACAATAATATTATAATTAGTTTAAATGGTCGTTAATGCCTAGATATTGTATTGGAGGGAATGAATAAAACCAACTAAAATATGATTAAACATGTTTGTAAAAAGTTTTTACATTTATCTATAAAATTTTAGAGGCTAAAAATTATAATGAATCTCATTTTAAGCACAAAATACTCTAATATTTTTAAAACTCATTTTACCCCCTTTTGATGGAGAAGAATTTTGAAATATAGTTTTTTTCACTTTTATATGTTCTATGTGACAAAATGAACTTCTTATTTTGAATTGGGACATAAAAATATACTTTGGTTGAATTTTTGGTATTTTCTGATAAAATCCATATTTCAATTAATAGTGAAAAATACGATATTTTAATTCAAAACATCTTTTTCGTATAATTTATTTATATTTCTAGATTGACCTTTTAATTGGTTTTAAAGTGTACTTGGATTTATTTTTTATCATTTAATCCAATTTTAGTTATTTTAAGTACCTTATTATTGAAATTGGTAATAAATACATGTAAATCGTTTGATATTTTTTACTTCTTAAAAACACGATTTCCGGTTTTGACAATGGGAATTAATTTTAAATTAATTTCATATAATTATTTGTTTTGAATTTCGAAAAAAGGATTCCATATTTGGAATCATAAGGTCCATATTTTTTAAATACTTACCTTTTAATTTTTGTACATTATGAATAGTAACTTCAGTTTTTATTTTTATTTACCATGGTTAAATGGAAAATCAGGTAAACAAGGGTAAAAATAATATTATAATAATAAATAACTATCCTAAAACATTTCTTAGTCATATTATATGATATATTTCTAAACATGAGTATACTTGGGACTATTTTAGGATCCCATGGAGGCACTTTGGTGTGATTATGATATCATATAATAATTAATTTAAAGTAAAAATAAATATAACATAAACATATACCCTTTTACTAAAAGAATTTTAAGGTTGGGTTATAAAAATGAAATATTTGACTATAAATAGTAATTATAAAGCTAAATGATTCCCTAAATCATGGTATTTTATTTATAATTTTTATAAATTAAATAAAAAATTTATTTGTGTTACAATGATGATGCACTGATTACCTTATTAATGAAAGATTCAAATAAATGATACAATAAATATTAAAATAAATTTAAATTGAAAATTTGATAACTTAAAATAAATTTATGGATGATTATGACATTTTATATTTGAGTTAATTTAGTTTTTTTGAATTAATAATGTTTTATTACTTTAACAAAAATCAATTATTATATAGTGTCAAAATTTTAAAAAAATGAGTTTTTAAAATAAACACAATTTTATTAAATTATATAATAGTCATAAAATACATATATTAGTCTAAATGACTTTGATAATGTTAAAAGTTTCATTAATGATCCAATATATATTATCTTTTCATCCTATATTAACCATATTGACCATATAGTGTAAAAATATAAGCAGATATTAAAAGAGTTAATTTATTTTACTAAGGGTCAAAGAAAAAATATAAGATTAAATTTGTGACCTAAACTTGTATAAAACCTATTATTTTACATGATTTATACCCATACCCATCTTATCCTATAAATATATTACTTTGGAACTGTTAGAATTCGAAAAACAATTTATAATAAAATAATATTTCTAGATATTCCTAAAGTACCCCTCCTCCCATTAATAGAAGTCCATCATCTCTACCCATGTACTAAAAACTATAAACCAACTTTTTGAATTAAAAATATACTAAAATAATCTCCCAAAATTCCAAAATTATTCTTAGAAGCCTTACCTTGGGTATAAAGAAACTAAAGGAGGATTTTTTCTCAAATCAAAAGGAGTTTCCCAATTTTGAGGAATTGTTTTCTCTCAAGATCCTTCAATTTATTTTATTTATAAAACCCCATAACCTCTATTTATTACATTACATTATAAAAAAACAATATTAAATATACCAAGATTTTTTTATGCTAAGGGTTCTACTTACACTAACACACACCTCCATCTAATTGATATATAACTTACTCTTTCTGTGTACGGTAGACTACTGCCTCACGAAATGATGATTGTTCAATTTTCTCCTTCCACCTATCAAGGTAGCCATTATGATGGAACTATATTTATAAATGATATATATTATATTTATTTTTTCTCTTTTCTTCAGTAAATTTTATTTATAACAAACCTTTATGATTTCCATGTTGTGTAAATACGATAATTTCATTGAAGAAAGTGTGGACTACAGCCCCCTCAAAGCGATGTGAATCGTTCCCTCTATACATGGAATGCATAAAGGATTATTTTATTAAAATTAATAGATATAAATGAAATTAATATAATATTGGTATTATAATATACATTTATATCATTTGATTATGATTCTTTTAATAGGACAAAGAAATAAAAGTAGCGTTCATGCGTACGTTCGACGAATCGTCTCCCTGAACTATGCATTTAATTTATTATCTAAAAATATTATGGATATTTTAAATACATATGTATGGGATATATATGATATTTAAATCATGAATAATATTTTTGAGATGATTTACTTATGACTCCATGGACAATTTCATCAAAACAAGTTCATTTTCGACTCCAGTAATGAATATTGAAAAAACGACCAATATGAACATAAATAATTATGTAATTTTTATAACATGGAAATAAGTGATATAAAAGAAATAATAAACTTGAAAATGTTATCAAGAAAATAGAAATTAACATGTGTTTATTATTTAGGAACATAACAATTTTATGAGATGATTCAGACTCAATGTAAGGGACTTCATCTCAATCTCCTTTCATTGAGGCATATTTTGATGTTATATGCCACCTTATTTTATATGGTGTATAATAAAGTCCTTTGACTTTTAATTTCATTCGTAGGGAATCTTTTTTTATGAATCCTTTTAATAAATGACAAAAAAAAAAGAATGTTTTGACTAATGCAGTGATAACAAATCATCTGTCGTTGAAAACGTTTTTTGATGTTTGGATTCCTCTAAAAGCCTTAATGTTTTTCAAAAGAAAATAATTCTGTTATTCCCCTTTTGGTTTTTTTTTGTATTTAAAATCATTTTGAATGTGGATTTAATATTTCAATATTTTGAAATGATTTATTCTGATTAAAAATGAAATTTTATGAGTGAAATGGTGATAATTATAATCTTTTAGGTGTTACGATTATATAATGGTACTTGGACATTTGACGGGTGGTTACCTGATAAACCAAATATGGGTGGTTATGTGATAAACAGAATATGTGTGGTTTCATGAAAAACCCAGGATGACTGGTTACATTATAACCACCATTGCATTGGGTATGGAACTCTACTATTGGATATTCCATTTTGTGGTATGTGTGGAATTCAACCGTATGGTTATTCTATTTTTGTACATTTATATCCTAAGATAAATTTATATATCATATATTTATTTCTATATGATTTATGGAAATATTTTGGTAAAAAAAAAGTTAATAAATTATATTATTTTCATTTATGTATATTACTACCTCATAAAGGTGAAAAGTATTAATTTATGATAAAGTTTTTATGGTTTACATGATTTTGAAAGGCTTACAATTTTCCTTCTTTATATATCCCTTTGTCAGATTTTTTATGCTCATCCCCGATTTGGAAATTTTTTCACATGACTTAAAGAAGGATAGAGTCATGGATGGGGTCAAGGAAAAGTTGTGCTATTAAAACATGAAACGATACCTTGTTTCTTTTTAAATTGTTTTTGTTTTTGTGAAAAAAAATAGATAGTGAGAAGAATATTATACTTGTAATATTTAAGTAGTTATGTATGATTTATGACCTAATTATCTATGTCTCTATACAATAAAAGATCCGTTATGTGAATTAAATGCATATTATTGACTTATCTCAAGATTAAGTAATGTTTAATGTTGGGGCCTTATTGTGGGTATCAATGGTCGATTTAGAAAACTTAAAAAGTTATAATATTTTAAATATATTATCCATAAATGTTTTTGAATTTATGATCAAATTGAAATGATATTAAATTTGAATATTACCACATTTCTTCATCTAAGATATGTTTTTTCACAATGGTTTTCCATGTAGAAAATAGGGGGGGTTTTCTAGGTAGGCATACAGAGGGAAATAACCTTCCCAATCAACATCCTAATATAGTCAGAATCAGAAATCAATAGTTTGTTGAAGTGATGTTGTAGTTGACTCAGGCTATAAATGGTGTTGATGTCCAAGCATGAGGTTAACCAATCCAACCATAGAGGAATATGTCAATCATGGTGTATTATGTAAGGGAACGTCACCCCTCATTCAAAGGATCATTTGACCCTGTGCAAGATGAATAGTGGATTAAAGAACTGGAAAATATTTTTGATGTAATGGGTTTTTCAGAAAATCAAATTTTTAGTCTTTCTGTTTATCAGTTTTAAGGTGAGTCTGATCAGTGTTAGTCAATGATTAAAAATATTGGAGGAAGTGATGAGATTGATGCCATGGAATGGGATGACATTAAGAATACCTTTCACGGGAAATATTTTCCTATGGAAATTTGACTTAAGATGGAAAAGAAATTTTTGGAATTAAGACTAATGGAGGTAGATTTTGTGGCTTTATATGAAGAATATTTCACCCTTTTGTTAGGATACGTCCCCAATTTTATCTGGGATATTTATAGTATGATAAATTAGTTTTAATCAAGATTGAAACAAAAATATCCAATGGCGTTAGATTCTCGTGAGTTCAAAATATATGATAAACTTGACTGATGTTCTATGAAGGTTGAATTATAGTTTTCTAAGAAGCATATATTCTATGAGAGAAAACAAAAAAAAGTGATCTAGTTGACAGGCAATGGGGAAGAATTCATCAAAGAAGCATGGAGGTAATAAAACCAAATTTACTACTTATGATATGGGTGGTAAAAGAATCCTGGATAATGACTCTCAAAGTCCAAGAAGTGATTCTGTGGTGGTAATACTGGTGATATTTCTCATAAATTTAGGGAAGATGATCAAGAAGTCAATGAAAAACAAGTGGTAAGATGTTTTAGTTTCAATGAGATATGACATTATTACAATGTGTGTCCAAATATGATTACCCATCACGTAAACCTTCAATATCAAAAGTATAAGGGCACGTAAAAATTATTTTATACTACTACAGTTTATGTGGGATCGTAAAATTAAGTGGTGACTCATATGTTACTGGTTTTTTCAAAATAGTCCAGTACTCTATTTGACTCTGGATCTTCACATTCATTCATTTCTGAGAGCTTTGTAAGTGAATTGGAAATAGAACCTTGTGAATGTGATATAGAACTTTTTGTAAATACTCCAGGTGGAAGTATTAAAGCAGAAATTATTTATAGGAATCTTATTATTATCATTATTTGGATAGTCTTCTTGAAAATCTTATTGAACTCCCCATAGTGGAATTTTATATCATTTTTGGAATGGATTGGATTTCTGTTTATCATGATAAAATAGATTATAACACCAAAAAAGTATTATTAAATAATTTAATACCTTTGATAAAATTCCAAGAAGATAAAATACTGATAAAATATTGCATTTAAAGTTATCTACCTCATTTTTTTAAAAGAAAGAAACAATTATTATTAGTGACATTCCCATAGTGAATGAATTCATAGATGTTTTTCATGATGAGTTGCCCGGTATTGTTCCCAACCGGGAGGTTGAATTTAATATTGATTTAGTGCCTTATGTTAAGTCTATTTCTAAACCCCCTTATCGAATTGATCACGTATAACTGGTATAATTTAAATAAGAGTTTCATGAATTACTTGATAATGGTTTCATTCGACCTATCACTTCACCATTGGGTGATCTAGTTTTATTTGTGAAAAATAAATGTTTTTCTATGAGACTATGTATTGATTATATATCCTTGAATAACATCACAATTATGAACAAGTATATTTTCCTCGTATCAATGATTTTTTTTTATTAGCTCATGGGATCTCAATATTGTTTTATGATTTATTTGAGGTCTGGGTACCATCAGCTAAAGGTGAAGGAGGATGACATTCCAAAGACAGATTTTTGAATGAGATATGGGCATGATGAGTTTGTATCATAATTTATTATCCAGTGAATGTAATGTATTTATGAATTAGTTAAATGTAGTCTTCCATTAGATTTTGGATCAATTTTTGGTTGTGTTATAGATGATATTTTGGTATATTCTAAATGTCTGGAGTAACATAGAAGTAACTTCATGATTATTTTGAAAACATTAGAATAAAATAAATTATATTGAATGTTTAATAAGTTTGATTTTTGGTTTCAGAAAATGTCTTTCACTGGTCATATTTTTTCTAATGATAAGATAATTTTTGACAATTCTAAAAGAAAATATGTTGAAGAGTGTCCAAGACATACCAATATCACAGAGACTCATAGTTTTTTGGGATTAGAAGGTTATTACTTCAGGTTTGTTGAAAAAATTTCTCAGTAATATACCCACTAAATATGCTAACATGTAAATGAGTTAAGTTTATTTGGTCAAAATAATGTGATGATTATTTTTATAAATTGACAATATGATTTATAAATGCTCCAGTTTTGGCCCTACCTTCTAGAAATAGTGAATTTGTAATCTATAGTGTTAATCATTGAATGGACTTGGTTGTTTCATATTCCAAAATTATTAGGTAATTTCTTATACTCTATTTCAGTTAAAACCTCATTAGTTAAATTACCCTACACATGATTTGGAATTTGTTTTTTTTTTGTTTTTGCATTAAAAATTTGGAGGCAACATTGTATGGTGTAAAGTGTGAAATATATATTGATAAAAAATGTTTTAAGTATATATTCGCTCAGAAAAAAATTAATAATGAGAGAGAGGATATGGACAGAATTAATCAAGGACTATGATTGAACTATTCATTAAAATCTAGAAAAGGAAAATAAATTGGTTGATGCTTTGAGTTAGAAGAGTAATTCTATATTTACCATGATACATTTGGAAGAATATTCTTCGGTAATATATTTTATGAATTTTTTTATTTGAAGTTGTTGGTGTAGGGAATCCCTATATTTTGAATCAGGTGGAAGTGAAATAATCTCTATTAGTCATAATTAAGAAAATTCAAAGAGAAAACTATGATTTATAGTAAAATGTAGGATTGGTTTACAAGTGTAAGTTACCTAAATATAAAATTGATAAAGACCATGTTTTGAGGGTTGTAAATAGATTATCGGTGTATTGTGATTCACAATTGAAGAAAAATTTGTTATATAAAGCTCTTGGTTCTCTATTTCTAGTTCATCCTAGCGGTACTAAGATGTAGAGATATCTTTTAGAGTATTACTGGTGGGGTAGAATAAAAAGTGATATTGATTACTTTATGGTAAAGTTTTTGACTTGGAAACATGTTAAAGAAAAACGGATGTTACCGAAAGGGATGCTTCATACCATGTCGGTGCCATAGTAGAAATAAGAAAATATATCCATGAATTTCTTAGTCGTATTACCAAATACTTCTAGAGGTAATAATGTGATCTAGGTTATTGTTGATCAATTGACTAAATATACTCATTTTCCTCCAATTTGAGATACTCTGTCTCTATATAAACATTATCGGTTGAATATTAAATAGATAGTCAGGTTACATGGTGTTCCTCTCTCCATTGTATTTGATCATGGTCCCAAGTTCACATATAACATTTGGAATGGCCTTCATAATTCATTGGGAAGTGAGTTAAATCTTAGTATAACTTTTCATCCTCAATCATATGGGTAGTCAAAATGAAAAATTAAGACCTTGGACGATATGATACATGCTTATTTGATGGATTATTTGTGATTTTGGGGTAAACATATTTCATAGATTTAGTTTTCTTATAATAACAGTTTTCATTATAGTATACATCTGGAACCATTTGAAGAATTATATGGAAAACGGTGTCGAACTCTAGATTTTTGGGATGAAGTAGGCGAAAAGAAGTTGATGGGACTAGAATTGGTAGAAGAGATGGCATAAAACGTTCAATTGATTAATATTATCATGAGGATAGCTCAGAGCAGACAAAAAAGTTATGTGGATAATAGGAGGAAGGATCATTCTTTCAAGGCTGGTGATCTTGTCTTTACCAAAGTTTCTCTATGAAAAAGTGTGATACGTTTTGGTAATAAGGGAAGGATGAGTCTGCGGTTCATTGGACCCAAGGAAATCATAGAGAAAGTAGGTTCAGTTTCCTATATGGTGAATTTACCTCCTTGTTTATCCTAGTTATACAATTTTTTTCATGTTTCAATGTTGATAAAGTATATGCTAGATCCTTCTCATGTTTCGAATCCAGAGGCAGTTCAGTTGGAAGAGAATCTTTCTTATGAGGAACAACAAGTATAGACTCTTGACCACAGAGAGAAAGTGTTGAGGAATAACATGATTCATTAGGTAAAGGTTTTGGGGAAAAACTATATGGTTTTACAAGAAACATGGGAATCTAAAAATCCTATGAGGTAGGAATACCCGCCACATATTTGATAACAAATAAAATTGCGGCGATGCAATTTCTAAAAGGGGGAAGGATGTAACATCCCATGTATTTATATGATAATAAAAATACATATATAATAATATTTATATATAATAGAGTACTTTACATTAAATGGGATACTTTTTCTGATAGCTTACTTGACACGCAACAGCATGTTTCTATGAAATCTTACATTGCACACAACATTGAGTTATACCAAAAAACAAAACATTAATAATATTATTATTTTTAAATGGAAGTTAAATCCTAGTCGTTGTTTCGGAGATAATGAACATAACTAATTAAAATATGAATAAAAAAAGTTTTTTTAATGTTTCTACATTTATCTAATAAATTTTAGAGGTTTAAAATGAGAATAAATCAAATTTTAAGCCTAAAAAATCAAATATTTTTAAAAGCTTGTTTTACAGCCTTTTGATGGAGAACCATTGTTAAATCATGTTGTTATAACATTTATATGTTATATTAAAATAATAAACATCTTCTATATAATTGTGACATTAAAATTTACTATGGTTGAAATTTTAGTATTTTTTTAAGAAAAATCATATTTTAATGAATAGTGAAAAATACTGCATTTTAATTCAAAATAACCTTTTCATCTAATTTATTTATTTAGTTATATTTTATTATTAACTGGTTTTAAAGGGTAATTGGATTAATTTTCAATCATTTAATAAATACAAATTCATTATAAGTACCTTCACATTGAAATTGGACATAAACACATGTCAATCTTTTGATAGTTTTTACTATTTAAAAACCCAATTTATTGTTTTGAAAAAAGGTAATTAATTTTAAATTAACTTATTTAAATTATGTTTTTTGAATTTTAAAAAATGGATTCCAAATTTTTTATTAGAAGTTCTAAATTTTATAAATGGGTACCTGTTATTTTTTGGACATTATTAATAGTAATTTTAGTAATTATTTTTATTTACCATGGTTAAACGGTAAAGAAGAAAAATAATGGTAAAAATAATACTATAATAATAAAAAATTGTCCTGACACATTTTCTAATCCTATTTAATGAGATATTTCTAACCATTAGTATCCTTGGGTATATTTTATGATGCCATTGAGCCACTTGGTTGTGATAATGACACCTTATAATAATTAATTTAAAGTAAATGGAAATGTAGCATAAACATGTATTCTTTTACTAAAAGGATTTTAAGGTGGGGTTATATAACTGATATAGTTTACTATAAATAGTAATTAAGAAGGTAAAAATATTTCCTAAATCATGGTAATTTATTTATAATATTTAGACATTATTTAAATATATTTATTTATGACACAATGATGATGTATTGATTACCTTATTAAAGAAAGATTCAAATAAATGATATTATAAATATTAAATTTAATTTAGTTTGAATATTTACATTCCACGGACAAATTTTATGGATTATTATGACATGTTATCTTTTATTCAATGTAGTTTTTTAGAATTAATCATGCTTGTATGACTTTAAAAAAATCAATTAAAAAATAAATTGACATAAATGAGTTTATAAAAAAATACTATTATATTAAATTATATAATTGTAATAAAAATATTATATTTCAAAAAATGACTTATATAATGTTAAAAATATCATTAATTTTCCACTTGAAGTTATTTTGTAATTTTATAATAACCATACTAACCATATAGTTTAAAAATACAAGAAGACATTGTAAGAGTAAATTTATTTAACTTAGGGTTAAAGTCAAATTATATGGTTAAATTTGTGACCTAAACTTATCAATAACCTATTTTTTAGTATTTAGAACCATAATCATCTTATCATCTAAATATATCACAATGGAATTATTTTAATTCTAAAATCAATTTATAAGAAAAATAATATTTCATGACTTTCCTAAAGTGACCCTCCTTCCCTTATAAATGGCCACCACCTCTACCCACTTAATCACACCTCTAATACCCATTTTATCATAAAAATCCTGATAAAATAAGCTAAAAATATATCCATTACTAATATAATCCTTACCTTGGGCAGAAGGAAACTCATGGAAACCTTTTGTCTCAAGTCAAAAAGAGTAACCTGGTTTAGAGGTAACGTCTTCTCTCATGCTCATTTCATTTATTTTCTACCTCCAAACCCATAACCTCGAATTATTCAATTATTTAATAACAAAATCAGTATAATCAGTATAAACGGATTTTTTTATGATGCTATTTTGACCTCGAATTACACACACCTCTATCTAATGGATATAAAACATATTTTATGTGTATAGCGGACTACTGCCTCACGAAACGATGATTATTCAATTTTCACCTCCCACCCCTCATGGAAGTCATTATGATGGAACTATATTTATATATTATATATATTATATTTATATTTTCTCTTTTGTTTCTGTAATTTTTTTAACATTCCTTTATTCTTTCCATGTTCTGTAAATACGATAATTTCATTTCAGGAAGTGTGGACAACCGCCCTATCAAAGCGATGTGACTTGTTCCCTATCTACATGGAACTTATCAAGGATGGTTTTATTAAAAATATGAGACATAAATGAAATTAATATAATACTGGTATTTTAATATACATTTATCTATTTTTATTATTATTTTTTTAATATGAAAATGAGAAGAATGTAGTGTTCATGTGTATGTACGGCCTACAATATCCATGAACGGTGCACTGTATTTCTTATCACAAAATATTATAGATATTATAAATTCATATATACTGAATATATATGATATTTAAATAATTAATAATATTATAGATATGATTTAATTTTGACTACATGGAAAATTTACATCAAAACATGTTCATTTTCAACTCAGGTACTGAATATCGAAAAAAAGTACGATATGAACAAAAATAAATATATAATTTTTTTAACATTGTAATAAGTTATATAAAAATTTAATAAACATGAAAATGGTTCTCAAGAATATTTAAATTAACCAAAGATTGTTATTCCGAAACATAATGATTGTACGTGGTGAGTTTAACTCAAGGTAAAGGACATCATCTCAGTCTCCTTTCATTGAAAAATATTTTCATGTTATACACATCCTCTTTTTATATGGTGTATAATAAACCCAATTGAAGTTTAATTTCCTTCATAGGGAATTATTATTCTTTAAATCAATTTACAAAATGATAAAAAGGAGTGTTTTTAAAATATGTGGTGACAACGACTGCTTCATCTCAATAACCATTATTTTATATTTGGCTTCCTTTATAAGCCTTAATGTTTCTAAAAGGAAAATAAATCCATTATTCCCACATTGGGTGTTTCTGTATTGAAAATGGTTTGAAAGTAGATTTTATATTTCAATATCATGAAATTATTTCTTGTGATTTCAAATGACATTTTATGAGTCAAATGTTTATAATTGCAATCTTTTATGTGTTATGATTATATAATTGTACATGTGAATTTGATGGGTAGTTACGGGGTAAAATAATGAAAAGTGGTTATGTGATTAACCAAATATGAGTTGTTCCATGTTAAACCAAGTATAGAGGGTTATGTTATAACCTCAATTTCATTGGTAATGGAAGTCGGCCATATATCTATTCCATTTATTGATATGTGTGAAATTTGACCATGTGGTTATTCCATTTAAGCATGTTTATGTCCATAGTTAACTTTATATATTATATATTACTTTATATGGGATTTATGGTAATCTTGTGGTTACAAAATGGGTAAGAAAAAAGATTTAGTTTCAGTGCAGTAAATTTATTATTTCATAAAGGTAAAAATTATTACTTCATGATAAAGTATTCATGGTTTACATGTTTTTATAAAGCTAATAGTTTACCTTATTTTTATATCCCTTTCCAAGATTTTATGATCATCTGAGGTTTTGAAATGTTCTTTACAGGATATAAATAATAATAGAGTAAACGATGAGAATAATGAAAATTAATTTTGTTAAAACAGGAAACGATACCAGGTTTATTTCTAATGATATTTTGTTTTATGAAAAAATTTATAGTTAGTACACATATCTACTTGTAATATTTTAGTTGTTATGTATGATTTATGACCTAATTATCTATTTTTCTAAACTTTAAAAGATCCTTGATGTGAATTAAAATAAAATTATTGATTTATCTAAATATTAAGTAATGTTTAAAGCTGTGGAATTATAATTACTGATCGAGACATATTTAGAAGGATAGAATATGTGATAAAATTTTTGGTAGATGTTGATGAATCATAATGGAATAATTATTTTCATCTATAATAGGAAATTTTTTTGTTTCATTCACATAACATGGGATTTTTAGATTGATTTTTTTCTCCTAATTATCTAAAGCACTAAACCTAACAGTTATTGGGAATGTATATAAATTAACATTTTATTTAAACCATTTCATTATTGAATGGTTGGATATGAGAATATTGAGGTTGTATTGAGGCCCGTATGTAAAGATTGTTTTTATGGAAACAAATCTAGGATTGTGGGTTTTTGGCATCCTAGTTGGTATTAGAGTAGATTATTGTTAAACTAATAGAATATGATTCTTTTGGAGGATAATTTAAGGGTTTATAAGTTATCATTGATCACAATTAAAAAGATATAGATAACCCGTTAGGGTAGAATATTATTTAATGATATGGTAATAATGCACATGTTTTCTAGTGATTATAAAAAACGTTATGAAATACCCTAGGGATAAGTCTAAGTGATAATTCTAAGTAAAGGATAGCATCCTAAAGATTTAGTAAAGTAAATATTTTTTGGTTCACCAAGAAATTACATAACAAATTGGATACTAAAATTTTATTCATTATAAAGTCGATTGTCACTTAGTGAATGAAAATGAGGCCCAATTGAACACTTAGTTTGACACACCCAGGAGATATTCATTGTTTAATTAAGAAAAACATTATTAAAAATTGTGAGATTTGTAAATATATATAGGTTAGAAAACCTTATAAGTATGTGATCATGGAAATAATAGACTAAAATGTAGAGATTCATAAGTTAAGGTATATATTAATTAGTATTTTCTTCTATAAATACAGAACAAGTTGTGTTTTGAGAGCGACTTCATCAATGATTTTTTGTTTTAGAATATTTAATGAAATTTCGTGGTATTGTATCTATGTTTTTAAGATTAGGTTAATAAGTATGGGGTAACTCAACTCAATGTAACCTAGCTTGAACCAATAATTATAAATGTTAAACTGAGTGTAATATAGGATGAACAGAGTTTAGTACAACTTGAGTATAAAAATTATAGGATAACATGATTTCTTTATAAGTGAAACATATTGAGGTAAAATTTTCTAGTGGTTCTTGAGGATAATTATCTTATAAATATTTTCACTGAATTTAACACTTTTTTATGTAATTGATGAATAAAAAATGAATCATGATTACAATAAAATTCCTGCGAAATTTAAAATCTAAACTAATGAACAATCTAACAGGATATGGGTTGGACTGATAAATCTTGTGATTATTCCAATATGGATATAAAAATATATGATTAATTATAGAAACATAGTTGAAATAAAAAATCATTCCAAATAATAAAATGATGTAATCTCATAGAAATTCAGGTGACCAAGATGATAAAGGAATGATGATTCAATTTTTAACATGACAAAAAATATGGGAAGAATCATGGGATAAATTATCTGAAAGGGATAGGTAAATTCTATAAGTATGGATATGAATGTCCCCAAACTCAAAAGTGTAATGGAAATATCAAAACTAGAAAAACCTACTGTTTCAATTGTTATATAGTTGGAAATTATGTGACTCAATATCCCAATCCAAGGGTAAATGATGAAAATAGTCACTGAAATCAATACAATCAAGGAAATCCTGTGAAATAAATACTAATGTTGCAGATATGTAGTTATTAATATATATTTTTTAGTATCTTATGTCATGTAATTTTTTACAATATGATAGATATTGAGTTTAACATAAAAACCCATAGTTGTGTGATTATATAATTAATTTTTATGGTTTTTGTGAAGTTATTCATGATGTAACTAGATCTTCTTCCCCTCATAGATTCTATGAAAAAATTTGAATGAGTTAGATCTATTTATAAAGAACTTATAATTATTTTCCACATCGATATATCTCATTCCACATCCAAAATAAAGCCATTATCATCTAGCAGTGTATGGTAATAAGGACCCAGCCTTAAACATTATTTAATATTTATTTAAGTCAATAATTTACATTCATTCACATTTAAGGATGTTTTCAAGTTTATAGACTTAGATAATTAAGCCATAATTGTTACATAAGATCAAAAATATTACAAAGTGGATAAGTCTACATGCTATCAATTTATTTGAAAATCTAAAACATTTTAAAATAAAACATGAATTATTTTTCTTCATAAAATTATTCATAAATTTTATCTTGTCTTATTACTTTATATTAATCATATTTATAACCTATGGAAAACATTTCAAAATACATGGTATGAGAAAAAAAAAATCTTAGTAACAGATATAAATAAGAAATGAAACTATCAGACAATGAATATTTTAACCACATGAAAACATTTTCACAAAATAATAATTTTCACCAATAAAACCTAAGTTCTTTAACATACCCCATGGAATCAAAAGATTTCGGAAAAACATCTTATAAATCATACATTATTAAGATAACTTGTGGAATCCAGGTCATACTTACATTGTATCTTTCATAGCTACATTGGGAGTAACCTTCATAGTTACATTTTGAATACCCATTATAGCACATTACCGAAATCTATTAGGGGAAACCCTGTCATTTAACTTTGTCTCATTACTTAATTCAATGGAGGGATATAACGGGCTCAACAGCCCTCAATTTATCATGGAACCACCCATATACATAAGCGATTCCGAAGAACAAAAAAAACATAACACATTAGCAAGAATAAAAGAAAAAACAACATTTACGCATTGTAATCACATGACATCATTTCAACATATTTACATAATCAATCCATTATCAAAAATATTTTAAATACAAAAATACCTAAAAATGAAATATGGTATTTATTCTACTCATAAAAACATTATAACTTATAGTGGAATCCAAATATCAAATAATGGTAATGGCGGCAGAAAAGCCATTGTCACTGCGTACATTAAAAAATATTCCTTTTGACATTTAATAAAATTATTCATTGAAATATATTACTTTAAAAATACATTTAATGAAATTAAAATTCAATGGGATCGATTATACACCAAATAAACGAAGTTGGTCTATATTATCGAAATATTCCTCAATGAAAGGGTATTGAGATGAAGTCTCCTACTTCGAGTCCGACTTCTCTTGTACTTTCAATATATTCACGAATAATAAACATATGTTAATTTCTAATTTCATGAAAAAAATTTCAATTTTAATATTCCATTTATATCAGTTATTTATAATTTTATAATGTTTACTTAATTAATTAAGTTCATATCATATGTTTTTTCGATATTCTATACATGAGTTGAAAATGAACTTGTCTTTATGTCAATCGTCCATTTGGTAATAGGTCCATTATATCTAGAACAATATTCATGACATAATAATTACTTTTATACTAAAATTATACTTTTAAATAAAACCATTTATTTATGGAATGAAAAATGAACAATATTATAATCTTGGAGATGGTAGGTCGTACGTACATATGAGTAAAGTTTCCATTTTTCATTTATCATTATGGAAATAGATTAATTATTATTTTATATTTATAGAATCAAAATAATATAATTAACATCATAATAATAATTGAAATATAATTATATATATATCACATACGTGATGTGGTGAATAAAAATGATTCACATCACTTCTTGGAGGTGATAGTTCCCAAGTATGCACGAACAACATTATCATTTTAATGTTAATGGAATTTAAGAAAATAATTAACATATAATTATATTATAATGAAACATATGTCAATAACATCCTATAAGAACATTAATTCCATAATTATGACCAATCTCGAGAGACGGTAATGAAAAATGAATTATTTCGGTTTACGAGGTTGTAGTCTTTCGTACAGAGGAATGAAATGTTCATTTCCCATTTGATGAAATAGGAGTTGGATTTAGGTGATGAAATTAAAATAATAACATCTAAGTTTATTTATGATACTAGAGATATTAGTTCCTCGTGGATGAGGATATTTCAAGTAAGTGGAAGAAAAAATAAAATAAAAACACTTAAATAAAAAGATTACCTTTTCTTCGGATGATCACCTTTTATAACACCTTAACACTTCTAATAAGGGTGTTATGCTTAAAATATGTCCCGAATAATTTGAGGAGGGATTTTATTAAAGGTTTTTGGAAGCTCTTGGTAGAAAAAAATGTTTTTTAATTGTGATTAATAGAGAGGAATGGGTGCATGTGTTATAGGAGAGGGGAGGGACAGTCTTGGAATTATTAAAAGTATTAAATTAATATAAATAAAATTTTAATTCTAAATGGGAAAAAGTTGATTTATTTCAAATATATTATGGGTAGGGGTCAAAATATAATCATCCAATGAGATTTATACAATTCTTAAATAATTTTTACTCCTTATCCTCCTATTTTTACCATTTTGACTCTTATTGTTTTATAATGTTATTTACACATTTAGTGTTAAAATAATCACCAAATCATTCTAAACAAATAATTAATTAGTAATTAATGAATTTTTTTGATTTGTATCTAAATTTTCATCGATGAATGATTTTTTAAAAAATTATATTATTTAATTAGACATTTTATAATTTACGTTATGAATTATGTCAATTTTAACACTATTTATTACATGTCATTTTAAAAAAATCATTAAAACACGATTTCATCGAAAGAAACTACATTAAATTAATACAAACATGTAAAATTAATACATAAAATTAATTTATCGAATCAAATATTTCAATCTATATTTATTTTAATATTATTAATATCATTTGTTTGATTCTTTCTTTAATAAATCAATTATTACATCGTCTTTATGTCACTATTTAATTTAAATACATATTTCCTAAAAATTATAAATAATTTACCATTATATATGTAATATTTTTAGATTTATATTTAATATTAATAGTCTATGATAACATTTATATTACACTGTATTAAAAAAATAGTAAGGGGAGACACATTCCTAACATAATTTCCTTTACTTTAAATTAAATGTTATAAATGTCATAATCTCACCCCAAGTGGCTTCAAAAGGTCCCAATTTTGGACCTAGGATGTTAATGGTTGATAATAACTCATCCAATTATATTATTAAAAGAGTTAGGGTAATTTTATAATATTATAATATTAATTTTACCTTTATTTACCTTATTCACTTTTAATAGTGTAAAATAAAATAATAATGTTAATTTTCACCAAAAAAATATTTTGATCCTATTGGAAAAAAAATTTCATAGTGATTACAAAAATGTATATCAATTTTTTATATTTTAATTCATATAAGTGGTTAAATTAGTTTAAAGTTAATCCTATTGACGGATCGAGAAAATGAGTTTTTGAAGTAAAAACAGTCAAAAGTTCACAAAGTTTTTATGTCCAATTTCAAAGTGAAATTTACTCTAATGACCTAAATTGGATTAAATGATAAGTAAATTATTTTATTTTATTTTAAAAACAATTTAAATGATAACCTAAATATATAAATAAATTATACAAAAACATGTTTTTAATTAAAATACTGTATTTTTCCTTATTCATTAAAAATGTATTTATCAGAAAAATACCAGAAATTCATCAAAATTAAATTTTGATGTCCCACTCTCAGATATGAATTTTAATTTTTTATATAAGAAAATTAAATTATAAAAATTAAAAATTAAAAAATGGTTCACCATCAATAGGTGGTATAACTACCTTTTAGAAAAATTTAGAGTATTTTTGGATTAAAAATTGATTTATTCTCATTTTAAGCCTCTAAAATTTTTTAAAGTAATGTAAAAATAATTAATAAACATGTGAAAACATAATATAGTTAGTTATTTTCATTCCGTCAAATATAAAAATTTGGAGATAACTACCATGTAAAATAATAATATTAATGATATATTATTTATGGAATAACATAGTCTTGTGTGCAACATAATATTTTGGAGAAACCCATTGTTTAATGTTGAGTACACTATCAGGAATTGAGACACCTTTAAAGTAAAATTAATATCTAATTTATAATTATTAATATATATGAAAAAGTCATGTTATATAATTACCAGGTTTGTTATATCCTTCCCCATTTTTTGAAATTGCATCTTTACAATTTTTTTACTTATCAAATAAGTGGGGGTATTTCTCCATCATATCATTTTTAGACTTCCAGGTTTCTTCTTCATCCATATGAGTTTTCCACAAAACCTTAACCAGATTAATCACCTTATTCCACAATACTTTCTCTATGTGGTCAGGAATATGGAATGAATGTTCCTCATAATAAATATTCTCTTCCAACTGAACTACTTCTGGACTCAAATCATGATATGGATTTGGCATATAATTTCTTAACATTGAAACATGAAGACAATTGTGTACCTTAGATAAACTCAGATGTAAATCTACTCTATAAGAAACTGATCCAACATTATCTAAGAATTCATAAGGTCTAATGAACCATGGTCTCGACTTCCCCTTCTTACCTAAATGAATCACACTTTCCATGTATAAACTATAGTAAATACATGATCACTTACATCAAACGAAATCTCTTTCCTCTGGTTATCTGTAAAACTATTCTACCTACTCTGAGATATCTTATTTTGTCTTCGAATTAGCTGAACTTTTTATTCAATATCTTCTTCCATCTCTGGTCCCATCAACTTCCTTTCTCTATCATCATCCCAAAAAGCTATAGTTCGGCTCTTCATTTCATATAATTCCTAAAATGGTGCCATGTTTATACTAGGATGAAAAAATTTATTATGAGAAAACACAACAAAATAATGATGTTGATCCCAACTTCCCTGGTAATCCATTGAACAAGCATGTGGCATATCCTCTATGGTTTGAATTATTCATTTCTATTGTCTATCTGATTATGAATTAAAATATTTACTAAAATTTAATTTAGTAGCCAATGACTTCTAAAGGCCTTTCCAAAAGTTATAAGTTAATCAATGATAACGATTAGATACAATGGATAGAGGAACTCCATATAACCAGACTATCACTTTTAATTACAACTCATAAAGTTTATTTATAGTTAATTTATCTTGAATAGGAAGAAAATGAACAGATTTAGTCATTCAATCAACAATAACTCAAATAACATTGTAACCTTGAGAAGTATTTGGTAATCCCACTAAAAAATTCATGGATATATTTTCCCATTTCCACATTGGTACTGAAAAAGCATGAAGTATCTCCTTTGGCCACAACCTTTCTACTTTAACCTGCATAAAAGCCTAACACATCATTGTAAAGTTAGAAATATCTCCTTTTATTCCATCCCACCAATAATAATATTGAATGTATCTGTACATCTTAGTGTTTCAAGGATGAACTAAAATTGGGGAACTATGAGCTTCACAAAAAAACTCTTTCTTCAACTTTGAATCACAAGGCACACATAATCTCTTCAAAAATCTCCAAGAAAATATTTAACAGTGTTAAATTTTGGTAGCACACACTTTTGAACCAATTCTACCATTTTATGAAATTTACTATTCTCTTTATGTGATTGCATAATTATTTATAATAGATATGTTTTCACTAAAACCAAGAATAAACTAGGGGTGTTTTTTGTAATAATAATATCCAATCCAAATTTAGTCACATCACTAATCAAAGGATCATGTTCCAAACATAACATGGTCATTGTTGAATTACATTTCTGACTCAAAGCATCGACCACCTTATTTTCTTTTCTAGGATAGTAATTGATCATTCAATCATAATATATGATTAGTTTCAACCATCATCTATTTCTCATGTTAAATTGTTTTTGAGTTAATCTATACTTAAAACATTAATGGTAAATATATATTTCACTTTTTTCTCCATAAAAATGATGCCTTCAAATTTTTGAAGCAGAAAACAATAGCATCTAATTCAAAATAATGTGCTGGGTAATTTAACTCATGAGGTTTCAAATGACAAGAAGCATATGCAATTACCTGATCATTCTGAATTAGGACACAACCAATTCCTTTCAAAGAATCAGTACTGTAGATGTAAAAAATTACTATTTATGGAATCTTGGGCCCAAATTAAAGAATTAACCAATCTTTTTTTCAATTCCTGAAAATAATCATCATATTATTTTTTTTCAGATGAACATAATACCTTTTCAAGTTAACTTTGTCTATGGGCTAGATTACCATGAAAATTTTTCAATTAGCCTCCAGTAATATCCTATTAAACCCAAAAAACTACGAATATCAGTTTTATTTTTTGGTCTTTTCTATTCTTCCAAAACATTCATTTTAGTAGGATCAAAAGTTATGTCATCTTTAGGAACAATTTGGCCATGGAAAGAAATTTTTTGAAACCAAAACTAGCACTTGCAAAATTTACAATACAATTTCATTTCATTTAAGGTTTTCAAAACAACCCTTAGATGACTTTAATTCTCCTCTTTAGTTTTAGAATATAGAAAATTTTCATTAATAACCAAAAAATACAAACTTATCCAAGAACTCATGGAGTATTCAATTTATACGATCCAATAATATAGTAGGTGCATTAGTTAATATAAATATCATAACTAAAAATTTATAAGGGTCGTATCTAGTACAAAACACAGTATTTTGAATGTCTTTTTCCTTTTCTTTCAACTAATGACACCCTAACCTCAAGTAAACCTTTGAAAAATATTTTTCTCCCTAAATATAGTCAAATAAATCATCAATATGAGTAAATGGATACTTGTTCTTAATAGTTATATTATTCAAGGATATATAATCAATGTAGAGTCTCACTGAACCAAATTTATTTTTAACAAATAATATATGAGAACCTCATGGTGATGTACTAGGTAGAATGAAAACATTATCTAATAATGCCTGAAATTGGTTATTCAACTCTAAAATTTCAATTTGAGCCATTTGATAAGTGGGTATTGAAATTTAATTAGCATATGGAACTAAGTGAAGAGTAAATTAAAATTCTTGATCATATATAACACTAAGAAAATCATTTGTAAAAATTTATACATACTTATTTAACACTGAAACATCATTAATTAGAAAAATTCCTTTGTTTTCAACAGTATGTGCAAGGAAACATTCATTTCCATATTTTAATAGTTTCTCAGCTGTCTGATATGCTCTCAATAGTAATGGTTCATTCTTGTACACTAACTGAAAGACTTTTTAAAAATAAACCTATTTACATCTACAGTCAGTCTTAGCATGGTAAATAGAAAGATAATTCAAACCCAAAATAACATCGAACTCTACTAGAGGAAAAACCAAAACGTTTGCAGTTAAATTATTTCCACAGATATGGAAAAGAATATTCTTATATTTTTCAACTCAAAATTTCCCCCCATGTGTTTTTAACATAAGTTCGGGATTCATTTCTTGAGTTGGAATTTCCAATTTACCAGAAACGTTCTCCGAAATGAATGAATGTGTTAAACCTGAATCAAAGAACACATTGGCATAATCTGAATAAAGAAATATATAAATGATGTCACTTAATTTGATGTCCCAATATCTACTTAATTAGTTGAAAAGTATTTCATCACACCTTTATACATGAAGTTTAGATGCTTCCTATCATTAAAATTCTTTATCGAACACTCATTTCCGTAATGACACATCTCATTAAATTTAAAACATTTTATAGGCTATAAATCATATTTTTTAATTTCCCTACATTTATCTTTTTCAGTGTAGTTATGTGCCTTATGTCCCATTTTAATACATCGTACGAACATACCAATATTTAAAAGGCATTACCGGTGTGCTTTTTACCACAACTTTCACTAATTATAAATGTCATATACATACCATCATAATTTTTAGAAGAATTATTCCTTTTCTATTTCCACCAAGAACGCTTATTGTGATGTGTATTAAAGAATGTATGATCATTTTAAAAATCCATTTCCACCTTCTCAACTCATCTAACAAGTTTCTCATCACTTTTTAACTCATGAGAAGATAATTCCCTTTGATATTTTAGCTTTAATCCTGAGTAAAATTGATTTATCTTACTATAAATATCCTAGATAAAATTAGGGATATTCATTGAAAGACAAATGTAATTTTCTTCATATGAATCCACAGAGTATAACTTTTTTGTCTCAATTCCAATAATTTTTTTTATCCAAAATTGAACCACCTTAGGAAAATATTTCTCAAGGAAGATATACTAAATTTATCTGATTCCATGGCATCAATATATTCAATATGATATTTTTAATCATTTACCACCATTGATCTACTTCACATTCATAACGGTAAGCAACAAGACTACCCTTTTGATTTTTAAACGCCCCATGACTTTAAAAATATTTTCTAGGTCTTTAATCCAACCCTCTGTAATCGCAGGTTCATATGATCCTCTGAATGATGGGGGATGTTTCCAAATGAAATTATCCACTACAAACATGTTCCTCTATGGTTTATATGGCTGATCTCATGGATGGATACCACCTTTATTTATAACCTTATTCAACTGCTCCATCAATACAGAAAACTAATTAGTGCCGATTCCAACCATCTTAGGTTGCTGATTTGGAAAGTTGTTTTACTCTAGATTTATTCCCATCAGAGCATCCTGGTTTTTTCTATGTAAACCCATTATAAAAGAACACATCCAAGATAATTAAATATGGTAATCTTAAAATGCTATATCATTTCAATTAGATGATAAATTAAGAATCGTTTATGGATATTCTATTTATAATATACTAACCTCAAATGTTATCTAATATGACCATTGATACCAAATATAAGGCCATAGGATTAAAAATTAGATAATCACAAGTTAACCCAAGAATTTAAATTCATTCATATTTGAGTATCTTTTTAGTTTTATAGATTTAATGAATTATACCATAAATTTTACAAAACATCTCAAAAATTACAAAGTAAACAATTCTACACACTATCTATTTTTTCATAATATTGAACATTTTAAAATAAAAGTTGAATAATTTTTATTGAAAAAATATTTCATAACATTCATCTTGTCTTCTTTCTTTGTATTAACCCTCTTTATTCCCTGTAAAAAAAATTTAAAAACTTGGGATGACAAATAAAACCTAATTAAGGTATATAAATAAGTAATGAAACCATTAGTTCATTAATATTTTAAACTCATGAAAACATTTTCACAAAATCATAATTTTCCCTCGTAAAACCAAAGTTCTTTAAAATACCTCATGAAAACATATGAATCATGAAAAAATTATTTTCAATCAAAAATTATAAAGGTAACTTGTGGCGTCTATGTCGTACTTACATTGTATATTTCATATCTACTTTGGAAGTATCCTTTATGTTTATGTTTGGAATATCCATCATAATATATTCCTTAAATATCTTCGGATAAACCTGACCATTTATCTCCATCTCATTGTCCAATGCTTTAGAGAGCTATCAAGGATCACCCACCCATGGTTTATTATAGAACCACCAACATACATAATAAATTCATAAGAAACAAAACATAATCATAACACATTAACAAGCATAAAGGATAAATAACATTTCCACAATGCAATCACATGATATCATTTCAAGATATTGATATAACAAATCAATCATCAAAACCATTTGCAATACCAAAATACTTGAAAATGAAATATGGTTTTTATTTTCTTTTTAAAAACATTAAAGATTATAGAGGAATCAAAATATCAAATAATGGTCACATTGGGAGAAAATTCCTTATCACCGCGTATGCTAAAAACATTCATTTTGTTGTTTAGTAAAAAAACATTGTAGAAAAAGATTACTTTCAAAAAACTTTAACTGAAATTAAAATTCAAAGGGGTTAATTATACACTTTATAAAATAATGTGGTGTATATTTTTTAAATATTCCTCAATGAATAGAGATTAAGATGGAGTCCCTTACTTTGAGTCCGACTTGTATCATATATTCTTTATTTTCCAAAATAATTTTTTTTAATTTATAATTTCTTGGGAACCTTGTTCAAGTTTATTATTCTCTTTATATCACTTATTTATTATTTTAGAATAATTAATTAATTATTTAAGTTCATATCAGATGGTTTGTCGATATTCGGTACTTGATCCGAAAATAAACTTAACTTGATGTCAATAGTCCATGTGGTCATAAGTCCATTATCTCCAGAATAATATTCATGACATAATAATCACTTTTTTACATTAGTTATACTTTTAAATCAAACCATTTTTATGGAATAGAAAATGAACAATGTTATAATCTGGGAGACGGCTGGTCGTACGTACACAAGACCAATATTTCTATTTTTCATTGATCATTTTAGAAATAAGGTATTTATTATTTTATCTTTATATAATGGTCATAATGTAATTAAAATTATATTAATCATTTAATTGTACATATACATATATCATTCAACTGATGTGGTGAATAAAAATGATTCACATCGCTTCATAGAGGTGATAGTTCACACATACGCACGAATGATGTTGTCATTTTTATTGGCATGGAAAGTAATAAAATAATTGATATATTATTCTCTTCTAATGATAAATATTTCATGAAACTAATATATAAACATTAATCCCATCATTATGGCCAGTCCTAAGAGATGGTAATGAAAAATGAACTATATCAGTTCGTGAGAGGGTAGTTCACCATACACATGAACGAAATGTTCAATTCCCATTTGATGAAATTGGAGATAGATTTGCATAATTATATTTACAGAATAATTAGTCATTATATTGATGATAATTGAGTTATTAGTTTCTCATGGATGAAGTATACTAAAAGTAAATTCATGAACAAATAAAAGAGAAACACTTAAATAAAAACATTGACTTTTTTCAAAAGATCAAATTTCATAACACCTTGACACCTCTAAGAATGGATTTCTGCCTAAAATAAGGCCTCAATAATATTTGGAGGGATTCTGGGAAGGTTTTTGGCTTTACTTTCTTCAACATAAAGGTTTTTTTGTGTGTGAGAAATAGAGAGGAATGGTTTCCTTTTATAGGATAGGGGAGGGTAACATTGGTAATTATTAAAATTATTAATGTAATATAAATTCAATTTAAGTTCCAAAGGGGTAAAAGTTAATTTTTATAATATAAGATGAGTATGGTTCTAAATATAATCATCCAATGATAATTATATAAGTTTTAAATATTTTTTAATCCTTATGTTTTAGTTTTAAGATTTTTAGTCATTACCATTTTATTAAGTAATTTTAACATTGACAGTTAACATAATTACAAAATCATGCCATAAAAACAAATTAATGAGTCATTAATGACATTTATAGATATATCTGAACGTTTTGGTCTAATATTGTATTTTTAGAAATTTTATATCATTTAATTAGATATTTTTAAATTTAATCTATGAATTATATCAATATTGACACCATTGATTAGAATAATTCTTAAAAAAATAATAACTTGATTCCTTCGAAAAAACTACATGTAAAAAATCCTAGTATGTAAAATTCACTAATAAAATTATTGTATTGCATCAAATATTTTAAAATATTTTTATTTTAATATTTTTAATATCATTTATTTGATTCTTTCTTTAGTTTATTCTCACTTCAATGTTGTGATATTTTCAACGCTTTACTTCACAATATATTTTTAATTAGGATTATCTATACTTGATTTTCCATTGAAATAAATTACTAAATGATTTTTTAATAAAACATTTTAATTTTTTCTCCTATTATTATTCATGAAGTTTTTCATATAATATTTCAATTTCTTCACGCCTTGGTACTCAAAATTATTGAAAAAATGTTTCAATATAATCTGACAACATTTCCCCCTTCAGTAGGAAAACCTTTTTCTTCCAAAAATATGTTTTCGAAAAAAATAAAAAACAAATAAAACCTTCCAAAAATTATTTATTTAATAAATTATTACCCAATAGTACAATTTAGAAATGTTATTAAAAGAAATATTCATATCATTTTCAAAACAATGCTTATTTGGATTTTAGTGAAAATGTAAAATGTATTTTCATTTAAACATACTTTTCATGTACTGAATTTATTTCAATCATAACCAATCAAGGATTAATAACATAATTTATATGTTTCAATGGTTATTTTCAAAGAAAATTATTTTCAATTTTTTTTTTACTTTTAGTTTTAAAGGGTTATTTTCAAAATAAAAAAGATATTTTCCTCATTAATTTTTTAAATATTTTTGTGGTTTTTTATTATTTAACTTCCAAAACATTGCCTTTATTCTAATGGGTATATGTTGTATTGATACCACATTTATTATTTATATGGATTTTTATGATCATTTTGACCCAGTAAAGTGTTGAAATTCACTTTTTAGAACTATTTTTTAGTAATTAAATTTCCATTGAAATATTCTCTTTCATATTCATATTGGGCATTAAATTTCCCTAAAATATACATATCATTAGTAGTGAAAATTTTTATTAATTAAAAATTAAATCATTTTTTTCAAATGGTGTTCGCCATTGAAAGTTATTTTTTATCTAGAATATTTTAAAAAAAATTGTATTCTTTACTCAATAAAGATATTTGATGACAATCCCAATTGTTCATGAATTGAATAGATTATTAGATATATAAGAAATTATTTGTAAATTCATACATGGGTGGGGCCAGTTATATATATCCCCCGACCCATCAATGGGTATCATATGAAAAATAAGTTGGCCAAAATAGATGGGTTTATACTGAGTAGTTTAAATAAGTTATCCAAAAAAGATGATTTTGTAACCTTTATCTTTAAACTGTCCAATAAAAGGTCGTGATGGTATATTTATGATGTGCTAGAGACATGAAATGAAATAATTAAGAATTTTCTTCATTAATAACTTTTTATTATATTCCATTATGTTTTCTGTATTATATTATCTATCGATTCATGTCTTTCTAATATTATTGATTAAATTGAATTTTTTTAGTTATTTACATTACCATATTGATTATTTATTATCTTGTAATGATATTTAGGTTCTTTACATGGAATTTGTGTTCAGTTAATTACCATGAAATATTGATTATGATTATTGATTCAAGATAGTTTGGGTTGTTTATAACTCTTACTGAGTATCTAAGCTCCCCCTTATTTTGTATATTATCCTAGGAATCCATGAATTGTACTATGATTGATGTGAAAGAATATTCTATAGGGAATAATTTTATTCTCAAAAAAATATGTTTTAAATTTATTTTTCAAATTTAATATGGGAATCCAGTATTTATCAATTTTACCAGCACTAATAATCATTTTGGTCCTCAAGGATGTAATTTCTAATATCTTATATAGTTGAAATAAATATAACACTCGTTCCCGATTTTAGGGGCCAATGACATTATAGTTGGTATTAATTGAATTTTAGAAGAAACCTTAGGAAGTATATTTTGGAAAACATATATTAGGGAACATAACCCAATGATAGATATTGATGATGGGTATATAAGGACATCCAAATGTTTTAGTAAAGTAAATATTATATTTTTTCCTAGAAATAAATCCCTTTCATGATATTACATGTGAATGGGGTTTCGTAATAGTCATACCTAAGGGTAATTACTACAAAAAGAGTGAATTGGTCTAGACCTAATCACCACTGGGTGCATGATAATGGGCCTTACTCTACACCTAGTTTGAAACTCATAGGGGATATTGTTAGGATAATTCATATTTTCTTTAGAATCCATAATGAAGGATTTTAAATAGATAAATACCAAAATAAACCATATTTTTTATTTTAAGAATAGTTAGGCATAAATTTTTCGATTTATGTTATATATTTCACTATTTTGGTGTTATAATTTATTTTTCGTAATTATATGATCTAATATAGTGTATTGCATCTTTTTGTAATGGTTCCTAGTATATGGAATGAGAGAATTGTCATTTCATGTGATTCAAAGAGTAATAATGATCATTTATTTTATGGGATTTAGCCAACAATTATAAGGTATATAATCACCCAAACATTATCATCATATGAGGACATAATATAATTTTTAACAAGACAATGAAATAATTCTCTAATTATCATGGATTCGGAGAGAAGATCATGAAGAAGAGGATGACAGGGAAAATACGAATAAATGGAAAAACGTAAATAGGGATTTTTTCCATACGTGATAATTCTGGAAGAAAAAACTCTATTAATTCCATGAAAGGAATGGTAGTTTTCTACAAGTTTAGAGGGAAATTCCACCATTCTGGTGGTTGAAAAGGTAAGAAAAAGGTTTCTAATGTACAATGCTTCAACTGTAAGTAGATTGGGTACTATGAAAATAAATATATCAATAATAAAGGAATATACCTCAACATAAGTAAGTGGTTCATGGTCAAGCTTATGATATTAAAACAGAATAAGTGGAATGATTATTTTAATAGTTATTTTATTCATGAATTAAGTCATTTGAGTATTTTATCAATGATATCCTTGTTATAAGAATTATGAAATGTATATGGTTTGTATTAGATTAATTTTTCATTGTGTATTTTAAAGTTTATATTGAACAGTACCATGGAACAAAAAAATGATTCAGTGGAATGCTGAACTTCTTATAAAACACATGATTGAGGGAAATATGACCCTTGATATTTTATTGATGTTAGGAAGATTATTTTTGGAATAATAGTTGATTTATATGGGTAATATAAATTGGATGGTATTGACTATCTTAGAACTGATTAATGATTTGACGACAAAGTGGTTTATATTATCATTGATTGAAGTTAAAAAATCTCTATATTTAAAGAAGAATAAAATTTGTTTTACATAGAAAATAAGGAATAATGAATTTATTCAATAAGGTTTTATGTTAATTTAGGTTATTACCATATTTCAAGAAAATACATGATGAAGTAATTCACATGTTTGGTTTTTGTTGATTAAGATCTACTTCTTGTTGTTTGGGTGATTAATGATATGTTAATTTTGGAAATTTAGTGACCTTGTTTATAATGTAAGGGATATTTATCATTTGTAAGGTTTATAAGGTTAACCATTGATAAAATGTATTAATTTGAACATTTCATTTGGTTTTAGAGACTAATGTATTACATCACAATATGGATATTTATACATATTAGACAACTTGTGCTAATTATTTTTTTATATTAATAACTAGAGATAAAAGGAATGACTTGTCATTATATTATGGATATCACAATCCTTTAAATGTGATTTTTATTAATTCATGAATAAAAAATTCCTTCTTGGATATTCATTTCTTGGAGTAAGATAGGAATTTGAAATCGATCAAAGCACAACTAGAGGATGAAATTTTTCTTATAAAATTGAATTGTATCATATAAGTATATTTATTTATAATCATATAGATTGAAATAATAACTAAATTCTAAGAAAATTATCTTAAAACAAAACAAATTCATATAATAATCGTTTTTTATGATATCAATTCCCTTATTCACACCTCTTTTATTTATGGTTGTTTTATTCATTAACTTTCTCTAGATCACCCACTTTCTTTTAATTAAGGACCTCTATCACCATCCATTAATCCTTATACATTATTATTCTCTTTGATGCCCATGATTTAATTTCATATATATGTTCTCATACATTAAAACCTTGTTATGTGATTATACCATATGCACTTTGTACTTCCCTTTAATTCTTGTAAGGAGGATATTGTATTAACTGTTAATTTGTGTTTCTTAACAATGGTATTTCCAACTGTCAAACCCTTGACTACCGATATCAAGTTTATATTATGGGGTGGGGAAAATATAGCATCCCCTAAATTTTAAAATTAGAATATTGTAATTAATAGTGTATGTTAAACACAACATTTAGCTTAAAGAAACCATGAAATATATTTCTTTAAGTTTAATCTCTTCGATGGCTTACGGAACACGCAACCCCAAGCCTAAATGAAATGTGGTATAGAACATTATTATAACACGGAAATTAAATTGGAGGTTATTAATAGATTTAACTAAATTATAAAAATTAAGGTTTTATATTAATCATAAGTAAAATAATCATCATTTAAAATAACATGAATTGTTTTTTGAAAATCATTATTTTTTTCTAAAAGACGGTTTAGTAAATCTTTTTGCACAAAATGTAAAATTAATTTATAAAAAAAATTAGAAAGTTTATTTTAATAAATAAACTTAATTTTTCAAATCATAATATCAAAATTTTCTTACAGGGAATCCTTATTATTTTTCTAGAATGTATCATTTTTCAATGAATAGTGAAAAATACTGAATTTTAATTAAAAACTTTCTTTTAGTTCAAATAATTTATAATGATAAAATATATTCTAAATTTTTTTTAATGATAAATTATTTGAATTGTGTATATATTAATACACTTTATTTTATTGGAATCATTCTCAAATTTCATATTTTTAAAAACCATTGTAAACCTTTGAATATTTTCCCTTTGAAACCCCACTTTCTCGTCACGTCTTTATGATTAATTTTAAAATACATATTTCCAATTAAATAAATTGAATATGTTGAAATGTATTTAATATTAGGAATCATAATAATTTATATTTTATAAAAATTTCAACTTCATTTTACACCCAAATAAATAGTGAAAACCAAAAAACTTAATTACCATAGTTATGGTAAAAATAGATTTGACGGGGGTAAAATTTAAAAGATAAAAGTTAAAATGATATATAAACGTTATAAAATATATTATATAGAAATATTTTGACCCTATAATGTCTAAGGATCATAAATACTCAATTTTTTTATCCTTTTGGCTTGGGAACTATCTAGTTACCCCACTTTCGTTTCAAAAATTACAAGTGTTCCACTCAACTCACTTATAAATAGTCACCCCCTATCTTCTCATATTCACACCATAGAAACCATTTTAAAGGAAAATAAATATCTAAACCACATCCAAAATTTCTTACTCATCCTATAATTCTTAATTTTTTCCTAAATTCAACATTCTAAACTTTACATCAACCTAATGGAGGTTACCAAAGAAGAGGTAACGCTCATCAAAGAGCATTTTTATTTTATATCTTCCTCCACCTACATCAATTACAATTAAAACATGATAGTATTATAATTTAAGTATCATAAATATAAATTTATTTTTTTAGGTTATTTTATTTTCTAAAAACCAACTCCACTTCCCCCAAATGGGATACAAAATCATAATTCATGTGTTCGGTGGACTACTACCTCACTAACCGTTGTCATTTATTTTTTCATTAACACCACTAACGGTTGGGTGTGATGGTGGAAATAAATTATCTATTTTTTATTCATAAATTAATTATACATATGGTGTCATTATATCACATATACATTTTTACATTCCATTCTATAGGGGATATGAAAACTTTGCTCGTGTATACAGCAGACTACTACCTCATGAACCGATATAATTCATCTTTCACCAAAGCTTTATATGGAATGTAATGAGGATAAATTTAAGAAATATATGTGATATAGATGAAATAATTATTATATTCATGATTTATTTATAATTATTTTAAGATAATAAATCATTTTCCTTCTTAATTATTCATTCACTTAAAATTTTAACATCATTTGTTTATGTATGGGCTATCACCTAAACAAAGTGATGTGACTCCCTTTTCATCAACAAATTATATGTATAGTATATATAATTATATTTAAAGAAATAATATGTTCTATATGATATTATGATCATTTAAAAAAGTTAAAATATTACCTACCTTATTTCCATAATGATCATTGAAAATTGGAAATGGTACTCATCTGTATACATGTCCAACCGTCTCCATGATTTTCACAATGTCTATTATTCATAACCACATTTTATGATTGTTTTTAAAATTATAATTCAAATAAAAATATTATAATTATTTCATTATTATTATTCTAGAGATTAATAAACTATATAATATGAAAAATAACTTGACCTTTCATGAAAAATCAAAAATTAGAAACAATGTAATTAACACCCAAGAAAATTAAAATAATAAAATATTATTAATTATTTGTTGATAATATGTTTTAACAGAATAATATATGATATTATAAATATTAATATGGTGTTATTATAATTTCATTACTTGTTTTTAACCACTATAGAAGAGGATAAATCATGTTTTACTCAAAGAAAGTGTGAGGTATGGGATTTTGTCTCCATTTTATTTCATTAAGAAAAAATTTTATGTTATATACCAATTTTTTTATATGGTATATACACATACCATTTAAAACTAAATATCATGAATAATTAATACTACATATTATTTTATTCTACAATTTCAATTATTTATTCATTGGTAATTTGAATTAAAAGTTACCAAGTGGTAAATAATTTTATAAATCAAGTTCTTTTTATTAGGTTAAATTAATACTTAATTGTATTTGATATTCTATTCAAATGTGTGTATTGAATTATGACTAAATTATGTTACATATCCACTTTTTTATGAGTATTTCAATTTGACCCACATAATTGAATAATTGGTTAATTGACATTTTAACTTTATGATCATTGTAAGGGTTTACCTAACAACCTAGTTTTAATCAAGATTATTTATACTTGACTTTTCATTGAATGAAATTACTTGATACTTTTTTAATAAACCATTTCATTCTATTCTCTTATTGGTATTCATGAACTTTTTTAAGTAAAATTGCAATGTTTCCACTCTTTGTTACTTAAAATGATTTAGAAAATATTTTATTAATATTGGCATCATTTATCTCATCATAGGGAAAACATTTTTCTCCCAAATACATGTTTTCTAAATATCTTTTCAAGAATGATTTAAAGGGTTTTCAAATTGATTTGTCAAATAAATTTTTATCCTTTTTTTACTTTATTAATAAAATAGATAGAAAATCTTTATCTTTTTTTCAAAACAATTACTAATTAGATTTTATCGAAAATATGAACTGAATATTTTTTTGACATACTCATCATTTATGGAATTTCATACCATAATGAACACTCAATGTATTAAAAAATCAATATTTGTTTAAAATTTAATTTTCAAATAAACTATTTTCCATATGTTTTGTGAACTTTTATTTTCAAAAAATGATATTCAAAATTAAAGGTATGCTTTCCTCAAGAAGTTTTTTTAAATATATTTTTATTTTATTTATATTCATCAATGATAAAAACCCATTTACATTTACTCCAATGGGTATGTTTTGTATTAGTACTATCCTTATCCATTCTATGGATGTTTTATGATCATTGTGACAAAGGAAAGTATTGAAATTTACTTTCTTGATTCATTTGTGTAGTCATTTACTTTACCATGAAATTTTCACTCCCATATGATCAATAGACATTAAAATTACCCTAACTAACTATATTATTTAACATGAATATATTTATTTCATAAACAATATTTCATTATTACATACATTGTTCTACTTTGAAATTTGTATTTTTATCTGTGGAAATACTAATAAATATGAATTCTTAATACAATACATATATTATATGATAAGAAACATTATTTTTGAATTAAATTGGTTATTTGATATATGACTACTTCACTGGACATGCTGACATATGTGGGGTTGGGTTATAGATATACCCTTAATTCATTGACAGGTCTCATGAGACCAATCTGTTATCCAAACCAGATGAGTTTGTACCCGTTAGTTTTAAATTATATTGGCCAAACCATATGTCAGGACTCGTCCCCTAGGGCTCATGTCGTGACTACCTCAATCCTGCCTTCTATAGGCCAGGGGCTGGAAACTAACATAGAATAGGCATATCTAAAAAGAGGAATGCATTTTTTGTAAACCTGTACACATGCACATAGCTCTAACTGCAGAATATAAACACGAAGTAAACCACAAATATCACTAAGACAACTATAGATAGTACAATAAAAATTGAAAGTATCAAGGGAACATAATACAAGCTCAAAACCAAAAAAGAGAGTACAACCACCATGGTCCATATGCTTGAGACCCCACCTAAAGGGTAGGTGAAGGGTAGCTGCATGTATGCATAGAAGTATGCTCTTTCCCCCCATACCACTATGCACAACTTGGTCCCGGACCACCAAGGTCTCCGTCGAAGCATATGTCCATCCTGTCTCACTGAGCACCACCTAGTCTCAGTCCACTGAGGTCTCTGTCGAAGCATCAGTCTGTCTCATCTCACTGAGCACCACCTGGTCCCAGACCACCAAGGTCTCTGTCGAAGCGTTGATCACCTGCATGGGACATGACACATGTGGGTGAAGCCTATTTAGGTATGGGTAACACAATAACCCATAGGGACCCAAAACAATAATGGAATGGAAATAAATGAATGTATACATGTGGTACTATTATCTCAAGAAGGTATAATCTATAGTACAAAAATAAATACCATTACTAGCAACACCAAACACCTAGGATTGATGTGGTACAAATCCTTGAGGAGTACCATGGGTATGCTGGTTCACATAGAGTCGCTCTTCAATGTGGGTCATCTAGGTCACAAAGAGTTGCTTCCCATCTTTACCATTGTACAGAGGTTCTCATCCCTAATGATTATCATGAATATTTTGGGTCACACAGAGCTTCTCCTCACTATGGGCCAACAAGGTCATGCAGAGCTGCCTCCCATTGGGCCATCATAGATAATTCGCATTGGGTCACCTGTAGTTAATCCACATAGGGTTTCTTATCAGCAGTCTTTGGGTCTGAGTCAGTCACAAAATTCACACACATAGTGCACATGATTCCAGGAGAAACTGCACTTAAATCCATTCTTCACATTTCATCTTCCATGAAAACATCCTTAGAGTATTACAAAAGAACTGCCTTGTTTCAAGGGTTCCAATGTTGTAAAAAGATCATCAATTGGATTCCTTGACTGAAAAATATTAGTGTTTTAGTAATCAGGGGTCAGTGGTGTATAGGCTTGGTACAACATGGTCGGGCCGACCCGACAAACCTGACTTGGGGGGGCCGCATCCCCATTCTAGTTCGACTAATCTAACATGAGCCATTTCATTTCTTTGTCCAGCCCGGTCTTGGCTAGCCTCTAGGCCAGGCCCATTAGGCATTGCTGGACCCGACCCGGTTCAGCCGGGGGTCCAGCACGTTTGGTCATCCATTGACCCAGTTTTATTTGGCCAAACCCGCAACCGTCGGGCCGGTTCGTTCCTACTTGACGCCACTCAACGTCTTAGTTTTATCCCACTTTCATGGCCCTAATAAAGGGTCAGATTTATTTCCAACTCGGGCCGCGTAGTGGCCTTATTTTATTCACCCCATTGCCGGCTAAGCCAGCCACAACTGTTGATACTGAACATGGTCACTAGGCCACATGCCAGTGGGAAACTGAATCCCATGTGGCGCATGCCACTCCACCACCGCAACCAGACGACTACGTCCTTTCCTATATCCGCCGACCCACTGTCGGCAACTCCTGTCACACCGCCGTGCCCCAGGCCGACCGTGGCCCCAACATTTCGTCAGTTCCTTCAATAGACCATCGACTCTTCTCAGATTGTTTTTCCTCATGTGGTATGTGCCTCCAAACTCCATGGGGTTCCTCCTTCTCTACTAAGGCCTTGAAACCGCTTCGTTGTCAACTTGGGAGTTCGGCCACAAAAAACACACAAGGAAGAGGGGTTCGAGCCTTGTTCGTGTTAGCCAATGCTCTTCACATTAGTGTTTAAAATAGAGTTTTAAGATTACTATTCCTTTATAAAATAAATAATACCAGTACCAAATCCCAAGAAAAAAACTCCTCTCACCAGAACAAGCGATCCATGAATCTACCTGTTCGTGGGTTGATCTGCGTTCGTTGTTTTAGAATAAAAAATAAACTAAAACGAAAAAAAAAATCATCACTGGGATACATTTTCATTGGAAGGAAACTCTTTGTTGGTCGAAACTTATCCGCGGAGATTCAAGAGTTCGAAGCCTTCGGTGTTTGTCACTAACCGGTCCCTTTCATCAAGGAGCGCTGATGTCGCTAGCTATTCTTCAGTGTTTGTTGGAGAGGATTACTCACCATTGATTAATCAGAAGTGTTCCACTTTTTTGATCTTTTTTCTCTAACCCCTTTAAACCATTAAATGTGAAACATGTCGCAGCGTTTCAATTACGTAGCTTCATTGTTTAGTTATGCTGTTTAAATTATGAAACAACATATCTGTTACACTTCATTTAATGAGCCTCATTAATGGGATTCACTTAATGAGTTTTTTTGTTGTCTCATCAACGCACCACAGTAATAAAGTGTCACTGATTAGTGTTGAGGAAAAACAAATAAAATAACATTTAAATTATTTTCTTTCTCTTCTGAAGGGTATAAAAATTTAATTTTTCCCTCGACCCGTGGCGGTCGAGGTTAGGTCAATTATTAGTTAATTTCACCTTTCTGGATGCAACAGTGCCCTCAGATTCTAAATCTAGGCATCCTTTTAGATATTCCCAAACCTGCACATGCATTCCATTTCAATTCACTTTTAAAAAGATCCAAAAACTATCTTTCATCCCCAACCCACGTTGGTCGAGGTTAATATCCACCTAAGGGAAATACACCCTCAAAAGCTCAATAGTACTCTTGAATTTCCGATCTAAGTTACCATTTAAGAGTTACAAGGATTTGACAATAAAATAATCATTTCATAGTTATTTTATTTACAGCCAAAAACTAAATTCCAATGTTGGCATGTGCTGACCAACGTTAGGCATTGCCTAAGGAAAGAATACCTTCTTGATCTCAGTGTTGGTCTCAGATTTTCAATATAATTTACCATTTGTGAGTTATTTACATTTTAAAAATAAAATAATTTTATTTAATTACTTTATTAATGGTTATGCAATTTTCAGGTTTTCTCACTTGAGGCATACACTGACTAAACTTAAGTCACATTTAGGGTAAACCTGTCAATCTAAACACAAGAGTGCCCCTGATATTTTATGTGAGCACCCGTTTAATATTTATTAAAGCCTTTAAGGAAAATATCTCACGTGCGCTATTTAAAACAATAAATTTTTTTGACGGATCATTCCATACACTCTCGGCCTCATAATCGCAAGTTGTCTTAGCACCTGGTCTTGAAATAATTGCATATAATTAAAACAAATAAATGGAATTTATGATACAATACATTACCTCCACCTTTAGGGATTCACGTCCCTGTAAGAAAAAATAAGGCTAAACAAACAAATGGGAGTACTGAGCATGAATCTAAACCTCCTTCTCCCATGTGATCTTTGATAGATTCCCATGCTGCCACTAAAGGTGCACCAAAGGAATCGAACATCCATCAAGGAACCACTCCTTTTGATACTCTATCTCCACAGGGAACTCTGTAAATTTTTTCACATCATAATTTTCTATATCTACCCATTTAATAATGTTTGATGGATCATGCACGTACCTCCTCAGTTGCGACATGTAAAAAACATCATGCACATAGTACATCTGTGGGGGAAGAGCTAGGTGGTGCAACACCTCACCAACTCTGCATAGAATCTAGAATGGGATAATGAATCTTGGAGATAACTTACTACCCCCCCCCAACTATATATCCCTCATCGAGGAGAGACTCATATGAATACATGGTCCTCCTCTTAGAACTAAAAATTCCTCCATCACCAATCATCATAGGACTTATTTCGGCTCTATGCAAACTACATCCACTCTAGGATGACCTGCACCTTCTCAGTGGTATCCTGTACCATCTCTGGACTCATGAGTGTTGAATACCTAGGGTTTTTTCTTGCATAAGAGTGGCCTATATTTTCATCTATACAGTTCCTTGAATAGTTACATACCGATGGTGGAGTGGTAGCTATATTTGTAGGAAAACTCCACTAGTGGTAGCTGTCCCTACCAAATGTTACCAAAATGAAGAACTCAAGCTCGAAGCATATCCTCCAGTGTCTGTATAGTCTGTTCTGTCGGACCATCTGTCTGTGGGTGAAAGGATATTCTCAATCGAAGATGAGCCCCAAACGTCTCATGTAAACCCTTCCATAATAAGGATGTAAATCATGCATCACGATATAAGAATTTTTTAAATGGGACTCCATGGAGTCGGACTATCTCCTACACATAGAGGCTTCCCATGCTCTTTACTAAACCTTGTTCTCAAATGGGTAGAAAGTGGGCTGACTTGGTATGTCAGTCTACGATCACCTAGATAGTATCATGCCCACTGGAAATATGTGGTAATATTGTTATGAATTACACTGATATCACATCCCACTTTTACTCTGGTACATTGAGGGGTTGTTTCAAATGTGTTGGAACATGGTGCTCCGCCTTCACTTGCTGTAAGAGAGGCATCTTGAGACAAACTCTGCCACTGCCTCTTTCATCCCCGACCACCAGTACAGATGTTAGAGGTCCTGGTACATCTTCCCCACACCTGGAGGTAACTCCAAATGGGATGTATGGAACTCCCTCAACACTTCCTCCTGAAACCCCACTGGTACAATAGTGCATTCTCTAAAAATGATGATGTGCTCCCCACCTTTAGAATATATATCAGGGGAATGCCCTATGGACATCTGAGTATGTGTGGTCCCATAGCTGGTATCTCCAAGATGTGCCTCCCTGACTCACTATAAGAGTGGAGGGAAAACTACCATCGACGGAAGATAAGTTTCCTCATATCTATCCACAAGGTATATCTGAAGCGAGTACAACTGCTTTTAGGCCTTATTCAGTAGTTTTAAACTCAATATCTTATTTAGAGCATCTCTCACCACGTTACCCTTCCCAGGAGTATAGACTATCTCAAATTCATAGTCTTAGAGGAAATCTAGCCAACACCACTCTCTCAGGTTTGTATCCTTCTAATAAAATATATACTTGAGACTCTTATGGTTAGAGTAGATGATGAATCTTTCTCCCATAAGGTAGTTTTTCCACATCTTTAGTGTGAAGACTGCCACTGCCAACTAAAGGTCACAAGTCACATAAATCTATTAATTCAGTCTCAATTATCATGTTCCATAAGAAATAAATTCTTACCCCTTCGTAAGGACACATCCAAGATCGGTTCCTAATGTGTCATAGTACACCATGTTGTCGACACCCTCATCTAGCAACCTCATGATTGGAGTACTCATCAAGCTCTGCCTCAGCTGTTAAAAGATTTGTCAGAATCCTTCTATCCAAATAAAGGGTTTTCCCTTATTCTTCAATGTTTACATGGGTTTATCTTGTCTTTATAAGTTTGGTAAAAACCTTTTAATGTACCCATCCATCCCAAGGAAACTTCAAACCTCAGTAACACTCATAGGTGGTTCCCAAGAAAGAACCGTGTTAATCTTCACTGGATCACCACAACTCCAGCCTCTAAGATGACATGTCCTAGGGAAGTGAAATTTATGTATCCAAAACTCACACTTCCATATCTTTCCATAAATTAGGTTCTCTCAGAGTGTTTCCAAAACCATCCTAAGGTGTATCATGTTCTCCTCCTCAAATGTTGAATACACTAAAATTTCATCTATGAAAACCACTACAAACTGGTCTAAATAGGGATGGAAGATCATGTTCATGAGTCCCATGAACATTGTTGGTGTGTTCTTCACACCAAAAGGCATCACTGTGTACTTTTAGTGTCCGTAGATACATCTGAAATATGTCTTCGAGATATCCTCATCTCGTACTCAATGCTGGGGATAGCCTGATCTAAGTTTTATCATTGTGAACCATCTCTCTCCCTTTAGTTGATCGAAGGGTAAATCAATCCTTGGTAGATTATACTTGTTCTTCAAAATCACCTAGTTCAGGCACTGGAAGTCCACACATAACCTCGAACATTTATATTCTTTCTTGTGAAACAATACTAGGGTTTCCCATGCTGAAATGTTGGGCCTTACAAACCCCTTCCTCTACAAGTCTTCCAATAGTACCCACATCTCCCGGAGATCTACGGGAGTCATCCGATATTTAGGTATAGATATCAATGCCATATCAGGGTACATATTGATGCATAAATCTACCTCTTTACAAGGAGGTCACCTTGGGACATCCACTAAAAAGACATCCTTGTACTCGTCCTAGTCTCTGAGACTGAAGTGGTTTTACTGCATCCCCACTACTGACATCTAATGGATTTATCTTCTCATCCAAATTACTTTCAACCAAAAAGGTTCTCCCTTACACCCTATCATAAGTAGGAATGTACAGAGAAATAGTTTTGGATCAGATATCCCTAAAAACTTATCACTTGGAGGTCCGAGCCTTGAAGCACTAGTCGTATTCTATTCATCGAGTACTAGAATGTTCAGTACACCTCGATGAATAAACAAATATCGACATGTCATCCCACCAAAGATGAATAATCTCTTGGGAACGCATAACCCTTAGATTTTATGGAAGGATCCCATTCTCAAAGAGATATTTTCAAGCTCTGTCTATGGAAAAGTCACCTCATCGTAAGATTGGGTAATCTAAACTCACTCATCACCAGGTTGATCCACGTAGAAGGCTCACTTCCATGACTACTATCTGATCTAATGGTGCCCTGACTAGACAGGAAACTAGGTCACCACCTCAATACAATCCTTAGCCACCTGTAAGTCAGGCTCTCCTGGGAACCTGAGGGGTCTATGTTGCTAAAACATGTGTAAGGCACTGAGGCTAAGTGCATCCTCTACTAATAGCACCAGTATTAACTACTAACCAATAAGAGGTGGTATCACTAGGACACCTCTTGAAGGTTCCATCTCAGGAAAGAGTCCTTGTACAGAAGCCTCGTCACTCTATGGGCCATCCTTATTGTCACATACTAGAGTCAGGGCTAACTGTTGGCGTGGAGGGATCTTGAAAGATAATCAAGATGAACCTTGGTCAATTTATTATACCTAGTGAGTTGACTCTGAGTAAAAAAATATCACGGGAAAACACTAAAGTTGCATGTAACCATTGTTTTCATGTACTGGTTTGGAAAATAGAATTCAGGGTTCGGGTGTATAGATAATTCATCTACCACACCAACACTTGACTCCATGGCCTAAAATCCAAACTCGAGAAAACACAAAAATGTTTCCCCATCAAAATTTATAGACTCTTAGTTCTTCAGGTAGAACTGACCTCTTTTGATACCACTTTTCCATGACCCGTCCAATAGGGACCATGTCGTGACTACCCCAAGCTTGACTTCCATAGGCCAAGGGCTGGAGACTATCATAGAATAAGAATATCCCAAAAAGGGAATCCATTTTTCTTTAAACCTATACACAAGAACCTAGCTCAAACTGTCGAATATAAACACGAAGTTATCAATGATTATTACTGAGACGTCTATCGAGCATACAATACAAGTTGAATGTATAGAGGGGACAGACTACAAGACCAAAACCACAAAGGAGAGTAAAAATGCCATAGTCCATCTTCTTGAAGCCCCACCTGAAGGGTAGGTCAAGAGTAGCTACCCGTAGCAATAGAAGTATGCTCATCCATCTTGTATCATTGTTCACTACCTAGTCCCAGACCACCAAGGTCTTCGTCGAAGTGTTTTTCTGTCCCATATCATTAAGCACCACCTAGTCCAAGTCCACCGAGGACTCTGTCGAAGCGTCCGTACATCCAGTCTCATTGAGCACCACCTGGTCCCAGACCACTAAGGTTTTCATCGAAGCATCGATCACCTGAATGGGACACCACACATGTGGATGAAGTTCGTGTAGGGGAGAGTAACTCAATACATAGTAGGGACCCCAAACCACAATGAAATATCACAATGAAATTTATACATGAGGTACTTTCATCTCTCAAAGGTATAATCTATAGTATAGAAAGAAAGACCATCAGTCACAACACTAAACACCGTGGACTGCTGGGGTTCTCATCCTTAATTTTTATCGTTGGTATGTTGGGTCACACAGATCATCTTCCAACCATGGGTCTACCTGGTCACACAGAGTCGCTTCCCAACTTGGCCGTCATACTAAGGTAATCATCCCTGATGAGTATTGTTGGCTTTCCAGGTCACACAAATCCACTCCCCACCATGGGCCATCCGGGTCACTCATAACTACTTCCCACTTGTCCATCGTAACTGATCCACATAGGGTTTCTTGTAGAGGATCCACACTGGTTCACTTGTCAGTAGTCTTTGGCTCTCATTTAGTCACTGGATTCCCGCACGTAGTGAACTTGATTCTGGGAGGAACCACTCCTCAAACCATTAATCACATTTCAACTTACACAAAACCTCCTTAGAGTATTCTAAATGAACTACCTCATCCCAAGGGTTACAACGCCATAAATGGCTCGTCAATTGAATGCCTAATCTGGAACATAATGGTGTTTCAATAATCAGGGATTGGCCATGTTTGGACCCGGTCCAACCTGGTCGGACCGACCTGGCCAACCGAGCTCGGGGACCCCACATGCCCTAGCCTGGTTAGACCAATCTGACCCTACCCAATTTGGGTCTGGCCAAATAGGTTCGGTCGGGGGTCTAGCCCGCAACCAGTGTGTTGGTTCGTTCCCACCCCAAGCAACCCAGCAGCTTGGTTTTATCCCACTCTCCTGACCCTCAATAGTGGACTATCTATATTCTCATCCCTGTCTACATAGATGTCTGGTTTTAATGCCCCAATCTAGCCCTCCTGGACACCATGTGGTGTCCGGTTTGCCTCCCTGCAACCGGCTTAGCCAGCCACGCCTATTGGTCCCACAAGCAGTCTCTAGACTGTCTTCTAGCGGGAAACCAAAGCCCATGTGGCATAGACCACTTCATAGATGTGTCCAGAGAGTCACATCCCTATCTTCAAGCAGCTCCTACTTGCCTGTCGCGGAATGAGCCAGCTATGATGCCTCTTTCAGCGCACTATTGTGGTGCGCTTCCCCCCACCCATGACCATTCTCGGCACCGGCGCATCGGCAATGTCTTTAGCGGACCATCGTGTTCACTCAGGTGGTCTATTCCCCATGTTGTATACGCATATAGACTCTATGGGGTGTTTCCTTCTCTATTGAGGCCTCAAAACTTCTTCTTCATCAACTTGTAGGTTCAGCCACAAAGAACTCACAAGGTTAAGGGGCATGGGCCTTGTTCTTTTTAGCCAGCACCATCTGCGTTATATTTTAAAATAAGGGGGGTTTAGGGGTTTAAGATTATGATTCCCTTAGAAAATTAATAATCCCAGTTCAAACCCCTAAGAAAAATCACCATTCTGCCAGAACAAGCGATCCATGGATCAACATGGTCGTGGATTGATCCGCCTTCATTGTTTTAGAATGAATAATGGAAAAACTCAATCCAAAAAATAACCCCTACCTAGTATAGATTCATGTTTGAGGGAAAATCTTTGTTGGTGTAAATCCGTCTGTGGAGATTCATGAGTTCGAAGGCATCAGCGTTCATCACCCATTGATCCAATTCTTTGATGTGTGTCGATGTCACTAGCTACTTTTCAGAGTTTGTCTGACATGATTCCTTTCCGTCTATTTGTCAGAGGATTTCCACATTTTTGATACCATTTCTCTAACCACATTTATCCATTAAAAGATAAATGTGTCTAATAATTTCTGTTATGATGCGTCTTCAGGTTGTTATGTTGATTCATTTATCATACAATGTATCAGTTATTCTTAATTTAAAAAGATTAATTAATGATATTCATTTAATGGGTTTTGTCATCAATTAATCTTCACACCACCGTGCTGAGATTCCACCACTCAACGGTGATGAGAAACAAATAAAATAACCTTTTAATTTATTTTATTTCTCTTCTGAATGGACCGAAAATTAACTTTTTCCTAGAACTGTGTTGGTCAATGTTAGGTCCATTCCTTGGTAATGTCATCGTTCAAGACTAAACGATGCCCTCAGATTATCAGTTTGGGCACCCATTTAGAAGTTTCCTAACTTGCGCACGTGGGCCATTTTAATTATATGAAAAAAAGTTTCAAAATCTATATTTCATCCTCAACCTGTTTTGGTAGTGGTTTTGCTTCGAATAAGACAAATACATCATCCCAAGCTCTATGGTTCTCTAATATTTCCAATGTGTGTTACCATTTAAGAGTTATAATAATTTTACAATAAAATAATTGTAACTTAAATATTTTATTTATGGCCAAAAAAACTTCTATTTTTTGGCCCATTCCGGCCAACGTTAGGCCCTGCCAAAGGCAAACATACCCTCACTAGCTCAATGGTGTTCTCATATTTTTAATCCGAGTCACCATTATTGAGTTATAATCATTTTAAAAATAAAACAATTCTATTTAATTATTTTATTTATGGTTATTCGATTTTTGGGTTTTCTCAGTAGAGGCATGGGATGACTAAACATAAGTCGTGCCTAAGGTAAAATCACCATACTGAATGCAACAGTGCCCTCAAATTTCTGATCCAGGAAACCATTTAAGAGTTATTCCACTTTTTTTTAGGAAAACTGCTCATCTGTGATATTTAAAACATAACAATTTTTAACAGATCATTTCGGGCACTTCGGGCCTCAGAATCACACGCTGTATCAATTCTTGGCCTCGAAATAATTCCATAAAATTAAAAAAAAATTACATGGAATTTCCGAGACATTAAACCAAATGAGTTGGTACCCAATTGTTTTTAACCATCATGGGAAAGGTTATGATGGTAGAGTTATAATGTTCATGAGACATGACATCCAATAAATAATAACATCCTTCTTTATGAATTTATTTATTATTATCCATGATATTTTAAACATGATATTATCTCTGGATGCATTTTATTCTCATGTTATTGATTAAATGAATTTTTTTTAGATATTTACCTTTATTTATTTATTATGATTTATCTTATCATGATTATAATGCTTTTAAAATGTAATGTTTGTTAGGTTATTTACATTTCCAAATATATTATACCTATTGTTTGATGTTAGCTTCTCCTACATGTAATCCTTATTGAGAATTTGAAATCTCCCTTATTTTTTTTATTTTACTTTGAATCCATGATGTGTACTATGACTGATATTCACGAATATGATATTGGGAATAATGTTATTATAGAAAAAAAATATTTCACTTTTTGTTTTCAAATGTTATATGAGAATCTTGTATGTATCTAGTTTACCAAGACCACTAATCTATTCGGTCCTTCCAGATGTGATTCCTTGTATCTTTACCAATGTAAAAAAGTAAACATTATCTGCTGGTTACTAGGTTTAGGTTGTTACAACAACAATTTATCCCATATACATAGATATAATAATGTTTATGTAATAATGTTTATTCATATTATTTACTATAAAATGGAAAATAATGTAATTACTTGTGTGTATAGCAGACAACCCTTTAGTAAATGAATGTAATTTTTCTCATCACTAAATCACAAAGATATTAATAGTGATGTAAATAAATAATATTTATGATACATATGACAAGAAATTAATTCTAGAAAATTAAAATATCATCCACTTTCTTACCCTTTCATCCATCAATGATATGATATCATTGCTTGTGGTTATGTATAGTCTATTGTCTTCATGAAGAGATGAGATTCATTTTCTAAGTCTAACTTCGAAGAATGGTTATAAAAATGAATCTAATGAATAAATGTGATATTTATAACATTAATATAATTCTATATATGTTGTAACTATATATAATTAATATAAATAAGAACATCCTGGACAAAACATTCCTAGGAGAATGATGTAGTTAACACCTGGAAAACTGGTAATAATGAAATATAATTAACAAATGGGTCGTAATAGGTAATTAGAGAACAATATATTATATTATTTATTAATATGGGTTTTTTATTAATTAATAACATTTTTATATCATTGTACCATAGGTAAAGTTATGTTAAACTAAATGGAAACATGAGTTAAGGGATTTCATCTGAAATTTCACTCTATTGTGACATATTTGTTATTACAAACCTATTCAATTTTATGTGGTGTATTTAATAATAATTTTTTATATTTAAAATTAATACTTATTTTTTCATGATGATTAATGTTTTTATTCAAGTCTATTATTTCAAGAGAATAAAATTTTAGTGTTAACAAAAAGGAAAAAAATTTATATTCCAATCTCACTTTCTTTTAGGAATGTATCTATTTTCATTGAAGGTATATTATCATTTATCCACCATAAGATAAAGTGATTTTCTGATACCATATTTATTAATGTAGTTTCCATAATTCCTTCCAACTATTCCTACATTCTCTAATTGAATCAAGAAATAAAAATTTTAAAATAAAAACTAATTTTACATCTCTTTTAATCAGATATATTTTACATTCATGTCCATGTTTCCCAAAAAAAATTTAAAAAAGTTTTTCTATTTACTCAAATGATTTTTAAGGAAATTTAATGTTATAATTTCCTTTTAAAAATGTTTTGAAAATAATATTTCATATTTTATTGAAATTTATTTTTTTACTTTCTTTATAAAATTCGAATAGAAATATTTGTTAATATATGCAGTGATAATAGAAGACCCCATTGCCATAATCATTTTATGATATTTAGCTTCATTATCACGTTTTAAATATTTTTACAATGAGAACACTTATATGAAATCTTATTTCAATATTTCACTTAAATTCCATTTATTTATTGGATAAATTTTTTTACAAACCTATTTTCCAAATGAACATATGGTAGTCTCATGTCTTTTATTAATTTTATGGTCACTAAATTTATATTGTAACATTCAGTTCTTAATGATAATTATACATAATATTTTACTTAAATAAATATGCTCTTTGTCATGAATATGATTATTTCATAGAACATATATCATTTCTACATAAATTATTTTACTTTGAATGTAATTTGATTGACTAAGGAAATATTGAATTTTCATGATATTTATTTAATATTGAAATTTTTTGTTAAAATGTATTGTTCACGAATTATACAGATCATTATATATATATATAAGGAATGAATTGGATATGCGGTGATGGGTGGGGCGCATAATTATATACCCCTTGATGCATCGATACGTCTCCTGGGACAAATATGTTTTCTAAATTAAATGGTTTTTTCATATACATTCTAATGGTTTGAAACTATATTGGTTCAAGGTATTCCTGACATAGATATAATTCTATATAAAATATTGAAATTCAATATTTATCATTTACTTTGTTGGGAATTTGGTTATTATTATCCAATATATTTTTATATTAAAATAATTTATAGATACATTTCACACACATGTTGTTTATTAATTGGATTGTTTTTTTAGTTATTTACCTTTTCGTGAAAATTAAGCCTTATTTAACCATGATAGCATCAACTATACATAACCTTGACTGGGTATTTTAGTTGATCCTTATTTTTTCCCTTTCCAATAGATATAAAGAAGAATTATTTTAATGAGTTCTAGGATATTGAATTCTTCACATTATTATTTTTATATTTTATCCTCAATTTAAAATGAGTATCATGTTTGTATCTATCTATTAGAGACTACTAAAATGATAAATTATTCATGATTTAACCCCTTGAATCTATTTCTATAATGACCCTAACTCTAGTAACCTAAATCCAATGTAAACATTATTACATTGGAACTAGACACAACGTATCACGTCCTAAAGGACTGAATAGTTTATTAGTCTTGGTAAACTATATACATAATTGGAATTCAAATAAAATTCTCAATATAAAACAAATAGTGTTTACTCTATGAACTCCATTATTAACCTTAATATATACCTTCATGTAAATCACAGAATATTTCCTTGTATCTTGGGGAAAATAAATCATAAGAAAGGGGTTACCTCCAATGCCCATTAAGACTATTTTTATAGTGGAAGATATAATGAATAAAAAATAATAATCATTATGTTAAAGTAAATAATGGAAACAAATTCCATTTAATAAATAAAAGTATCAAAATATGGATGAAATAAATGAGGATAAAATAAATATATATAAATAAACACATGATCTTGAATATTTTCCTTGAATATTATAAATAATCAAATAATAATTTGGGAAAAACTCATCTCATAATGAGTGAATGTATAGTTATTAACATATGAAACTTTTAATACTTTTCACAATATAGTTTCATTTTTTGGGTAGAAGCCTATCTAATTTAGCAAACTAATTTATATCATGAGACATGTCTATCTATCATGGGGCTATCTATAACTAGGACGCGCCCCTCACATATTAATTTTAATTTATTCCTCATATTAAAGGGGTGAAACATAATAAACATTAACATGTTTATTTAAAAACTAACATTGGTGATGTCAATACTTACCTTAATCAAATAAACATAATCATAAGCCATAAAAAATAATATGTAAAATAGAAATAAAATTGATCATCCACAGTCAAACTAATCACAAAAAAAATCCAAAAAAAATAATTAGGATGATATCAATAAAACATATCCATAGTGTATCATAAGTACAATAATGGTTTAACCCCATGAAAAATATAAATCCCAAAAAATATTTCATTTAAATTATTTTTGAGGAAAATAACTTTTTGATTTTCAAAATATTTTTACAATAAAAAGTTCCCAAAATATTTTTTTATTACCATTATTTGAAAATAGACTATTATAACATTTAAAATAATCTTTTAATAATTAGGTGTTCATTATTTTGGGAAATTCTATTCATGTCGTACATGTTAAAACAAATATTCCATCAACATTTTCTACATAAGCCAAACATGATTTCTTTTGAAAAAAACATGAAGATTCCATTAAAAAAAATTTTGATAAAAAATATTAGGTAAACTATATTTAATAAATAATTTTAAAAATGATATAAACCTTATTTAATACATTTAAAAAAAATTGTATTTTTATGAAAAAGGGTTTTCGAGCGAAGAGAGAAATAAAGTCATCATTTCTTAAGAATATTTTCTCAATAATTTTAAGTACTAAAAAGTGGTAAAATGGTTATTATTTGAAAATTTTCATGAATTAATGTAGGATAATAGAATATTTTTATTTTAATATATAAATATCAAATTATCTCTATAATGGATACCTAAAACAATCCTAAATAATGATGTGGTTGTGAAATAAACTCATACCACATTGGTAACTACTGATTCATAATCCCCATAAAATAAATAATCATAAAATGAAACTTTAAATACAAAAAAGATAAATATATTAATGATATAACCTATAAAATGGTCATTATATACTTCATAAAAAGGAATATGTTGTGAATATGGTGTGCGTCTCACAGAAGTAAAAGTGGGATTAGAAACCCCTACCTCAAGTTAAACATTCTTCACATTTGTCAAATATATTATATAGTAAATATATATTTACAATAAATATATTAATTTTCCATAATAATATATCTCACAATATATATGATTTATTTATATTCTATCATCACTCATTTATCAACAATTGTATGTAAAAACCACTGTTTTGGGTGATAATTGCTTCACTTTTCATGTCTGTTTTATTTTAGTAATTGTGTTCCTTTTAATTTGATCATTGTTACATCATCTCTATAATTTTTAACATGATATGAATATCATATTTATTCATTATATATTTATTTATATAAATATATTAATTTTATAGACATAAAATGGATTACCCCATTCATGGAGATGGTATATAGTACGTATGCATGAACATTGTTTCCATTTTTCTTGAGAGATGAACTAAAAGAAAAATACATATTAATTAATATTTATAGAATTATTATCATGTCACATATAGTATTTATATTAATTAAATACATCCTAACTATTATCCATGTTAAAATAAATTAAAAAACATTTAACGTCACTATGTAAAGGCTATAGTCCACAAGTATGCACGAGTGACGTTATTTTTTCCAAAGAATTGGAGTGTAAGAAGTTAAATGTGATATTTTATTTATATTATTTTTCTTATATTATAAATATAAAATATATTCATTAAATTTGACCTTATTTTGTTTCATGTAAAGAATAAGGGAGAAACAAATCACATCAATTTTTGAGGTGTTAGTTTGTTGTACATGAGAGCGACATTATCATATCCCCCGTGGAAAGGAAAGGGAAAGCTATATTTGATATCATAAATAAAAAAAGATTACTAATTTCATAAATAACATATAAATATGTTAAAATTTTCATTATATCTTAACTTAAAACTTGGTGATGGAAAATTAATCACATCGGTTCTTGAAGTGGTAGTCCGCTTTAGACACGATCGACAATGTTGTTTCCCAGTTGCTGGGTGTGGAGATGTATTTGTGTACTGAAAGTTACATAATAAAATATAATTATATTGGATATACTATTTTTATTCTATCATCATATTTGATAATGATTTTAAGTTGGTGGAAGAAGAAATTAAATTAATACATATGTTTAAGAATACTACCTCTTCTTTAGTGAGCCACATTATGTTTATACCTAAAGCCTTCATAAAAGGGATTAATAATAAAAATAAGGCCACTTAGATTTAGGGAGAGAAGTAAGGAAGATATATGGTTAGGTATTTAAAAAAAATTAAGTGTGAATAGGGGAGGAGAGGGGGTGTCCATTTATAAGTTGGGGAGAGGACACACATAAATTTTATTAAATGATAAATTGATACCCAGTTATTTTATGTGTCTGGAGTGGGTTTGATGACTTTTATAGATTACTCAACCAGATTTATAGAGATTAATTTGTTTTATCCTATCTATCATGTTGATAATCCATCTATGGTGAGAGTTTTTTAGGAAGGGCTCAAGCATGTCGTTTGATCTCATGTTAACATGTTATGATTGAATACTATAACTGAAACTTTAAATCATGTTCTAATTAATGAACGTAACCTTAGAGAATATGGGGGAACAGATAAGGGTTATACTTATTCTTGACCCAAAGGTTTAGTTTTCAGTGGAATGAAGTATCGTTTTGAGATATCTCATGATGGGAATACCATCCAAAGTGTGAGTTTTGGTAGTTTTGTATTATTTTATTAATATGGATGGTGGGGAAACAAGGGGAGCTAGTGTAATAGAGACCTAGTTGAGTGTCGATCCTGTGGAAAGATTCACTGTCTATATTTTTTTAATTACCTTCCCTCCAGCAGAAATTGAGAGGGGGTCGATGCCAACTATAGGTTCAGGTGTAGGATTCACAACTTCACGTCAGGCTGAGAGTTAGATTACGAGCATTCAGTCAAACTATGGAAGTATTCATGGTCTGGTAGAAAGAAACTTGTTGCACCTTGATAGTAGAGTGGGCCTGCTCATAGTTGTTATGTAGTTTTACATGGCCATGGATCATGCTAAATTTTATAGCTGATACATAATATAAATATTTTTTAGCCTTCTATAATGAGAGTTATGTCCTTAGTGGAATATACTCTAGTATCTACCCTATTTCATAAAAGTTCTTCACATTCATTCATATTTGAACCTATTGTGAACATCCTTGGGCTTGATGTTTGATTTTCTAGTGTCATTATGACACTTCAAACTCTTTTGGGGATATGATTGAATGGTGTACTCTAGTAAATGGAGTCCCCCTTGATGTAGGTGGGTGTCACTTTCTATAGGATATCTTTATCCCCAAAATTATTGGGGTTTGACATCATTATCAGAATGAATTTTTTGTTTTAGTATCATGCCTATATCGATTACTATCACTGGGGGGTATCCTTCACATCACCAAAGGGTGGTAGGTATATCAATAAGGGAAATAGGGATGTCCTTGCTAGTATGGTTGGACCAGAGCATCGTGGCCTATGTAGCGTAACAACCCAGATTGTTGGCCTATATATAGATGATTAGGGAATGTGGAAGGCTAAATTCCATATAGTAGTAGATCATTTAAGGGATATATTACCTCATGATTTTTTTTACATCCTGAGCGAGATATAGATTTATATGTTGATCTATTTTGAGGAGACACACATGTATCCATTCCTCCTTACCAAATGGCTACTACTAAGCTATGAGATCTCAAGATATAGCTAGAGAAATTAAAATAAATGAGTTTTTTACGACCTTGAACTTCTCAGTGGAGTTCTTTAATCCTTTTAACTAGGAAGGGGGAAGGACCCCTCAGGGTATGCAAGGATGATCATAAATTGAACCATTTTAAGGGTAAGAACCAAAAAACTTATTCACAAATAGATGATCTCTTAAACCATCTTTGTGAAGCTCAGGTGTTCTCAAATACTGATTTGAGATCATTTTATCATTAGTTTCATGTTAGACTATAGAATATACCTTTTATGCCATTTTTTAGAAGGTATGTACTTTATGAGTATTTTTTATTTCTTTCAGTCTCATGAACACACCAGTAATTTTAATGTCTTTGATGAACCATATTTCCCACCATATTTGGGTTCTTTCATAGTGTTTTTTGTGGATAATAGCTTAGTGTATTTTCACAATCAACATGACCATGCCAAACATCTGTAGATCATTTTAGATAATTGATAGTGCATCAGTTGTAAGCTAATATAAAAAATATCCACTTCATGATAGATAAGATTTACTTCCTATGTCCTATTATCTATGAGAGAGGAGTATTATTTTACCTAGAGAAGGTGAGGGTTGTAGTTTCTTAGGAAGAACCAATGATCATATTTTATATACATGGTTTCCTGGGGTTAACTATGTGTTATGGGATATTTATACAGGATTTATTAGACATATAATAACCTATTAATGGATTTACATAGATGGGTTTTTATTTCTCATGGTTGGATTCCTGTGAGATATCCTTCCAGAAGATGAAAGGGATAATGACATCAGTGTCCATACTAATTCTACTAGAGCTGGGTAGAACAGATTCTATATACTATGATGCATCAGGAATCATGCTGGGATCCATCTTGATGTATTGGGATAGATTAATGTCATTAAATTTGACACCTCCAAAAATGAATTACCTAACACATGATCTTGAGTTTCCCACTATTGTTCATTCCTTAAGTTATTATAGTTTTTAATTATATGAAGATAATTTTATGATGTACACATTACACACAAAAGACTCATGTAAATATTTATACAAAATTACATAAATATTAGGTAATGATTTTTTTGTGTACCTAGAGGATTTTGACTATGAAATTTCGTATACACCAAGAAAGGGAAATGCAGTTGCAAATGCACTGAGAAGGAGGACTCAGATACAGGTAGTTCAAGAAATACAGTAGCAAGTGGAATTTTATAGCCTTATTTTTTAAGGCTTACTTGGTGGTACAGGGTAGTCATGTGAAGAATTTTCTTTAATCTATGGAATGGAGTTACACTCTTCTAGTGAGGGTGGGGATAAGACAGATACCAGATTATGAGGGTTTAGACTTACTGGAGGGTGGTGTAGGTGATGACCTAGCTCACAGTTGGAAAGTTGGCGAGGATGAAAATTTTCATGTGCGTGGTCATGTTTGGGTTATATCAGACATACATGAGGATATAATGGGAGAGTTACATGATATATATTGGGAAGTACATTCTGAATAACCAAAAAATTAGAGATTTACACTGCCAGTATTGGTGGATGGGTATGAAATGATTGGTAGCTGGTTTTATCATAAGGTGTTCCAACTACAAGCAATTGAAGGCAGAACACTAGTGACCAGAAATTCTCTTACAGTAGTTACCCATTCTCAGGTGAAAATTGGATGATGTTACGATGTATTTAAAATTGTGGTGTCGATTTAACCATGGGGTGGTGATCCTGTATGGGTTGTTGTGTACATCTTGATGAAGGTCACCCACTTTATAGTGATCAATGTGATATTTTCAGTAGATGAGATTGTAAGAAATTATATCTATCATATTTTGCACCATCACAACGTTCCTCATACCATTTTATTGGATAGTGATGCCTAATTTACATCTCGATTTTGGAAATTATTACAAAGGGTGTTGGGTAGACAAGTTCTTCTATCCATAGAATACCACCCTTAGACTGATGTCTAGCCAAAGAACATAATTTAGGTTCTAGAGTACATTAATCCAACATGCATCCTTAATTTTGGGGACTCTTGGGAGAGGAATATACCCCTAGTTCAATTCTCCTACAAAAAAATAACTATTATGGTACTATAAAGATGTCACTTTATGAGGATATTTATGTTAGACCTTTCCAATCTGTTTTATGTTGGAAATAGGTAGAAGAGGTATTGTTTCTTGGACCACATCTCATAAAGGAGACTTTAGAGTATGTACTACTGATTAAAAAGTGTATGACTACTGCACATTATGGATAGAAATCTTACACGGATCATTATTGATGACTAATATAGTTCATGGTCAGGATCTGATCTTTTCATATATCTCTTGAGGCTGGGGAAAAAACATATTAAGATATAGGGTAATATTTTATCATGATATTCTGGTCATTTCAATATTCTAGAGGTAGTTGTGCTGATAGAATATAAACTTCAGTTACATCAGTGGTACTGAGCCATGCATGACATCATCGATGTATCTTAGCTATGTTTCAATAACTCAAACCCAACTTACACAAAATATTAATATTAGGTTGGGTTACAAATACATGAATCCTCTGAGGATAATCTTATAAATATCATTGATTGGGGCATGAAATCTCTTCGAGGGTGTTATGGAAGCACAACCGTGTGTAGGATTAAACCTGGGAGGGAGAGGGAGATGTGCATGCTTAGTGGATGAAACTCATTTCAAATGCTTTACCACCCACCAAAGAGTAACTCAGGGTTGATTTGTCTTAATAGGGGTATTTTTAGGATCTGGGGTTTTTTATGAGGTATGGTTCCTCTGAATGTCATTTAACTTCCTTGTTTTTGATCTAAAGTAAATGCATTTTTAGGTTGTAGAGGAAACGAGGGTGTCTAAGTCCTTTTCAGAGCCTAGTGAACTTGTTTTTGGAAAAGGGATTTGGGCCGCATGGTTAGTAGAAAACAAGAATCCTAGGGCACATGGTTCAGATTAACCATGTGGGGTTGTCCAGACCATTGTTTTGGGCCACATGGTTTTAGGAAACCACGAAATCCAGGTCACACCCACATGTGTGGTTTCTATAGTTTTTATCTTAAGCTAAATTCTTGGTTGGTTGATGGTTTGTCTAATCATGTTCCATGACCATGAGGGGGTGTTTGGAGATAGACAACGGCACATGGTTGACACATTTTTTTGGCCATGCATGTGGCCAAACCATGAAACAATGTAATTTAAGGATAATTGATAGTTTCCCACATAAATTATTAAATGAATTAACCCTCCTTTCTATTCCATATTTAATCTATTGGAAGACCCTTTTTCTCACATTGGATCATTTATCAAGCCTTCAGCCTAGTTAATGATGGTACTCCCCTATACGACGTTTGATTCAAGAGTTGTTCTCCCCATTTGATATGTGCTTGTGTGTTCTACATTTTTCTTTAATCATTCTTCATTTTTATTCTCCTAGAAATAGCTAACTTGGTGTAGGATCATATTCCCTATTTTTTGTTTTTTCATCCATTCTCCCATTTTCATCCTATCTCAGTCATGTTATGAGTTGATCATGGATGAGTGTTCAACCATGAGGATATAGTAGGTGTTCTATACCTTTTCATGGAAATTATATTTCTTTTCTATCTTGTTTTCCTTGGGTCAGACACCATATTTTCTATGAATTAACCCCAAATTAATTAATTTTTTCGATTAAATTATTGGAACTTTGATTGGTTTCCCACTTAGTATCATTATATTATTAAATGTTTTCAACCTCAACATGGACTAAATTTGAGGTGATTTTATTTATTTTCACATGATTTAACACACATTTAGGTGTGTGTGATCTCATTATTTTATTTTGAGTCTTAATGAATTGAATGATATGTTAGGAGAGGGATTATGCCTTCTTTAACTTATTCTTTTATGTTATTAAATTTATTAAATGATTTAAACAAAAAATGTGTAATGAGTTGCATGAACTCATTTATTTTATATGAATATGAAATAGGTTATGAAATTATTAATGGAATGGTTATTATTATATTAGATTCTATGGATATTTATACTCCATAGATCTTTAATTATATATAATATCATATACATTTCTACTCCATGGATTCATAACTATATTGAATTCCATGTACATTTATACTTAATGGATTTATAACTGCACTAAATATCATGGAAATTTATATTCCATGCATTCATGAGTATATTGGATTCCACGAACATTTTTTCTCTATTTAACCATATTATAGTAGATGCCTTAGACATTAATGATCCATGTATATGATGGTTGGGTCTGAGACTGGATTACTCATCATAAGCCATAGTGGATGTTTTATCATTCTTTATAAATATATGATTTTAAGGATTCTTGATTATAGTTGATTTATTGGTCGTGATCACTCCTTTGTTATCAAGATTTATAATAATACCATGTTTATAGTTTCTGGTTCATAGTGATCCTTGTTGGACGGATAGTATCACACCAACTAGTTCATTTATATTACTGTTATATATTTCATACCACTTCATCTTATATACATATTATTAACTTGTTATTGACATCATTGGTGGTGGACTACTGAGTGTTCTCTCATACACTATTTGAGCCTCCATTGGGTACATGGATAGACTTCATGTATTTAGGTATGTTTAGGCGAATGTTACCTTTGTACAATGGTTAACTGATTATGCATATGAACAGGGGAGAATGAGACTGATCTGTGGATCTTGACTCTATTTGGGGACAGTCACTTTGATCTTTTGTAATTTTATTACATTTATTGTATTGGATTCCAATTTCCATTTATTTCCTTCCATTTTTTATAGAAACTTGACATACTCATCTTGTATATGATATTACCCTTGTCATTGTTTGTTACTCCTATTGTTTGGATGTTTTATCTACAATTTTTTGGGTATTTATTATGCTTCTAAATTTTTTTGATGTGATTACAACATTTTTATATGCTCTAATTATGAGGTTATAGTCTCTCTAGTATTCCAACTTATACCCCCTCTTATATTTTGTTGCCTCTCAAATATGTGGAAGCTCTCTTGAGGCCCTGTGACCCACCAGTATTGGGAATCATTTAGTGGTTCCCGAGTCGAGACGTTAGCCAAACCAATTTCAGGGTCACTAATATTATTCCCAAAAACATATAATTTTTATTATTATATTAATATCAAGAACACATTAAGTTTTATCTTCCCTCAATCATTTGTTTTTAAAAAAGATCAACTTTCCACTGAATCTCTATTCATGTTCATTAGTACCATTCAACATATGCTGTCAAATCCTTAAAGAAAAAGTACCACAGTATAATCCTTATACATTTCATAATTCTTATAAACACAATATCATTGATAATGATACTCCGATATTATGAATATAGAATACAAACATGAACACTTCAATCATTCCACTTCATTTTTAGTAATAGCATAAGCTTGATCAAGATCCCTTATCTTCTTCTGAGTTATATTCCTTTAATGCTTAGGGAATTAATTTTCATTGTGTTCCATCTCCTTACAGTATAACCATTGAACATTTGAAACATATTTATTTCCCCTTAAATCATATGTTTGGTGGTATATCTCTCCACAATTTTTAAAAACTCTAATTTCTGTCATTAAAGTTCAAGGGTGTTTCTTTAAAAAAAATAAAATGGGGAAATTCTTATTTCCCTTATTCCATTTATTTATGTTTTACTCGGTCATTCAACTTCTTCCCTTTATACCATTTGAACCCATAATACTTTGAAATTAATTATCTACCTTATTCCACCTGATACTATGTCCTTATATGATATGAAATTTTTCAATACTAGTTCCCATTATAGAATTGGATTAATCCCATCAAAGAAAAAAAATCAATCCTTCTCTTTGGATTACTTATATAGTTTATATCATTCCTTGATATACATTTAAGATTATCCTCGTACTTGGAAACATTTTCATCTTTCTTTTGAATTAGACTCAGGGATTGTCTCTCTATATCCACTCATTTCATAAGAGGAAAATAAGTATCTAATAAGTGTGCCTTAAAATACATTCATTCTATGAATAATATTCCTTATTAATCAACGGTTTCTGGAAAAAATGACAACCATGTATCCACATATCCTGAGAGATGATAAACAACCATGAAAATTTTATCCATTTCATTAATTCCCAAAGAGAAAAATATATTCTCTAAGAAACATATCCATTTATCCTCTACAAATGGATTTTAGTCCCATTGAATGATTGGGGTTTCTAATGCATGAAGTGATATAAAATTGTTGCACTTAATGGTTGATAATCAGGTTGAATCATAAAAAAATGTTTATTACCCATAAAATGAGTAAACTACACTGATAAGTTTATAATTTCTTTTTTCTTTACTGGATATCTACCTCTAGCTTCATAATCTTTCCCAGGACGGAAATCCCTACATGGGTTATGTGTACTAATATGGTTTCAATTCCATTAAATAGGAACAATTTATAAATAATGGAATATAATACATTAGGTCATAATATTATGAAACATAATTTATAATCCTAATACTAGTGGAAGATTTAACATATATTGAAAAATTTATGAATATGTTATCTCATAATCGTAAACATGGTTTCTTTCGGAATGTTTTCAAATCATAAAAATATTTTCAATCCCTATATAATGGTTTGTAATGAAAATGTAAATAATCCTAATCATATCCACTCATATTGTCAAACTAAGTGGGTATTAAGGCCCATTTTTATATACAACGTAAAGTTTGAGTCAATCTTGAGATTCCTTTTTTCGAGTTACTACCAATATGAATATATAAAGACCTAAATGTTCCATGTAAATTTTTTAATTATATGGAATTATTACAATTCTGTGAAAATTGATGGCATGTGATTCTGAGGCCCAGTTTTCCCGAAATGAATTTATGAACCTTTTTTTGGGTACGTTCAGTAAACGCATGAGCAGCATTTTATAACTTTTGAACCATTGCTCAGATTAAAAATATGAGGGCATTGTTGAATCTGATGTCCTGGGATTCACTTAAGTATGGATTCACTTCGACCGCAGTAGGTCTAGAAAAAAAAGTTATTTTTTTGAACTTTTTAATAGAATAAATAAAATAACATTTTTATTTTATTTTTATTCTATTCCTTCAATGGAGAAGAGGAAAGGTGGGACCAATGATGTTTTAATACAATAAATTTCTTGACCCTCCAATCCAAGTAACAACAATGTTTGGGGAGATTAGGAATCTTCCAATTAATGATCCCCATTAACTCCCCACGTTGTTAATAACTCTCCCCCTCTCCTATAAATATAGTTCTTGGGGGAGGGGTATCAAACAAGATTTGACAAGCAACGAAGTTCTGTTGGGGTGTCATAATTCCGAGTCCTTAGAGGATCGAGCCGACCCTAGTAGGAGGTGACGTACGGCACCAAAACTCCGAACTGGAGTTTGACGTTCGAGAGGAGGCAAGGACATCTTGATTTGGGGATGGAGAACAATGACACTCCCTCAACAGCGAGCGCTCTACAAAATTTCACGTTAGAGGGGTTATTTTTTCTTTTGTGCGTTTTTGATTCCCTCTTCCCCGTTCTTGAAATTATATGAAGAACGCAGGTCATCCAACTTATGGGTTAACCTTCAATTCATTCGTCTTTGAGGGAGGTTATTGTAGGGAAATGAGTGGGGTTAATCTCCTTGTTTAATTCAATTGTTATTAAACCCTTAACCCCCTCATGTTTATGAGCTAACGTAGAGGGTGGGGCCTTACAAACCCAGCCTGAACCCTCCACTATCTTGCTATCCCAGCGCTACCTTGGAAGACCGTGACCATATCGATGCATGCTGCTCGAGGAAGGATACAGCTCATCAACCATGGAGAATAGAGGAGGCGGATAGCATGACAGCCTGCCACAGGTAGGAAGGCGGCGCAACCACCGCACTGCCGATGAATCGAATCTGCGGCCGAAGCTATGGCAGAGGCCTAACCCACCTATGGCGGGTTCTACGGCGATCGAGAAATGCCCACTTGGTGGTGCCACCTCGCAACCAAAAATCCTTGGTGCAGTTAGGTAATCTGTAAGATCGAGGGGGTTACACTCCCCACGTCAGACCAGACCAGGAGGCCACCCTCGCACAGGGTCGCCGCCCTCAGAGCCTGGCTATCGCCCTCGGAGCAGGCGGTCGCCCTCAGACCGAACCGCCACCCTCGGGCCGGTCCTCCACCCTCACACCAGGCCACTTCCCTCATAACCGGGCCACTACCCTCATAGTGGGCCACTGCCCTCGGACCATCCCACTGCCCTCGGAGCTGGGACGCCACCCTCTGACCAAGGCGTCGCCCTCGGAGCAGGCCGATTCACTCAGACCGGGCCACTGCCCATGGAGTCGGGCCGCCCCCCTCAGATCGGGGCCACAACCCTCGGAACGGGTGGCCACCCTCAGACTATGCCACCACCCTATAGGGCCTCCACCCCAGCGGGCTGCCGCCCCTAGACTAAGTCGCCGCCCAAGCGGGCCACCGCCAAAGCAAGCCGCCGCCCCACGCGGTCCGGGCTGACCTTTTGTGGGCCGCCCTATTCAGTTCAGGCTGGCCCTTTTGTGGGCAGAACCGGACATCAAACCATCGGAGCAAGTCCACCTTGGCCCCACCTAGACCGGGTCGGGGCAGGTTAGTCCGACTGGGTCATACTGGGCCCAAAAACACTCATAGGGGCTTATCATGGGGATCGGAGGCACGTTTGACAAAACATCTATGGTTTTGGGACCCTTAGAGAAAGATGGACCTTTTTCCACTCTTTATTAGAGTTTTCAAGAAACATGGAGTTTGGTCGGGTTGGATCGAACCTGAATCCAACCAGGCCATCGACACTGAAATGCCAATAACACACAGATCGGGCATCTGACTGATGCACCATCTGTTCAATTGGAATATTTATGACATGGAGGATCATAGGGTTATTTCTTTATGAGACTCCTTTCTAGTTGAGATACTAATGATGTCTTGGGGAGTGGTTCTCCAAAGCGCACTACGCACGGAACCCTGCGACTGGCTGAGACCTGATGACTGCTGACTTTTCGACTCAGAGTGACTCGACAACCACGGTACGCGATGGGGAAGAGTACCTTTGTAGACCATGATGGGGTGGGTGGTTCTATGTGAACTGGAGGGCCACCGTGGGGAGAATCAATGGTACACTATGGTGAGTAGTACCTTAGCAGACCATGTTGGGGGGTGGGACGACTCTGTGTGACCCGATAAACCCACAGTACGCAATGAGGAGTAGTACATCAGTAGTTCTAGGTTAGTGGGAACTTCCTCTGTGTGACACAGCAGGCCCACTGTACTAGATAGATGAGGATTTCTCCATCAACAAAAGCATTCAATGATGTGACTGGGGTTGTTACATGTAACTACACCTAGAATAAATCCTGGAGTGAACTGTCTTTACTTTGTACTTTTGATTGAGGTTATGCTATGTGGTACTTTACCTTTGTAGTAATCTACCTTGTGGTGTTACCCATTGGATTTTCTTTGTGGAACTCTAGGATACCTTTCGGGTCTCGGGGTCCCTACTGAGTATCGTTATACTCCCCCCTGCATGGGTTTCACCCACACCTTGTTGTGTCTTGTGAAGATGACATACAACATTAATCAAGGCTGAGGGAGCTAGGACTTGAAGGTTCTAGGAGGTGGACCATTTAGCCTGACGTGATGGAGAGGAGATGAGTGGACTTGGAGTGCAGTGGAGGCAATTTGTACCTACCCTTTAGGTAAGAACCTCGAAGGACGACCCAATAGATTTTTTCCTTTTTCTTTAAAATGTACTTTACATTCATTCGTACTTATTCTTTTACAGTTGGGCATGTATTCCGGCCCCTTTTACTTTTAGCACACTTTTACTATAGTAGTTTACTTCACATTTTCTTCTTGTTGTGTTCTCGAACAGTGTGTTTGTACCGGTTTAAAGGCAATTCCTTCCCGTTTTTGGGAATGTGCCTTTCGATGCTACTCTCAATCCCCTTTCCTATGGAAGGTGGGCTTTGGATATTCATGGTACTGGCCTTGGGGGATGAATCGTGACAATGTTGTATCAGAGAAGTTCGGTTCTACCGAAGAACTGGGACTCTGATCTTTTCTATGTGTCAATAGTGTTATGTATTTTGAGTGTGGTTTTTAGTACGGGGAGTCTAGTGTTGGTGCGGCGGTTGACATATCCATACACCAGGACCCTAAATTCTGATTTCCGACTTAGCGCACGAAAACACTGATTGCGTGTGTTTTGAAAATTTGTTCTTGTGTTTTCTTGAGTCTGCTCACCAGGTATAACTTTTAACTATGGCACGTCTATTTATTTTCAGGATTCCTCAATGAAGAAAGTCAGCCGGGTTTCAAGAGATATTACGTGATGATGGACCCCCCGAGCGATGAGGCCTTGGTGTAGGGCCCTCTCACAACGTTATCACCTTCGGGTAGTGTACAAGCAGCACCACTTCCCGTTGGGTAGTCGTTGCCACCAGCCCCACCAACAAAGGATGCACGCCGAATGAGCATGTTTCACAAGTTCCAGACAAAGATGCCTCCAAGATTATGAGGTGAGATTGACCTGTAGGTGGATGAGGACTATCTGGAGGTTGTGGCTAGAGTCTTTCTCTTAGTTGGGACACCATATGATTTTTTGGTGATCCTGTAAACCAGCCTTTTCAGGCAGTATTAGGGAGATGGTGGAGCCCGATTCTCCAGATACACGATGAGAAAACCCTCATCTAGGCGGATTTCGAGGGCCTTTTCAGGGTAGAGTTCCTCCTAGTGGCCTTACGCTCTGTGCGTATACAAGATCAGCTACACTTACAGCATGGTAGCATGACAGTGCCCTAATACTCGGTGAGGTTCACTTATCTCTCCCGCTACTCCACCGACTTGGTACAAGACCCTTTCTTCTGGGATTGGACCTTTGATAAGGGTCTCCTATGGTAGATCAGATCATCGATGCTATCCCTCAACATTTCTACATAGTCCACGGTGCTTGAGTGAGCACTTTTGGTGGAGAGAATTCTAGCTAAGTAGGAACCGACAATGAGGACTACCACCAAATGACAGGTTGTTGAGTCATATGCAAAAGGTAGTAGGAAAATGACATAGATTTCCAAACAGAATAGGCCTTCTAGTGGATGACCCTGGGATGCACGGTCAGAGGTGTGAGGCTCACAAGGAAGACAGAGAGTGGCGAGGGGCACATAGTGTTACACGTGTGGCGGACATAGTCATATGGCTCGCGACTGCCTGAACCACCATACCGACAACCAGAAGACGGTCGAGGGACCGCCGAGGAATAGGTAGAGGTTCGAGCAAGGAGGTTTTTAGGGTGTAGGATGTGGTAGAGGAGTTGGTTGTGCCACAGGCGGTGGGCGACATTTTGAAATTCTACCGCCACCACCACCAGGTGGTCCACCCCGACCACACGGAGCAGGAGGACATGGACGTGCACAACTCCATGAAGCTGAGGCCTATGACCACGGAACTCCAGAGATGATTAGAGGTATGATCTTTGTCTACTACACCTTAGTTGCAGTACTTATAGACATAGGTTCCAGTCACTCTTTTATTACCACGACCCTCATTCGGAGCTCAGAGATTCTGGTGGAGCTGTTGGCTCGATCCTTATGGATAAAGACACATATGGGAATAGATTCGACAATTACAAACCGGTTCTGGTAGTGTGAGCTTACTCTAAGAGGTGAGATCTTTGGCTATAATATATTAGTAGCGGCGTCGAGGCCTTACGACGTCATCTTGGGTATGGACTAGTAATCCACTTTCCTTACTCAGATTGACTGTATTAGGTCCAAAGTGAGGTCTGTCTGCACGAACGGGACTAGTTTTTCCTTCACCGATGAGAAGGGAACCTTTTCAGCACAGGATGGGCTTACCCAGAGGAGGGTGTTGCTGATTACTCATTGGTTGGATAACCTTACCCTCAGAGTAGTTGATGTTGAGAGTTCAAGCTATCCTGTAGTTGTGGACTAGTATGTTGATGTCTTTATTGATGATGTTCTAGTACTACCTCCATGCAGATAGGTAGAATTTTACATACACCTATACCCCAACAAGCCACAGATATCTACACCAGCATATCAGAAGTCTCCCATAGAACTTCATGAGTTAAATGTAAAATTGGAGGACTTGTAGGGAAATGGGTTCATAAGATCCAGTGTTTCACTATGGGAAGCCCCAAATTTGTTTACCATGAAGGCAGATGGGAGTTTGAGACTCTGTGTGGACTATCGGCGCCTGAACCAGGTGACCGTTAAGAATATGTACCCACTCCCAAGGATTGATGATCTTTTCGATCACCTGAATGGATCTCGCTGGTTTCTGAAGATAGACCTCCGATCAGTCTATCATCAGCTCAATATATGAGATGAGGATGTGAATAAGATGGAATTTAGATGTCAGTTGTGCCATTATGAGTTCTTGGTTAAGCCTTTTGGCATGACCAAAACCCAAGCAGTTTTCAGGGGACTCAAGAACAAGATCTTTCATCCATACCTCGATCTATTCATGGTGGTGTTCATCAAAGACATCTTGATTTACTCAGTGATGGGGGAGGAGCATGCCTATCATCTACAGATGGTTCTGGATACACTCTAAGAGGACCAACATTATCTTAAACTCTAGAAGTTCCAATTCTGGATAAGAGAGGTCCACTTTCGGGGACACGTTATCTTAGACGCTGGAGTTGCAGTGGATCCAGTGAAGATAGAGGTTGTTCTAGCTTGGGATCCACCCAGGAGTATGATAGAGATGCAGAGTTTCCTAGGGTTGGCTAGATACTTCTGTATATTCGTTTATAATATTTCCAGATTTGAAGTACCCTTTACTACATTAAAAAAGAATGGTAAACCTTTCATGTGTATGTATAGATGCCAACATACTTTCTAGGAGCTGAGGTAGAGACTGGCGAGTGCCCCCATCTTGAGGATTCTAGAAGAGGACGTTGGGTATGTAGTCTATTGTGATGCATCAAGTATAGGGATTGGATATTTCCGGATGCAAGAGCAAGTAGTGATCGCTTATGGTTCACAATAGCTGAGGAATCATGATTATAACTACGCTACCTATGACCAAGAGTTAACAGCAGTGGTATTTGCCTTGAATATGTGGTGGAATTACTTGATGGGAGAACATTTTACAGTCTACTTTGATCACAAGAGTCTCAGGTATATCTTCTCTCAAGAGGACCTGATCCTGAGATAGCGGCGATGGCTAGAGTTCCTCCAGAACAATGACTTTGAAATAGTCTATACTCATGGGAATGAGAATGTGGTAGAAAATGCACTTAGCAGGAGTTCTGGTCTGTAGTTTCCGAGTGAGGTGACAGAGCATCTAGTTGTGTTGTAGATATTATTCAGTGATAGATATGGATTAGCATACCTTCATTCTATGATAGTCACACCCCCAATACTTTAGAGAGTCAGGGAGGTGCAGCTTGGGGACACTGACTGTGAGGACTGACGTGCTCTGATATCCTTAAAGAAGGAACCTAATTGATTTTTTGAAGGTGGGGAGCATGTCATCCTCTTCAGAGGACGTACCATTGTACCAGTGTTTCTACGGGAGGAGATGTTGATGGAGTTCCATACGCCCCCTCTAGAGGTACACCCTAGTGTGGAGAAGATGTACCAGGACCTTCGGCATCAACACTGGTGGCCGGGGATGAAGAAGGCAGTGGTAGACTTTGCTTCATGATGCCTCACTTGTTAGTAAGTGAAGGTTGAGAATCAGGTTCCAGTAGGCATATATTTTTCACTAGATGTGCCGGAGTGAAAGTGGGATAGGATCTCCATGGAATTTGTGACATGGATTTCTTTTACATCTAGGGGACATGATTTCATATGGGTGATAGTTGACCAACTCTCCAAGTTGGACAACTTCCTACTTATCCGACAGCAGGGATCAGTAGAGTACTTAGGACGCCTCCACATATAAGAGATTGTGCGACTTCATGGGGTTCCATAGAATATTGTCTCTGACAGTGACACACGTTTTGTAACCCAGTTGTGGAAGGGATTGTAGGAGGCATTCAGGACTCAGCAGTGTTCGAGCACCGTCATTCATCCTCAGACAGATGGTTAGATGAAGCGGACCATTCAGACACTTGAGGACATTGTTCCTGCATGGGTCCTAGATTTTGGCTTTTGTTGAGAGGATAAATTTCCCTTAGTGGAGTTCACATACAACAATAATTATCACTACACCATCCGTATGGCACCATTTGAGGCCCTATACGGATGACCCTACCGGTCACCTCTATGATGGACAGTCCCAGGAGAGTCAGCACTTTTGGGTCCTGAGTTAGTACGGGCTACCACTGAGAAAGTGCAGATCATCCAGGAGTAGATGAAGACTGCACAGAGTAGTAAGAAGTCATATTCTGATAGAAGATGAAGACCTTTGGAGTTCTAGGAGGGGGGCCACATTTTCTTGCGAGTCTCTCCACAATAGTGACTACAAATATTTGGCCGAGGTGGAAAGTTATCACCGAGGTTTAACGGGACATATCTGATACTTCGGAGGATATGTGAGGTGGCATATCACTTAGAACATCCTTCGCAGTTGGAGAAGGTGAAAGATGTCTTCCACATATCCCAGCTGAGGAGATAGATTCATGACCCATCTCACATCATCGACCATCGTGACATGGACTTAGATGATGGGGAGACGTTTACGGAGGATATAGTAGAGATTGACGATTGACATGAGAGGGTCCTTCATGGGCAGTTGATACCTCTGGTGTTCGTTCGCTGGCAGCACGAAAACCTCCAGGAGAGAACATGGGAGCGGGAGGCTCAGATTCATGCTCAATACCCCAATTTTTTTCCTTAGTCTATGTTGTGGATTTCTGGGACGTAAATCCCTAAGGTGGGGAGAATGTGAAGACCAGGATTTTCCATGTATTTTTTTATTTTTATGGAATTTTTAAGAGCCTGAAAAAATTTAAGGCACGTGATTCTGAGGCATAGTGTGCTCGGAATGAATTTATAAAAAAAAAATCGGGTATGTTCAGTAATGACATGAGCAGTAATTTCTAACTTTTGAATCAATGGTAGGTTTAAAAATTTGATGGCATCGTTGAATCTGCAACACCAGGATTTGCTTAAGAGAGGCTTCACTTTGATCTCATTAGGTCCTAAGAAAAAGTTAGTTATTGGAAAATTTTAATAGAATAAATAAAATATATATATTATTTTATTTTTATTCTATTATTCCAACAGACATACGGTAAAATAATAATGGCGATGTTTCAAGCCAATAAATGGCTTGAACCTCCGATCTAAGTAACTGCGATGTTGGGGAAAATTAGGAAGCTTCCTATTAATGAGCCCCATTAGCTACGCACGTCGTTACCTACTCTAACCCTCTCTTATAAATATAGAGCTTATGGGATGGGTATCGGGCAAACATCACCAAGAAATGATGTTCTTTTGGAGTTCCATAACGTCGATCCCTTAGAGGATGGAGATGAACCCAATAGAAGGTGACGTGCAACACCAAAACCTTGAATCAGAGTTTGATGTTCGAGCGGCGGTGAGGACAGCTTGTTGCGGGGATGGCGAACAATGAGACTCCCTCAACCGCGAGCACTCTCTAATGTTTCGAGGTAGGGGTTATTTTTTTCATTTGTGCATTTTTTATTCCCTCTTCCTCATTCTTGAAATTATATAATGAACGTGGGTCAACCGACTAATGGGTTAACCCATGATTCATTCGTCTTTGCTGGAGGTTATTGTGGGGAATCTTGTTGGGTTAATCTCGTTGTTTAATTCAATTGTTATAAATCCCTTAACCCCTTAATTTTGACAAGCTAAAATGAAGGGTGTAACCTAACGAACTCAGCATGAACCCTCCACTATCTTACAATCCTTGTGCCACCTTGTAAGACCATGAGAATATCGACGCACGCTGCAAGAGGAAGGTCGTAGCTCACCAGTTGAGGCGAATGGAGGAGGTGGCCGGCACAAAGTCCAGCTCTATGATGGAAGGAGGCACGACCGTTGTGCCGTCAGTGAATGGATGTTGTGGCCTATGCCACGGCAGAGGCCGAACCCACCTTCAGTGGGTTCCACAGCGACCGAGTGGTGCCCATGCGGCACCACCGCCTCGCCAACATAATGGCCTTCGTGTCGTTCGAAAATTTGAGAGACTAGGGGGGTTACACCCCCAGCATTGGGAACAACCAGGACATCGCCCTAACACTAGGACTTCTTCCTTGGAGCTGGGCCTCCACCCTCGAAGCGTGTTGGTACCCTTGGACGGAACCGCTACCATCGGACTGGACAGCTGCCCTCTCACCGGGTCGCTGCCCTCGGAACTGGGCCACTTCCCTCGAGGTGGGATGCCACCCTCAGACCGAGTCCCTGTCTTCGGAGCCAGACTGCCGCCCTCAGAGCGGGTCGCTGACCTCGTATTGGGCTTCCGCCCTCAAAGTTCGGTCGCCGCCCTCAGAGCGGGCCTTCGCCATCAAGTCGGGCCGCCGCCCTCGAGCTTAGTTTCCGCCCTCGGAGCCGAGCCAATGCCCTCGGAGCGGGTCTCCTCCCTCATACCAGGCCTCCGCCCCCATTGGGCCACCGCCCCAATGGGCCCCCGCCCCTGGACCGGGCCCCCGACCCAACGGGCTGCCACCCTAGCTGGTCGTCGCCGCACACGGGTCGTGCCTCCCCTTTATGGGCCACCCTATTCAGGTCGGGCCGCCCTTGTAGGTCTCCCCTTTTGCAGGCCAGACAAGACATCGACCAAGTGGAATGTGTCATGACCCGACCCAACGGAGCTCGAGCCACGACTCCCCAAGCCCACCTCCAATGAGCCAGGGGCTGGCGACTAGCGCCGAGTAGGCTATCACACACATGGGAGGCATTAGCCTAAGGTAGCTGTACACACGCACCCACAAACACCTCGATGCAACAGTGTAGAGATATAGAAAACTGAAAAGTAAATGCATGCGTACATTATCCCACAACCAGAGTACAACAGAAGTACAAAAGGAAAAAACATGTCCCACCAAAAGTAAACTACAAAAGCGCATCCAACCTACTCTGAAGAAGGAGAACGCTGCCAAAAACACTGCCGGAGAGCTCCTTCGGCACCGCACCGGCAAACACCCCAGTCAGTCTCGCTCACTCAGCTTCGCCTGCTCCGAGTCCTCCAGGGACTCCGTCGAAAGGCCTGTGGTCTACACAAGACACAAACATGTGTGGGAAAAGGTCGTGCATGGGTGAGTATAAACATACTCAGTAGGAACCCCAAAACCCAAAACCAAAGAGAGCAACTGAAAGGCATCAGTCCGCTCATCCCAGCCAGAGGGAACCCAGACGAGAGAGAAACTCCATCTCGTGACCATCCTCGGCTAAACACAACTCATCAGCTCTGCTTAGGTGTATGCCCATACATACACCTTGAACAATCCAGATATAATTAGCTCACGCAACAAGCCACATGAGGTACCGACCTCCACACCAGCAACTGTCCACAACCGGGAGAGCACACTCCTCGATCACTATCATCCCTGATGACACTCATCCGAGAGATGCACTCCATCGGGTTTCTTACAAACCTCTCAGAAACTCACCCGAGAGATCACGCTCGTCGGATAGCATCACTGAGGAAACATCGCTGAATCAATATAACCACCAAACTACTCAGATAGGGGATCGTCGCTAGGGTCCGCTAGGGGATACCAAGACCCACTATGGTATACTTAGCTCACAGATAGGGGATCACTCCCAGGGTCTTCTGGGGGATACCACGACCCGATCTGGCATACGTAGTTCTCACAGATAGGGGATCACACCCAGGATCCGCTAGGGGATACCACAACCCGATCTGGCGCTCGACAGAAGCGCATCACTCAGATAGAGGATCATCGCCCATATAAAGGTGGTCACGATGATACCGGAACCCTATCTGGTATAACTCATGATGTAGGGGATCGAACCGATGATGCCACAACCCTACCAAAATCACGCGCTGAGTAGGTGATCGCATAACCAACGATACCGCAACCCTACTATACACCTCATGCTGAGTAGGGGATTGTATACCCAACGATACCACAACCCTACTGAGCATGGCCCACTGCATAGGGGATCATATTACCGATGATGCCACAAACCCTACGGGGTTAACCTACTAGATATGGGATCACCGCCTGTGAATAAGCGGTCACAGCGATACCAAAAACCCGATCTAGGGAAAAGATGCTAGAGGATCTCACTTCGGGCCCACCGGAGGGATGCCACAACTCTAACAGTTTAAACATCCCATCAAGAGGATCACAATCCTATACAAAGGTTGTGATGCCACACGAACCCTCATGGGAACGAACCAAGGGAGTACCCTCAACCACAGCTGGTCCAAAACATCACTAACCCGAGCGACTCACAACAACGCCACACTGCGGACATCAAAGACCAAAACCGATGCCACCATCGTGATCTACGCGGAAAAACACGCAGGATAGGCTGTTTACTCGCCCGAAACGGAGCACCGGTGAAAAAGGCACTATTCACCATAGCTAGCTCGTGCGGGACCCACACAACGATCCCGAAACCCATCGAGCGGACCATACCACGACGATCCCCTCGGAAAAACAAGAGGAATCGACTACTCGCTCGTCCCAAACAGACACCCGGTGAAAAAGGCACTATTCACCGAAGGCCAGCTCGGGTGGGACCCACACCTCGATCCTGAAGCTCATCGAACGGATCACACCATTGCGATCCTCTCGGAAAAACACACACGATCGACGATTCATCTGCCAAAATCAGACTCCTGGTGCAAAAGTTGTGTTTCTCCGCAAACGCCAAAACCCGACCTCGTGGGGCCCGCACCTCGTAATCAGTCCCAACACCCGGAAACCAACTCAAAAATTCCTCCGTATCATCAGGGTTACAACGCCACTGACGGCACGTCATTCGGACGCTCCGGGTAGAAGTTACAACGGCCCGAAGTCGTAAAATAATAAAATATTATTATTTTATAGGACGTTTCTAACTCCTGGGCCACGATTCTGAACCAGAAAATTCTCAAAGTTAGTTCAAAAGGTCTGTCTCGATGCAATGAGTGCATCGTCGCAAACGGCTCGTAAATCGGAGTTACGGTTTGCGAGTTACGGGTGTTTAAAGAACCCCCGGAAAATCCTGGCCGGACCACCGCCAGCCTCGCCGGAAACCTCCGCGCTGCCGCCGGATTCCGTCGCGCCGCCACCGCCGCCGCTGGATTCCACCGCGCCCCCGCCGCCCCGTCGCCGGATTCCGCCATGGCCGCCGCCCCTCGTAGCCGGAAAACCGTGTTTTCGCCGGAATGCTTCCGGGAGCCACCGGGGGCACCCCGGTGCTCCAAATTCAGATCCGAAAAAAGTTTCGGAAAGCTCGGGGCCCGAACTATACAAGCCTTATGAATATTCGAAGATAAACAACACATAAATGTGGTACATGATTTTCAAAATGTAAAACGCCTACCTCACGGGCGAAACGCCGAAGCTTCGGGTGCAGAATGACGCCTGCGACGAGCTGGAGCTCGATCTACTGACGATCGACACTGAAAACAGACGCCCGGAGCTCAAATCGGTGAAGAACGGAGGTGGGAGGAGGGGTTTCGTTCTGCTGCGCGTGGGTGGGAGAGGGAGGATAGAAATGAAATTGTTTTTTTTAAACCTTCATTTAAAACATCACCCCCGACTCCGTGCCCGACGCGAACAAAGTTAAGATCACCCCTAGGGTAAACCACCGTTCTGAACGCAACGACGGACTCAGATTTGCGATCTGAGACTACGTTTAGCAGTTATTCGAGCCGACGCTCATAAATAAACTTTTCCTTTTATTTACGAAAACGCCCCTGGTGGCGCTATCCACCGCAGACCCGCGTATGTAACGTTTACACCCTGTCGAGGGTAAACGGCACGTTCCGGACGCAACCGTGCCCTCGGATTCCCGTTCTGATCTACTGTTTAGGATATATAACACCCCCGCCATGTGCATAGTATAAAAATACATAATATTTTTATAAAATTAATATCGGGCACACCGGGCCTCGGAATCGCACGCTATCTTCACGGCTAGCTCTGGAATTATTCATAGAATTATTCCAAAGTCTGACAAGGCCAAAAACCCAAGTCGCTACAGAATGAGTCTACCTCGCCCCCACCCAGAGCAGGTCAAGCCGGGTCGATCCGACCGGGTCTAACTGGACCCGGGCCCCGCAGGGCCTAGAAACACTCAAACGGGCTTATCTTGAGGACCAGACGCCCATTTGACGAACTGTCTACAGAGTTCTGACCCTTGGAGAAAGACAGTACTTTTCCTCACTCCATTACAGTTTTGGAGAAACTTGGTGTTCGGTCAGGTTGGATCACACCTAAATCCAACCGGTCCCTTGTCACTGAAATGCCAATGATGCACAGACCTGGAATCCAACTGACATGCAGTCTGTTGAGTTTGAACCATTATGACATGGTGGGTCTTTGGGTTACTTTTTTTTGATACTTTATTCTAGTTGAGATATGACTGATGGCTTGGGGAGAGGTTCTACCAAGCACACTACGTACCGAACCCTATGACTGGAAGAGACCTGACAACTGCTGACTTTTCGACTCGGAGTGACTCAACGGCCATGGTATGTGGTGGGGAGGAGTACCTAATCATACCATGATGGTGGTGGGTGGTTCTGTGGAACCAGGAGGGCCACGGTGGGGAGCAGCCGCGGTACGTGATGGGGAGGAGTACCTTAGCAGACCACATTGGGGGGGGGACGACTCTGTGTGATTCAGGAGACCCACAGTATGCGATAGGGAATAGTACGTCAATAGTTCATGGTTAGTGGGAAGTTCTTCTATGTAACGTGGTCGGCCCACTCTACTCGATAGAGGATGGTTCTCCAGAAGATGAGGCGTTCGATGATGTGATTGGGGTTGTTACTTGTTACTACCCCTGGAATAAATACTGGTGTGAGTTGGCTTTACTTTGTAATTGTGATTGAGGTTATGCTATGTGTTACTTTACCTGTGTGGTAATCTACCTTCATGGTGTTACCCTATTGTTTTACTTTGTTGAACTCTAAGAGACCTTAGGGTTCTTGGGGTCCCTACTAAGTATCGTTATACTCACCTCTACATGGGCTTCGCCCACACCTTATTATGTCTTGTGCAGATAAAATACATCATTGATCGAGTCTGAGGGAGCAAGGACTGAACGATGCTCAGAGGTGGACCATTCGGCATGATGTGACCTAGAGGATACAAGCGGATGTGGAGTTTAGTGGAGGCAATCTGTACCTACACTTCAGGTAGGAACCTCGGAGGAAGACCCAATAGCTATTTTCCTTTTTCTTTCAGTTGTACTGTACTTTTAGTCGTACTTGTACCTTTATAGTTGGGCTTGTATTCCGACACCTTTTACATTCAACACTATTTTACTACAATAGTTTACATCACAGTTGCTTCTTGTTGTTTTCTCTGACCATGTTTTTGTATATGTTTAAAGACAATGACTTCCCGTTTTAGGGAATGTGCCTTTCGGTGCTAGTCACCATCCCCTGGCCAATGGAAGGCGGGCATGGGGTAGTCACGGCACGGGCCCCAGGGGATGGGTCGCGACAGTACATTTTTTTCCAAAACCACGTCAACTTGTAGTATCCATACATGGATTTATTTCTAGGAAAATCCATATGATATCATGCATACCAAAACATAATGAAGTTTATATATACTTATCCTTAATGTTAGTCCGATGGTTATGTTCCCTAATATTTTTTCCCAAAACTCATTCCAAAGGTTTCTAATAAACTTTATTTGATAGAAAATGTGAATACCCTAGCTACAGTAGTCTAGAGCCAGTGGTTACATTATTACATTGGCGCTAGATAAAATAAATAACATCCCGAAGGAACAAATAGTTTAGTAGTCTTGTTAAACTATATGCATACTTGAATTTGACATTTATTTGAAAACATAAAATATAACAAAGTATTTTTTAGAATAATTCCATTATTCCCCTTAGCATATCCCTGCATATGAATCATAAATAAATTCATTGAAATGGGTGAGATCAGATTCTCAAAAAGGGTATGAGTAATTGGAATCTTTGATAAATAAATAAGAATAATCTATATGCAAGGTAAATAATTTAAGCAAGTTCCTTTTAAACAATAACATGAACAATATATGGTAGGAATAAATGGTGATTAAATAAATACATCTCAATAATCGCATAATCTTGAAATATATCCGTGGATATTCTAACTAATCAAATTATCACATGGAAATCAGTATCTTTTTTAATAATGAAGGAATGTGTAATGTTACACATATAAAACATACTATCAATACCTTTCCAAAGATAGTAAATATTTGTGGGTAGACACCTAGCTAATTTGTCCTTATGATTTGTCTTAGTAGACCTATCGATACATTGAGAGGATTTATATAACTGGGAACCACCAATCATTTATAAAGTATAATATATTTATCATATTAAATGAATAAATCATAATCAACATAAACATTCATATTGAAACACTAACATATAAAATCTTATTATTTACACCAATCAGATAAACATAATCATTTACCATCTAGAGTAATATGGTGAATGGTAATAAAATTGTATGTCCACGGTAAAACTAAATATAAACAATAAAAATAAATAATTATGATGATGTCAAAAAAATCTACCCTGAATAGATAATATGTACAACAATGTTTATTTTATAAAAAGAAATACAATAAGAATATTTTAAAAAAAATTGAGTAAAACAAACATTTCACTTGAAAAATATATTTTTTTATCTAAATGTTCAATAAATATTTTCAGACTACTTTTATTTGAAAAATAACATTTGGAAATTTTAAATTTTTTTAAAAAAAATTGATTGGTCTGAAAGGAATGAAATTCCATTCATGTCATGCATGTTAAAAAAATCACTTTCACATTTTTGATAAAATCCAAACGTGCCTTTTTTGGAAAAAGTCATGAATATTCATTTAAAAACATTTTTTAAATACAATAAAATGAGTAAAAAATTCTTTAATAAATAATATAGAAAATTTTAAAAACATTTAAGAAAATAGTTTTTGAAAATGTTGATTTTGGAAGGAAAATAATTTTTGACTGAAGAGAGATATAAATTTACATTTTCTTAAAAACTATTTTACAATATTTTTAGGTACCAGAGATTATAAAAACATAATATGAAATGAAAAACATCATGAATAACCATTGAAGAATGAAATATATTAATATTATTATAGAAATATAAAACAATTTCTATAACAACCCTATATTTGTATATGTAGACATTACATTTTTGTATATGAATATTCAATACATTACACAAAAACATACTTGATGACCATATTATTCTAGTGCCTTTGGAAACATGGAACAAAATATTATTAATTCATGAATATTATACAATATCTCCACTAAATATCTTCCTATTATATAATCTTCATATACATACCCTACATAAAAATTTTCTTCATAACCTGTGGAAAGGATGCATCATAAAGAATATTCCCAATTGCAGAGTGATGGTAAATAAAAGAGATATGTGTGTATAACATGAAAATCAAGGTATGATAACATCAACATAAAAAATTTTAATCCCTACCGTACACATCAACATTCATAATCTTGAGTCATGGAAATAGAATTGGAATTTTATAAGGCATAAATCATATTGGAATCAGTGAACATGATCTGTGATAGCATAACATTGGAAGAAGACATATATTTTTGGAAAACACATAATCATAAGAAAAATTATTTCAAGGATACCTACCAAGACATTCATAAAATTTTAGGCTTGGTATAACCACCCATGAACATACATTAGGCTTGGGATAACCACCTGCATGCCCTATTTTTTGATCTTAGGAAAACTATATGTTTAGCCTATTTTTTGGGCTTTGGCTAACCACAAATGTGCCCTCCCTTTCAGGCTTCGGCAAACCTCATGTGTTCCCTCTAATCTCTTTCAACATTTATTACTACAAAATGCATTGGAGGGAAATATAGGTCACACCCATCACATAATGAAAATCATATTTATGTGTTCCACAAGATCATAAAACATTCATCATATTAGAACCCTAAAAAATAAATGGGTTTCATAAACATTTTATCTTGTCATGTAGAAAAGGAACATGTTTTGTAATCATTTCATCGTAAATTATCCCATTCAAAGAAATTGGTTTTTATAATCCATTCATCATATCATCATATCATAACCATTTGAAAAGAAGTGGGATTCATAAATATATTTTCTTCAAAATGTAAACCATTTAGAGAGAAGATAAAAATGGTATCCATGGATTATATCCCTAGTAAATATTAAGTAACATAAAATTATGTCATCATAGATTGAAAATAATATGGAAATATATCATGGAATATTACTTGAATAAAATATCCTCTCCACTTAGAAATAACTATTTAAAACATAATACATTTTCAAAATCCTTTTCTTATAAAATAAGCAATAAATATAATTTTTAAAGTAATTATTGAGTAAAATATCCATTCCACATAAAAAATAATTTATTAAAAAAATATCATTTTTAAAATTATTTCATTTTCTCAAATAACCTTGAATCACATAATGTAATCCTGAAATAATCAATCATTCATGGTAGTGGGGAATATTTTTCATGTCATAAACAATAAAAAAGGCTTATTTTAGATTTCAGATAAAATCCAAACAAATATTTTTTGGAAGTTTATATGTTGACCCCACTCAAAAATAATTTATAAAGTAAAAAAGGGTAAAAATTTATTCAATAAATCATTTTTTTATTCTAAAATAATTTTTGAAAATATTTTCATAAATCATGCTCTTTGAAGAAAAATGGTTTTCAACCGAAAAGATGATTTTTCATTAAAATAATATTTTTAAATATTAATTACATATGAAGAGGATAATTAATGGAAAACATTGATTCTCATGAAATCTTTATAGGATAAAAATTCATTATTTTTTTAGATATGAGTCATAAGATTATGTTATTAAAAGAAAAAACATACACAATCCAGATAAACAATGAAAGTATAACATAAAATCGTTAACACTTTGGAATCTTTGATTTTAAAACCCCAAGAAGGAATAAAATTAAGTTAAAATCTTAATAGAATTAGAATAAATAAATTAATGATACTAAATTTTTTCATCAGGGTTTTGAGGAATGCATGGTATCCACCCTACAGCTTGGTTTCGAGGGATTTTGGTGTGTATAATCATGAACACTAGGTTACCATTTTAACTCATGCTGAAAACTCCAAATGGTTACATCATCCATAACTGGGTACATACCTACTTTCCAAAGGTAGGAGGTCACCTGGGTTTTCAAGCCCAATGACTTTAGGGGACTCTCATTGGTTGAGAGGATGGAAGGTCGATCTCATCCTGCTCTTTTGGGAAAATTGTCACCTACTATGGGAATGTCTTATAAATTTAAGATATCTTTATGAAATCATTTCCATACCCTGATACGGGACTAGTTTCCCATGTTTCAATGACTTGATTACAAATTTTTTTTGATAGAAACAATGGAGTGCATATCACGGGATCTCTATCACTCTCTTATTTAGTTATGATGTTTTTTGTTATGGCCATATTTGAGATCTTTGGAGTTTATTTCCATCCAAGGGGGTGGTTGGTGTCTTGTATATGGGATTGAACCACTATGAGGAATCCAAAGTATCTTGTGAAATAATAATCCAAACACACATATTTTGTTTATCATAGTTTAAGCATGTATGATTGGACACATCCATACAGTTTAACATCATATGGTAAATAAGTGAATATCGAGATCATACCTCAATGATTTATCATATGTATCCTATTTAATAAAAGAATCAGAGTCAATTTAGTTCTTGTTTTTGGAATATATGTTATGAGGGATATGACAATAGATACTCTAAGGCGTACTTATGCATAAGATAATTCCCTGGATTGCTTTTTAGTAATGTGTCTATTTGAGTAGAGATGAGTTGTAAACATAATTACAACCCAATGATAGACCCACAAAAGGGGAATTCTCAACATTCTATTGATACAATCATCACTGGTCCTCAAGCCCACACAAGTTATTCTTGATGCGAGAAACAAGATATAAAGGTAGATTTTACGCATTTCATAAGAGCATATTTGTACGAGGCTTAGACATTAAATTTTTCATTTGAGATGCAAAATTAACCACCACATAAATTATATGGTTTGGATCTTGGTTTATAGGATGAAATACGACATATCCTAGTTGTTTCATGAATCTGGGTTCTCATAGTTTAACTATCCTTTAAACCACTAATGGGATAATGTGGATGATCATTATTGGAGTCAATTTGGAGATCCCTGAGATTTTGGTATGTTAGGGACTTACTCTAGGATGGATACCCTTTGTTAGGGCTTGCACACTAAGGCTTCTCTTTGATTGAAGCTTACACACTGAGGCTTTAAATTATCACACTCATTCATTATCCTATGATGGATTAAAGAGAGGTGGTAACCATAAAAGGCATGTCCTATAGCATGAAATTTTTAGGGTCTCATGAGTACGTAACCCTAGATCATCAAAGACACTTCCCTTATAAAAGGGTTTTGCAGTTGAAGCTTCATAACTAACGTCCACATTGAATGAGTCCAAATGGGTCTGTTAGACAAAGTGGTCATATAATAAGGAAATTTCCTGACACATCTTAGATATTTTCTTGGAATGTCCTAATTGTCTTCTCGTATGTTGGGTCATCATCTTGAAAATGCATACATGTATAAGGGTGTATGCCTTTCATGTTCATGATGCTTTACATGACCTGAATTGACTTGCCTATGATCATCCATATGATCAAAGTGGACATGACCAGGGTATTTAACATGATAAAATGATTTATCTCAAATTCCTTAACAAGAATGAACTGAGTATGTCCAAGATGATTCACATAATCAAATTGGACATGTCTGGGGTCTTTCTTATGATTAGGGAAGATATGAAAATAATTTATTGAATGATCAACATGGATTGTCTTCATACTATTAGATGATATTTTAAACATTTCTAGGGACTATATCATGATCGTGCTGCCATGTAAAATTCCCCATCGCATGATCAGTTTTCATAGTATTGAACATATTCTCATGACCAAGGAGGACAACTTCAAGGTGCTTCACATGATTGATGTGGATTTCCCTATCCTCATTGACTATAAATAGTGACATGTCAGGGGGATTCCACAAGATCAACTTAGATCATCCAAGCCTATTCTTTTAACTGAATTGGAATGTCTAAAGTCATCTAATGACATAGTGACTCCCATAATGAATATTGTGATCACATGACCTTAAATTATTCATTTAGTGTTGTCTCATAGGTATTTTTAGGATCTTTGCACCCATCCACATGTTGAAATGCATGTCCTAAATACTTATGCCTAATGTTCATATGGGAACCAATTTTACCAGGAATAAGGATGCACATATGATGGTTTTGTCTAAGTAGCACCTCCTAGAGTTTTTCAAGGTTGATCCCCATGAAGGTATCATGACTTGCATGACCATTAAGGGGTCTTGTGATGGATTCTTTGACCACGAGTGGGTCTGTTTTGTTGAGGCCATATAAAATGGGGTGGTCATACACTTTGTGATTAGGGTGAATGACACATGGGTTTCACATCCTCACTATCTGCTTGCATGGAGAAGGTATCTATGAGACCGAGCATAAGAGAATTGCGAGATTAAGGGTGATTATTCTAAAGTTCCCAAGATATGTTTCATCCCATACATCATCTACACATCGCATGACCTTTTAGATATTACATGAAGGGATCATAGTAATGCACTAATGTTGTATGTTGGTGTTTTATTCATGGAAAAAAGAAATGTATTGAGGACTATTGACCCACATTTGTGCATAGGTTTCATACTTTTGGTATCTCCTTTGCATAACAGAGACCTATTAGGTATTTCACACTATATCCATTGCCATCAAGCTATATTCGATCATCATGAATTTGAGAGTTCATAATGTTTTAGGGATCATTTCTGTGTGTGTGTGCCTATGAGTACCAACTTCAGTACGATTTATGTCCAAGGGTTTGTTCTAACATGTCGCATGAGCTTCTATAACTCATGTGATCACGTGATCTAAAGTGGGGATCTTGTGAGGTACCTTTCATACTTTCACAGAGGAGATAATTTCTCATTAGAGACCCTATTTTATAGTGTATTCTGATTTTATAATGTGATCTTATGAAGATCTCATAATGGGATATCATCACAACATTCGTTGGCAGAGGGGTATCTTGCTTGGAGGTGATCTTCATGAGGGGTGGTCAGACCCTCTGTTTCTCCAGAATCTATCTCCATGAATCCATCTTATCTATATCTCCCTCTCTTTTTCTTTGTTATATTTCTATTCATCAGATCATGGTTTTTATTGGCCACGAGAGGCCATGTTTGATGATTCTTTAAATGGGAGGGCTTTTGTGTGTTCCATCAGAGGTTGTGGAGGTTTCTCTGTATCAACATCATGCGGTTGTGAGCGAATTCATTTGATCATCATCACCTTAGTGACATCACATGATCTAAAAAACTAATTTAAATCAGATGAAAATCATTTAAGAGGTAGAAGGGTTCTCGATCATAAACTGCTCGTGACATCCCTATCAATTGCCTTCACATTGATCGCATGGTCAATGGATGAGAAAGTGATGGTTTTGATCCCTAGTGGGGATCCCATGGATGTCCACTAATGTTCTCGATTAGATATCACGGTATTTTTTTATATCTGTATCAAAAAATTCCTTCTATCATTGAGGGACTGGCAGTAGAGATCTTGGTGATCAATGAGTGATCATGCAACTGTCTTCTAGAAACCATGTCAAACTAGTGGTGTATAAGGGCATTGGTGTAACTAGAGGTTTAAGACCTATGTCTCATGGTGTGCGGGTATGATTTTTATTTATATGGTTTAGAATAGAAATAGTTTGAACCCACGATCCACAAGATTGAAACCAACAACTGAGATCAGCAAGAGGTGTGATCAGATGGTCTAGATGTGATGCACCACATCCCACATCAAAATCCCACACCGCCTTTCCTCTGGTATATAAGATAATTAGTGACTTCTTCTTCATCAAGTTGGAAACAAGGTTAGAACCCATACAAGCTTCATCACTTCCACCTGGGCCTTAGCCCGCCGAGATTCTAGCTTAGACTATGTGTGCTTTTTGGGCTTACAGACCGCGACCCCAATACACAGGGATGCTTGAATCCTATGGTATCTATGCTCCCCCTATTCATCCACTAGCTATCCTAGGATTATTCCCACTAGGTGTGGTTGACCCCCAGTCCCACATGGGCCAATGGCCAATTTTGTATGGCTGGTTGGTGGATTGACATAATTTTTGGAAAAGTCAACAATAAAAATATTTTACTACTAAGAATAAAATTCTATGTATAATGTAAGGGTCTGAAATGTTTATTGTCTCTATCCAAAACCATTCATTAAAGATTCAATGAATGCTATATATTTATCACCCCATAATATTCAAACTTTTAAAATCTTAAATTGAAAAGTGTAAGATGCACAATTATGGGTTCCAACAAAATCCCCCACCCCCTAGAATGAGATTCATTCAAAATGAAAAAATATATAACTATAATTTAAATGTATATAATTTTTTTACATAAATGAATATCTGATGGACTATAATACTTGATATTCATGAGAAGATTTGTACAGTGTTTTGACCGAGGGACTCCCAAGTTTCATGAAGATGATACTTCTCAAAAAAAAATGCTAGGATGAATTCAATATAAGAAGTAGCTTTGACTTTGGGAAAGGATACCCTGAAATTATAATGTGTATAAATTCTACAATAGAATATGGATTGGGTGAGAAGGAACTTGCAGTTGGATCTGAATTAATGTACTTTTATGTCCCAATGTATCCCACTAGGATGGGAATCAAGCCTTTTATAGTTCTAAAACATACAATTGTTGATCATACTCAATCATAAAAGACATAGGCTCATAGATAAATAAATCTATGATGAATTTCATTGATTATATCGTTCTCATATATAGGAGGGGAAATATAACTATTTTGTGATGAAATCCAGGGTTGAGATCCTTGTTCTGGTGGAGATGTTTTTTGAATCACCTACGATGTCGATCATTTTTGGGTAATACCAAACAGATCCAACCACCTAGATTTTATTTCTTAACTTTCACTCGGTTACCCTTTCAGAAATGTTCATGAACTCCCACTGATAGGAAATTATTCTTTGATGCACCTCCTCTAGTAGTCTTGATATCATTTGATTTATAAAGACAATTTTGACATGGTATCCTTCCTGAATGCTCTAAATTCTGCTTAAATCAAGGGACTTATCAACCATGTATCGATTTTTTCTAAGACCTTATTGTAGGCCCCACAATCTTGGTATTATTTTTATTTTTTTCCTAAATTTTACCTAAGTTTCACATGGATGATGACTTAGCGGGCATCGACATGGAATTTTATTAGGTTTCCTTCTTATATGGTTTAGACCTAACATGTTTATGTGCCTCTTCCAATTTATATATTCTCAATATTTATTGTATCACAAAAGGTTCATGTCCAATAATCATAGAAATTACTTTTTCATTAGATTACCTTATTTGGCTTTCATCTTGGTTAGAATCATGTATCTTTATGTTTTAAGGTCTTGAAATCTAAACTAACATTTTTTTAACTTTAGGGACTTTGATCTAGGACCATTGTGTGTTTTAGTTTAGTGTATTTGAACTTGAACCATTGGTGTGCCATATTTTAGGGTCTATAAGGAGGATATACCTTTAGTTGGTGGGTTAGATCTCTCTTGAATCTATATAATGGCCAAGAAAAGATAATTTATACACTTTTATAGTGGTCATGGTAGATTTATGGGAGGAAATGTGGTTGAGGGGGAAATACTAGAGATACTAGGTCCTCTGAGATTGGTGGAATATGGTTTATGTGAATCATAAAAAAAGCTTGAGTTTGTGAGTATAAGATGGATCCGACATCTTGGGTATGTCCCATAACACTCTAATATGTTGGGTTCCACCTTGGTGTCTCTGAGGCTCACAAAGATTAGAAAACCCTTTATATTGGTCCAAGATGATTATGGTTGGTGGGTCTCATGCACTTTATTGTAAATATAATTCCCAAAATTAGAGGTATATTTTCTTTTCCAAGGGTTATGATTGATTTTCAAAGAATAAATTGTCTAACTAATGATATTGGGTTTGGTAATAAAGCAATATAGGTAGGGTTCTGGAACCCTAGAGAAATTTAGATCATCATTGGAAAGATCAATCCTTATGCCCTTTGGTTTTGAATCGCAATATGTGTACCATCAATGGTTCGAGAATGGAGTGTCACATTCTATCCTTGAAAAAGGGTAAAAAAATACGGTGATGTAACTTTGAAGATTTCAAATCAACTTGAATTTTCTGGTTATAAGACATTTAAATCATTTCCCATGTATATCAGAGTTAATTAGAGAGAAATAAAATTGGTGGGTATAGGTCAATTGAGCCTATTCTATTACACAAGACCAGGAAAATATCTATTTTGTTTAAGGGGGCCTTCCTAGGATCTGATTTTTCATTCAGTAGAAAAAATCCTTGTTACCAGTCTTTTGTGGGGAGCTTTCATCAGCTCAGACATCAATGGTGCGAAGGTGGTTTATGAAATGTTTATTATTAAAGAATATTTTTAGAAACATAGAAGTTGTGTGACCACTTATAGAACATATTCTCGTAGCGAGGAGATATAAAAAATTATTTCTCTGACATAATCCTGGACTAGAGGTCCAGTGAACATAGATTGGCTTTTATTAATTCCATAAGGTGGACCTTATGAGATTTATTCCTTATTCATTTTCACCCTAATTTTTTCCTAAACTCTAGAGATTGATATTTTAGCAAGAATAGGCTTGAACTTTTCTTAGGTCTCCCATTTATGTTTTTCATCATGATAAGTTTTTTGTCTCTTTCCCTATATGTTTTGGTTCTTGCAATTTACACCATTTTAGGATAGATTTTAAGGTCGTACAACTTTGACCAAAGTATAGGCATCTTAAGTTCATGACTCATTTGGACCTAATATGGGATATGTTATAAAATAGCCTAATTAGGATACCCAAGGTCAATATCACTCCAAATTTGTTCTGAGTAGGAGATGGAAATGTTATAAATCATGGCGTGAAGATAGCAGGTCATGAGTAAAGATATGGGATAGTCATGCTAGCGATTACCCAGAACACCCTCACGTGTTGGGTTCTACTGTTGTTACATCATTCTTATAATAATTAGAAATACAATTATATTGGGCCAAGATGTATTTGTTTTTGTTGTCTTAATTCCTTTTTCATCAATAGCATGGCCGAACTGAGAGATCTGTTTTCATTTACAAGGGCTATGAAAGGCTTGCAAAAACCTAAGTTACTCGATATTTGTATAGTGTAAAATGGATTGAGATAATTTTAAAAATATGATATAATCACCACTTACTCTAGTTGAACAAGGTATGTCTATTTTGGTCCTTTGATAAGGAATTAATATTGGGTGAAGGTCTACATATTTTATCATCATGTAGTGAAGATGTTTTTTTGCTGTTGAACATCATGTGATATGGTCATTTCTCATGTAGTTTATCTTCATGCAGTAAGGACATGTTTGTTGTGTAGTTTTAATGTCATGCAGAAAATAATTTTTTTATTCCATGCTGTAAGGATGTAATTTTGTGAACTTTATCATCATGCGATTCAGACGTATTTCCATGAAGTTTAACATCATGTAGTAAGAATGTATTCGTTGTGTATTTTTAATGGCATGTGACCAAGAAGTTTTCATTGATGTTAAATGTCATTCGGTAAGAACGTAGTTCCATGAGGTTTATTATCATGAAGTAAGGACATATTTCTGTGCATTTTAATATCACGTGGTAAGGATGTATTCCCATGCATTTTAAGGTCATGCAGTAAGGATGTGGGAATCGACATGAATGGATGGAAATGTTGTGGGTGGGCCCAAGGGTTGAATTATCAGCATTACTATGTATCTCAAGAGAATGGAAATAAAAACCTACATATTTCTAAATGTTCATTCATTTTAGCATCATCCAGTGAGAAAATGGATTCATTTATGTGAAATGGTTGTATTGTAGAGGGGCCATGGATAGAATTATGGTTGTCACTATATATTCCACGGTGATGGGAATAAATCCACACTTTGTTCTTAATTACGTTAACTACACTGATCTGATTTTCACATGAAGTGGGGGAATATTTATTTTTAATTTTTTTGACCAGTCCATGTCATGGAAATTTGAGTGAAAATGGTTTTCCTTTGAATACAGGAATCAGGTCACACATTGTTCTTGAATGTCAAATACATTACACTGGTCTGACCTATATGTACAGGTGGAAATTATTTCCATTAATTATTATATATGGGCCTAGTATTGAATGCCCATGTGTCACTACATATCATGTGTTGAAAATGAATCAATCCACACATAGTTCTTAAATAATTTGTCAATTTAACGTCACTTGGAAAGGATGAAGATGGGATGATTTGAAAAAGTGGTTATGTTGTTCATGGTCTTAAGGATAGAAGTATAGTCATCGCTACATATCTCATGAAAATGAGAATCAAGAAACACATAGTTCTTAAACAACTATGAAGATTAATTTCACATGGCAAGGACATGGGCTCCCCAATATGAAGAGTAATAAAGTGGATGGAGGTTTGGTAGTTGACCAACACACACTGTAGTGGTCCTCTTAGGCAAGGTCCATAGGAGAATGCAATTTTATGTCATTCAAGGGACATAAACTGTGTTACTTAATGTCATATACTGAGTACACATGGTATGCCTTTTATGGACTTTCAATCAGGATTGAGATGGTCCTATCAAAAGATCTTATGACTTGTTTGTGCGGGGAAGCCCTTACTGAGACTCCTAAGTCCACATAATCTATGATCAGTGTTAGAAATAAAGAATTTCAAGGGTTCCTCCCATAGTGAAGAGTCATTTAAGAGAACTAAAGGGGAATGTTTTACCATGTTGTGGTTGGACCAAGATATAAGATCAATGAATCTTTATGATTCTCAGAAAAAATTAGAATAAATCCATACATAGTTCTAATAAAACCATGAATTTTAACATCATGAGATAATTACATCGGTGAATTGATGTGAATGAAGATGGATATTGTGGATCTATGCATTTTTATTTCATGAGGATAGTATGTAGATCACTCAACATGAAGTAAAAGTTATGTTTTGGATCTATGTAGTTTTACGTCAAATGGTTAGGATATTTTCCATATAGTTTAATGTCATGCGGTAAGGACACTTTCCTTTCAATTTAATGTCATTTTGTAAGGAAATTGGATCACGTGATATTAAAGGAAATTAATCCTATAATGGATATCGGGAAAATGGGTTTGGGAATCATCATATATCATGTGATATCAGGAATCAAGACATAAATAGTTATTAGGGAGCCATGCAGTTTGACATCATACGGCTAGGATAAACTCTGTATAGTTTATCATCACGTGGTTAGGACGAATTTGTATAGTTTAACATTTTGTACTTAGGATGAAGGATACCATAAATTTTAATGTCTTTATATTAGGAATTGATCCACACATTTTAATGTCCTATGGTAAGTACAATGGAAATGAATTTTTACATGTTGTGGTCAGGATATAGATTGTCTGACGTGAAGGGGGTGATAGGTTTAGGATTCCTATAGTTTTACATCATGTGGTGAGGTATTGGAATATTTTGTAGTTTAACACCTTACTATTTGAATGTGGTTGTATAGTTTAATTTCATGTATCTAGGATGAGATCCATATAGTTTATCATCATGTGTTCAAAATGAATGGAATGTGGGTTCAAAATGTAACTCTACTAACTGTAAGGCACCGTCCATAAACCTTACGTAGTCTTGAATTAAGTTAATAATTCAAATTGAGGATATTTTTAGGTTTAGAGATTTATATAATTAGGTTATAACTTATACATAAAAAATGAATATTACAAGTAGACACTACTACTCACTATCCTTTATTTTCATAATAAAAAACTCTTTAAAATAGATACATGTTTAGTTCCATGATTTAAACAGAATGAAATTTCTTTGATCCCATCCATGACCCTTTTCATCTTTATGTCCTGTGAAAAGCATTTCAAAACATGGGATGAGAATAAAAATCTCAGAATTGAATACATAGAGAAGGAAAACTGTTAGTTTTATGTTCAAAAAACACAAGTAAACCATGAATACTTTATCATAAAGTCATACCTTCCACTATTAAGAAGTAGAAAAAACACTTCACTGAATATAATCTAATTGCTTACCCTTTCTGTCACAAAAATATTACCATAAATCCCATAGAAAGCAATATATTACATATAAAGGTAACTTGGTACATAAACATAATTAAATGGAATAACCATATGGTCGACTTCCACAAATCATTATTACAAATTGAATAGTCATACGACCGACTTCTATACCCAATGCATTGGAGGTTTTAATGTAACCACCCATCCTTGGTTGGTCACAGAACCACCTGTAATTTGGTTTATCACATAACCACCCATCCTTGGTTTGTCACGGAACCGCACGTAATTTGGTTTATCACATAACCACCCATCAAATGTACAAGTACCATAAATAATCATAACACATAAAATAAGAATAAAAGAAAAATAACATTTCCACATTACAGTCACAAGATATCATTTCAAGATATTGATATAATAAATTCATTTAAAATGTTAAAAATGAATAGTTTTGAATCAAAGTGTCCCATACCACTTTGAAACTTTTAAAAATAATTTACACTTTAGAACACTCATTTTCATATAAATAAATCCTTAAAACCTTCAAATATACAAGTACCATAAATAATCATAACACGTAAACGAGAATAAATGAAAAATAACATTTCCACATTGCAGTCACAAGATATCATTTCAAGATATTGATATAATCAATTCATTTAAAAATTTTAAAAAGAAGAGTTTTGAATCAAAGTGTCACATACCACTTTGAAACATTTGAAAATAATTTACATTTTAAAACACTCATTTCCATATAAATAAATCCTTAAAACCCATTTTTAAAACATGCACATGATGTAGAAGGTTTTAGAAGAATAAATATTTAAAAAACTATTTGTTAGTTAATGATTCTCATAACACATAAGAAACTATTCAAAAATAACTTTCAATATCATTATAATATGTTAATTCATGATATGACATGTCAACAGGTCGTATATACACCCCAAATAATAATAAAGGGGGACAATATCAAGATATGCCTAAATGAAAGGAGATTCAGACGATATCCCTTACCCTGAGTCTGAATCGTCACGTATGTTCATTATTCTTCATAAATAACAAACTTAAGTTAATTTATACGTACTTCAGAACCTTTTTAAAGATTAATATTCCTTTTATATCACTTATTACCTTAATATAACAATCATATAATTATTCATTTTCATACCGGTCATTTGGTCGATGTTCGGTACTTGAGTCAAAAGTAAACATGTTATAATTAAAAATTGTCCATGTGGTCAAAAGTACATTATCTACAGAATTATATTCATGATTTAGATATCATATATATCATATATATCTAGTATATATGTATTTAGAAGAGTCCATATCATTTGGATATAAGAAATGAAATGCACCGTTCATGGAGACGGTAAGTCTTACGTACGCATGAATGCTACTTTCATTTCCTTTTCATATTTAATGGAATGAAAACTAAATGATAAATAGGTATATTATAATTAAAATATAATATCTATGTTATATATGTTACATAATTCTATTAATTCCATCTTTTATATGTTCCATGTATAGCTGTAATGAGTCATATTACTTTGAGGGGGAGGTAGTCCGTACTTCCTCAAATGAAATTATCGTATTTATAAAACATGAAAAACATAAAGTTATGTTATAAATGGTAATTACATAAGAGTAGATATAAAATAAATATCACAAATAACATATATAATTTCAGTTCTATAATAATGGCCACCATGAGAGGTGGTAGAAGAATATTGAACAATCATTGTTTCGTGAGGCAGTAGTTCGCCGTCCACAGAAACTGAATGTTCAATACCCATTAGATGGAGGTGTGTAGAAGTGTAGTTTGAATCCTTCTCATAACAACAACATAGTATATTGAGGATTCTATTTTTTTATAAATGAATGGAAGAAATAGAGTTTAGGGGGTTGGATAAGGAAAATAAATTAAAAATATTGAGTGAAGACATTACCTTAAATCAGGTGAATCCTTTTGATTTATGCTAAATGACCTTATTAAATTTCCTTATTCGAAAAATAAGGCATATAGAAGTAATATAGGGATGTTGCGAGCTTATTTGGGAAGATTTTTGATGAGACAAGGGGGAATGAGAGGTGTTTTTAAGGGTTAGAGGTGGTGGCCTTTTATAAGATGGAGGATGGGCATTTAAGGAATATTTTGAAGAACTAATTTATTATAATTTCTATTTCGATTATAAATGAGTCCAGATTCAGCTAGTTAAAATATATGATGAATATAATCCTAAATAAAATCATCCAATAATAATTAGAGCGGTTTTTTATATTTTTTAATCCTTATCGTTTTTATTTAACCCTTTTTTACTCATACTGTTTCATCAAGCATTTAACACTTGGGAATATAAATAGTTACCAAAACCTGAAAAATATCCAAATAAAGGAATGGGTATGGGTAACATAATAATCCATATGGACCCAAAACAAAAATGGAATGGCCATAAAGGAATGTATACATGTGGTACTATTATATCAAGCAGGTATAATTTACAGTATAGAAAGAAATACCATTAGTTGCAACACCAAACACCTAGTATTATTGTGGTACACATCCTTGAGGAGTACCATGGGTATACTGGTTCACATAGAGCCGCTCCTCAATGTGGGTCATCTAGGTCACAAGGAGTTGCTTCCTATCTTTTCTATTGTACTGAGGTTCTCATCCCTGATGATTATCGTGATTATTTTGGTCCACATAGAGCTTCTCCCCACTCTGGGCCAACAAGGTCACGCAGAGCTGCATCCCATTGGGCCATCATAGATAATTCGCATTGGGTCACCTGTAGTTGATCCACATAGGGTTTCTTATCAGCAGTCTTTGGGTTTGAGTCAGTCACAGAATTCATGCACATAGTGCACCGGATTCCAGGATAAACTGCACTTAAATCCATTCTTCAAATTTCATCTTCCTTGAAAATATCCTTAGAGTATTCCAAAAGAACTGACTTGTTTCAAGGGTTCCAATGTTTTAAAAAGATCATCAATTGGATTCCTTGTCTGAAATATATTAGTGTTTTAGTAATCAGGGGTCAGTGGTGTATAGGCTTGGAACAACATGGTCGGGCCGACCCGACTAACCCGACTCGGGGGGGGGGGGGTGCATGCCCGGTCTAGTTCGACTAATCTGACATGAGCCATTTCATTTCTTTGGCCAGCCCAGTCTGGCCGAGCCGCTGGGCCAGGCCCATTAGGCCTTGCTGGACCCGACCTGGTTCGGCCGGGGGTCCAACACGTTGGGTCATCCATTGACCCAGTTTTATTTGGCCAAGCCCACAACCGATGGGCCGGTTTGTTCCTACTTGAGGCCACTAAACGTCTTTGTTTTATCCCACTTTCATGGCCCTAATAAAGGGTCAGATTTATTTCCAACTTGGGCCGCGTAGTGGCCTGATTTTTTTCACCCCATGGCTGGCTAAGCCAGCCACGCCTGTTGATACTGAACATGGTCACTAGACCACATGCCAGTGGGAAATTGAATCCCATGTGGTGCATGCCACTCCACCACCGCAGCCAGACGGCTATGTCTTTTCCTATATCCGCTGACCCACTGTCGGCAACTCCTGTCACATCGTCGTGCCCCGAGCCGACCCTGGCCCCGACATGTTGTCGGTGCCTCCAATAGACCATCAGCTCTTCTCTGTTTGTTTTTTACTCATATGGTATGTGCCTCCGAACTTCATGGGGTTCCTCCTTCTCTACTAAGGCCTTGAAACCGCTTCGTTTTCAACTTGGGAGTTCGGCCATGAAAAACACACAAGGAAGAGGGGTTCGGGCCTTGTTTGTGTTATCCAATGCCCTTCGCATTAGTGTTTAAAACAAAGGGAGTTTTAAGATTACTATTCCTTTATAAAATAAATAATCTCAGTACCAAATCCCAAGAAAAAAACCCCTCTCACCAGAAAAAGTGATCCATGAATCTACCTATTCATGGTTTAATCTGCGTTCGTTGTTTTAGAATAAAAAATAAAGAAAATCAATCAAAAAAATAATCATAACTGGGATAGATTTTCATTGGAAGGAAACTCGTTGTTGGTGGAAACTTATCCACGGAGATTCAATAGTTCGAAGCCTTCAGTGTTTGTCACTAACCAGTCCCTTTTGTCGAGGAGCGCTGATGTCACTAGCTATTCTTCAGTGTTCGTTGGAGAGTATTACTCACCATTTATTAATCAGAAGTGTTCCACTTTTTTGATCTTTTTTCTCTAACCCCTTTAAACCATTAAAAGTGAAACATGTCGCAGCATTTCAATTACATAGCTTCATTGTTTAGTTACGCTGTTTAAATTATGAAACAACGTATCTGTTACACTTTATTTAATGAGCCTCATTAATGGGATTCACTTAATGAGTTTTTTTGTTTCCTCATCACCGCACCACAGTAATGAAGTGCCACTGATTAGTGGGGAGGAAAAACAAATAAAATAACTTTTAAATATATTTTGTTTCTCTTCTGAAAGGTCTAAAAATTTACTTTTTCCCTTAACCCATGTCGGTCGAGGTTAGGTCAATTATTAGGTAATTTCACCTTTCTGGATGCAATAGTGCCCTCAGATTCTCAATCGAGGCACCCTTTTAGATATTCCCAAACCTGCATATGCATGCCATTTCAATTCACTTTTAAAAAGTTCCAAATACTATCTTTCATCCCCAACCCACACTAGTCGAGGTTAATATCGACCTAAGGTAAATACGCCCTCACAAGCTCAATAGTACTCTTGAATTTCCAATATAAGTTACCATTTAAGAGTTACAAGTATTTTACAATGAAATAATCATTACTTAATTATTTTATTTACAGCCAAAAACTAACTTTCGATGTTGGCATGCACGGACCAACGTTACACACTGCCTAAGGAAAGTATACCTTATTGATCTCAGTGTTGGTCTCAGATTTTCAATATAATTTACCGTTAGTGAGTTATTTATATTTGAAAAATAAAATAATTTTATTTAATTATTTTATTAATGGTTATGAAATTTACAGGTTTTCTCACTAGAGGCATACACCGACTAAACTTAAGTCACATATAGGGTAAACCTATCAATCTAAACACAATGGTGCCCCCTGATATTTTATGTGATCACCCATTTAAAATTTATTAAAAATTTTAAGGAAAACCTCTCACGTGCGCTATTTAAAACATTAATTTTTTTGACGGATCATTCCATACACCCTCGGCCTCATAATTGCATGTTTTCTTAGCACCTGGTCTAGAAATAATTCCATATAATTAAAACAAATAAATGGAATTTATGATACATTACATTACCCCCACCATTAGGGATTCACGTCCCTGTAAGAAAAAATAAGTCTAAACAAACAAATGGGGGTATTGAGCATGAATCTAAACCTCCTTCTCCCATGTGATCTTCGATAGATTCCCATGCTGCCACTAAAGGTGCACCAAAGGAATCGAACATCCATCAAGAATCCACTCCTTTTGATCCTCTGTCTCCACTAGGAACTCTATAAATTTTTTTACATCATAATTTTATAGATCTACCCATTTAATAATGTTTGATGGATCATGCACGTACCTCCTCAGTTGTGACATGTAAAAAACATCATGCACACAGTACATCTGTGTGGGAAGAGCTAGGTGGTGCAACACCTCACCAACTCTGCATAGAATCTAGAAAGGGCTAATGAATCTTGGAGATAACTTACTACCCCCCCACCCAAAAATATATCCATCATCGAGGAGAGACTCATATGAATACATGGTCCTCCTATTAGAACTAAAAAGGCCTCCATCACCTATCATTATAGGACTTATTTCGGCTCTATGCAAACTGCATCCACTCTAGGATGACCTGCACCTTCTCAGTGGTATCTTGTACCATCTCTGGACCCATGATTGTTGACTCCCTAGGGTTTTTTCTAGCATAAGAGTGGCCTATATTTTCATCTATACAGTTCCTTGAATAGTTACATAACAATGGTGGAGTGGTAGCTATATTTGTAGGAAAACTCCACCAGTGGTAGGTGGCCCTCCCAAATGTGACCAAAATCAAAAACTCAAGCTCGAAGCATGTCCTCCAATGTCTGTATGGTCTGTTCTTTCGGACCATCTGTCTGTGGGTGAAAGGCTATTCTCAATCGAAGATGAGCCCCAAATGTCTCATGTAAACCCTTCCATAATAAGGATGTAAATCATGCATCACGATATAAGACTATTTTAAATGGGACTCCATGGAGTCGGACTATCTCTTGCACATAGAGGCTTTCCATTCTCTCTACTGAACCTTGTTCTCAAATGGGTAGAAAGTGGGCTGACTTGGTATGTCAGTCTACGATCACCTAGATAGTATCGTTCCCACTAGACATACGTGGTAATATTGTTATGAATTACACTGATATCACATCCCACTTTTACTCTGGTACATTGATGGGTTGTTTCAAATGTGTTGGAACATGGTGCTCTTCCTTCACTTGCTGTAAGAGAGGCATCTTGAGAAAAACTCTGCCACTTCCTTTTTCATCCCCGACCACCAGTACAGATGTTAGAGGTCCTGGTACATCTTCCCCATACCTGGAGGTACCTCTAAATGGGATGTATGGAACTCCCTCAACACTTCCTCCTGAAACCCCACTAGTACAATAGTGCCTTCTCTAAAAAGGATGATGTTCTCCCCACCTTTAGAACATATATCTGGGGCATGCCCTATAGAAATCTGAGTATGTGCGGTCCCATAGCTGGTATCTCCAAGATGCGCCTCCCTGACTCACTATAAGAGTGTAGGGAAAACTACCACCGACGGAAGATAAGTTGCCTCATCTCTATCCAAAAGGTATATTTGATGCGAGTACATCTTCTTTTAGGCCTTATTCAGTAGTTGTAAACTCAATATCTTATTGAGAGAATCTCTCACCACCTTCCCCTTCCCAGGAGTATAGACTATCTCAAATTCATAGTCTTAGAGGAAATCTAGCCAACCCCACTCTCTCAGGTTTGTATCCTTCAAATAAAATATATACTTGAGAATCTTATGGTTAGAGTAGATGATGAATCTTTCTCCCATAAGGTAGTGTTTCCACATCTTCAGTGTGAAGACTGCCACTGCCAACTAAAGGTCACGAGTCACATAAATCTAATAATTCAGTCTCAATTATCATGTTTCATAAGAAATAAATTCTTACCCCTTCGTAAGGACACATCCAAGATCGATTCCTAATGTGTCATAGTACACCATGTTGTCGGCACCCTCATCTAGAAACCTCATGATTGGAGTACTCATCAAGCTCTGTCTCAGCTGTTAAAAGATTTGTCAGAATAATTCTATCCAAATGAAGGGTTCTCCCTTCTTCTTCAATGTTTTCATGGGTTCATCTTGTCTTGATAGGTTTGGTACAAACCTTTTAAAGTACCCAACCATCCCAAGGAAACTTCAAACCTCAGTAACACTCTTAGGTGGTTCACAAGAAAGAACTGTGTTAATATTCACTAGATCCACCACAACTGCAGCCTCTGAGATGACATGTCCTAAGAAAGTGAAATTATTGTATCCAAAACTCACACTTCCATATCTTTCCATAAATTTGGTTCTCTAAGAGTGTGTCCAAAACCATCCTAAGGTGTATCATGTTCTCTTCCTCAAAAGTTGAATACACTAAAATTTCATCTACGACAACCACTACAAACTGGTCTAAATAGGGATAGAAGATCATGTTCATGAGTCCCATGAACACTGTTGGGGTGTTCTTCACACCAAAAGGCATCATTGTATACTTTTAGTATCTGTAGATACATCTGAAATATTTCTTCGAGATGCCCTCATATTGTACTCAAAGCTGGGGATAGCCTGATCTAAGGTTTATCATTGAGAACCATCTTGCTCCCTTTAGTTGATCGAAGGGGAAATCAATCCTTGGTAGAGAATACTTGTTCTTCAAAATCACTTAGTTCAGGAACTGGAAGTCCACGCATAACCTCAAACATTTATCTTCTTTCTTGGGAAACAATACTAGGGTTTCCCATGCTGAAATGTTGGGCCTTACAAACCCCTTCCTCTACACTTCCTCCAATAGTACCCACATCTCCCGGAGCTCTACGGGAGTCATCCGATGTTTAGGTGTAGATATCAATGCCATATCAGGGTACAGATTAATGCATAAATCTACCTCTCTACAAGGAGGTCACCTTAGGACATCCACTAAAAAGGCATCCTTGTACTCATCCTATTCTCTGAGACTGAAGTAGTTTTACTGCATCCCCACTACTGACATCTAATGGCTTTATCTTATCATGTAAAAAACATTCAACCACAAAGGTTCTCCCTTACACCCTAGCATAAGTAGGAATGTATAGAGCAATAGTTTTGGATCAGATATCCCTAAAAAATTATCACTCTGAGGTCCGAGCTTTGAAGCACTAGTCTTATTCTATTCATCGAGTACCTAGAATGTTCAGTACACCTCGATGAATAATCAGCTATCGACATGTCATCCCACCAAAGATGAAGAATATCTTGGGAACGCATAACCCTTAGATTTTATGGAAGGATCCCATTCTCAAAGAGATATTTTCAAGCTCTGTCTATGGAAAAGTCACATCATCGTAAGATCGGGTAATCTAAACTCCCTCATCACCAGGTTGAGCCACGTAGAAGGCTCACTTCCATGACTACTATCTGATCTAATGGTTCCCTGACTAGACAGGAAACTAGGTCACCACCTCAATACAGTCCTTATCCACCTGTATGTCAGGCTTTCTTGGGAACCTGAGGGGTATATATTGATAAAACATGTGTAAGGCACTGAGGCTACGTACATCCTCTACCAATAGCACTAGTATTAACTACTAACCAATAAGAGGTGGTATCACTAGGACACCTCTTGAAGGTTCCATCACAGGCAAGATTCTTGTACAGAAGCCTCGTCACTCTATGGGCCATCCTTGTTGTCACATACTAGAGTCATGGCAAACTGTCGGCGTGGAGGGATCTTGAAAGATAATCAAGATGAACCATGGTCAATTTATTATACCTAGTGAGTTGACTCTGAGTAAAAAAGAGATCATGGGAAAACACTAAAGAGGCATGCGACTAGTGTTTTCATGTACTGGGTTGGAAAATAGAATTCAGGGTTCAGTTGCATAGATAATTCATCTACCACACCAACACTTGACTCCATGACTAAAATCCAAACTCGATAAAACATAACAATGTTTCCCCATCAAAATTTATAGACTCTTAGTTCTTCATGTAGAACTGACCTCTTTTGATACCACTTTTCCATGACCCGTCCAATAGGGCCCATGTCGTGACTACCCCAAGCTTGAATTCCATAGGCCAAGGGCTGGAGACTAGCACAGAATAAGAATATCCCAAAAATGGAATCCATTTTTCTTTAAACCTATACACAAGAACCTAGCTCAAACTGTTGGATATAAACACGAAGTTATCAATGATTATTGCTGAGACATTTATCGAGTGTACAATACAAGTTGAATGTACAGAGGGTCCAGATTAAAAGTGCAAAACCACAAAGGAGAGTAAAAATGCCATAGTCCATCCGCTTGAAGCCCCACCTGAAGGGTAGGTCAAGAGTAGCTACCCGTAGCAATATAAGTATGCTCATCCATCTTGTATCATTGTTCACTACCTGGTCCTAGACCACCAAGGTCTCCGTCGAAGTGTTTTTCTGTCCCATCTCATTGAGCACCACCTGGTCCAGGACCACCGAGGACTCTGTCGAAGCGTCCGTACATCCAGTCTCATTGAGCCCCACCTGGTCCCAGACCACTAAGGTTTTCATCGAAGCATTGATCACCTGAATGGGACACAACACATGTGGATGAAGTTCGTGTAGGGGTGAGTAACACAATACATAGTAGGGACCCCAAACCACAATGAAATATCACAATGAAATTTATACACGCATCACTTTCATCTCTCACAGGTATAATCTATAGTATAGAAAGAATGACCATCAGTCACAACACTAAACATCGTGGACTGTTGGGGTTCTCATCCTTAATTTTTATCGTGGGTATGTTGGGTCACAAAGATCATCTTCCCACCATGGGTCTACCTGGTAACACAGAGTCTCTTCCCACCTTGGCCATCATACTAAGGTAGTCATCCCTGATGAGTATTGTTGGCTTGCGGGGTCACACAAAGCCACTCCCCACCATGGGTCATTCGGGTCACTCAGAACTGTTTCCCACTTGTCCATCATAACTGATCCACATAGGGTTTCTTGTAGAGGACCCACACTGGTTCACTTGCCAGTAGTCTTTGGATCTCATTGGGTCACTGGATTACCGCACGTAGTGCACTTGATTCTGGGAGAAACCACTCCTAAAACCATTAATCACATTTCAACTTCCACGAAAACCTCCTTAGAGTATTCTAAATAAACCACCTCATCACAAGGGTTACAACGCCATAAATGGATCATCAATTGAATGCCTAATCTGGAACATAATGGTGTTTCAATAATCGAGGATCGGCCATATTTGGACCCGGTCCGACCTGGTCGGACCGACCTGGCCAACCCAGCTTGGGGACCCCACATGCCCTTGCCTGGTTAGACCAATCTGACCCTACCCAAATTTGGTCTGGCCAAATAGGTTCGGTCGGGGGTCTAGCCCGTAACTAGCGTGTTGGATCGTTCCCACCCCAAGCAACACAGTGGATCGGTTTTATCCCGCTCTCCTGACCCTCAATAGTGGACTATCTATATTCCCAGCCCTGTCTACATAGCTGTCTAGTTTGAATTCCCCAATCTAGCCCTCCTGGACACCATGTGGTGTCCGGTTTGCCTCCCCGTAACCGGCTTAGCCAGCCATGCCTATTGGTCCCACAAGCAGTCTCTGGACTGTGTTCCAGTGGGAGACCAAAGCCAATGTGGCATAGACCACTCCACAGACGCGGCCAGAAAGTCACGTCCCTATCTGCAAGCAGCTCCTACTTCACTGTCGCGGCATGATCCAGCTGTGATGCCTCTTTCAGTCCACTATCGTGGTGTGCTGCCCCCCGCCCATGACCACTCTCGGCACCGGCGCACCGGCAGTGCCTTTAGCGGACCATCGTGTTCACTCGGGTGGTCTATTCCCCATGTTGTATACGCCTATAGCCTCCATGGGGTGTTTCCTTCTCTATTGAGACCTCAAAATTTCTTCTTCATCAACTTGTAGGTTCAGCCAAAAAGAACTCACAAGGTTGAGGGGCATGGGCCTTGTTCTTTTCAGCCAGCACTGTCTGCGTTATATTTTTAAACAAGGGGGGTTTAAGATTATGATTCCCTCAGAAAATTAATAATCCTAGTGCAAACCCCTAAGAAAAAGAACCATTCCTCTAGAAAAAGCGATCTGTGGATCAACATGGTCGTGGATTGATCCGCCTTCATTGTTTTAGAATGAATAATGAAAAAACTCAAACCAAAAACTAACCCCTACCTAGTATAGATTCATGTTGGAGGGAAAATCTTTGTTGGTGTAAATCCGTCTGTGGAGATTCAAGAGTTCGAAGGCGTCGGCATTCATCACCCATTGATCCAATTCTTCGATGTGTGTCGATGTCACTAGATACTTTTAAGAGTTTGTCTGACATGATTCCTTTCCGTCTATTTGTCAGAGTATTTCCACATTTTTGATATCGTTTCTCTAACCACATTTATCCATTAAAAGAGAAATGTGTCTAATCATTTCTGTTATGATGCGTCTTCGGGTCATTATATTGTTTCATTTATGATACAATGTATCGGTTATTCTTAATTTAACGAGATTAATTAATGATATTCATTTAATGGGTCTTGTCATCACCTAATCTTCACACCACCGTGCTGAGATGCCACCACTCAATGGTGATGAGAAACAAATAAAATAACTTTTTAATTTATTTTATTTCTCTTCTGAATGGACCGAAAATTAACTTTTCCCTAGAACTGTGTTGGTCGATGTTAGGTCCATTCTTTGGTAATGTCATCATTCAAGATTAAACGATGCCCTCGGATTATCAGTTTGGGCACCCAATTAGATGTTTCCAAACTTGCGCACGTGGGCCATTTTAATTATCTGAAAAAAAATGTTTCAAAATCTATATTTCATCCTCAACCCGTGTTAGTAGTGGTTAATCTTCGAATAAGGGAAATACATCATCCCAAGATCTATGGTACTCTAATATTTCCAATGTGTGTTATCATTTAGGAGTTATAATAATTTTACAATAAAATAATTGTAACTTAAATATTTTATTTATGGCAAAAAAAAACTTCTATTTTTGGCCCATGCCGACCAACGTTAGGCCCTACCAAAGCAAAACATACCCTCACTAGCTCAATGGTGTTCTCATATTTTCAATCCAAGTCACCATTATTGAGTTATAATCATTTGAAAAAAATAATTTTATTTATTTATTTTATTTATGGATATTCAATTTTTGGGTTTTCTCAGTAGAGGCATGGGATGACTATACATAAGTCATGCCTAGGGTAAACTCACCATACTGAATGCAACAGTTCCCTCAAATTTCTGATCCAGGAAACCGTTAAATCATTTCCCATGTATATCAGAGTTAATTAGAGAGAAATAAAATTGGTGGGTATAGGTCAATTGAGCCTATTCTATTATACAAGACCTAGAAAATATCTATTTGGTTTAAGGGGGACTTCCTAGGATCTGATTTTTCATTCAGTAGAGAAAGTCCTTGTTACGAGTCTTTTGTGAGGAGCTTTCATCAGCTCAGACATCAATGGCGCGAAGGTGGTTTATAAAATGTTTATTATTAAATAATATTTTTAGAACCATAGAAGTTGTGTGACCACCTATAGAACATATTCTAGTAGCAAGGAGATATAAAAAATTATTTCTCTGCCATACTCCTAGACTAGAGGTCCAGTGAACATTGATTGGCTTTTATTAATTCCATAAGGTGGACCTTATGAGATTTATTCCTTATTCATTTTCACCCTAATTTTTTCCTAAACTCTATAGATGGATATTTTAGCAATAATAGGCTGGAACTTTTCTTAGGTCTCCTATTTATGTTTTTCATCATGATAAGTTTTTTGTCTCTTTCCCTATAAGTTTTGGGTCTTGCAATTTACACCATTTTAGGATAGAGTTTAAGGTCGTAAAACTTTGACCAAAGTATAGTCATCTTAAGGTCATGAATCATGTGGACCTAATATGGGATATGTTATAAAAGAGCCTAATTAGGATACCCAAGGTCAATATCACTCCAAATTTGTTCTGATTAGGAGATGGAAATGTTGTAAATCATGGCGTGAAGATATTAGGTCATGAGTAAAGATATGGGATAGTCATGCTTGCGATAACCCAGAACACCCTCACATGTTGGGTTCTACTGTTGTTACATGATTCTTATAATAATTAAAAATCCCATTATATTGGGCCAAGATGTATTTGTTTAGTGGTCTTAATTCCATTTTCATCAATCGCATGGCCGAACTGAGAGATCTGTTTTCATTTACAAGGGCTATGAAAGGCTTGCAAAAACCTAAGTTACTCAATATTTGTATAGTGTAAAATGGATTGAGATAATTTTAAAAATATGATATAGTCACCAGATACTCTAGTTGAACAAGGTATGTTTATTTTGGTCCTTTGATAAGGAATTAATGTTGGGTGAAGGCATACATAGTTTATCATCATGTAGTGAAGATGTTTTTTTTGCTGTTGAACATCATGTGATATGGTCATTTCTCATGTAGTTTATCATCATGCAGTAAGGACATGTTTTTTGTGTAGTTTTAATGTCATTCAGAAAAGAAATTTTTTATTCCAAGCTATAGGGATGTAATTTTGTGAATTTTTTCATCATGCGATTTAGACGTATTTCCATGAAGTTTAACATCATGTGTTAAGAATTTATTCGTTGTGTATTTTTAATGGCATGCGACCAAGAAGTTTTCATTGATATTTAATTTCATTGAGTAAGAACATAGTTCCATGAGGTTTATTATCATGAAGTAATGACATATTTCTGTGCATTTTAATATCGTGTGATAAGGATGTATTCCCATGTAGTTTAACGTCATGCAGTAACGATGTGGGAACTGACATGAATGGATGGAAATGTTGCGGTTGGGCCCAAGGGTTGAATTATCAGCATCACTATGTATCTCAAGAGAATGGAAATAAAACCCTACATATTTCTGAATGTTCATTCATTTTAGCATCATCCAGTGAGAAAATGGATCCCATTATGTGAACTGGTTGTATTGTAGAGGGCCCCATGGATATAATTATGATTGTCACTATATATTCCACGGTGATGGGAATAAATCCACACTTTGTTCTTAATTACGTTAACTACACTGATCTAATTTTCACATGAAGTGGGGGGATATTTATTTTTGATTTTTTTGACCAGTCCATATCTTGGAAATTTGAGTGAAACTGGTTTTCCTATGAATACAGGAATCAAGTCACACATTGTTCTTGAATGTGAAATACATTACACTGATCTGACCTATATGTACAGGTGGAAATTATTTCCATTAATTTTTATATATGGGCCTAGTATTGAATGCCCATGTGTCACTATATATCATGTGTTTAAAATGAATCAATCCACACATAGTTATTAAATAATTTTTCAATTTAACGTCACTTGGAAAGGATGAAGATGGGATGATTTGAAAAAGTGGTTATGTTGTTCATGGTCCTAGGGATATAAGTATAGTCATCGCTATATATCTCATGAAAATGGGAATCAAGAAACACATAGTTCTTGAACAACTATGAAGATTAATTTCACGTGGAAAGGACATGGGCTCCCCAATACGAAGAGTAATAAAGTGGATGGAGGTGTGGTAGTTGACCAACACACATTGTAGTGGTCCTCTTAGGCAAGGTCCATAGGAGAATGCAGTTTTATGTCATTCAAGGGACATAAACTGTGTTACTTAATGTCATATACTGAGTACACATGGTATGCCTTTTATGGTCTTTCAATCAGGATTGAGATGGTCCTATCAAAAGATCTTATGACTTGTTTGTGCGGGGTAGCACTTACCGAGACTCCTAAGTCCACATAATCTATGATCAGTGTTAGAAATAAGGAATTTCAAGGGTTCCTCCAATAGTGAAGGGTCATTTAAGAGAATGAATGGGGAATGTTTTACCATGTTGTGGTTGGACCAAGATACAAGATCAATGAATCTTTATGATTCTCAGAAAAAATTAGAATAAATCCATACATAGTTCTAAAAAAACCATGAATTTTAAAATCATGAGATAATTACATCGGTGAATTTATGTGAATGAAGATGGATATTGTGGATCTATGCATTTTTATGTCATGAATATAGTATGTAGATCACTCAACATGAAGTAAAATGTATGTTTTGGATCTATGTAGTTTTACATCAAATGTTCAAGGTATTTTCCATATAGTTTAATGTCATGCGGTAAGGACACTTTCCTTTCAATTTAATGTCATTTTGTAAGGAAATTGGATCACGTGATATGAAAGTAAATTAATCCTATAATGGATATCGGGAAAAGGGGTTTGGGAATCATCATGTATCATGTGATGTCAGGAATCAAGACATAAATAGTTATTAAGGAACCATGCAGTTTGACATAATACGACTAGGATAAACTCTATATAGTTTTTCATCACGTGATCAGGATGAATTTGTATAGTTTAACATTTTGTACTCAGGATAAAGGATACCATAAAGTTTAATGTCTTTATATTAGGACATGATCCACACATTTTAATGTCCTATGGTAAGTACAATGGAAATGACTTTTTATATGTTGTGGTAAGGATATGGATTGTCTGACATGAAGGGGGTGATAGGTTGAGGATTTCTGAAGTTTTACATCATGTGGTGAGGTATTGGAATATTTTGTAGTTTAACACCTTACTATTAGAATGTGGTTTTATAGTTTAATTTCATGTATTTGGATGAGATCCATACAGTTTAACATCATTTTTTCAAAATGAATGGAATGTGGGTTGAAAAGGTAACTCTACTAACTGTAAGGCCCCGTCCTTAAACCTTACGTAATCTTGGATTAAGTTAATAATTCTAATTGAGGATATTTTTAGGTTTAGAGATTTATAGAATTAGGTTATAACTAATACATAAAAATGAATATTACAAGTAAACACTACTACTCACTATCCTTTATTTTCATAATAAAAAAACTCTTTAAAAAAGATACATGTTTAGTTCCATGATTTAAATTGAATGACCTTTATTTGATCCCATCCATGCCCTTTTCATCTTTATGTCCTGTGAAAAGCATTTCAAAACTTGGGATGAGAATAAAAAACTCATTATTGAATACATATAGAAGGAAAACTGTTAGTTTTATTTTCAAAAAAACAATTAAACCATGAATAATTTATCATAAAGTCATACCTTCCTCTATTAAGAAGTAGAAAAAACACTTCACTGAATATAATCTAATTGCTTACCCTTATTGTCACAAAAATATTACCATAAATCCCATAGAAAGCAATATATAACATATAAATGTAACTTTCTACATAAACATAATTAAATGGAATAACCATATGGTCGACTTCTACAAATCATTATTACAAATTGAATAGTCATACGACCGACTTCTATACCCAATGCATTGGAGGTTTTAATGTAACCACCCGTCTTGGTTGGTCACAAAACCACTTGTAATTTGGATTATCACAAAACCACCCATCCTTGGTTTGTTACAGAACCACTTGTAATTTGGTTTATCACATTACCACCCATCAAATGTACAAGTACCATAATTAATCATAACACATAAAACATGAATAAATGAAAAATAACATTTCCACATTGTTGTCACAAGATATCATTTCTAGATATTGATATAATCAATTCATTTAAAATGTTAAAAAAGAATAGTTTTGAATCAAAGAGTCCAATACCACATTGAAACTTTTAAAAATAATTTACACTTTAGAACACTCATTTTCATGTAAATATATCCTTAAAACCTTCACATATACAAGTACCATAAATAATCATAACATGTAAAATGAGAATAAATGAAAATTGACATTTCCACATTGTAGTCACAAGATATCATTTCAAGATATTGATATAATCAATTCATTTAAAAATTTTAAAAAGAAGAGTTTTGAATCAAAGTGTCACATACCACTTTGAAACATTTGAAAATATTTTACATTTTAAAACACTCATTTCCATATAAATAAATCCTTAAACCCCATTTTTAAAACATGCACATGAAGTAGATGGTTTTAGAAGAATAAATATTTAAAACACTATGTTTTAGTTAACGATTCTCATAACACATAAGAAACTATTCAAAAAAAACTTTCAATATCATTATAATATGATAATTCATGATATGACATGTCAACAGGTCGTATATACACCCCAAATAATAATAAAGGGGGAAAATATCATGATATGCCTAAATGAAATGAGATTGAGACGAAATCCCTTACCCTGAGTCTGAATCGTCACGTATGTTCATTATTCTTCATAAATAACAAACTTAAGTTAATTTATACTTACTTCATAACCTTTTTCAAGATTATTATTCCTTTTATTTCACTAATTACCTTAATATAACAATCATATAATTATTCATTTTCATATCGGTCATTTGGTCGATGTTCGGTACTTGAGTCAAAAATAAACATGTTATAATTAAAAATTGTCCATGTGGTCAAAAGTAAATTATCTACAGAATTATATTCATGATTTAGATATCATATATATCATATATATCTAGTATATATGTATTTATAGGATTCCATATCATTTGGATATAAGAAATGAAATGCACTGTTCATGGAGACGGTAAGTCTTACGCACGCATGAACGCTACTTTCATTTCCTTTTCATATTTAATGGAATGAAAACTAAATGATAAATAGGTATATTATAATTAAAATATAACATATATGTTATATATGTTACATAATTTTATTAATTCTATCTTTTATATGTTCCATGTATAGCTTTAATGAGTCATATTATTTTGAGGGGGTGGTAGTCCGCACTTCCTCAAATGAAATTATCGTATTTATACAGCATGAAAAACATAAAGTTATATTATAAATGGTAATTACATAAGAGTAGAGATAAAATAAATATCACAAATAACATATATAATTTCAGTTCTATAATAATGGCTACCATGAGAGGTGGTAGGAGAATATTGAACAATCATTGTTTCGTGAGGCAGTAGTTCGCCGTCCACAGAAACTGAATGTTCAATACCCATTCGATGGAGGTGTGTGGAAGTGTAGTTTGAATCCTTCTCAAAACAACAACATAGTATATTGAAGATACTATTTTTTATAAATGAATGGAAGAAATAGAGTTTAGGGGGTTGGATAAGGAAAATAAATTGAAAAGCTTGAGTGAAGACATTACCTTAAATCAGGTGAATCCTTTTGATTTATGCTAAATGGCCTTATGAAATTGCCTTATTCCAAAAATAAGGCATATATAAGTAATATAGGGATGTTGGGAGCTTATTTGGGAAGAGTTTTTATGAGACAAGGGGGAATGAGAGGTGTTTTCAAGGGTTAGAAGTGGTGGCCTTTTATAAGATGGAGGAGGGGCATTTAAAGAATATTTTGAAGAATTATTTTATTATAATTTCTATTTCAATTATAAATGAGTCCAGATTAAGCTAGTTAAAATATATGATGAATATAATCCTATATAAAATCATCCAATAATAATTAGATAGGGTTTTTATATTTTTTAATCCTTATCATTTTTATTTAACCCTTTTTTACTCATACCGTTTCATCAAGCATTTAACACTTGGGAATATAAATAGTTACCAAAACATGAAAAATATCCAAATAAAGAGTGAATAATATAATTTTATACTTATGAAAACTATTTGACCAAATATTATATTTTTGTTGAATTTTATAATATTTAATAAAATATTTTATTTTTTAAAATATTAATTTTCTCAATTTTGACATTATTCATATCATGAATTTTTTAAAAATCCATAGAAACCTGATTTATTTGAAAAAACATAATTAATATGAAGTTAAAATGTAACTCACATCCATTAAATTTGTGTATGATATCAAAAAAACCAAATTAAATTTATTTTAACATTTATAATATCATTTATTTGAATCCTTTATTAATGAAGGAATCACCATATCGTTATTGTGTCATAATTAAATTTATTTATTTAATCACTAAAAATTATATATAAAAAACCATAATTTAGGAAATGTTTTTAAATTTATAATTAATATATATAGTTTAAAATATATCTTATATAACCCCATATAAAAATAGTTTTACCAAAAGATACATGTTAGGTTATATTTTCCGTAACATTAAATTAAAATTAATTAAATGTCATTTCCATAAACAAGTGGCTCCATGGGGACCTAAAATATATTCAAGGATTCCCATAGTCTGACATATCTCATACAATAGATTTAGGACATGTGTTAGGGTAATTATAATATTATTTTTATACCCTTATTTACCATATTTGCCTTTAACCATAGCAAATAAAATATTTGCTAATGTTACTATTTATAATGTCTAAAAATAAAAGTAACATATTTATACAATTTAGACTTCCTGATTCCAAATATAGAATTCATTTTTCCAAATTCAAAACATATAAGTTTTATAAATTAAATTAAAATTAATTCCCGTTGTCAAAACCAAAAGGTGTGTTTTTAATAAACAAAAACTATGGATCGATTGACATGTGTTTCTGTCTAATTAAAAAGTGAAATTATATCAGATGAAAAACATTAGATTAAATGGTAAACATATTATAAATACACTTTAAAACCAATTAAATAGATAATCTAACCATATAAATAAATCATAAGAAAATAGAGTTCTGAATTAAAATGTAGTATTTTTCACTATTCATTAAAAATGAACACTATTAGAAAAATACCAAAAAATTACTCAAAGTAAATTTTCATGTTCTGCTTCTAAATATGAATTTTTTTTCAAATAAAGCATATAATGTTTTCAAACACAATATTTAAAAATGGTTCTCCATCAAAAGGTGCTAAAACTGCATTTTTAGTAAAATACTTATTTTATCCAAAAAAATTGAATTTATTCTTATATAATATCTAGGAAACATATAAGATGAATTTAAAACAATACATTTAATATATATAATCCATAAATAGTGATATGAAAACACAATTATTCACTTTTAAATAGGTTTTCATAAAAACACATCCATTATATTTAATTGGTTTTTATTTTCATTTCTAAAAAATTTTGTAATCAATGAATCATCATTTAAACATGTGTAAACTATATTTCAAAAGTTAGTTGATAATATTCATTGACTCCATTCCAATGGAAATGCATTAAATACCATTTAAAATAATAATAATATTATTGTATTATTTTTCAGTATAACTCAAGGTTGTGTGCACCGTAGGATTTCAAAGAAACTAGTTGTTGCATGTTGAGTACGCTATCAGAAAAAATGACCTATTTAACTTAAAATTAATATTCTATTTGTAAATAATAATAGATATTAAAAATTATTATTCTATAAATATATGTGTCGTTACACCATCAGTTCCCTGACATGCCCAATGAGGGGGGGTAGTTCTTCCTTTTTAATGGAATATTCACCATTGATATTCTCTATCACCAATTTTATGTCCCCTTTTGACATAAAAGTAGGATATATGTGTCTATAGGGATAGTTTCAATCCAGATATCAGGTATTGATACTCGACCTTGATATTTTTACAGCCTTTTGATAGTGAAAAATAGTAGATAAAATTTCCTTTTTCTAGAGAGACAAATAAAATCCCTATATCAGCCAAATTGAGCTTTGGGTTTTTCCATTCTGGTATTAACTGGACTTGGGGATTCTCTATAAAATTACATCTCCCTTGTCTAGGGAGTGTCATGTTTGTAGAATACTTCTTAATTTATGATCTCAATGTCTTCCAGTGAATTTGTTTTAGGAAGTATTTTCTTTGAGGAAATCAGGTAGGGCTTCTCCTTTCGCTGAATTTTGTGATATGAAATGAATTTCATATTTAGAAAGAATTATCTCCCATCGATCTAAGTTACCAGTAAATATAGGGTGTCCAAGAATGTAGTTGAGAAAAATCAATATGAGAGACCAGATAGAATTCTTGGTGCTATCATCGTCCGGCTGAGGTAGTAGAGACTATTCTCACTTCCTTCATCATTTTTTTATGCAAGGATGGTTCCCAGTGAGCAGTCTATGGTAGCCACATATGTGATGAGTGGCCTACCTTCCACTAGAATCATCATAACTAGTGGGTGCAGTAGGTATGACTTGAGAATTTTAAAGGCTTTTTTACTTCCATCTTCCCATTTATATGTGATTCCCTTATTCATTATCCTAGTGAATGATAGATATTTTCCAAGCATAGTGTCTATGAATCACTGAATGTAGGAGAGGATACCTTAGAGTCTCATCATTTCATTGATATTTCTAGAGGTTTCATTACTATAATATAACCATTCTTCTATGGATCAACCTCAATGTCATGGTGGCATTCCATGGAGCAACAAAACATCCCTAATGTCAACCTAAAAGCACATTTTAGTGGATTCATATTTAGACTGTGTTTTTTTCAGATTGTCAAATATTTTCTAGATATATGTGAAGTGATCACATGATTGGTAGGTTTAAACAACAAGGTCATCGACATAACACTTGTATATAATTCCCATAAACGACAATGATTTGATACATGAAATGCTGATATGTAGTGCTAGAGTTATTTAATACAGAGGCCCTAACCCGATATAAGAAGATTCCCTAAGGTGATTTGAAGGTAGTGTCTTCTTAATTTTTATGGTCAATCTTGATTGGATTGTACCTTAATTAACTATCTATGAAGTAAACGGCTTGGAAACCATAATTTGGGTTGATAAAGAGTTCTGTGATCAAAAATGGGAAATCATCTTATGGAAAATGTTTATTAAGGTCTCTAAAACAAATGAAGACCCTAATCTTCATATTCTTTTTCTTAACAGTGATGATTTTGGAAATCTATCATGGGTATTTCACTTCTCAGAAAAAAATTCTATGATCAACTTCCAAACTTCAACCTCTACATTGGTGACATGAGAGGGATGCATCCTCCTCGTTGGATGCTTGAATCCTCAATGCTCATTGGGTAGTCTAAGATGGTGTGTAGCCACATCTGGATTCAATTCAGTAATTTTTCTATAGTTATATGAGAACACATATTGTTGATTCTTAAGAAATTAAATGTACATCGCTTTCCGTTCAAGGGGAATTATGGAACTAATCAGAGTAGGTTGTGGGTCTTCTTCCATTCCCAAATTTATCTATATGAGCTCATCTATGCTGGTGGAGACACCATACTTGAATGTTGGAGGATTGTTCCAATGTTCATCCTCATCCTCTTCAATTTCTATTTATATGAAGGCATTTTAAAATAAATTTGGATGTATGGAGGCTTCTCTGCCACTATAAGAGTGAGTGAGGGCATGAGAAGAGACATTATCATCCCCAGTTGTATAATTTATTGAAGAGAGTTGTTAGGGATAATTTATTTTTACACTATAATGATTGAAAAGAGGGTCATGGACCTCTAGGATTATATCTTCTATATTGACAAGATTTATGGGTAGCACATAGTCATTTTCAATCTTACTCTACTGATTCACAAGTGAAATCCCCAATTCATTGGGAGATTCAACTTGTATGTCATCTTCTGGAATTGGTTACTTGCTTCCCTTATTTTTGAAATATACATTTGCATATGTGGCTCTACAAGTATTGAATGGGGAATTTTCACCATGTAGAATGAAAAGTTTTCCATCAATGAGATACTCCAGACACTGATGGAATATTTATGCTACTGTCAAGGGTCTATTGAGCCTGGGCCTCCCAAGCATGACAATATATGTTGAGTATTGTTGGATAAATAGGAACTTGTCATCTGATGTGAGTCCCCCAAAATGGGCATCAATTTTGATCTTCCTTGTAGGTCTTTTTTCATGCTTATCAGACTCTTGAAATGTTAGATTTGTGGCTGATTGGTCCCCCTCACCATATCAGAAAACATTTGAGGGTTTGAATAGGATTATATTGATCCTATAAACATTTTCAATCCGAACCCTTTGAATGTTGACATTATTGAGTTTGATTGAAACATATACGGGGTTGATATGTTTTTAAGGAACTCTTCTTAATCATGGTCAGTGAATGAGATTGTGACTTGAGAGTTTGATTACATGGTCTCCACGTGATAGGACTCATCTATAATGACTTATACCTCAAACTATTTTGTCCTATAGAGGGATTCAAGAAGTTACCCCTGAGTTCTTTTGAAATATGGAGTGCATCAAGGATTTAGACCTTGGATGGGCTATGTTCTAGTTATTTTAGAATGTTGTAGTTTTTGTCCAAGTCCTAGTGCTTCCAGATATGGGGTTACTCCTAGACATGTGGTTCATGATTTGAGGAATCTGAGGTGGATAGGCAAAGGGCTTGTGTAGAAGTCGAATGGATATCTACTTCCAGTGGTGCAGGTCGTAACGACCTTCTTTGTTACAATGGTTGATTGGTTTGAATACATTCCAGGTATTTACACAAGACAATCATATGCTGGTGACTATGTGAGGGATCTAAGGAAACACTTTTCCTCTTTTTGAACTTCTAGAGTGTTTTACCATGAATCTCACTTTCATATATGTCCTACATGGGTGTATGTTTAGAATATTGCTTCTGACCATGTTTGTGTTGTCCCCTATATCCTTAGCTTCAACGCATGAATCCTACCACTCCCCAGTTATATTTTTGGGATTCATATTCAAGGGAGTACTCATAATTGGATAAGGGGTATCCTAGTTTTATCTCATTGAATGAACCAAATATGATATATTTGTCTGATGAGTACACTATTTGGTGGGGTGGTTCCTATGATGCAGATATTATAGGGAAGAAATATAAAACTATCAGATGTTTCATTGGATTCAAATATGATTCTTCCTATTCTATTTCTTCATTCTTCTAGTGATCATACCCACCTTTGGGATGAACTTTTTATGTGTAGTTATTAGGTGGTGGATCTATCGCGGGTTTTCACAACTGTGATTTCAGGGTGACATGAGTTTGATCAACAATTTTTTTGAGTCATTCTATTGTTGACCTTTTTTCACACGAAGACAAAACTTTCATCCATCTATCTTCATACTCTGTCCGAACAACAGTTAAGCATGCCACATTATCTGGGAATTATTCCAATTCCACCTATATAGAATCGACCATGCCTTAAAGGGAGTCTTTAAAGGAGAAGAAGTCTTGAAAGCTATGAATTGACCTTCTATGGTAAGGGTAGTAGTTGGGATGGTTGATGAGGTTCACCTCATTAGGAATTCAAGGATGTGGATGATTGAGTAGGTTATTCATCTATGGAGGACAAGAAAGAACCGGGGACTTGTTCATTTTGGAAGGTGTATACTTTTTTCATCCATTCTATAAATCCTAAGTGAACCTGATTTATATGTTCTTCTAGATGAGGGAGATTTTGTGGTTTCCATCACTTGATTTGAGGTGATGAGATATTTAGAGCCTATACAAGAGATTAAATGGGAACTACTACTGTCATGAGGGTGATAGATGCAGTTTTTTCTCTTCTTGGCCTTTTCCCCTATGATGTGGTCAAGAGTAAAGTTTTAGATCGGGTTTGCTGAACAGCCTCCTCAAGATGATGTATTTTTAGGGAACTTTTAGAACCCACCTATAAACTTCATGGGGATAAGAGGTATCTATAAATCATCCATGATATTTTAAGCATAGATTTCCAGGAGGTTCTCTTGTGAGAGAGAAGTGTTGAGCAAATAGGTTAACCCTTTACATATTTATATGAAATCAAACACCCTATAATTCTCACATTTCTTGTAGTTTTTTAGGTTGAAATTGTTTTATTCCTTAGTGTGGAGATGAAATGATAAAGGAACTAATGATGAAGGTCTTCCCATCCTGAAATGGATCCTTCTAGAAGACTATTGTACAAAACAAAGGTTGTCCCTCTTAGATTCTGTACAAAACTCATCATCTTTGTTGACTCATGTTGATCTCAAGGGACCATAATTGGCCAAAAATGGGATACAATGTGTGTGAGATATTGTTTGGGGTCACATGCACCAGTTAAAGTATAGAAGGTTGGATTGAAATAATTTGGTGGAGAAATAGTTCGATCCACCCACTTAGTATATGGCTTACTCTTAGGCTCCACTCGTGTTCATCACCCTTACAAGACTTCAATTAAAGTAACTAGAGACTTAATGACATTAATCAGCACTGGGGGACCTATTTTAAGATCAAGTTCCCATCAACAGGTAGAGTTTTGGGGTCAATTAGGTGAACCAACCTTCACATCCCATTGATTATTGATTCATCCTAAGACCAAATGATTACCCTATTGAGGGAGAGGATATCGCTGAAACTATGGTAATTCATGATCATTTTCAACATCCTCATCTATGTAGAATGTTTTCCTAGATTTGGAGCTAGTATGATGATCTGATGCTGCTTTTGTTGGATGGTAATCCATAGGATTTAGAATATTTATATCTTCATGCAGAAGATACCCAATGATAATATTTCCCCTGAGTATCTCCTCATTGAGTTGTTTGAGAGTTTCTATTTCAATCCCATATTGTGAAAATTATTACTCTATAGAGGGAACCTCAAATCTTATAGGTGGTGATTAGGATTTGGCCACACCTTTACTTTTTTTGTGGCAGTGTTCTACTGGATAGGTGGATACTCAATATTTAAAGGTGCCATATTTTTGAACCTTCTCTGATTCCGAGTGCATGCAGCCTGAAATAGTGAATCCAAATCACCATCCTCGCAGGGTATATTTTCCATGTTTTATCATTATAGATTTGAATCTTGATCCATAGTGTATTCCATATTGATATTGATTCCATTTATAGATGAAAATTGGGCACTAGTGGTTGTTCCATTACTTTCAACGCAATATGATGGAAACATGTTGCCATTATTTTCAACACAACATGATGATTCTACACTGGTGATTGTTTCATTTAGGCTTGTGACCCCAATAGAATCTGATCACATCTATCATATGTTCCTTCTGAATTGGCATGTGGGTGATGACTTGATAGATTTTCCTAACATGATCACCAAACGGTCCCTGAAATAAATAGGTTTCTCTTGTAGCAGGAGGAACGAGTGGTATGCCAACTATTATTCTTGTTCTCATAACCTAGAGAAGTATTATTCCATTTTTTGTGATAATGATGATGAAAATGACCCCATTCTTAAGTATAGAGGGTTATTTGGGGCCGAAATTGGTATAGATTTCTTTGGTTACTAAGGATCCAATAATTCCATTTTGTTATTTGATGAATCCTTGGATGAATATTGAGGTATAAAGGCCCCAAATTCATTAGGGGTGAGGGTGATATGAAATCACCACTAATTTCCCTAGTATCCTCTCAGGGGATGAAGAACTTGGTGATGATGATTGAGATTTAAATTCCCCCAGACCAGTGGGTTGGGGGTTTTTTGCAGATTTTGAGGATATTTCATAAATCCTATTGGGAACTGAAAATATGAGGGTGGAGTAGGTGGTAGAAATTCTCCCACCCTAGTGGGTAAGGTCTTCTCCTTGATAGTTTTAATGGTATTTGCTACTATGACATGTTTGATATAGTGCGGAAGAGCTTTCATAAGAGATGGGTGAGATGTAATCCCATGATGAGAACCATTTTTTCTGAGAAAATTTAGGAGTGATCTCAGCTTCAGTCTCCATTTCAGAAATACATTATCATTGACTAGAGGGGCCTAGTTTAAATTTCTTCTGGCTATCCTCTTCCAAAAATCATGATTTTGGGGAACCATTGGAGTGTGGTCATTTTGTGTTAGTGACCAACTGGCTTGAGCATTACCTGTTCCGCTGATTTTTCATGAGGGTATAAAGTTATAGGATGTCAAATATGAGGGGTTGTTTTGTTATAGGGGTGTGTAAAAGTGTAATTCTCCATAAATTCCCCATCATAAAATATATTTTCATGATTTTTATTCAATGATCTACTACTGAAGGGTTATGATGAAATGGCGGCAAGCATGTTGCATATTTGGGTTTTGGTTTTCTGGTTTTGGATCTTGAAACATGGAGATAGAGGATAGGTCAAGATGAAAATAGCGTATCTGGATTTTATGAAGGTGAAAATATAATCCTTGATAAGAAATATTTTCAAGCCTTAATTTTTTGATTTTTATCCCACATATTTTTCTTTAGATAAGGCATAGACTCCCTTTTTAGATCATCTCAGATCTCATACTCAAGGGTGTTGAGGGGTTAGAACATGATGTAAGGTTGTTTCTATCTAACTCTCTTCATATGTCAATGTCCGCATCCTCTTCATCAAACATACATGCCTCCATCCAGTTAAACTATAGAAGATGTAATACCCTGACCCTAGTTATCTAGAGTCGGTGCATTACTACATAACATTGGCATGATCCCAAGGGATCATATCCTAAAATACCAATCAGTTTAGTAACATTTGAAGTACTAGATACAAACATAAGTTTTACATGACAATATTAATTGAAAAAAACAACATTGTGTCACCTTTTAACACATTCATATCCTTTACACTATCCCTATAGATTAGTCATAATATACCTCTTCGCATCCTGGGAAAAATAAAACATAGAAAAGGGTGAGCTCAAGTGCTCAGTAAGGATAACAATATCGTGGAAACATTCATTAATAAGCATAAAATTTAAGGCAATTTATAAGACAAAAATAAAAAAAATTTAAACTTAGACTTCCTCATAATATGGAAAATATAAATCAAATAATTCTATTTACATATTCACATGGATATTCTACTTGTTGAATAATCACACATAATATCAATAGCCAATTTTTTAATTAAGGAATGCGTAATGTCAGACATCATAACCACATAGTCAAGGCCTCGTTCCAAGATTACAAATAAGATTTTGTCAAGACCTTGTTCCAAGAAACTACATTGCCTCATGAGACCTACCGATGCATCAAGGAGCTATAGTGGGTTCCACATATCACATACTAAGTCTAAGGCATTCCTCATATGAAAAGGATGAAACATAACATAAACATTTGTATTTTAACTAGCATACGAAAAGTTAATAATGTAACCATAAACCATGAATGGTATAAAAATAAAACATCCACAGTAAAACATATCACAAAACCTTCAATACAATATGGAATATTGTGTCATAATAAATCAACTCACAACAAGTGTAAAATCCTTCAAAAATGTTGACATATACGAAATCTAAAATGTTTGAGGGAAATATATCATTCTATTTTTGAAATAATTTAAAAGTCCATTAATTATAAAAGAAAACATTTAGTTTTAAAATATTCATATAATATTGTAAGGGAAGCTTCTAAGGTGTTATAATGGTGGAAAATAGTTGCACCCTTCGTATAAGTTAAAAAAACATTCTTTCCTTAATTTTGTCGAAAAGGTCGTAAATGACCTTTTTTGGAAAACAACGGAAATATTCCTTTATAAACATATTATAAAAAGTAAAACTGGGGTATAAATGACTTTAATCATTATTATAGGAAATAATAATAAAAAATAATACATTTTTAATAAACACATATGTGGATGAAAAAGAGGTCCCAGTATATACTCACATATAAACAACCTCGGATAATGAAGAGATTTTAGAATTAACCCTTCGCTTGAACTTATACTTGATTGAAGGAAAATTAACCACATGATTAATAGTAAAATAATTGATATTAAATTATACAATTACCACATACATAAATATGATATCATATATGATCTTCTAATATTTCTTTGTTAATAATATTTCAGTAGTATAATCTTTTCAGGTATTAACTGATTCATTTTTCTTTATATGATTGGTTACGTAAGTTATGTTTTTTATAGATAAGATTTATTTGATTCATATCCATAATTATATTAAGTTCATAAATATTATTTTTATTCATAAACTGAAAATTACTCTGTAATGGTTATGATGGGGAATGAATTTTGTCGCGTTCGTGGAGATGGTAATCCGTACGTACACACGAGCGACAATATCATTCTATTGATGGTGAAATAGTATGTAATTGGATGTTATATAGTATATAAATAATACTTAAAATTTTATATTTATTATTTACATTAGTTATACTCATTATTATACCCATCCAAATAATGAAGTGTTTGAATAACAAACTACACCCCAACGTGGAGACGGTAAGCTGTACATATGCACGTATGGTGACTTGTCATTCATAGGATAGATAGAATAATGAATATGGTTGTACCATATTTATATTAACATCAAAATATGTATAATTTAATGGATATATTATTTTTTTATGTAAACAAAAAAGAAAGAGGAAGTGGAAGAAGAAAAGAACTTTGAAAGAGGTGGTGAAATTATTACCTCTTCTTCGAGTGTTTCCTTTTGCATTGATCAAAAGGGATCCTTAAGTTGGATTTCTGATAAAATTAAGGAATCTAGGACAAATTGGGGGTCGTTTAGAGGATATTGTGGTATGTTTTTTTTTTGAAAAATGGCTTTGGAGGTGTGATTTCGAGTGAAGGGGAAGTACCCTTTTATAAGAGAGGTGAGAGTCACTTTTGGAAAAGCTTGAAATGTTATTTTATTATACAATCATATTAGTTTTATAATGGCTCAAAAATGATTTATTTAGAGTCTAAGGTGGTGATGGGTTGAAAAAATCTCAACCAATAGGTTTTATAATGGTTTATGTCACCATATTAACCTTATCTTTTAGATTTAACTCTTAGTTAAATAGTTTAATTATTACCATGTATTCATGTATTATTATAATAAATGGTTTATAAATTTAATATAAAAAGCCAAGTGAACCCCAATAGGTTAATTATTGAGATATATAACCTTATAAGAGTCCTTTGGCAGAACCTTATATTTTTTTTAATATTATATCAATTAATAATATAATATTTTTTTTTTAAAAACTCATTTATGTCAATTTTGGCACTATTTGGTATTTTTTTTTGTGAAACTCATAACAACATTATCACTTTGAAAAAAAATATTTAATCAACCCTAAAATGTCATCTTAACCTATAAAATTAGTTTAATTTATCATAAGTCTCAATTTACATTTATTTGGATATTTATAATATCAATTATTTTAATCATTCATTAATAAGGTAATTAATGCATCATCATTGTGTCATAAATAAATTTAATTATTTAATTTCTAAAAATTATAAACAAAATACCATGATGAAGGAATTATTTTTATCTTTATAATGAATATTTATAGTCAACTTTTTCTTATGTATAACCCTCTATTAAATTTTTTTAATTATTAAACATTGAATTTAACACTTTTAACTCTTCTTTAAATGAAATAATAATAAAAGTCCTAATATAATCCAAGTGGACCAAAAGAATCATATTTATTCCTAAGGTTGATTTTGGTTCAAATACACTTATCCAATTGAATCAGGACATGTGTTAAGGTAATTATAATATCATTTGTTTACCTTTAATTACCATATTTACTTTTAACTGTGATAAATAAAAGTCAAAAAATACTATTCGCCAAAAAATATTTTCACCTTATTGAACCACATTTTACTTACTGATTTCAACCATGTTTCTCAGATGTTTTAAATTCAATTCACAGAAGTGGTAAAATTACATTTTATACAAATTTTAAAATGCACCTAGAATGTGGGTAAAAGACTATAAAATTTTCAACAAAATTTTATATATCTAATATTTTTATAAAATGACTCCAATGAATTACATTGAAAATAAATTTTTATTATATATCTATTTTTACATAATATAAATTTAAATAAAATACTAATTATTTAAATAAAAAGTTAGTTTTAAACAATAACGCAATGTTTTTCACTATTCATCAAAAATTGAATGTTTTCAAAAAAATACCAAAAATTCTCCCTAATCTAATTTTGATATTATGAATCCAAAAAAGAAAGTCCATTTTAAAAAAATAACATTTATATAATTTAGAGAAGTGGGTATTACTATTCATAATGGCTAGTTTGATTGGTCGTGGTATGTTAGAACTTGAAGTTGCATACAGCGCAAGCTATTGTATTATTCAAGGAGAAACATACAATGGAAGCTTGGGGTGTTACATTCTTCCCTCCTTCAAAAACTTTCTTCCTCAAAATTTCTAGAATATTACTGCATAAAAATATTCGGGTGGTTCTTCATCATATGTTCCTAGGACTCCCACGTTGCATATTCCATCTTATGGTTTCTCCATAGAACTTTCACCAGATGAGTCGTCCGGTTTCTCAACACTTGTTCTATGGTATCAAGAATTCTGATAGACTCTTCGCAATAAGACTGGTCAGGTTCCAGTTCTATTTCTTCATAGGTGAGTACATGTGTTGGGTCAAGCATGTATTTTCTCAACAGTGATATGTGGAACTCATCATGAACTTTGGAGAGACTTGGAGGCACTACCAAACGATAAGATACAACTCTAATTCGTTGTAGAATTTCAAATGGTCATATGTACCTGGGACTTAATTTACCCTTCTTACTGAAATGTATAACCCCCTTCTAATGAGAAACCTTCAATAAAACATGGCCTCCTACTTGAAATTCCAAATCCTTCCTTCATTTATCAACATTTCTATTTTTCTTACTTTGAACTGCTTTAATGTGGGTTTGGATAATTTTCACCTTTTCAATTATTTCCTCAACAAGTTCTGCACCTACGAGTTTTCTTTCACCAACATCATCCCAACAAGTTAGTGTGTGACATCTCTTTCCACATAACAATTCATATGGTGTCATTTAAATACTTTAATGGAAGATATTGTTATAGGAAAATTCTACCAGAGGAAAATATTGATCCCACGTACCTTTAAAGTCATGTGAGAAAGATCTCAACATGTCTTCTATGGTTTGAATAGTCTGTATTGATTTTCCATCATTTTGAGGGTGGTAGGCAGTGCTCAAATGAAGTTCAATATCCAGGTCCTTCTAAAGAATTTTCAAGAATCTTGATGTAAAATGGGGATCACGATCAGAAACAATTGATATGGGTACTCCATGAAGTCTTAAAACATAATTAATATATAGTCATGCTAAACGTTCAAGTGGTAAATCCTCTCTTATAGCAAGAAAATTTTCTGACTTGGTAAGATGATCAAAAATTACCCATAATGCATCATTCCTTCTAGGAGTCTTTAGTATCCCCATGTCAATGTCAATAGTAATATCATCCCATTTCTACTCAGGCATGGGAAGAAGTTGCATTACTCCTCTAGGATGTTGTCTTCTAGCCTTCACCAATTGACAAACCATACATCTTGACACATAATCAGAAATTACCCTCTTCATGTTTTTCCACCAAAAATGTTCCTTCCAATATCTATACATCTTAGTGATTCTAGGGTGTATAGGAAAATTTGGGCTATGAACATCATCCAACAATTCCATTTTTAGATTAGGTATGTCAGGAACCCAAAGTCTCTTCCCAAATTTTAAAATTTCATCTCCATATACGAAGTCAATCAATCTCCCATCATTCACAACTTTAATTTTCTTCTGAAACTCCTCATCATTACTCTGAGAAATTTTTATACTTTCTAGTAAAGTTTGATTGGAAACCATTTGAAAAAGTATTGATGTTTCAACTTCATTATTATTCCCATATCCATCTTTACTAGATCCACAAACATAGGATCCCTTTCAACTCTCATCTTGTTCAAAACTCCATGACCCTTTCTGCTCAAAGAATCTTCCACCTTATTTTCCTTCCCCTGGTGGTAGTGTTTAGTGAAATTATAATTGTTGAGTAGTTCTAGCCATTGTCTTTGCCTCATGTTGAGTTCTTTCTGTGAGAAAATATACTTTAAACTCTTGTGATCAGTATATATCTCACATTTTCACCATAGAGATAGTGTCTATGTATCTTCAAATAAATGATTACAGCTGCTAACCCATGATAATGAGTGGGATAGTTTTGTTCCTTAATTTTTAGATGTCACAATGCATAGAGGATAACCATATCATTATTCATAAGGACACAACGATGTCATTTCTTTGATGCATCATTATAAAAAACAAACCATCATTCCCCAATGATAGAGTCAAGATATGATCATTGACTAATATACCCTCCAGTTCTTCAAAAACTTCTTCACACTATTTCTTCCAAACAAATTTAACCCCTTTACGTGCGAGCTTCTTAAATGGGTTTTCCAATCAGACAAAATTATGGATGAAACGATGATAATAACTTGCTATACCAATAAAACTGCGTACCTCAGTTATAATCCTCAGTGCTGTCAATTCATGTATTGCTCTTATCGTAGAAGGATCAATAGGGATTCCATTCTTAGAGACAAATATCGCTAAGAAATTAAATTTCATGAAGCCAGAATTCACATTTTCTAAACTTCTCATATAATTTATTTCTTCTAGTGGTTTTCAGAATATTACGCAAGTGATTTTTATGATCTTCGTAGATTTTTGAGTATAACAAGATATCATCAAAAAATACCACTACAAATTCATCAAGATATTCCTTGAAAATTCTATTCATTAGATCCATGAAAACAAAGGGTGAATTAGTCAGTCCAAAAGGAATTAATTTAAACTCATGATTCTCATAACTGGTTCAAAATGCTATTTTCAGAATGTCTTCATTATTCACACACAACTGATGATATCCAGATCGAAGGTCAATCATTGAAAAATATTATGCTCCATGAAGTGGGTCAAATAAATCACCAATACGGGGTAGGGGATACCTGTTCATTACTGTTATAGCATTGATCTCCATGTAGTCAATGCACAACCACATTGATCAATCTTTCTTCTTAACAAAAAGAACAGGGGATACCCATGGACAAACACTTGGGAGAATAAATCCTTTTATTACTCAATTCTTATAATTGTTTCTTTAGTTCCACTAATTAAATAGTGTCCATTCTATCAGGGGTCTTCAATATGGTCCTTGAACTAGGAATTAAATCAATGGAAAACTTAATTTATTATTCCGAAGGATGTCCAGGTAAATCTTCTGGAAACACATCAATATATTATTGTACAATAGGTATGTTCTATATTCAAACATTATTTTCCTCACCCATAGATATTTCATTCTATTCCTCCACAAAAATTGATTTTAGTAGAGCTACTGGGGGTGGATCTAGATAAGAATCAGGTGGTGATGTTTCTCCTCTAAAGATAATGAAATCCTTGTCATCATCAAAAATTGTAACCTCCTTCTTCTTATAATAAATTTTTATATCATGGTTCAAAATGAAATCCATACTGAGGATTATATCAAATTAATTCTTGGGTATGAAGATGATATCAATAGATAGAGAACATTTATATGCCCTAATGGGGACTGATTCACAAAACTTTGTTGTAATAATACTTCCCTTAGGTGTTTAGACTTTAAACTCCCTTGTTAAATCAAATTGGAAATATCTAATTTTCATAGAAAACTAGGAAGATATGAAATAATGTGATGGTCCAGAATCAAATAAAGCATTGGATAAACTTGAGTAAACCATTAAATTACCAACCACCACATTATTCGGAGCTTCAACCTCAACAGTAGTGATTTCATAATCTTGGACTTTCTCCCTTGACCTTTTTTGAGGTACCTTTCCTTGGAGATTAGGACATTCATTGGAATAATGCCCCATGTTTCTACAATTTTTGCATTCAACATTGACAACCTATTTCTTTCCTGTGCAATCATGAGCTTGGTGGCCTTTTCACCACACTTTTAACAGACTCACATTCCCTTCAGGCAAGTACCGGGGTGTTTCTTACCACATTTACTATAGGATAGAAATTCAAATTTTCCCTTCTTCCCCTTATTTCCATTTCCAAAGTGTTCAGCAGATCTCTTTTTATCTTTATTTTCTTTAAATTCATAAGAATAAGAGAATTTTTTTCTATCTTGGTAGGACATGACACAATATCTTCTTATGATGAGAAGGATCATGAGACTAATGCTTGATGGAGAAATGGTTTTAACCCATCAAAGAATTGATCAATCATACACCTTGGGTTACGTATATAATATTATTCATGCCTTTATAACCTTGTAAATTTAGCCTCATACTTTGTGACATTCTCATCCTCCTTTTTCCTCAGACTCAGAAATTTTCTTTCCTTATCCACTTGATGGTCACAAGGAATGTATTTTTCTATGAAATTATCTTTAAACTCCTTCAATTCCATATTTTATAATTTTTATCTTCCTTTTTGTTTTGAATTAATGACCACCATTGATTTGTATCTCCCATGAGGTGATAAATTTCCATGATAACTTTTTCCCTTTTACTACTCCACAAAGCATGAAATATTTTCTCTAAGGAACTTATCCATTTCTTAGCTACAATTTGATTTGTAGTCCAATAGAATGTTGGTTTTTTTGCCTCATGAAGCAGTCTAACATTGATCGTCGGCATTGTGGATTGGGGAACTTTATATGGGTAAGGTTATAATTCATAACCTAAGTGAGTTGTCCCAGTATGGTAATAATATAATCATCACTAGTTGCATCACCAGCTCGACTATAATTATCTGGAGTAAGAGGGAAATCCCTACTTTGATTTTGTGTGTTGACAAAATTTCCATTCCTTTTACTAGGCACCATTTCTAAACAATAGAATACACAATATTATTTTATGAATCACAATACATAATTCCAAACATGTAAAACACATAACATAAATTGAAAAGTTTATGGATATAATCCATAATAATAAAAATGTTTTCTTCGAGGAGGTATATACTCATAAATCCTCCGTAATGGTTTGTAAAGAAAATGTGACTTATCCTAAGCATATCCCCTGGGAGTGTCGTAACCAAGAGTGCAGCAAGGCCCATTGTCATGTACCATGATACCCTGGGTTAAGCTTGAAACTCCTTGTCGGAGTTTTCACTCCTAGGTACATCTGTTCCAGAGTCGATTCTACCTGCTCATATCCAGACAGGCTTGAATTTCCTGGAAAACTCAAAAAATATCTACAGTACCAAAATTTAGGAAGTTCTTCCATACTAATATCAAAGTCTATCTTAGGGTAATGTTCTATAATTAGAGTTTTTCTAACTCTAGATTCCAAGGTTCATACTAAAATTCCTCTAATACCAAATGTAACGCCCCAACCCTAGTTACCCAGAGTCGGTGTATTATCGCATAACATTGGCATGATCACAAGGGATCAAATTTTAAAAGAACAATCAGTTTAGTAGCCTTGGAAGTACTAGATACAAACATATGTTTTGCGTTCCATTATTAATTGAAAAACAACAACATTTTGTATCCTTTTAACACAGTCATCTCCATTATACTATCCTTGCAGGTATGTCATAATATACTTCCTCACATCGTGGAAAAAATATAACATAAAAAGGGCTGAGCTCAGGTTCTTAGTAAAGATAACAATATAACAGAAACATTCATAAATAAGCATAAACATATAAGGTAATGTATAAGACTAAAACACAATCCATTTAAAATTAAACTTCAGTATAATATGGAAAAGATAAATCAAATAATTTTTTTATTTATTCACCTGGATATTCTACTAGTCGAATAATCACATGTAATATTAATAGCCAATATCATAATGACGGAATACATAATGATGGACATCATAACCACATAGTCAAGGCCTCATTCAAAGTCTACAAATAATATTAGTTCAAGGCCTTGTTCCAAGACACTAGTTTGTCTCATGTGACCTACTAATGCATTGAGGAGCTATAGTGGGCTCCACCAGTGACATACTATGTCCAATGCATTCCTCGTATGAAAAGGTTGAAAAAAAAACATAAACATTCGTATTAAATCTGGAATATGAAATATTAATACTTTAACCATAAACAATGAATGGTATAAAAATAACACATCCACAGTCAAACATATCACAAAACCTTCAATACAATTTCGAAGATTGTATCATAATAAATCAACTTCAAATAAGTATAAAATCTATCAAAGAATGTTGACATAGATGAAATCAAAATTGTTTGAGAGAAATATCTCTTTATATTTTAAAATAGTTTAAAAGTATTATAATTATAAAAGAAAAAAAAAATTGAAAATATTATTATATGATTTTGAGGGAAGTTTCGAAGGTGTTATAACGGCGAAAAATAGTTGCACCCACCATATAAGTTAAAAAAACATTTTTTCCTTAATTATGTCGAAAAGGTAGTAAAGGGCCTTGTTTCAAAAATGAACGAAAGATTCCTTTATAAACATCTTATAAAAAGTCAAACAAGGGTATAAAAGAATTTAACCCATAGTATAGGAAATAGTAAAAATGTTTTGAAGTACATTTTTAAGAAACATGAATGTGTATGATAAAGATTTCCCAGTAGATACTTTCATATAAACAACATCGGACAATGAAGCGATTGTAGAATTAACCCTTACCATATCCTTTCCTTGATCGAGGGTATGTTAAACTGATGTATAATAGTTTAATATTTGTTATTAAATTATAAAAGAACCACATAAAAAAATATTATATCATATATGATCTTCTAATATTTATTTGTTTATAGTATTTTAGAAGTATCATCGTTTCAGGTGTTAACTGATTCATTTTCCTTTACATGCTTTGTTACATAATTAATTTTTGTATGGATAGGATGTATTTGATTCATATCTAGAATGATATTAAGTTCTTAAACATTATTTTTAATCATAAAATGAAAATTATTTTTGAATGGTTATGATGGGGAATGAATTTCATCGCGTTCGCGGAGACGGTAATCCATACGTACGCATGAGTGATAATATCATTCTATTGATGGTGAAATAATATGTAATTGGATGGTATAACATATACTCAGAATACTTAAAATGTTATATTTATTATTTACATCAGTTATACTCATTATTATACCCATCCAAATAATTAATTGTTTGAATAACAAACTACACCACTACGTGGATACAGTAAGCCGTACATACGCACGTATGGTGACTTGTCATTCAATGGATGGATATAATAATTAATATGGTTGTACCATATTTATAATAACATCACAAAATTTATAAGGTACAGAATATATTATTTTGGTATGGAAACAACAATGAAAGTGGAAGTGGAAGAAGAAAAGAACTTTGAAAGAGGTGGTGAAATTATTACCTCTTCTTCGGGTGTTTCCTTTTGAGTTGATCAAAAGGACTCCTTAGGTTGGATACTGATCAAGGTTTGCCTCATATAGAAGTTAGGGTAGTTGGGAGGATATTTTAGTAGGGTTTGGTCAATCCAAATGGATTTGGAAGTGTGATTTGGAGTGAAGGGGAAGTACCCTTTTATAAGAGAGGTGAGGGTCACTTTAGGAAAATCTTGAAATATTATATTATTATACAATCATATTTGGTTTATAATGGTTCAAAAATTATTAATTTCATGTCTATCTCAACCAACAGGTTTTAGACAGGTTTAGGTCACCATATTAACCTTATCTTTTAGATTTACCTCTTAGGTAAATAGTTTTACTTTTACCATGTATTCTTTTATTATTATAACAAATGGTAAATAAACTTGCTATAAAAAGACAACAGAACCCCAAGTGGTTCATTATTGATACATATAACTTTATCTAAGTCATTTTGCACAACCATATATTTTTAGCAATATTATATCAATTAATAATATAGTATTCGTTTTAAAAACTCATTTATGCCAATTTTGACGCTATTTGGTATTTTGTTTCTGTGAAAGTCATAACAACTTCATCACATAGAAAAAAACTTATTTAATCAACCATAACATGTCATATTACATTATAAAATTAGTTTAATTCATCATAAGTCTAAATTTACTTTTATTTGGATATTTATAATATCAATTATTTTAATCATTCCTTAATAAGGTAATTACAGCATCATCATTGTGGAATAAATAAATTTAATTATTTAATGTCTAAAAATTATAAACAAAATAACCTTATTTAGGATATATTTTTATCATTCTAATGAATATTTATAGTTGAATTTATATTTTGTATAACCCTATATTAAAAATGGATTAGTTATTAAACAGTGAATTTAACACTTTTAACTATTCTTTAAATAAAGTAATAATAAATGTCTTAATCTAATCGAAGTGGACCAAAAGGATCATATTTTATTCCAAAATTTGATTTTGGTCAAAATACACATATCCAATGGAATCAGGACATCTTTCATGATAATTATAATATCATTCTTTACCTTTAATTACCCTATTTTTATTTAATCATTGTAAATAAAAGTCAAAAGTTACTATTTACCAAAAATAATTTTCATCTTATCGAACCACATTTAACTTACATATTTCCACTATGTCTCTTGGATTTTTGAAATTCAATTCACACAAGTGGTAAAATTACATTTTATGCAAATTAGCAAATGCGTCTAGAAGGTGGGTAAAAGATGGTAAAAAGTTCAAGATAATTTTATATATCTAATATTATTATAAAATGATTCCAATGAATTAAATTGAAAATATATAGGTATTAAGTATCTATTTTTACCTAATATACATTTAAAAAAAATATTAATTATTTAAATAAAAAGTCGGTTTTAAATAATAACGCAATGTTTTTCACTATTCATCAAAATTTGAAAGTTTTCAGAAAAATGCCAAAAATTCACCCTAAGCTAATTTTGATATTACGAATCCAAAAATAAAGTCAATTTTGAAAAAAAAAATTAAAATTTCAAAAAGTGGGTATTACTATTCATAATGGCTTGTTTTATTGGTCGTGGTGTGTTAGAACTCGAAGTTCCGTACTTCGCAAGCTATTGTATTATTAAAAGAGAAGTGTGCCATGGAATCATGTGGTGTTTCAGAATATGATTCGAGGGTCGCTCACTGATTGGACTAAAGTGATGCTGGAAGTTGATGGGAAACCTTATGCAGCTGACCCTAATGTTTCTAGATACAATCTATATAAAGGTTTTTGTATTTTCAAATCCTCTCTATACTAAGATGTTTGGGAAAGGGGAGGATTTCCGCATCCTTGGAATATAATATCGTTCGAAGGTTGACCACCATTGATGTTAGGATTATAGTTCATCCAATACATCTCCACACAACAACAAAGAGTAATATCATGGTAATTATTGTCTTCTTCTTCGATTAAGGAGTTAAGAAAACATTTCAGTGTTTTGAATGTGTATCAAACAACCTCAAGGACACTATCATTGAGAAGATTTGTAATATGGTTCTCGATCTGCATCATGGACAAAATATATTGGCCTACCTTTTGGAATTGTATAGGTATATAAGCCTCATGTGTGATAGTTTTTGATAGTTTATTATAACTATATGGTGTTGTGGTAGTATGAAACCACTACTAAGAATACTTTGGAATATTCCAATGATCTATCTCAATATTCACAAGAATATGGGCTTGTCTTAAGGCAGGTTCCATTCTCACTCGGTGACCCTCTAACAAAAAGGGAGTATGAGCCTCATTCTGAGCCTTTGGAATATGCCACCGTCCATTCTTTATAGGGATATGAGCCTACCCCAAGGCATCTGATGCTCCCACCTAGTGTTCCCTAGTTGGAAAAAGAATATGGGCCTGATATGAATTTGAATTCCTTTCCAGTATATGCCTCTGGACCTCTAGAACAGGATAAGGGATATGAGCATCCTCCTACATTTCCTTTTATTTATATTATTTCAGTCGGTCATCAAGGAAAGTATGAATATATTCCTTCATTCCATGATATATTGGAATATGCCAGGATGATTTAATAATAATAATATTAGCATATCTCATGGATTATTCCATTCTCAAATGGTCATCCTTAGCTATAATGTGGATAAATTCCCAATTTGGGGCCTTTTGAGTATGTCACTGGTCTCCTTCAATAGGTATATAAGCATGTACCAAGGCTTGTGCCCCTCTCACTTATTGATCCCTAGCCAGAACACGGATAAGATCCTGTTCCCGGGCCATTGTAATATATTGCCAATCTTTTTTTGGAAGGTATGTTACACTATCCTAAGGCATGTACTACTCTCACCAGGTGAGCCCCAGTTGGAATGGGAGTATGATCCCGATCCGATTCCTCATCCTTTATTGTAATATGATGACAATACTCTTGGATGAGAGAATAAATGTTTTCATTCTCCAGTAAATCCACTTGTTCATAATGACTAGTGTGTTGATCTTACCTTGATGTAGGTATTGAAATATTCTCATGTCCCTTTATCTGTACTCATTCCATAATATGTTGGCGGAGTTCATTAGTTATTGCTAAAATATATTTTCACTTTAGAAAAGTGTGTTCTAGGATAAAATCATGCATTTTTTCTATCCCCTCTATATACTAGAGGATATATTTCATTGAAGCGGGGATATGTTCCCACTTCTATCCTCCATGTGCCACCAGAATATGGTGATGGGATTCATGCATGGGGGTAGGGATATGTGCCTCCCCCATGCATGTTTTGGGAATATACCGATAGACTTTTTCTGAGTGATAAGGGATATTATCATTCTCACTAGTTTCCATTAGAATATGTTGGCATATTTCATCAGTGGGGGTGGAGATATAATCACATTCACGGATATGCAGTGTCTTCCTTGCCCGATGTGTCTTCCTTGTTTCCCATGTATGGGCATCAGAGGTGGCAGTGTGTCATGCGGTACCCTTAGCCGAAGACTTTTGGGTACCAATGGGATGCTTCTGGTGATGATGGTTGATAGGTGCCCTCATCAGCAACACCTAAACCGGAAGGGATCAATATTTGGATTCTTGATCAAACTTCATTAGATACTAAAGTTGTCAGTTTCCACGCACCAGAGATAAGATCTTAAAGTGGTTAGTTGTAGTTACAATGGATATTGGATTAGTAGTAGCTTTTCCTAAGCAATGTGGAATCACATGTTTTTTTCATAGAGAACCTCATGGGAATATTCCAGGTTTGGGATCACACCATGTTTGTTGTACTCCACTACCATCGTGCTTTACACCTAACATTGGAGCTATCAAGCAGGTGAGATCACATTGTGATCCATGAGGGGTGTAACCGTAGTTGATTTACTATAGATAATGCTAAATGATGATAAAATTATCCTATATTGAGATGTTGAGACTTTTATGTGATATTTTTCAGTTGATAAATAACATGGTTACCAATTAGGCAAATATCATAGGCATGCTATGCCGAGTTAGATATATTTGGTCAAAAAACTGTTCTTTTATTCTTGATTCTTCCAATCTTCTCATTTGGGCTTTTCAAAACGATGATGGAGTTATTAGAACCCTAGTTATGGAGGATCATTAGTAAGATCATGTCAGTTTTACTATTTTGTTTGTATAGGGTTTTCAAAACAGAGGCCCAATGTGTGATCATTAAATAATCCCATAATTTTATAGATTCACGTCGGGATTGTTAGTTAATTTGTGAATGGGGTGAAAAATAAGCTCGAAGGATTATAGAAAAATCATTTTCCATTATAGTGATTCATTTTAGGTTCAATTTGTTTCATATAATGGGAAACTAATTGGTTCGATGGATTATAACACAATTTTTTTGTTATTATAGATATTCACATTAGGTTAATCATTTTTATTTCATTGTGAATTTGAGTAATGTATGGGATCTACCTGACGGTTTGATTGTGGGGGATTTTTGTTGTTCACAATCATGAACATTGGGTTACCAATTTTCCTCCTATCGAAAACTCCGAATGGTTTTCTCATCGGTAACATGGTGCTGACCTCTTTTTAAAGACACACGATCACCTACATTTTCCATCCCAATGACTCCTGGGTACATACATTGGTCGAGAGGATAGGAGGTTGGGATCATCACACACTTTTAGGATTATTTTTTTTAATACTCTAGGATTCTTATAGATTTAATATATGTTCATGAAATCATTTCTAGAACCCAATACAGGACTGGTTACCCCTATTTCGATGACATGATTACGAAAATGTATCGATAGAAACAATGACATGCATATCACAGGTTCTCTATCTCTCTCTTATTTAGTTATGATGTTTTAGGTTATGGCCATTTTCAGTAAATTTGGAGTTTATTGTCATCCAAAGAGGGGGTTGGTGTCTTTGAGATGTGATTGAACCTCTACGAGGTATCCTACGTATCTTGTGAAAAAAGAATCAAAACCCTTGTAATATGTTAGTCTTAATTTAAATTCATATAACCCAAACCATCCACATAATTTAACATCATATAATAAGGTTGTGAATATCGGGATTAGACCTCAATGAGGTCTCTTATGTATCATGTTTAATATAATAATCAGAGTCTACCTAGTTTTTATAGTGGGAATATGTTTCATGAGGGATACGATAATAGTGACCCTAAATGGGACTTATGAATATGATAATTCTATATATTTCTTCTTCGGAAATCTGTCCCTTTGAGCAGAGATGATATGTAATCAAACTGACATCCCAATAATGAACCTACACTAGTAGAATTCTTAACATTCTTCGATACCAACATCGCTAGTCTTGAAGCCCATGTAAGCCATGATTTATGTGAGAAACAAGATATATTAGTATATTGTACACATTTCATGAGAACATATCTATATGAGTATTACACATTAATGTTTCCCTTTGAGATGAATGATTACCCACATAATGTAAGATATGGCATAGATCTTGAGCCTTAGGAATGAATATTATGTATCCTAGTTTTTGTAGGAATTAGAGTTCATATAGTTCAATTGTCCTTTAACCCACTGATGGGATAAGATGTATGATCACGCTCAGAGACATTATGGAAATACCTGGTATTTCAAAATGATAGGGACTTACACCAAGATGAATACCCTTTAGTTGGGGCTTACATGTTAAGGTTACCCTTTAATTGGGGATTATACACTTAGGCTTCCCTTTGGCACACTCATTCTTTATCCTCTAATAGATTAAAGAGAGGTGGTCACCATAAAAGGCATTTCCAATAGCATGACATTAGAAGGGTCACATGAGTATGTAACCCTATCTCATCAAGCACACTTTTCTTATAAACGGGTATGCGGTCGAAGGTTCCTAGCCGAGGTCCATATGGAATGAGTCCAAATGGGCATGTCAAAAAAAGTTAGCATGTCATGAGAAATTTTCTTGATCCATGTTATATGTTTTCTAGGCATTTCATAATAATTTGACTGATATGTTGGTGCATCATCTTGACAATTCAGACACATCCAATGGTGTCTACCTAACATGTTCATGATGCTTCACATGACCCAAATTCACATGCCTCAGATCTTCCCTATGACTAAAGTGGACATGACCAGAGTATTTCTCATTACGGACTGACTTGTCTCAAATTCCATCACATGACTGAGGTGAGTATGTCCAAGATTATTTTCTTTATCATTGTGGACATGTCTTAGGTCTTCTTTGTGATCAGAGCACATAAGACCATACTTTATCCCATGATTAACCTAACCTTTCTTTGGACTATCATATGATAATTTGAACATGTCCATGGAATATCTCATGATCCTACTTCCATGTCAAATTCCATTCACATGATCAAATTTTATTGTATAGGAAATCTTTATATAACAAAGATGGACAACTCCAAGGTTCTTTTCATGATTTATATGATATTTTTGAGTATTATCACCTAAAAATGGTGACATGTCAAGGGGATTCCACAAGACTATCCTGGATTTTCCATGGATTGTCTTGTGACCAAAGATACACATCCAAATCTGCCCAAGGACATATTAAGACACATGAGAATTCTTACAATGGAATGCCCTTCAATTATTCATGTGGTGGAGTCTCACAGATATTTTTATGATTTATTCACCCATATAAGTGATTTCATGCATGGAAAAAACGATCCTACCTCAAGTTCATATGGGGACCAATTTTCCCAGGAAGAAGAATGCAAAAAAATGTATTTCTCTAAGCTGCACCTCCTGTAGTTTCGCATAGTTGGTCTCTATGAAGGTCCCATGACTCAAATGACTTCAAATGGGTCTTGTGATGGATTATTCGACCACTAGTGGGTGTTTTTTAAAGGTCTTACGAACTATTGTGGTCATACACTGCCTGAGAAGTGTCCATGACACATGGGTCACACATACTCAGTATTTTACTTATACAGAGAAGGTATTCATGAGGTCAGGAAAACGGGCATCGTGAGATTGAGGGAGATGCTTATAAACTTTCCTTGAAAAGTGTTAGCCCATATTCACTTATTCACTGTATGACCTCTAATAGATTACATGAATGGATCACAAGCATGAACTGAGGCTATCTATTGGGGTTTCATGCACAGACAAGGACTTTGATCGAGGACTCTTGACCCACCATTTTTCATGGGATTCATACTCTTGGTATCTCCTTTGTATAACCAGGGACTTGGGGGTATTTACATTAAAGACATAACCTTCAAAATATATTCAATCCTTGAAAATCTTGGAGTTCATGGTGTCACAGGGAACTTGTTTGTGAGTGTGCGCCTATGGGTAGTAGATTGAGTATGATTTTTGTCCAATGGTTTGTTCTTATGTATCACATGAGGTTCAATAACTCATGAGATCAAGTTATCTGAATGGGGTATTATGAGGTCTATTGTACAAATTCATAGAGTATATCATGGTTGAGTGGATACCCTATTTTACATGGTATGATCATGGAATGGAGAGATATTATGGAGATCATGTTATGGTCTATCATGATGACATCCTATGGTATAAGGATATCTTACCAGGAGGTGATCTCTGTGAGTAGTGTTTAACTCCTTTATTACTCTAGAATTTATCTCAACTATTCATTCTTTTCTTGAGCTCCCTCACCTCTCCATTAATGTATTTTTCATGATGGGAGAAGGGTTTTTATATGTTTTATGAGGCCAAGTTCAATGTTACTTTTCATGGGGAGGATGTAGCATGCACCAACTGAGGTGGTGGAGTTTTTTCTTTATTTATATCACATGATTTCGATAAGCTTTTCATGATCCTCATTCCTATTTTTATGTTTTCTGATCTAAAAAATAATATTTAAATCATATGAAAATAATTGAGGTGGAGGAAGGGTTTGTGGTTGTAAACTGATTGCGATGACACTATCGATTGTCTGGACTTCGGTGGCATGATAAAAGGATGATCATGCAATGGTTTCGAGCACTGTTTGGGGCTCTCTCAGAAGGCCACTGGTGTTATCGATCAAATATCATGAAGGTTCATTTTGGTTGTCACAGAGTATTTTTTAAATCAATAATGGACTAGTGCTGGTGACCCTAGTGATCATCGGGTGATCATACAACTATAATTGAGTTGCCATTTTGAACCAGCAGTGCAGGAGGGAATCGATTGAACCAGAGGACAAAGATAGAGGTATCTTGGAATGTGGGTATAATTTCAATTTGTGTGTTATTGGGTTGAATTAGCTTGAACTCGCAATCTATTAGAATGAAATGGATAGTTGGGATCGGTAGGAGGTGTGATTGTACAGTCAACATGTGATGTGACTTATCCCACATCAAAATCCCACACCGCCTTTCCTCTGATTTATAAGTCATTTAGTGAATTATTCTTTATTGATCCACCAATGGGGTTGAAACCCATACCAAACCCATAGCTTCAAATAAGGATTCAGTTCTCCAAGATTTTGGATTAGACTATGCAAGAATTTAGGATCTCATACCTTGGGCCATATGCACTAGACCACACACATCCTGCGGGAGCTATGCTCCCCCTACTGGTCTTCTTGCTAGCCTAGGCTGACTCCTATTTGGAATGGTTAACCCCCAGTCCCACATGGGACAATGGTTGAGTTGTTTTGGCTAGTTAGTGGCTGGTAATAATTTTTGTAAATAGAAATAATGAAAATTTTTAACTACTAAATATAGAATTCTATATAGATTTTAAGGTCCCCAAATGGTTCTCATCTCTTTAAAAACCCATTCTTCAAGGATTCCATGAAAGATATATTTGTATCACCGCATAATCATCAAAATTTTGAAATATTTAATGGAAAAATTTAAGATGCGTAATTATGGTGCCAAAATCCATGTCAAAGGGGTTTTAAATATTACTTATAAAATCAGATATGTTCATAATATAACATATGTCTCAAATAAGGAAAATTGAGACAAAAATCCCTTACCACTTTAGTGACATTTTAACTATAAACCCCATGAATGTGATACCCCAAAATGGATATGTAAATCCAAAAAATAAGTGAATCATCCTAAAATGGATTTATGTGAAGTATATGCATCACAAAAAATAAATAGGTGGTCAATATGGCATGTGTCCCACGTTATTAAAATGTGAGACATAGATTTATTATTGCTTTAGTAATATTTTTATCATAATCCCCAATAAATAATAACTTCAAATGAAAATTTAAATATCAATAAAATAAGTATAATAATGATATAACACATAAAATGGATAGTATATATGCCACAAAAGAGAAACTAGTGGCGAATGTTCATATGTCTCCAACAAAAAAAAGACATACTTGAAACACCATACCTTAAGTCTCAACATCATCCATACACATTTGAACCTCCTATATAATAAACATAAGTTTATTTTATATATATTATTGAATAATAAATATATATTATACCATATAATATTTACATATGACCATTTTATTAACATTTATTACCAATTCCTTATGAAAATCATGTTTTAAGAAATAATCACTTTTTTATATATGGTTCAATTTTGTTATTGCTGGTTCTATTACATTGATCTTGGTTCCATCATGTACAAAATTAAGATAATTTCATGAATATAATATTTATATATCAATTTTATTTTTAATACCAATCATGAATGATTGTTTTTTGAAATGAATTACATTACGATCATGGATATGGTAGATCGTATGTATGCATGAAAAAGGTTTCCATTTTTTCACGTTCATTTTTAAAAGGAGGTAAGTAATATTTTCAATTTAAATAATGATAAAAATATAATGGATAACATATTATTTATTTAAATATATTTATACATATAATCCATGTGGTTTGGTGATGAGAAGAGGGAGTCGCATTGCTTTGTTGCAGTGGTAGTCCATATGTCCACGAACGATTTCGTCATCTTTCAGTGAGTGAGAGGATATGATATAAAATGATATATTATTTTTTAATAAAGATAATTATATCAGTAATATCATATTTATTTCATGTGAATTACATATATTCATTAAATTTATCCTTATTATCTTCTATGTAAAACATTAGTAGAAACGAACCGCATCGCTTCGGGAGGCGACAGTCTGCCATACAAACAAGTGATGTTATCGTATCCCTGATTAAATGGAATTTAAAAAATTTTATAATTGATATAATGAATATATATACATAATTATTTTATATATATCATATATCTACATTATATATATCATAATAACAAATCATGAGAGGTGGTTATGGAAAAAACAAGTGACATCGGTTCGTGAGGCGGTAGCCCACTGAACACGTGGATGATGATTTGATAACACAGTTCATGGATGTGAAGCTGGATATAGGTCATTAAATTAACTTAAAAACGTAATATTATATGTAATATTTTTATTTTAATATATCATCAAGATATAATTATAATTTACGGATGTGGGGAAGAAATAAAATAAAAAATATCCTTAAATAATGTTACCTCTTTTTTGAGTAACCTTTTTAGGTTTGCACAACAAATTTTCCTAGGAAGGATTAAATACAAATTAGATCTTATATGATGATATTAAGGATGTTTTTAAGTGATTTGGTAAAGTATTGGCCAAATGAAATTGGTTTTATGGTGTGAATATGAGAAGAAAGTCGGCGACCTTTTATAAGTGAGGTGAGTGGAACACTTGTAATTTTTGAAAAGAAACAGGTGCACCCATTATTTTCACATTCCAAAAGGGTAATACAATATTATTATAGCTATTTAGATATTATTAGTTCTAAATATATCCATAAAATATATTTTAGAAAATTATTTAGCTCATTCTAACACAAATATCTTCACTTTAAACCCATAGTAAACCCATTTTTACCATAGTCATAATAATTAATTTTACATTGTTTTCGCATTACAATTTAGTGAAAAACTGGGTTCAACTTATTAGATTATATAAATTATTCTAATTAAAAAAAATTAATTCACTATTTGAAAATCCATTCACATAATTGGTAAAATTTAATTTAAAATTAATCTCACATACATGATGAGAAAGAATGTTTTTCAATGAGAAAATATTCAAAAGTTTACAAAGTTTTTTATTTGAAAAATAAATATTAAATCAATCCAAATTATAACACTCCAATAATTTAAAATAATTTCATTTTAGAATAAATTTAATTTTTTTGATATATATCTTTATACGCAACATTATTCAATGCTTACACTACACACAATACTGAGTTAGCTTTCATTACACGCAAACCCAAGTTTTACCAACTTTTAATGATTCACCTATATTTAAAACTAAATTTGGAAAAAATTATACATCTAATTTATCAATTTTAATTTATTTTTTTAATTCATAATTTAAAATCATTTAAGGATGAAATTTTGGTATTTTTTGAGGAGTTTCATTTTTTGATGAATAATGAAAAAACAACATTTTAATTGAAAATATACTTTTCATTTAAATAATAATTAATCATATACTATATTTTAAATTTGTTTTAAAGTAAAAATTGATCAAGTATACATCTATTAATGTAATTCTGTTCATAAGAATAATTTTTTATACTCTATTTAGATATTAGAACTTAATGTGATTTTGAATACTGTCACATTAAAACCCAACTTTCTCACCACGTCTACAAGATTTACTTTAAATTTAATTTTTCCACTTCTGTAAATTGAATTTAGAAAATTGTATACACATGGATTTAATAATTATAGTATTTATAGTCTAATAATATAAAATTATTTTTTGACCAAAAATGTTACTAAAAATAATTAAATTTAATTACAATAATTAAGGTAAAAATTAGTTTACTTGGTCATTAATCTTTATTATTATGGGGGAAGTGGCCTAAAAAATATCCAAAATATATTTTATGTTTTTAATTAGACCATATACTCCTTTTTTATAATGTTGTGAGTTATTGGGACACATTTTCATGAAATTGAATCATATAATAAGTTAAGTAAAGAAAAAGATAAACAAAATGTACCTTCCTTGCTTTTAATTCCTATAAATCTTTGGAGTAAGGAATAAGCTACATATTTTTTGTTATAAAAATATTTTTCAATATAAATGAATTAATTTTTATCATAATTATTTATCATTAAGTTTTAGAGATGAATTAGTTATGTTAAATTCATAACAAATGCTAAAGCATGAATTTTTTTGTTAGTAATAAAATAAAATAAATGATGCTAAAAAATTAAAATAAAAGTAAATTTATTGTATTATTATGTTCCATTATTTTTTTGATGAATATATAAGGTTACACATATGAGAAATTAATATATTTTAATTCTAATAATTTTTTGATATATTCAAATTAAAAATAAATAAATAATGTTGAAATGGAAAATAATGTTATTTTAAAACAAATGATTCATTATTAAATGGTTTAAAATTAATAAAAATCATATAGTCTTACAAATTATTTTATTTATTAATAAATATAAAATATGTCCCATTAAGAGACCAATTTATATTTTATAATTAACAAATTGAGCCATAGATAGTAAAAAAACATTATTAGCACGGTTCGGGTTAAAGTAGTGTTTTTTCATGTTACATACGCTTGTTTTAAAATTAATTTCCTGCACATATGGAATTTTTTTTAAAATTATATATAATATTACTAATTTGTTTTTTATATATTTTATAATAAATTTCACATTAATTTATTTTAAATTTTTAAAGTACATAGAATTGAAAACATGTTACCTAAATGAAAACCCAAAATGGAAAATACAAGGAAACTTATAATATAAGAAACAGAATTATAAAAATGCACTTATTTTTGTGTGGTGGAGGTTTTTATCAGCCATAAATTCACTTTAATCCATTATTTTTTTCTTTTTTGAATGAAATTATGTAATTAATATCTTCCAATAGTGTTTAAGTTTTGGTATCTACAAGAATGTCACCCCTCCATTATAAAAAGGCATTCACTATTCCCCTTCCTCACACCTCTCATGCCACTTTGTCTCTTATAACCCCCCCCCCCCCCCACATACACACAAATTTTATCCCAAAATACCTACCGTAATACTATAATCCTAACATTAGGATGAAATCAATCCAATGAATAAATTTGGTATAATCCAAGATGAGTTACCTGAATAAGAGGTAACATTCTTCTACGATCACTTTTGAGTTATTTTTTTCTAAAACCATTATATTATTTATTTTATAATATCATATAAAAAATATTTATCCCCAATATACATATATGTTTTTATGGTATGGTTTTTTCCTAAACCAACACACAATTCCATCAAATGGGTGATGAATTGCTTTCGTGTGTACAACAAACTACAGCCTCTCCAAATGTTGTCATTCGTTTTTCCTTTACCACCTCTCATAGTTGAAAATTATGAGAGATTAACTATTTTTATGTGATATATGATATTTATTATTTAATTTATCTTTTTTTTATAAAATACATACCTTCATGCTTTCTATTTTCTTGGGTCATGATAACTTTGTCTGTGGACATATGGATTATTACTACCTCAAATAGATGTGATTCTTCCAAACTATACATGGAATGTTTTAAAGAAGTTTTTTATAAAAATATGTTACATATATGAAAATAAATATCATTAATTAATTATAATATACATACACACATATATATATATATCATTTAAGTTTCATTTTTTAATATGAAAAAGAAATGGAAGTATCATTCATGCATACATACAGTCTACCATCTCCATTAACGGTGCATTTCATTTATAATCTATAAATTTTATGGATTGTTATAAGTATATATTTACTGAATAGATATGATATTTAAATAAATTTTTATATTATCTATAAGAATAAATCATGATATAATTTATAGGAACAAAAATAATAAGTCAAAACATACTTGAAAAACAAGGTGATTAACACCCGAAATGATGAAAATGATACATGAATATTAATGAAAGGGTTGTAAGATGTTATAAAAGGGATATATAAGATATCATAAATATTAATATGGTTCTATTTTTAGTAAATAACATTATTAAAACCATTATAATTTATTTTAATGAGCGTTCAACAAAAATGAAGTGTAAGGTAAAGGATTCTTGCCTCACTTTTCTTTCTATGAGGCATACACCATTTTCACCACTTATATATTTTGTGTGGTGTATATACCCCACCAATAGTATTTTTTATCACTATTACTTTATTATTAAATGGTATTTTAAGTTTAAAATTGAATTAACTCATCCAAGGTGTTTGATTTTAATATTACCCAAGTGGTAAAAGTTATCTTTGAAATCTCACTTTCTTTTCTGATTGTTAACTTTCCCTAAAAACAATCACTTTTTTGTAATCATTTCTTTGGAAATTAAATTTATACTAAATATAAATATAATTTATAATTTTTATTATTATTTACTAAATCATATTGAATTTTTACATATGGTGTTCACTTTGATAGTAATTTGAGTAATTTGAGAAATATTGATAAATCTGTATCTTTTATTCAATATAGATATATGATGATAAGGGGTTTTGATTAAATTAATTGATTGTTTTAAATATGAGGAATGAATTGGATTTTTTTGTGATGTGATGGGATATCTATATCTCCTTGATGCATTAGTGGGTTTCATGATACGAAATAGATTTGACTTTTTCTAAGCCCTTACCTATTTATTAGATTATTGGAATGAAACCTTGACAGTATTATATTATTTTAATAAATTCTTAACAATATTAGATTCTTGTCATGAATCCTTAAAAATATTATATTCTAGGTACAAAGCATAAAAAGTTTTTTTATATATCCATATTTATGCATTACATAATTACGAATTCAGTTATTGATATTCCATGTTATTATTTGATTAGTTAAAATATTCATCATTAGGTTTCATTATCAAGTTATTGATTATAAGGAATGTGTTTTAGTTATTTAATTTTCAATGATGATGATTATTATTTATTGATTATTAATTCCACTATACTTAACCCTTATTGAGCATTTATTCTTAGCCTTATTTTTTCCCTTTCCCCAGGATATGATGATAAATTCATAAATTGATATTCCAGGATTCAGTGTTTTATTTTTGTTATATTCTTATCCACAATGTTAAATGGGTATCATGTATTTAAAACAATTTTATAAAACTAATAAACTTATCCGTTCTTATTTATTTGATTCTTTGTAATCATTTTAATTTATTAAAGTAAGTCATAGTCTTCGGTCTTCTGGGATCGGGGCAATAAATTTGGTATCAAAGGATGTTTACTATCCACCTTGGAAACTAGATTTATAAATATATATTATGGAACATAATACAAAGTTATATTTTTAGGAAAAGTATAAAAGAACATCACAAATTATCGTTTTTATGATTACAAGATTAGCATTGAATAATTTTTTCAATTTATGATGTGCATCTCACTATTTTTGATATTATACATTATGTTTCATAGTGTTTATATTTAATCCAGTATATGACATTATTTAAAGAAGAAACATCAGAGGAATAAAGGTATCAATAATCATGGAAAACTTAGATATTTCCCCAATGATGAAGCTAAAATAGTTGTTATTAGAAATAATAAAGTTATGGATGTATGATAACAACTTAATTAGGTTATGAGACATGACCTTTCCTGAATGGATCAACCTATTCCACAATGAGGTTATACTATGTTGGATCACTTTATGTGATAGAGGCCCCCATATTTTAGTGGTAATACAGATCCAATTATATCTGATCAATGGACTAAATATTTATATAAGATAGTTTTAGGGATGATATGTGGTGAAAAGGAAATGTTTTAACTTGTAGAATATTGTCTCAAGATAATTCTGATGACTGGTGGACATTGATCAAAAATATTGTGGAGGAAGAGAATATATAACTCATGGGATGGAATTATTTTAAAGAGATATTCTTCAATAAATACTCCCCATGTGAGGAAAAAATTGAGATGAAGATAATGTTTTGTAGTTTTAAGAAAAAATTGGATTACAGTGTCACAGGGTATTAAGCTACCTTTGCATGGTTATCGAGGTTTGCAATGAATTTGATATGCAACATGGAATTCAAGATTGACCCCTTATTTGAAGGTCTTAAACAATGTATCTGAAATACACTAGTGTATCAAACATTTCCTTCATATGATGAAATAGTTTTATGATCTATCAAGGTAGATAAAGAATTCTCAATGTATTATGGAATCGAAGGGAAGAAAGAGAAGAAGAGGACAATAGAGAAAAAATTGGATAAAGGGAAGAAGTGAAATAAGGATTTTTTAACATATGATACTGGTGGAAGGAAACACTTTGGTACATTCTTAAAAGGAAAATGATTTTTCTTCATGTTTGGATAAAATTTCCACCATTCTTGGGATTTTATGGACAATATACAATTTTATAATTTTCAATCCTTCAAATGTGAGGATATTGGGAACTATAAAAATAAACACCCCATTGTCCAAGATAATATATCCCTGAAAAAGCTAAAGAATCAATTTTCAAGATTATGTTATTACCGCTAATGAATTTGAATTTTTAATGTTAATCAGTTTGGATTAAATAATTATGTTATAATAATATTTCAATCATTTATATTCTGGTCGTCAAAATTCTGAAATATATAAGGGTTGTTTTGTAGTTATTTTTTATTAAGGATTTGAAATTTTATGTTTAATAGTATCGATGACCAATAAAAATGATTCACGGGCCTTCTAAATTTTTGGATGTAAATATTTTGGGACTGACTATGGTTAACCATTTATGAAATGTTTTAAGTTGATCTCTGGACATGTTTCTAGAGATTAATGTGACACTTCACCATATTATGCAACTTTTAATAATTAATGATGTTAAAATTGTTTATGGAACAACCATAGGATGGGATTGTGCATATGAAATATAAGAATACATTTACTTATATTCTTAGATAGATAAATAATTAATCAAATAAAATAAAAATGGTCTTGAAAAAAAATCCCTATTATCATCATTTTTTATAATATAAATGTCTTTTTCAAAACTGTGGTTTAAGTCTTTTTGGTAATCAACTTTCACCAGAAAAAGTTCTCTATCATTCTTTATCGGAACTAGATAGTTATATTTCTCTTCTATGTCCAAGATTTCACTAAAGTTGTACAATTTAAAAGCCTATTTATGTGGTGAAATTTTCATATCATTTTTTATCTTATTAAGATGATTTGTTATTATCACAATTCATGATGTTGGTCTTTCAACAATAGTGTTTTCAAATATAAAATTCTTGATTACCAATATTAAGTTTAAATTATGAGGACATACTTTAATTAAGGTGGGGAGAATTTAACACCCTAATACACTATGGTAATTTCATTTTAGAATAAATGTAATTTTTTTTCTATCATTATTTAAACACAACACCTTGTTAAGCTTACTCTACACCCAACATTAAGTTATATTTTGTTACATGCAAGATCGAGTTTTCAGACCTTTTAATTGACCCATTATTTATAAAGATAAATTTTAAAAAAGTTATAAATTTGATGTCAAAATAATATTTATTTTTTATTCAGAATGTCAAAAATTATCCTGTGGTTAATTTTTTTATTTTTATGAGAAGTTTCATTTTTTGATGAATAGTGAAAAATACTGAATTTTAGTTGAAAAATTAATTTTAATTTAAATAATTATGAAGGTTAAATTATTTTTTAAATTGTTTTTCAAGTTAAAATAGATCAATTATACATCTATTAATCAATTTAATTCATTGGAATCATTTTTATATTTAATTTATATATAAAAACTTATTGAAATTTTGAACATTTTAATATTAAAACCTTCTTTCTCACAATGTCTACGGTATTAGAATTAGATTTAATTTTTCCACATATGTAAATTTAATTTTGTAAAAATGAAATAGATGGTTGTAATAAGTATAATATTTATATTCTAATAAGATCTACTCAATATTTTGCCAAATATATTAGTAAATGTAATTAAAATTACTTATAGTCATTAAGGTAAATTTTAGTTTACTTTCTTGTTAAACATTAATATTATTGACAAAATGGACTATACTAAACCGAACCTTTATTTTCATTCAGCACCATTACATTTTTTTTGAATACATAAAACCTTACACAAATGGTTTCCCAAAGACCATATTAGTTTAGTGCCATTTGAAACGTGGAAACATAAAAAATTGTACAAAATTGAGCTACATTATGTCCCACTAGGTTCTTTATTAGTAACACCCTTCTTAGACACATCATACATAATACATATATTCTTAACTTGGTTAATGGGAACATAAAATCTGGTGATCTTATATTTATAGTAAGGGTAGACAAGAAATATATGTTTCCATGAACATGAGCATTAAGGGTTGATAACGTGATCTTGACATTAGAAGATCATACCCTGCATATCAAAGATCATAAAAATAAATCACGACATAAATATTGGAGTACCATATGACAATAATCATAAGGGAATAAAAATCATAATCCATGAAATCATAACATTAGAATAATACATTGAATTGTGGAAGACACATATACATGTAGTATCATTCCCAATAAGTCAAGGTGTATGTCCAAAAAATAACAGGGAACATCATAGGGACTACGCCTACTGGGCAGGACAAACCACCATCCCTAGTTGTAGTAATTTCCTTGTAAGGGATAAGGTTTCCCCATCTTCCCATAGTTGATCAGGTTTCCCCATCATCCCATAGTGGAATGGTTTTTCCCATCTCCTATAGTGGATCAATACCATTGACTTTATTCCCATCATTATCTCACAAGATGTGAATCTTTACCCATTAATTAGTGAGAGATATAGTTCCAACCCATCTAATAATGAAATAATACATACTTGTTCCACAAAAACATAAACAAATATATCATAAAAAATGAAATGAAATGGGTGTCATAATAACATAATCATATTGTAACCTGTGGAAAATTAAAGGTTTCATAATAATTCCGTCAACACATAACCCATGGGAATAATTAGGTTTCATAACAATATAACCCATGAAATAGAAATGGGTTTCATAAAAATCATTCCATCAAAACCTAACCAATTTAGAGATAAAATATGTATAGAATCATTGGATCATTTCCCTATAAATATATGATTAACACAAATGGATATTATCATATATGGAAAATAATTTTTAAAGATATTTTAAAAAACATTCTTGAGTAAAATATCCATTCTTTTTTAAAAATTATTTTTAAAACATAAAAAATTTGAAAATCTTTTTCATTAGAAATGATTTGAAAACATATAAAAAAAGTCTGGAAAAAATAAAAAAATTGAAATCCTTTTTCCTTGAAAATGAGGTTAAAATATTATCTTTAAAAACATTTTTTACTACATTTTATAAAAAATATTTAAAAATATGGCTTTTGGAATTCATGGATTGTGTCTTAATAAATAAAAAATGAGTCAAAACTATTTTACCGGTTTGAAAACTTTTTAAACATAGACCCCATGAAACAGAGATCATAAAATGGATTTGTAAATACCCATAAATTTAATTATAATAATAATATAATATAATCATGGGTAATATATACACCATACAAAAGAAACATGCGGTGAATAAGACATAAATCCCACAGAAATAAAAGTGAGACTAGAAATCCCCTTACCTAATGTCCTGAATCTCATCGTACTCATTCAAACATCCAATATAATAAATATAATTTTATTATACATCTACCAAAGAACCATATTTTTATATCTAATATCATTTATGTCTTTATATTATTGTCTTATTAATACTTCCATGTTAAAGTTACTTTTTAGTTAATATCATCTTTTTTCGCATGTGTATTAATTGGTTATATTTTTTGTCATCATACTTATATCATGATTTCAAGATTTTAAACCATGATATAAATATAATTTATATTCATAATGTTTATATTTATAATAATATATGAAATATAGAAGTATAAAATGAAATTCATTGTTCATGGAGACGGTAGGTCGTACATACCCATTAACGTTGTTTCAATTTTCTTATCTTGGTGAAAGAAACAATGTAAATGAAATATTTGTGTGTATATATATATAATAATTACTTTGGAATTATTATATCAAATATATCTTTTATTTTTACTGAATGTGTTCTTAATAAATTCCATGTAGAGTGTGAATGAATTGCATCTCTTTGAGGAGGTGGTAGTCGACACTTCCCCAAACCAAATTATCATCTTTACACTAAATGGAAACAATTAAGGTATATGTTATATTATAATTAAATATTAATAATTACAACATAAATATAATATATATAATATAAAAATATAACTTCCATCATAATTACCAACAATGAGATGTGGTAAAGGGAAAATGAACAACATTGTTTCATGATGTTTTAGTTCACCATACACAAGAACAGTAAGTTTGTTACTGTCATGACCCGTCCTCCGGGGCTCGTGACGTGACTACACCAAGCCCACCTTCCCTAGGCCAGGGGCTGGAGACTATCAATAAAGACGTAATTCCCCGAAACTCGTAATTCATTCCCTTTATAACCTGTAAACACACACACACGCCACCCGCCTGCCGTGACACCAAGCACGCTTCCCACTAACCTTGGATTGGTGAGGTACTCCTCCTGTTGAGTACAGTGGATCTGCCGCATCACCAAGCACGCTCCCCACCGTGGGTATGTCGTATCACCAAGTGTGCTCCCCCTTATAGCTGGTTGAGGTAATCCTCCTATCGAGTACCGTGGGTCTGCCACAACACCAAGGCGCTCCCCACTATGGGTCTTCCGCGACACCAAGGCGATCCCCACTGGGCTAGTAGAGTCACTCCGAGTCAAAATAGTTAGCAGTCATCAGGTCTCATCCAGCTACTAGGTCTTTACACTATGCTCGCTCGTCTCCAGGAGGATCCGCTCCATGAGCTAATAGTTGATACTTCAACAGTCACGAAGTTCCATGAAAATTATCTCAAAGGTCCACCACATCATAGGGGTCTCAACGCAACAGACGGTGCTTCAATCAGACGCCCGGTCTGTGATTTATTAGCGATTTAGTCTCAAGGTCCCGGTTGGATTCGTGCTCGTTCTAACCCGACCATTTCCTATCTCAAACCAAAACTATAGTGGAGTATACTCAAATGGACTGCCTCGCTCCAAGATTTCCAGCACTGTAGAATGTTTGTCAAATGGACGTCCAATGCCAAAGATATGGCCAAAGGAGCATAAAGGGGCGTAGTGGGCCTGGGTCCGGTCCGACACGGTCAGACCGACTCGGACCAACCAGGCCTGGGTCAACCCAGTTCAGGTCAACCTGGCCCGACCCGCTGGGTTAGGCCCAGCCCGCTGGGTGGTCTAGCAGGCCGTGAGGGGCAGTGGAGCCTGTGGGGGCCGTGGGGCGGGTCAACCGCGTGGGCGCCGCGGGGGGCGCGGGGCCAGTTCCGCAAAGGGGCGCGGGGCTGGTTCAGCCAGGGTACCATAAAGGGCGTGGGCTGGTTCGGCCGGGGCGACACGAGGGGCGCGGACCGGTTCGGCCTGCGAGTGGTGTAGCCAGGGTGGCACAGACGTCGGAGGCTTAGCCTGCATGAGGCGTGGCCGGCATGAGGCATGGTCGGAGGGTGGTTCGACCAGTAGGGAGCACATCTGGTGGGCGGCGTGGTCGGGGTGGCATGGTAGGCGGGCGGCGCGGCTGGGGGACGCGGTCGGTGGGCCGGTTCGGCCGAGAGGCTAGAGCACCTCAGGGGCAGCGCGGGTCGCGGTGGCCGCAAGGGCGACACCATTCCCTTCTTCGCCTTCCTTCATTCTAAAGAACACCACTAAGATGAATAGCAGAGGGGGGTTGGGCCTTGTTATTTTGGCCCGCACCCTTTGCGTTTAGAGTGGTAGCATACGGTTTACAAGAATTAAGAAAAGAACGTCAACCATGAACTTTCATAATTTAATCATTTCCAATCCCGTACAAGAGAATATGGGAGTACCTAGAAAGTGATAAACAAAAGCATTAAACCCCTACCTTGTTCGTTGACATTGGCATAGGAAGAAGTACAGATGTCGATTCGCCATAGAAGAGAATGTCCCACGTCGGGATAAGTCCCAAGGAATAAGTTTAAAGGAGGTTAGGGTTCTTTATTGGTGGAGCGTTCTTCGTTGGGAAGCGTGTTTTTTGTTGGAGAATGTAATCCTCCAAGTGTTGGGAGTCTCGTCAGTTTACCAGCACTTTGTCGCTTGGTGAAGCCACCCCAAATCCTCCTCCCAAGCTCTATATATATAAGAGAGGGTGGAAAGGTAGGTAACGATTGTGGAATTTATGATGGTTCATTTATTAGGAATCTTCCTAAATTTCAATGACATTATTACTTAAATTAAAAATGGGGCAAGCCAATTAACTATGTTGGCACTAATAAAGGCATGTGTGTTGGCACAATTAATGTGTGATGAAGTCAAGAGGCTCCTCCAAATTAATGAGGGGGGTTGAGAGTATCTCTCGATTAAAGGGGGTATAATCCTGGGTGGTCCCCACCACCATAAACTCACATGGGAGGTTATGGTTTGGGTGGCCCCCACCACAATAACCTCTCATGAGAGGTTAAGGTCTTGTGTTCCCCACACTATAACTTCCACATGGAGATTTAGTTCTGGTGCACCCCACCTCCCAACACCCACATGGGTGTTTCAAATAAAAATAAAAATGTCATACACTTTTATTTTTATTTTATTCTTTCACGAAAAACCAAAAAACTATCTTTCTCCCTCACCAACTTTCATCGAGGTGAAAGTATTCTTAAAAAAATATCGGCATTGTGATTTCAACGGTGCCCGTAGATTTCAATTCCAAGCACTGGTTAAAAATTTAGAAAAACCCACTCGCACGTTTACTGAACGTACCCGAAAAAAAAGGTCGGAATATTATTAATAGTCACCCTCGACCCGCGCTAGTCGAAGTTAGGCTCTACCCAAGTGAAAAACGCCCCAAAAAATCCAACAGTACTCTAGTTTTCTAATCCGAGTTACCATTTAAAAGTTATGAATTTTACAATAAAATAATTTTCACTTAATTATTTTATTTACGGCCAAATACTAACTTTCACTGGTGGGCCATTCCGGCCAAAGTTAGTATCTTCTTAAATAAATCATGCCCTCACAAGTTCAACAGGGGTCTCTGATTTTTAATCTGATCTACCGTTTGTGAGTTATAAGAATTTGAAAAATAAAATAATTTATTTAATTATTTTATTTACGGTTATTCCATTTTTGGGTTTTCATACATGAGTCCCACGACGACTAAACTTAAGTCTCACTTAGGGTAATCCCACCATCCTAAGTCCAACGATGCCCTCCGATTTCTAATCCGAGTAACTGTTTAAGAGTTATTCCACTTTAACAGGAAAACTTCTTACGCGTGCTAATTAAAGCTTAACAAAACTTCGACAGATCATTCCAGGCACTCCGGGCCTCAGAATCGAGTGTCGTCAGATTTCAGAGTCTCAAAAAATTCCCATTTAATTAGAATAAATTACATGGAATCTTTGGGTCTTTACAGTTACCCATTAGATGGATGTGTCTATAAGAATTTGAAAAAACCGTAGAATAAAAATATATAAGTATATTTAGGATAATTTGGTTAAATTTAATCGTGTAATAATAATATTTCAGTGGTTGGAGAATGAAAATAACACAATAGTTCTTGAGGGATTATGCTACATCTTCTTTGGGTAACTCCTTTTGGTTTCCACCAAAGAGATTCCTTGGATAGATTTCATCCAAATAGGGAGGATTCTAGGATGAAGTTCGATGTTGGGAGGAAATTCAGATATATTTTTTCTGAGCTAATGGTATTCATAGTTGTCAACATGTGTGAGGTGTGAGTTTTTTTATAGTGGAGGAGAAGTGGCATTCTAATAAATTTTCGAAAAGGGAAATCCACCTACGTTTTCCCTATGTAAAGAGGATACAATAAGGATTTTATTCAATTAAAAGGTTATATATGGTATAAATATGATCATAAAATGGGATTTTGACATGTTTTGAGGTCATTTTATGCTTTAAGTTTATGGTTCTTTCATTTGTTAAGCTATTTTGTCTCTTAATCACTGTAATTAATTTTAATCACTTTCACTAATATTTTTGGACAAAACTATGTTGAACTTATTATAAATTATAAATTATGATGATTCAAAATATTTAATATATTTTTCAAAATTATAATCATATAATTGGAATAAATTAACTTATATTTAATTCTATATAGGGTTCACGACAACGGGTATTTTAATAATTTTTTTAAATGTTTGGAATATTTTGATATCCAATTTCAATGTAAAATTGGTTAAATGAACTAAATTTAATTAATTGATGTAAAATTTATCTTATTACATCTAAAAAATTAATTAAAATATAATTTAAATATATAAATAAATTAGATGAAAAAGTTTTTTTTAATTAAAATTCTATATTTTTCACTATTCATCCAAAATAATGTTTTTTAGAAAAAAACCCAAGAATTCACCCTAAGTTAATTTTGACATATTAAATTCAAAAAATATATTTATTTTATCATGTTAAAATTCTAAATGTTTCTAAAATTAATTTAATTTTTTTTATAAAAGTACATAAAAAATTAGTTCTTTTATTAGAATGGTATTTTCAAACATATAAAGACTTTACTAAAAAATTGTATGTATTTTTATAAATAAATTTTATTTACATAAAACCATTATAAAAAATATTTAAAAATAAGTTATTTATATTCATATTACTATGTTTAACGGCTATGTCATAGCAATTCCATTTAAATAATTATAATAATAAAATGTTGTTTTGTAGAAACTCAGTATTGTGTATAATGTAAGACAAGTTGGTGTTGCATATAGAGAAATAATAAGTTGGTATAGAATATAAATAAAGTTTTATCTATAATAGATTTCAATTTAACAAATCAAAAAAAAAATATTTGAGAAAAAGGTTCATAAAGACTCATGGTGTAACATTCTACCCCCTTAAAATGATTTTCTTCCCTAAAAATTCATCATTATTATACAAATAGATGAAGATAATTCTGCCTCATAATATCCTCAGGTTCCCAAATTCCTTCCTCTAACTGGAGATTTATCCAAAAAACCATGACCATGTGAATGTTCTTTTTTTGTAGAAATTTCTCTATACGATCCATAATTTCATGTGGTTGTTCCTCATACAAAAGATCCAACTCTAACTGTATGACATCTGAGTTTAGTACATGTGTAGGGTCATGTGTGTACTTCCTCATGAGTGATACATGGAACACATAATGGAATTGATAATGTTTTGGAGGAAGTTACAGGTGATATGATACCATTCTAATATGATTAAGAATATCAAAGGGATCAATATACCTATGTCTTCATTTCCTTTTCTTCCAAAACCTCAGAACCTTATTCCTTGGAAAAATTCATATAAACACATTCTCACCAACTTCAAATTCTTGGTCACATCAGTGGTTGTCAGCATAACCTTTCTAACAACTTTGAGATTCCTTGATATGTTGTTGAATGGTTCTAACCATATCAATCATTTCTTCAAATATCTTAGGTCCCAATAGTTTTATTTCTCTAACTTCATTCCAGCAAGTTAGAGCTCTACATTTCTTATCATAGAGGTCTTCATAATGATCTATCTGATTATATAGTGAAATATATTTTTGTAAGAAAAATCAACTAGGGGAAGGTATTGATCCCAAAAACCATTTCAATAAAATGAACAATATCTTAACATATCCTCTAGGGTTTGAATTTTTCTTTCAAACTTAACATCTGCTTGAGGATGATAATCAGTGCAAGAAAATTGATTCTGTGTCAAATGATTTCTAAATACATTTCCAAACCATTGATGTAAACCTCGAATCTTAATTAGATAGAATCTAAAGTGGTACTCCATGAAACCTTACCACTTCCTTAATGTATATCCAGTTAAGCTGATCGAGAGAGAAATATTCTCTAATATCAAATAATTTTGCTAACTTAGTTTGGTGTTAATCTACCACCCATATTGCACTAAACCATATATAGTTTTTGGGGGGGTCCAGCAATAAAAATCCATTGTGATGTTCTCCAATTTATATTATGGTATAGATAACGAATGAAATATTCCCTTACATTTTCTTCTTTCTACCTTAACTTGTTATCATACCAACAACCGAGATAAAAAATCTACAATATCCCTCTTTATTCCATCCCACCAGATGTATTCCTTAAAATCTCTATACATCTTCATACATCCAGTAAGAATCAATAATGAACAAATATAAGTTTAATCTGATAGATCCTTCTTCAAATATAGTATGTTAGAAACACATACAAGGTTCTTGAACCTTATCATTTCATCCTAATCAATGTTAAACATAGGAACATCTTTATCCTTATATTATAGCTCAACATTTTCCTTTTGTGCCTCTTTAATATTTAGTTATATAGAGGGTTTAATTTTCATTTGAGAAATTATAACATTTCTACCATTCATTTATGATTTCTAGATATATCATTTGAAAATATATAATTATTGGATCTTTTGTGATCCCTATGATGGATAAGATATTATGATCCTTTGGAGTAAAATCAATATCCACCTTGTTCTCCTTCCTCAGGTGGTAATGTACTGAGAAATCATAATCCTTTATCAGCTCTAACCATCATCTATGACACATGTTCAACTCCTTATATGTGAATATATATTTTAAAATTTTATGATCATTATATATATATCACACTTTTATCATTAACGAAAAAATTACTATTGCTAACTCCAAATCACGAGTTTTGTAATTTTTCTCAAAGATCTTCAACTATCATAAGACATAAAAAATAACCATGTTATTTTTCATAATAGAACATTTAAATCCCTTCATGTATGTATACATATAGATTAAAAAACCTTATCCACTACAGGTTAATGTAAACACAGGTGATCTAACCTACAGTCTCTTTAGTTCCTTGAAATTTTCCTCACATTCGTTTATCTAAAGGAACATAGCACCCTTATGAGTTAACCTGGTCATATGATTTGTTATTCATGAGACATTATCCACAAACCTTTGATAATATATATCTAATCTAGGAAAAATATTGATATCAATATCCATGGTTGGTCTAGGAAAATATTCAATACCCTCTGTCCTTGATGGATCTACTATTATACGATCTCTTGAGATTATGTGACCCAAAAATGAAACATTTTCCAAAAAAAATTCAAACTTTGTAAATTTTTCATATAGTATCTCCTTATTTAGGTTCCTTAGTACAATTATAAAGTTGTCTTAATAATCTTGATTTCTCATTGAATACATAAGAATGTAATGTATAAATACTACCACAAACTAATTAAGGTAATATTTAAGGACATTATTCATCAAATACATGAAGAATTCAGGGGAATTAGTAAGACTAAAAGGCATCACTATATTTTAATAGTGTCCATACCTTGTATGGAATGTTTTCCTGGGAATATAATCTTTATTGGACCTAAATTTATGATATATATAATGAAATTCAATCTTGGAAAATTATTTAGATTTGCACAGTTGGTCAAACAAGTCATCAGTACATGGAAGAGGAAACTGGTTCTTGATAGTGATCTTGTTCAAGTCTAGATAATCAATAATGATTAATGTTTATTTATATTTCTTTTTTATAAATATTGTAAGTTCACCCCAATTTGAAACACTTGTCTAAATGAATCCCTTATCAAGGTTTTCTGGGAGTAGCTCCTTCAATTCCTGTAACTCAATTAGGGCCATTATATAAGAGTATTTGAAATTGGTGTGGAACCAGCTATTAGTTATATAAAGAACTCAACTTCCCATTTTGGGGGAATACTAGGAAACTCTTCTGGGAACATATCCAAAAATTCTATAAAAATAGGAATATCATTAATTACAAGTTTCACCCCAATCATTTGAGTCCAAAAACACTTTTTGAATGGTAATTAGGACCTATACACTGGATGTAATCTTCATATGAATTTCATACTTATCATCACAATATAGAATATCAAATTTCAGTTTGAAATATCAAATATAGCTTACCTTCCTTGAAAATTGATGTAGGATTTATGCAGAGAAATCCAATCCATGCCTATGAGGGCATCTAATTTAACTAAATGAATAATGACATGATTTGATTAAATCCCATTCCCACAAACATAAATTAGATAAGAATCATAGACTTTAGATTAAATCATCATTTAATTAGGGTTTTAAATACTCATTCCACATCAAATCATTTTTGTGTAATATTAATAAACTTATAAATTTAATTAGGTGTGAAAAAATGGGTAGATAAAGAATAAATTCAAATATTGATAGTTCAAGATTGAATGGTAATTGTAAATTTCACCAAGTAATTATTGCACCTCTCGTTATAAATGGTGATCACATGATATTTCCCCATGTACCTATGTTTAAGAGGAATATGATGCTGATAATCATCAATAACCCTTTTTTGGGGCACTAGTTAGTATAATTCACATCCACCTAACACTTGTATCAGTAATGTGTGGTAAGTTCATTCATTGTAGCTTTACCTCTATTTACATCATTGGCCAAATTATTCCAATCAGTTCGACAATTAATTACTTAATTTCCTTTCCTCCCACACTTAAAATATTTATAGAATCCATATTAACATTTCCCAAATGATTCTTTCAATATGTGGATCATAAAGGAAGGATCATTTTCATCTCTTCATGGTTTTTAGATTTCCCTTTGATCCCCATATTCTTTTTCTTATTAAGACCATTATATTGATATGTAACTTCAACCTTATTTTCAAATTTGATTTCCCAACACATAATCTCTACATAGCTACAAAAGTCTCTTATGAACAACACCCTTCATAGACTTGGCTTTATCCACTGAAAACCCCATCAACATTACTTTTCGATTGGAAGATTATTCTAGAAGCATACCTCACAAGTCCTGTGAAATTAGCCTCATAGGTACCGACAGAATCATCATCCTTCTTCTTCATCTTGAGGAACTCATTTTCTATCTTTATATAAATAATGTGAGGAATGAACTTATTGAAGAATAAGTTCTTGAACTCGTCCCAATCAATTGATTCAATTCTATCTACCTTCCTATTACTCTTGATCTGAGTCCACCACTAGTCATCTTTACCTCTTAAATGGTAAACAGTCAACATAAAATTCCCATGTTCTAAACACTAGATAATGGAGAATATATTTTCATTGTTCTGATCCATTTTTCATTCAAATGTGGATCAGAAGATCCAATGAAATAAGGAATAAACTTCCTCATGAAGGACTCAACAGAATATAGTTCCCTTAGCTCGTTTGGAAGCCTAGCATGATTCATAGTTTTAGAAATTTGGGTGAGCATTGTAATGTGATTTTTTATTCTACCTCCCATAGCATTCAAATTATCATGAGAAAAATCACTACATTATTTGTTGTAATCACTATTGGCATGGTTGCTTTGGGTTTCATCAACTGATTAAAACCAAAAATAAAATATATAGAAATATTTTAAATAGTAGGGAACCACATAATCCTGAAAACCCATATATATTATGTCAAAATTATGACACATTCTTTAGTCTATGAAACCTTAGTTTTATTCTAGTTTATTCATAGAGAGCTCATATTTAAACCCTTCATTATTTTTCACAAGTTCTCGATCAAGTCTAACTCAATACATTGTTTTTTTTGTGTTTTTATCCCTATTTACATATGTGCTAGAGGCACATCCACTTATATTATCATGAAATGGGTGTATTTCTAGGAAACCACTCACTCTATCCTTCTCCAAAATTATATGACATTTTACTATTATTTTCTATATCCTTGTACTTAATCATAAAAATTTCCTTAGGGTTCCCACTATGGTTTTCTCATAGTAGTTTCCAAATTTCATCTAAATTTTTTCACTAATACCAACTACTTCAATCCTCTCTTTTCATACATTAAAATTACATTAATTTTTTTCATAATACTTAAAACATTACAAAAATGGATGCCCAAATACTTTATTAGTTTAGTGCCTTTAAAAACATGGAAACATAAACCCTAATAAATAAGTGATCTAAATTGGCTCCTAATAGGTTCTTCATGACTAGAACCCTTACTAGAAACATCATAAATAATACAAATCTTCATAGACTATGGAATAGAAACATAAAAATTGGGGATCTTAGATGCCCAGTAAGGGTAAAAAAGGGATATATATATATATATATATAAGAAATAAAATGAGGATGAGGGTTTAATAACGTGATCATGCATTATAAGATCATACCCATCATATCAAATATCCTAAACATGAATCATAGCATAAATATTGGCAGTTTATAAGATATGAATCATAAGGGAATTAATAGAAAAATCCATAAAATCATAAACTTTGAATAAGACATTGAATTGTGGTAGACACATAAAAATTTAATACCATTACCTATAAGTCAAGGAACATTTCCAACGAATAATGGGGAACTTATTAGGGACTACACCTAATGATTGGAAAAAACCACTATCTGTAGTCATAACCCTTTCCTTATAAGGGATTGGGTTCCAACATCATCCCATAGTGGATCAGATTTCCCCATATTCCCATAGTGGATCAGGTTTCACAATATTCTATAGTGGATGAATCCCATCAACTTTATTCTCACCATTATCTCTAGAGATAGAAATATTTTCCCAATGCATTGGAGGGAGATATAGGTCCCACCAATATCAAAATTATATCAGACATACATGTTACAATAAATCATAAACAATAATATCATAACCCATGTAATAAAATGAGTTTCATGAACATGTAATAATATCTTAACTTCTGAAAAAATATAGGTTTCATAATAATTTCATAAAATATTAACCTGTGAAAATAATCAGGATTCATTAGTATATAACCCGTGATAGAGAAACGTGTTTTATAATAATTAGGTCTCTAAAACATATACCATTTTTAGAATGAATATGAATGGAACCTTTGTATAATTTCAAAAAAAAGACATGAGTAACAAAAATATATTTTATCTTATATGGAAGATAATATGGTAATATCTTTTAAAAAAAATTCATTAGGAAAATATCCTTTCTGTTTTGAATTATTTTTAAAACATAAAACACTTTTGAAAACCATTTCCTTTGAAAATAGTTTTGAAAACTTATAAATGAAGATTGGAAATCATAAAAAAATTAAAATCCTTTTTCATTGAAAATTAACTTAAAATAACATCTTTAATCAAATTTTTGAAAAAAATGAAATTATTTTGGAAAAACTGGATTTGAAAATTCATGACATGTGTCTCAAAGAAAAAAAATTGAGAAAAAACCACTTTACCAATTTTGAAAATTTTTAAACATAAACACCATAAAAGTGAGATCATAAAATGGATATGTAAATACCCATAAATTTATGGATAATAAAAAAATAATTTATGGGTAGTACATACACCAAAAAAAATAAATGAGTGTTGAATAAGATATAAATCTCAGAGAAATAAAAATGAGAATAGAAATCCCCTTACCTTATGTATTGACTCTCATCATACACATAAACAATCCTCTATAATAAATATAATATTATTATAAATTTACCAAAAAACCATATTCTTATATCTAATACCATATATGGATTTATATTACCTAGTTATTAACACTTCCCTGTTAAGGTTACGTTTTGGGTAATATCCTATTTGTTTTTTGCATGGGTCTTAATTAGTTATATTTTTTGTACTCATACTTATATAATGATTTACATAATGTAAACCATGATATAAATATCATATATATTATTTATATATTTCTTTATAACAATATACAAAATATATAAGTAGAAAATTAAATGAACCTTTCATGGGGACGGTAGGTCATACGTACTCATGAATATTGTTTCCGTTTTCTAATTATATTGAAGAAATAATGTAAATGTAATATATGTATATATATTGTAAATAATTTAGAATTATTATTTCATATATATCATATATTTTTATTAAACCCATCCTCAATACATTCCATGGGAAGTGTGAATGAATTATATCATTTTGAGGAGGCGGTAGTCCGCACTTCCCCAAATGAAATTCTCATTTTTAAGAAAAATGGAAATCATGAGGGTATGATTTAAATAATAATTAAAAAAGAATAATTACTTAATAAATATAATATATATCATATAAAAAATATTTTACATCATAATTCCAAACCAAGAGATGTGGTAAAAGAAAAAATGAACAACAACATTTCGTGAGGCGGTAGTTCATCGTACAGAAGAAAAATATGTTTGTTACCCATTACATTGAATTGTTTTTAAGTGCTGGTAAAACTGTTATAATAACAAAATATAAGTATATTTGGGATAATTTTGTTATTATATATTCATGGAATAAAAATATTTTAGGGCATTTAGAATGAAAATAAAATAACAGAGCTTAAGGAAGGATGTTACATGTTCTTTGGGTAACTCCATTTGGTTTATAGAAAAAGGATTCAATTGATGGATTTAACAATGGAATGATTTTTGTAATAATGGAGTAATTTTATTTGGATATTTATTCATAGGTTATCCTAGTTAAATGTCTTTCTGGGATTGAATAGGATGGAGGGGTGAGTGCCTTTAATAGTGGAGGAGGACTGGAATTCTGTAAATTTTTTAAAAGGGAATTCCACCCACATTTTAACTATTTCATGTGGCTCCAATAATGCTTCAAATAAGATCAATTTGAGTGTTGGGTTGAAATATTAATTTAAAATGGATTTGTGAAATGTTTCTTGGTCATTTTAGGCCTTATGTTAAGTTTTAGTCTTTTGCTAAACTATTTTTTCTCATAATCACTATAATTAATTTTAATAATATTTATTAATAAATTAGGTCAAAAATAATTTGAAGTTATTAGAATTTATAAATTATTATTATTTTAAATATTGAATCTATTTTTCCAAATCATAATCGAAGAAGTGAAATAAATAAATTTAAATTTAATCATGTAAAAGGGTCGCAATATTGGGTTTTTAAGGGAATACATTTAAAATTTTGGAATGATTTTTATATCAAATTTAAATTTGAAATTGGTTAAAATGACCAAAATTGGATTAATTTATTTAAAAATAATCTAATTACACTTTAAACCCAAATTAAATCATAATTTCTCTATATTAATAAACTAGATTAAAAGGCAGTTTTGAATTAAAATTCAGAATTTTTCACTATTCATCCAAAAATAATTTTTTCAGAAAAATCCATAAAAATTCACTATAAGATAATTCTGAAATTATGAATTAAAAATTTATTTTTATTTCATATTTTTAAATTTCTAATAGTTTATAAAATTATTTTAATTATTTTATACATAATGATATAAAAAATAAGTTCTTTTAAGATAATAGTATTTCTGAACATATAAAGACTTTAATAAAAAAAATTATGTATTATTATCAATATTTTTTATTTATATAAGACCATAATAAGTAATATTTAAAAATTATTTATTAATATCCACATTAATATGTTTAACGGCTATATTATATCTATCCTGTTTAAGTAATTAAAATAATAAAATGTTGTTTTTTAGAAACTTATTGCTAGTTGTAACGCAATCCAATTCAGTGTTTCATGTTGATAAATATTAACATGGTGTAGTATATAAATAATGTTTTAATGATCATAGCATGCAATGCAAGAAATCAAATAAAATTAATTTATTCAAGAAAAAGGTTCAAAAAAATCAGGGTGTTACATAAACACTTGTCCAAAAATTATTGAATTGCCATAATTTTACCATATTCCCCACTGGGTTTTACTTTAATGAGTTATTTTGAAACATTTTCATATAAGTGACCCATATAATATGTTAATTAAATAAAGTGTCAAAAAAGTGTACCCTACTTTCTTTTAACTCCTATAAAGCTTTGTAGTATGGAAGAAGCTATATAGTTTTGATTATAAACACTTTTTTGAAAGATAAATTAGTTAATTTTTACTATAATTACTTATAATTGTTTTTTAGAGATGAATTGGTAACAATAAACTATTGACAAATTCTAATGCGTTGATTATTTAGTTAATAATTAAATAAAATAATTGATTCTAAAAACAATAAAAGTAATGTAAATTTAATGAATTATTATGTTCCATTTTTTGGTATATTATAATATGATGTTACACACCTATGAAATTAATATATTTTAGTTATAATATTATTTTTATAAGTTTAAATAAAAATTAAATAAATAATATTGAAATTTCTGTTATTTTTCAATAAATGATATTTTATTAAATAATTAATAATTAATAAAAATTCAATATTCTACCAAGTTATTTTTTAAGTTTTCATAAATATCGAATATGTTCCATTCATGGACCAAATGATCTTTTATATTTAACATATTGAGAAATATATAGTAAAAACAATGTTACAATGGTTCATGTTAAAGTAGTGTTTTTCACGTTACAAGCGCTTCTTTTAAAATTTATTTACAACACACCAAAGATTTTTATTATGTAAGTTATTTATCAAATTTATAATTCATTGGTTATATATTTCCTAATAATTCTAACTTTAATTTATTCTTCATGGTTAAATTACATATGTTCAAAAACTAGTTACCTAAATGAAAAATCCAAAATGAAAAATATGATGAAACATAGAGGATAAGGAAAAAATTTATAAAAATGAACTTATTTTTGTTTGGTGGAGATTTTTATCAACCATAATTTCACCTAAATACATTATTTTACAATTTATAAGAACATGAGGTAAGGGAGACCTCCCAATACTATTTACCTTTTGTTATTTACAAGAATATCACTCCTCTACTATAAAAATGTATCCACTATTACCCTTACTCACAACTATCAAACCACATTGGATCATCCTAACCCTAACCAAATAAACAAAAAAAATATCTCCCCTCATACTATAATCCTAAATTTGGGTAGAAAGAAACCCAAGGAATAATTTTGGTATTGACTAAAAGTAGTTACCTGAATAAGAGGTAGCATTATTCAATGATCACTTTTATGTTATTTCTTTCTCAAACCATTAAATAATTTATATTACATAGTTAAATATAATGAGATTTTTTTATGTTATGTTTTTTACCAACACCTACACACACTAAACTAAAATGGGTAACGAATTATATATTCGTGTGTATGGTGAACTACCGCCTCTTGTAATGATGTTGTTCGTTTTTCCTTTACCACCTACCAAGGTTGGGAATTAAGATTGACATAATATTTTTATATTATATTTATGATATTTAGTATCACTTTATGCTTCAAAAATTTTATATAATTTATACCTTCATTCTTTTCATTTTATGAGAATATGATAAATTCATGTGTGGACGTGTAGACTACCACCTCCTCAAACTGATTTGATTCATTCACACTATAGAAGTAATTTATGAAGGATTATTTTAATAATTTCTTTAATATATGACATAAATATTTTACTGGAATTATAATATAAAAATATATATCATTTACATTTCATTCTTTTAATAATAAAAATAAACATAAGTAGAGTTCTTGCATCCGTACGACCTACCATATCCATAAACGGTGCATTTCATTTCCTATCTCCAAATTTTTTGAATTCTTATAAATACATATTTACTGAATATATAATATATATAAATTATTTTTTACATTATTTTGATGACAAAATTATGATATAATTAATAGTAACAAAAATAACAAGTAAAAAAATCCCTAAAAAATAAGACAATTAACACATAAAATGCTGAAAATGATCAAAGGATATTAATGAAAGGGTTATAATATATTATAAAAGGGATATATATTATAATATATATATATTTTTATATTATTATATTGTGAGTTAATATAATTATTAATTCCAATATATACTAGGTTAAAGAGCGTTCAACCAAAAGGAAGCGTAAGGCAAGGGATTCTTGTCTCAATTTTCTTTCCATGGGTCATACACCATTTTCACCACATATCTCTTTTATGTAGTGTATATACCAACCCTATTGTATTTTATAACATTAATGAAGTTATCTTACTGGTATTTATAGTTTCCTTGGAATTTATTTCTTTTTTAGAGATTATAATTCAAAAGTTTCCAAGTATTAAGGGATTTTATCTCAATTTACATTCTGTTATAACAACTTTATTATTTATGCAACAATTCACTTATATGTGGTGTATATTATATCCATTTTGAATTTAATATCACTATTTATTTATTATTAATGTAATTTTATGTCTCACTTTGAATTATCACATTTAAGGGGTTTGATTTGAAAATCACTCAATTGGTAAAAGTTATCTTTTAAATCTCACATTTTTCTAGGATTGGTAACTTTATTTTGAAATAATCACATTATTATAATAAATTTTTTTGACATTAAATTTATATTAAATATCTATATAATTTATAATTGGTATTCTATTTTCATAAAATGTATACCATTTTTACATATGGTGTATACTTTGACAGTTATTTGAGTAATTAGAGAAATATTTATAAATCCATATCTTCTATTCAATATAGATATTTGATGATATAGGGTATTGATTAATTATATTTATTTTTTTACATATTACGAATTCATTGGATTTTGTATGTGATGGTTAGGAACTTTATAACCCCTATATAGTATGATATTCTTGGAATTAAGCTTTGTTGGTATGTTTTAGATATCCATCCTTATGCATTCCATCAATATGAATTCAGTTGTTTATATTCCATGTGATTATTCGATTAGTTAGAATATCCATGGTTATGCTTCATGATTATGTTATTGATTATATAGCATTTTTTCCAGTTATTTTCTTTTCCATGTCGATTATTCCCATTGATTCAATATTTATTCAGCTATACATAACCCTCACTAGATATTGGATATCACTCTCATTTTTTTCCTTCCTAAAGATATGAAGAAGAATTCATGAAATAATTTCCAGGGATATAGTTTATTTTTTTTATGTATTCTATTTTATTTTCGATCCCCGATATAAAATGGGTATCATATATGTAATCTAGTTTTCCAAAACTACTACACTAATTGGTCTATTGGGATATGATTCCATGTAATCATGCTAATTTAAAAAAATCAAGGCATTGGATCGGGGCTTATAAGGTTTGGGCACTATGAAAATTACCTAAATTAAATTTATAGATATATAATTCAATAAATTTTATTTTAAAACTAGTTAAAAATTTTAAATAATTTAAACGAAGTGACATTTTTCTATTATAATTCTATAAAGGCCCGTAAATTTCATGGAATATTTTTTCATAAATTCTTTAGGATTTTATGAGTATGCAATTTTTGACGCACTTGATTCCGAGGCCCGGTGTGCCCAAAATCAATTTCTGAAGTTTAGCTCGGGTACGTTCAGTGAACGAACGAGTGGGTTTATCTATATTTTGAATCGGTGCTCGTAAATGATATCTGAGGGCACTGATGAAACCGCAACGCCGGTAATTGCTTAAGAAGACCTTTACTCGAGTTGATTTTTCTTTGGAGGAGTTGAAAAAAATGTTGATTAAATAAAGAGTAAAATAAAATTGTGTTACAATTTTATTTCTTTTCTAAGTGGTTTAATCCTAGCTGTGGAAGTTGGGGTGGGACCCGCTTGTTACTAACTACCCTTGGGTGGTTAAAGGTGAGTTGGGGCCCACACGAGCCCAACCCCTCACATTCCATTAACTCCCTAACTCCCCCTTTATGTGAGTAACTCCTCCCTCTCACCCTCATTAAGCTTGCCAACATAACACCCCATTTAATTAGACAACTCAAGTTTAATTAATTAAGTGAGTTTTGTGTTTGAATTTTTAAAATTTAAATGCATGGATTGAAGTAATAAAATAAGATAAGTCTTATTTTATTTTGGGGGTTAGTTTTTGTGTGAAGATTTTGGGGGAAGAGAGCTCTATTCTCTTGAATAACTTCATCTTCTTCGTTGAAGAACGCCAAGACTCCGAGGAAGAGCATCGACTCGGCGACCCGGTTTCTTCCGTCCTCTTCTTCCTTCATGACAAAGGAGGAGGCACTGACGCGGAAACTCGCCAACGACCTCACTCCATACAATCTTCTCTCCGTGAAAAAGGAAGGGAGACGCCGCTTCCTCCTCGGATGTTCTCTGCTGACATTTACGGAACCTCACCCCGCGACGCCATTTTCCGCGACACTCATCATTCAACAACATGTGGTGAGGTAGGGGTTATTTACGATCATGATTGATTTAACGCTCTTCGTTAATTAAATTGGCCAAAAGTTATAGACATAACGGGAGGAGATCGGACCGCACAAACACGGCCGATCCTCCTCCCCTTTTATTTGTTGATCCTCGTTGAACATGTGGTGAAGGCGGCGTGGTGCCGTTGCACCGCGTGGGAACGGAAAGGACCGCTGCCGGAGTGGGCCATAGGGGAGGTGCGCAGTGCCTTCATGCCGTGCCAGTGAGACCGAAGGAGGCCGCGGCCAGGAGAGGGATGCGGCGGAGGGGTGGGGCACCGCCGCGCCGCACTAGAGCACAAAGGGGATGCGGCTGGGGAAGGCCACGGTGGAGGGGCGTGGCGCCGTTGCGCCACGCCGGTCGGACGGAAGCCATAGATTTTGGCCGCGAAGGTTCTGCAGGAGGTGGCCGGCCAAGCCAGCCGCCGACGCTCCAGGATGCGGGACCCCCCGCGGGTCCCGTGTGGCTCAACTGGTCGGCCATAATGGTCGGCCGTTTCAAAGAAGACCGGGGGTTTGAAACCCCCGGCCCGCTCACTTGGGTGAACCCCATGGGTCTGTCGTTTTGAGACAAGTGGGCGGTGCCCCCTTCGCACCCCGCTCGGCAATGAGTCGAGTTCCCGGCCATGGGCCGGACCGCCCGCGCTGGGCCGGACCGCCTGCGCCGGGCCGGACCGCCCGCGCCGGGCCGGACCGCCCGCGCCGGGCCGGACCGCCCACGCCGGGCCGGACCACCAGCGCTGGGCTGGGCCACGCCAGCTGAGCCGAACCGCGCCCAAGTGGGTCGGGACGCGCCCAACTAAGCTGGACCTAGACCTGGGTTGGGTCGACCCAGGGGGTATTGGGTCGGGTCGGGCCTGGCCCAAATCCCCTATTTTCAGGGAGTTTTGTTCAAACGCCCATATCATGGGCTACGGACCTTCGATCGACACACCGTCAGTTGCGTTAGGATACTTGGATCGAGATGGTCGTTTCAGTATATTACAATCAATCTTTTGGTAATGTTTGGGTATGACCGAGTTGGTTCGAACCCGAAACCAACCTGGCCCTTGGAGCAGAAACACTTATAACTTAGCGACCGGACGTCCGAACGACGTACCGTCAGTTACTTTGAATTCCTCTTAGTGAGAAAGTTCTTTTGGCTTACTCCAATTGAGTTTTGGACGTATCTGGAGTATGGTTGGGTTGGTTTTAGCTTAAAAACCAACTAGGCCCCTGGGAAGAAAAGGCCAATAACTCTCAGACCGGGCGTCTGATTGACGCGCCTTCTGTCACGTTGAGTTCCTATTGACAAGATGAAACTTTTTGATACATCAACTCTAGACTTCGTGACAGTTGATGTATCGACCCCATGGCTTGTGGAGCGGACCCTCCCGGAATCGAGCATGTTGTGTGCGGGAACCCTAGAGCTGGCTAAGACTGCGACGACGATGGCTACTATACTTGGATCCTATGTTGGTTCGGCAGTGAGGAAGACTATCCTTGGATCCTACGTGGGTTCGGTAGCGAGGACGACTATACTTGGATCCTACATGGGTTCGGCAGCGACGACTTCTTTACTTGGATCCTACGTGGGTTCGGCATGGGAGATGATTCATTGGCTACATCTATCATCTCCACCCCTCTTCGTGAGTAGTATACCTGTGTGAGATGAGTCTAGACTTTCAATAATTATCTTCGATATGATTGACTTGCTATCCTGTGTGTATTAGTTTATGCTTTCCTGTGTGGATTGGGTTGTACTTTCCTGTGTGGACTGGGTTGAACTTGGGCTCGTGAGTTGGAGCAGAACTGGAATTGATGACTTAGGTATATGTATGGGAATATACCTAAGTAGAGTTGATTGATACTACATGATTGTATCTTTCCTTTGTGGTTTATCCTTCGTGGATTCTAGGAGACCTTCAGGAGTCTCGGGGTCCCTACTGAGTATCGTATACTCACACCTGCACGGGTTATGCCCACACTACGTTGTATTGGTTGCAGACGACGGACAACGCTGATCATGGTTGAGGCTTGTAGAGCGAGACGGTACCCGGAGGTGGACTATCAGGCGGCACATACACAGAGTGGACGGCCAGACTCGAGGAGCCGATGAGACTATCTATACTCACCCTTCAGGTGGGAGTTCCAGAGGACATATTGGTGGTTGTTGCTCTACTTTTCAGCTATTTTACTTTCTTTTCTTAGTTGTACTATAATTTTAGTTGGGTTTGTATACTGGCCCATTTACTTTCTAGAACTTACTAATGTACTTAGTGTTTACTTTAGCTTGTGTACTCTATGGTGTTTTTTTCTTATATAAAGGAAATGTCTTCCCTTTTATCGGGATTTACACCTTTGGTGCTAGTCTCCAACCCCTGGCCTATGGAAGGCGAGCTTGGGGTAGTCATGGCACGGTCTCCGAGGACGGGTTGTGACAAATTCAGTATTTTAACTATTCATCAAAAAACTAATATTTTCACAAATTCATCAATAACTAAACCTAAAAAATATTTAAATTATGATTTCAAAAATTAATTAATTTATTCAAATAAAATTTATAAATTTAAAAAAATAGTTTTTAAATAAGTGTGTAAAATGGAAAGAAAACTACTTTTTAGAATAATATAGTTTTTAAGCATAAAATTAGATTTATTTTTATCTCTTTCCAAGAAAATGCATAATATGAATGTTAAAATTTTCATTAAATGTATATTTTTAAATTTTATTAAAATAATTCACCCAATTTATTTATCTATTTAGGTAAAACAAGTTTGTGTGTATAAAAATAGTTTTTAATAAAGAGGTTTACTTTATTTTCAAATAGTTTTTATTTTCATTTCTAATTAATTTTTCACAAAATAATTCATTTTATATATATGTGTAGACCATATAATATAATAATTTATTTAATAATTTTCTTACATTCAATTCCATAGGCTATGTGATAACTATATTATTAAATAATAATATTTTAATAGTATGTTGTGTTTTGTTTAAACCCATTGAAGCGTGTATTGAAAGTTACACTCGGTGTTGCGTGTAATGAAAAAAAAATCTGTCTTGCATGTAACAAAGTATCTAAAATATTAAATACATTTTAAAAAAACATTTCATAAAATCTCAGGGTGTTACAATACCCTTAAGGGAGAGTTAAACAAAAAACAATTATGAATAATGATAATATTGTGAAATAACCCTTTCTACTTTGGTAACATTTGAATCATAAGCTTCATGAAATAAAAAAACATAAAATTGTTATTTAAATTCCATAAATATAAATATATTCATTATATAAATTATCAAAAGGGGCATTATATACACAACTCATTAGAGTAAGGGGTGAATATGAAAAATGTATCCCAGAAGTAAAAGTGAGACAAGAAACCCTAGCCTTAGGTTTGACTTCCTTCGTATGTGTCCAAACATCCTATATAATAAATAGTGGTTTATTACACATATATTAAATATTAATAATATTATATATAATACCCTATATGATATAATTATATTCATTTATCACCCATTTATTAACTATTCGTTGTTAAAATCATTGGTTCTGGTGATAATTGCTTCATTTGTTATGTATGTTTTATCTCATTAATTTTGTTCCTTTTAATTTGGGAACTATTAAATAATATAAATAATTTTAAAAATCATATAAATATGATATATATTAATTATATATGTATTTATATTATTCTATTAAATTTAGTGATAGGAAATTGATTACACTGTTTCATTAGACAGTAAGTCATACGTATGCATGAATATTGTTTTCTAATTCTTTGATGGATGGAATGAAATGAAAATAAAAATTAATTAACCTTTCTAGAATAATTATTATGTTGTATATATAATTTATATTAATAAAATACACCCTTATTACCATCCATGTAAAAATAAAATGGAAAACATTTCTCAACATTATTTAGAGGCGGTAGTCAACACATACGCACGAGTGAAATTATTAATTTCTAATGGATTTTAAGGTAAGATGTTAGACGTGATATTATATTTTCAGAATTTATTTTATATAATAAATATATCATATAATATTTATCTTTATCATTATAACCTTTCATGTAATGTATAAGAAAAAATGATTCATGTGGCTTCATAAGGAGGTAGTCTGCCTTACACACGAGCAACGTTATTGTGTCCCCCACATAATGGAAAGTAAAAAATTATATGTTATATCATAATTTAAATGGTACAATTATGTTAAAAATATAATATATATTCTCCTAATATATCCTTATTGTGATCGAGGTAAAATAGAGATGGGAAAACACATTATATTAGTTCGTGAGGCAGTAGTCTGTCGTAAAAACAAGTGATGTTATTGTTTTCCAATAGATTGGAAGGTAATAAGTTATAATTTAAATTATAATTAAATAATTATCCTAATTTAATATTTTTCATATACATATTTTTAATACAGCATTGAATGGTGGTGATTGAAAACTAATTTATGGGGCGGTAGTCTGTCGTAAACACGATCGATAATTCTATTTCCCATTTGAAGTAAAAGGATATGGATATATGTCATTAACATAAAAATAATAATTTTATATCTGATATATTGTCATTATTATATTATCCATAATTATTAATATCATGAGGAGTTGTAATAAGAATTCAAATGAAAATGCTTAGTTAAAAACATTACCTCTTCTTCGGGAAAACTCTTCAGGTTTAACATCCAACCTTCTTAGATTGACTTTCATATCTAAAAAATATATATAGGTTGTTGGGAGAGTATTATGGAAGTATGTTTTCAGACCTTATTCTAACCAAAGGGTTTTATATGTCTTAAAATGAGAGTAGAGTGGGTGTCCTTTTATAAGTAGGGGATAGGGCGCATATTTTATTTTTTAAAAGAATTGATACCAATGATTTTTTTCATGATAAAAGATTAAAAATGGTAATTATCAAACATTAGAGGTTATAAGTTGTAAATATTTCTAAAAAATTGGTTTTGGATAAGTTTCAGTTCATTTTTAACAGTTATATTCTTAGTTAACCCCCCAGTATACATATTTTTACCTTAACTGTGGCAATTAATTTTTAGTTTTTTAATTATTCAATATGGTGAAAAATAAATATAAACATATTATATAATATAAATTATTTTGATTCCAAATATTTTATCCATTTTTTAAAATTCAATTCTTATAAATAACATAATTCAATTTAAAATTAAACATCACTTGTAGCGAAAGAGTGGTTTTCTAAAGAGAAAATTCCCAGAAGTAATGAATGTTTTAATATCAAAATTCAATATGAAATTTATTTAAATGACCTAGATTATATAATTACTATATAATTGAAAAAAAACCTTTAAAAATATTAAATATATAATTTAAATTATAAATAATTTAGAAATAAAGGTAGTTTTCAATAAAAAATTATTTTTATTACTATTCTTTGAAATTTTAATATTTTTCAGAAAAAATAAAACAAATTCACCCAAACATAATTATGAAATATAGTTTTCAATAATGATCTATATTTTTTAAAATAAAATTTCTAAAATTTTTAAAATTAATTTTAAACTATGTGCAGAGAGAGAAAATATACCACCTTTTAAATCAATATAGTTTTTCAAGGAAACATTTATTTTTCATTGAAATGATTATTATTTTATTTCTAATAAATAGATTACCATTTAATTTATTTAACGCATTTTATGTATATAAGCTTCATAATTTATTTTTTATTATTCATACCCTCCATATTAACAACTAGGTTATAATAGTCATGTTTAAATAATAAAAATATTTTAATGAAGTATTGTGTTTCATTCAATATTGATTTTTCATAAATAATAAAATATCGAAGAGATTGAATTTATTTTGAACTAAATATATCACAAAGTATTAGGCTGTTGAATAATATTATAATCTTTTTGTTTCATGTCATACATTCTATCAAAAATGATGTTCCCTTATTAAAATTTCAGGGTGTAACAGAAACATAGTAGATCCTATAAAGAAAAAGGCAATTAAAGAATGAACTACACCAATGAACATAACTACGGTACATGGATTCCTGGGTATGGAAGGTTTCTATCAATGATTTAATTATATGTTTTACTGATTTGGTAACTTTTTAAGATCCTAAATTATATATTTTCACAAAAAAGATCTCAAAATGATGAAAATAGATGAATTGAGCTACTCAAGGATAATGATTTATCAATACACTATCACTTAGGGTAAGGAAAATAAGGTTTTGGATGTATTGATAATGAAATATCATGGAGTCTTATCCAAAATGAGGATTTTAAAGGATCCTCTATTCTTATATCTTTTAAATATATATGGTAATTATTAATTAAGGGGTTAAATCACTCCTTTTTCAAATTATTCTAAAACCATCTTCATTGGAAAGGATAAAAAGTTCACAAATTTATTATGAGAATTTACATAATAAAATTAAAGTCATGGATGATGGGAAATTGGTAGAAAACTTTTTTTAATATAGTGTTCTAAAATTTGTAAAGAGATTATGTGTTCCATATATACTTGAGATGTTAAATGAATTATTGAATGATTATCATAGCTCTAATTTATTTTTACACCCAGGTGGCACCAAGATGTATATAGATTTTGGGGAACATTTATGGTGGGATAACCTAAAGGAAATTTTATTATTATATATCAATAGGTTTAGTTTTTCAATAGTTTAGGTCATAATGACAGCATTCTATAGGATTCATGAAACCTATACCTATTTCTATTTGTAATTGGGTTAACATTACTATGGTCTTTTTCATAGTGATTTCAAAGAGACTTAGAAATAATGAGGTGATATGGGTTATTATTGATCGCCTAAAACAATATAAACATTTTTTTGATATAAGATAATATTTTTCACTTGATAACATTGAACATATCTATTTTAATTAAGTTGTAAGAATTATTATTGCACCACTTTCTATTATGTTTGATAATGTTCCCTAATTCACATCAAAATTCAAGAAGAGTCTTCATAAGGCTATTGATATTAAGCTTTATTTGATCACCGCCTACCTCCCAAAAACTAATGGATAGTCTGAAAGGACTATTTAAACATTCCAAAAAATTTAAATGTCGTATTCACTTAAACTCCAAGGTTTTTAGGATAAATATTTACCTTTGGTAGCATTTTCCTATAACAATATTTCTCTTTCAATAATTCAAATGGAGTTTTGTAAAGAATTATAAGGAAAGTGATTTCATACTCCAACTAGTTTTAAGAATTTAATGAAAGGAACATTTTGGGAATAAATTTTTTTAGGAGATAGGGAAAAAGGTAAATACAATTCTAACTTATATTAAATTATCCCACAATAGGAAAACTTGGTATTCCAAAAAAAAGGAGGGAAAATTTTCTATTTAAAGTGGAAGATCATGTTTTCTTGAAAGTATCTTCATAGAAGGGTGTCATAAGGTTTTGTAAGATGGTAAAGCTAATTTTTAGTTAGATAAAACCCTTTTAGATTTTGGAAATAATTATAGTTGTGTCTTAACAATGTTAAATTCCACCAAGTCTCTCCAAAGTACATGATGTGTTCCATATATCATTGTTAAGGAATTACATGTCAGACCCAATGCATTTTATCACCATTAAAGAAAATGAATTGGAACCTGATATATCTTATTATGATGAGTTATCCAAATTATAGATTCTAGAGACAAAATATTTCAAATTTAGATGAATCAACTAGTAATGTTACTATATAGGAATCATAAAATTGGGAAAGAAACATGGGAGAAAGAGTATGTTATGAAGAAGAACCACCCTCATATGTTTAAAAGTTATATTAATCAAACATCCAAGGTTGAAATTTTTATTCCAGGGAAGAATATAACACCCAAGATTCAATTATAGTATTGGAAAATTGTATATTTATACAATTAAAATGCAATGAAAAATTTAATATTTAATGGCATGAAAATTATAATTTGACATGATAAATTTCAATTTTGAACTAACTTGGTCAAAATATTCCATGAATGAATTTTTGATATTTTCCTTTAGAAATAATATGATTTGAATGATTAAAAATAAAGTACATAAATATTATTACTTTTAATATTATTATTGTGTTATAATATTTCCAATTAAAAAAATTTAACTATCAATTTTATATAAATGGTGATAAGAACATTTACAATTAAAATGGTGTTTTTTTGAGAAACCTATTTTCTATGTAATTTTGTCCTTCCATTTTAATTAATTAAAATAATAATTAATGAAGAATGATTTAAATAAAATTTATTGATTATATGTCTAAATTTATAAATTTGATGAATATAATGATGATTATTATTCATATAGTTATTGTAAGAACACCTTCTTCTTTAAAAATTCATTTCTCGAAAAATAGTTCTTTGAAACTCATTTTGGGTTTTTTAACTATAATATTTAAATTTTATGATTTTAATTTTATGAAATTGATTCATTAATTGAAATTATAATAATTAATATTATATAATAATTCCAACCTAATTTTTTGGTCATTATTAATAGTAAAAACAATAAAACATAATCGTCACGGCTAAGCTTAAAATGGGGTATTGTACACTATATGTGCTTGTGTTAAAATTATGTTTACACACACAAATAATTTTTTAGTTGTTAATTTTTATTTTATATTTATAATGATTTATTCCAAATTATGCAATAAGACTCATTTTACCAGAAACGCTCAATCAGATACAAGCCTCTGACCATTTATTAATAAATTAAAAGGCATTAAGCAGGTACAACAAGTCAGAAACAACTACATATCATAGATATCATACCCGTCACCACCCCCTTTCGAGATTATTTCCTCTGAAGTATCTATTTCCCACTCTTAGCTTTCATAGTTCTCAAGAACCTTGGCATATTTCCTTCTATGATTCATCTTCTCCAAGGCTAGAAACTCCTTCAAGGACTGCATATCCCAACTTTCCTTCCCAATAGAAGATCTGGTAGACACTGGCCTTGGAAGATAAGAATAATCTTTCTTCTGTCATCATCATGGTGGGCCAGTCTTATCATCTTCATCCCTATGCACCTTCCTCATTTCACCCTGAACAACATCACTGTAGGAAGGCCGGACCACACCACTATCCTTTTCCTTGTCACTATAAAAGATATCACCCCACTTTCCCAAGATTTTCTCCTCTTGATAACCCTCCTCCAATCCAAAATCCCGTTGGACCCAACTAATGGTGTTAACTATAGAAAGTCAATATGGCTGATCCACCAAATTTTGTACATATTCCCCAGTTACAGCATCCATTGGAGAAATAATAAGTTGCAAGAGGCTACCTTCTTGCCTTGCAGCATTCCCATTTTCATGCAATTCCTCCTCATTTTCCAGTTCTAGGAATCTATTACAAGTAGAGACCATGATCACCATTCCTCCAGCATCATGATCCTTCAATTCTTCAAAACATGCATCCACAGCCTTCGAGACAGGAACAACCGAGTCCAGAATAAGATCAATCGCAGGCTCTGACCACAAAGAGTTTCAAGCCAATGAATTCCCCACTGTATCTGCATTTACAAGACCAAGGCCACACTTTAAATTCTCAAAAACGTGCTTAACTATCAGTTCCCATGGACTATTCTCTACAGGATTACCCTGAACTTTTATATCAGTAACAGTATTCCCCGCATCCTCAGCCACAACCTGTCCAGATGTAATAGAAGTAGCAGCATCTCGATTCACCCCCAGAAATAGGACTGGATCCATGTGCTCCTCCACCACTACATAGCTAGTAACAAAGTCTCCCACCTAGATACCCAGCTTCTTCTTCATACCATAAGATCAAAAAATAACCACATCAGCACCATCCCGGATCATCCCCTACAATAGAATTGTTTCCATTGTCTCCTCCACCGCTACACTGCCATCTAAAGGCTCTCGGACCACCTCCTTCATGAAAGCTGATGCCACTGGCTCTTCCACTAATGCACCTCCATTTAGATTTTCTCCCACCTGAGTAACCTACTAAACAAAATCTCAATGACTAACACAACCAACTCCCTCCATAAAGAACAAATTATCTCCCGCCTCACCCCTTCTTACTGTTAAACCACCATATGTGTTACCCATTCTCGAGGCCATATCAAGACCTGTAGCAACACACCCTCCACCGTGACTCGTCTCCATCACTTGTGAGCATCCACTCATCCTCCCGCTATGATAGTTCAATTATAAATGACCACACTGGATGTAAGACACACAATACTGCATCCACAACTCAAAAACCACCACCTGCATCCAACAAAACTACTGTTCATATACATTCCATATTCATCGGACCGATGACCTTGCAACATCAACTTCCACACCTATTCTCAGGAAGATACAATGGAAAACAACCTCAGTATGACAATTAGAGCAAAGGTACCTCCCAATCATGTATCCAATTGCACACAGGATAGAAGGTTTCTGAAATGGGAGAGGAATACCTAGAATACATACCTACCTTGCGAACGTGGAAGGGTCATGCTGGATATGGAAATTGAAGCTCCAACAAATCAGGAAGAAAGACATCTCGTTGCATCTTCTAGGGGTCATGGACCAGACATAGAACAAATCCTCCTCTGATCCAAAGAGAATAATGGAATGTCATCGGTCAGGAAAACTGATGACCGTGCACTCCTGTACCTTCCAAGACAAAGAGACGAAGTGATGAAAGGATTCAACTGAGGGCCGCTGAACATGGAAACGGGCCACCATTGTGAGTTTGTAATGATCTGAGGCACTGTTAAAATCCCCCAGATGTAGTGAAAGTTGAGGAGCCTCTCGGAATAGATCTAGGACCTTCATCGAAATAGGGATACTCGGGAAGGGAAGAATTGAACCAAGACCTAAGATACTCTTCCCCTGTGGATGAAATCGCAAGACTCCCCCTCCGATCGGGAGGGGGGAGCAGAATTCGGCGGCATTCGGTCACCAAGGCACTCTAGGGTTTAGGCCTCGCTCATTTTTAATAATAAGACTCATTTTAGTTTTAGACTTAATTGATAAATTAACTAGGATGAAAAATTAGTTATTGTGGTGAGAACTAAAATGGTAGAAGTATGTAAACATGGATTCAAAAGAAATAAAATTATTAAAACACGTTCATTTTTAGTTTTGGAGGTGTTACTTGACCATATTTTCCCACCACTAAATTATTTATCAATTTTTTGGGCACTTGTGTCGAGAGTAATTAATCGCTATTGAATAGTTTTGGGTATTTAAAAAAATTACACTCCTCTTAAATTATAAATGGGCACCCCTTCCCTAACATATTCACACCTCTCATTACATTTATCTTAAAAACACCCCACCAAATCTCACCCAAAAAACATTATCCATTTTATAGAGGACTTTTTTTTCAAAATATCAACTATGTGGCCTTTAATAAGATATACAATAGAGGTTCTTCTAAGAAAAGGTAATCGTGTAACACCCTAATCTTCCACGGTAAATTTCCCTTTGGATAATACAGTTGCTTTTGTTGTACGCAACTTCGAGATTAAACACACCACAACCAATCAAAATAGCCATTATAAATAGTAATACCCACTTTTTGAAATTTTATAAATTTTATCTTTCAAAATGGACATAATTTTTGGATTCGGAATATCGAAATTAGCCTAGGGTAAATTTTTTGGTTTTTTCTAAAAACTTTTAATTTTTGATGAATTTTTAAAAACACTAAGTTATTGTTTAAAACCGAGTTTTTATTTTAATAATTATTTATTTTATTTAAATTTATTTTATGTTAAAATAGATACATAAAACCTATATAAGTTCAATTTAATTCATTGGAGTCATTTTATAATGATTTTAGATATATAAAATTTTATCGAAATTTTTACCGTCTTTAACCCACCTCTTAGGAGTATTTCCAAATTTGTATAAAACTTAATTTTACCGCTTTTGTGAGTTGTATTTCAAAAATCCGAGAGACATGGTTGATATCATTATGTAAAATTTGGTTCAATAAGATGAAAATAATTTTTGATGAATAGTAAGTTTTTTTCTTTTATTTGCCACGGTTAAAAGTAAATACGGTCATTAACGATAAAATTGATATTATTATTACCCTAAAACATGTCCTAATTCTATTGGATAAATATAATTCAACCAAAAACAACCTTAGGAATAAAATATGAACCTCTTTGGTCTAATTGGATTAGATTAGAACATTTATTAATATTTTATTTAAAGAGTTTAAAGAGTTAAATTCAATGTTTAATAACTAAACCATTTTTAATATAGGGTTACACACAATATAAATTCAACAATAAATATTCATTAGAAATATAAAAGGATTTTATACATAATGGTATTTTATTTATAATTTTTAGACAATAAATAATTAAATTTATTTATGACACAATGATGATGCACTAATTACCATATTAATGAAATATTAAAATAATTGATATTATAAATATCCTAATAAATCTAATTTTAGAGTTTTAATGAATTACACTAATTTTATAGGTTAATATGATATTTTGGGGTTGATTAAATGTATTTACTTCGAAGTAATAGAGTTGTTAGGACTTTAAAAAAATCAATTATTAAATAATGTCAAAATTGACATTAATATGTTTTTAAAACAAATACAATATTATTGGGTTGATATTATAATCCTAAAAATCTAAGGATCAAAAAAAAGCCTTATATAATGATAGGTATATCATTAATTAACATCTTCGGGTTCTCTTGGATGTTTATAGAAATTTTATTAACCATATAATATAAAAATACAAATAGACATGGTAAATGTCAATCTATTTAACTAAGAGTTAAATTTAAAAGACAAGGTTAATATAGTGACCAAAACCTGTCCAAAACCTATTGGTTGAGAGGTTTTAGACCCATATCCAACTTATAATTTGAATAACTCTTTTGGAGCCATTATAAACCGAAAATTATTTTATTATAAAATAATATTTCAATCTTTTACTAAGGTGGCTCTCACCCCTCTTATAAAAGGGAACTTCCCTTATCTCAAATTCACACCTTGAAATCCATTTTTCTCAGCCAAACCCTACCCAAATATCCTTCCAACTGTACCCCCTTCATCCTAGATGCCTTACTTTAGTCAAAAAGCCAACCTAAGGAGCCCTTTCGATCAAATCAAAAGGAAGAACCCAAAGAGGAGGTAAATATTTCATCACCTCTTTCATGTTCTTTTCTTCTTCCACTTCCTCTTTCTTTTGTTTCCATTCTAAAATAATAACTCCAGTATCTTCTATATACTGTGATGTTATTATAAAAATGGTATGACTATATTAATTATTCTATCCATCATTTGAATGACAAAGTCACCATACGTGCGTACGTACGGATTACCATCTCTACGTCGTGGTGTAGTTGTTATTCAATACATTATTTTTAGATGGGTATAATAATGATGTATAATTCATGTAAATAATAAATATAACATGTTAATGATTCTTTATATATTATATAACATATATTTACATAATATTTATTATCAAAATAATGATATTGTCGCTCGTGCGTACGAACGGATTATCATCTCCACAAACGTGATGAGATTCATTCCCCATCATAACCATTCAAGACTAATTTTCAATTGATGATTAAAAATAATGTTTTAAGACTTTATATAATTATTTATATAGATAAGATACATCCCATCTATTAAAAACATGACTCACGTGACAAAGAATATAAAGGAAAATGAATCAGTTAACACCCGAAACGACGATAATACTAAAATATTATTAACAAATCATTATTAGAAGATCATATATGGTATCATAATTATGTATATGGTTATTTTATAATTTAATTACAATGATTTACTATTATACAAGAGTTTAACATACCCTCGACCAAGAAAAATTTCAATATAAGGGTTAATTTCACAATCTCTTTATTATCTGAGGTTGTTTTTACGTAAGTATCTACTGGGACCTCTTTATCATCCACATCCATGTTTCTTAAAAATTTATTCCAAACCATTTCTATTATTTACTATACTATAGTTTAAATTCATTTATACCCTTTTTGACATTTTATAAAATGGTTTGAAAGGAATATTTCCATCATTTTCCAAATGAGGTACCTTATGACCTTTTCGACAAAATTAAGGTAAGAATGCTTTTTAACTTATACGGTGGGTGAAGCTATTTTACGCCATTATAACATCTTCAAATATTCTCTTACAAGCTTATAAGAATATTTTAAAAATAAATGTTTTCTTTTATAATTATGTAACTTTAAATGATTTCAAAAAAAAGAAAGAGATATTTCTCTCAAATAGTTTTGATTTTATCTATGTCAACTTCCTTTGATTGATTTTATCCTTGTTTGAAGTCGATTAATTATAATACAAATATTATATATTATATTGAAGGTTATGTGATATGTTTGACTATGGATGTGTTACTTTTTTACCATTCATGGTTTATGGTTAATGTATTGACATTTCGAATGCTAGTTTTAATATGAATGTTTATGTTATATTTCAACCATTTCATATGAGGAATTTATTGGACTTAGTAAGTAATAGGTGGATCTTTATATAGCTCCTCGACATATCGGTAGGTATCATGAGACAAGTAGATGTGGAATTGGCCGAGGCCTTTCCCAATTTGATATATAGTTTTGGCTGAGGCCTTAATCATTTTTAGACTTCTTGGCAGAGGCCTTGACAAAATGTTTTAGAATGTTCAGAATTATACATTCCCTCATTATAAAAAATAATATGAATGATTCATGTGGTCTTTCTACTAGTATAATACCCATGATTATGTTTTAATATGGCATTATGTACCCATCTCATATTCTTGCCATAAAAGTATTCATGTTTATTATTTATAAAGGCATGTGTTTTCAATTATTCACCATGATAAATAAGTATATTATCTTCTACTGTATTACTTACCCTTATAGAGCATTTGAGGTCACCCCTTTCTTTTGTTTCATTTTCCCAGGATATGAAGAAGTTAGTTATGAGTGTATTTTAGGAATAATCTAGGAGGATTGCATGTTTCTAATGGAATAAATTAGTGTTGTATTTATTTTAATGTTGTAATGTTCAACTTATGTATGAATCTTGTTTCCAATAATACTAAATTGATCGGTCTTTCGGGGCATGATTCCCTTATGATCATTCCAATTCTATGTAATAATGTACTAACTATGGGTAACTGGGGTCAGGGCATTACAGTTGGTATCAGACGAAGTTTTGGTATAAATCATGGAAACTATATTTACATAAACTCTTATTAGAGTACATTATCCTAAGATAGACTTCGAGGATTAGTATAGAAGAACATTGTAGAATTTTGGTATTGTAGATATTTTGTGTGTTTTCCAAGAAATACATCCCTATCTGGATACGAGAAGGTAGAGGCAGCTCTGGCAGAGATGTACCTAGGGGTAAAACCTGAAATTACCGCTTTGAGATAGACTTGAATGGGAACTGGTGCACAACAATGGGTCTTGCTACACTCTTAGTTACGACACTCTCAGGGGATATGCTTAGGATAATTCTCATTTTCATTAAGAACCATTATGAAGGGTTTATGAGTATATACTTCCTTAAAGAAAACATTTTTATTATTATGGATTATATCCATAAACTATTCAATTTATGTTAAGTGTTTTACAAGAATTGAATTATGTATTTTGATTCATAAACTAATCTAGTTTATGAGATTTTTTAGAAATGGCGCCTAGTGGAAGGAATAGAAACTGTATCAATGCACGTAAATCATGTAGGGAATGACCTCCTACTAAAGATAATTGTAGCGGAGCTGGTGATGTAACTCATGCTGATCATATTAGCACCACACTGGGACAACTCACACATGTTATGAATAATAACCTTAATGTACGGAGCACCCTAATCCACAACATGGAGCATCAATGTTAGACCGCTTCATGAGGAAAAAACCACCAACATTCAATGGGAGTACAAATCCATCAGTAGTTGAGCAATGGATAAATATCTTAGAGAAAATATTTCACACTTTGCGGAGTAGCAAAAGGGAAAAAGTTGTCATGGCAGTTTATCACCTCATTGGAGATGTTGATCAATAGTTGTAATTGATTTAAAACATAAAGGAAGATGAATAAGTGTCCAGTATGTAATAGAGGGAGTTTAAATAACTTTTCTTAGAAAAATACTTTCCTCGTGACCATTGAGAAGATATGGAAAGGAAATTTCTGAGTTTGAGGCAAAAGGAGGATGAGAATGTTTCAAAGTATGAGGCTAACTTTACAAGATTATCAAGGCATGCTACAGATTATATACGTAATACAAGAGGTAATATTGACCGTTTATTTTATGGGTTGAAACTACTTCTCTGTCGAGTATTAGTATCGCAATCCTTCTCATAATATAAAGATATTGTCTCATGTGCTATCAAGATAGAAAAAGAATTCTCTATGTCTTATGACATTAAAGAAAATAAAGAGAATAAGAGATCTTTTGAACACTCTGGGAAAGGAAATAAAAAAACATGGAAGAAGGGAAGAATTGAATTTCCACCTTGTGATAATTGTGGAAGGAAGCACACTGGTGCCTATCAAAAAGGAAAAGAAGTATGCTACAAATGTGGACAGAAATGCCATAGTACTGGTGATTATAGTGGAAAGAAAGAAGCTACCAATTTTTAATGAAAAAATTTCTAGAAGATGGGACATTATTCCAATTAGTGTCCTAAGAATTAGAGAAACTTACCTCAGAAAAGGCCAAGGGATCAAGGCCAAGCTTATGCGATCACTACTACTGAGGTTGAAGCTCTGAAAGATGTGGTGGTAGGTAATTTAACGGTTTCCTCAAGTTTATCCAATGCTTTATTTGATTCTGGATCATCGCATTGTTTCATATCTTCCTAGTTTTCTAAGAAAATTAGATATTTCCAATTTTATTTAACAAGGGAGTTATCAGTCAAAAATCTTAAGGGAAGTATCATTGCAACAATGTTTTTGTGAATCAATTACCATTAGGGAATATAAATGTTCTTTATCTGTTGATCTCATCATCATACCCATGATTGAATATGATATAATCCTCAAAATGGATTGGCTTTCGGACCATGATGTGAAAAATTATTATAAGAAGAAAGAGGTAACAATTTTGATGATGATAAGGAGTACGTTATCTTTATAGCAGAAACTTCACCACCAGATCCTTATCTAGATCCATCCCCAATAGCTCAACTAAATTCAATTATTGGGGAGGAAGAGAACAAAATAACTGTGGGTGAGGAAAGGAATATTCAAATATAGGATGTATCTATTGTGCAAAAATATGTTGATGTGTTTCCAGAAGATTTACCTTGACATCCTCCAGAACGAGAAATTGAGTTTTCCATTGATTTAATTTTGGGTTCATGGCCCATATTGAAGACCCCTTATAGAATGGACACTATGGAATTAGTGGAACTAAAGAAAGAACTATAGGAATTGAGTAATAAAGGATTTATTTGCCCTAGTTTTTTTCCATGGGGAGCCCCTATCCTTTTTGTTAAAAAGAAATATGGATAAATGAGGTTGTACATTGAATATAGGGAGATCAATGCTATAACAATAAAGAACAAGTATCCCCTACCTTGCATTGATGATTTATTTGACCAACTTCATGGATCTCAATATTTTTCAAAAATTGACCGTTGATCTAGATACCATCTGTCGTGTGTGAAGAAGGAAGACATTCCAAAAACATCATTTCAAACTAGGTACGAGCATTACGAATTTACATTAATGCCTTTTGGACTGACTAATGCACCCTCTTTCTTTATGGATCTAATGAATATAGTTTTCAAGGAATATATTGATGAATTTTTAGTTGAATTTATTGATGATATCTTGGTATCCTCCAAAATCTTTGAATATCATGAAAATAACATAAGAATTATTCTAAAGACTCTTAGAAGAGCTGAATTATATGGGAAATTTAGAAAGTGTGAATTATGGATTTAGGAGATTTCTTTTCTTGGCCATATTATCTCTAAGGGTGTAATATTTGTTGATGCTTTAAAGACCAAGGCAATCCAGGAATGGCCTGCACCGATGAGTATGATGGAGTTACATAGTTTTATTGGTTTAGCAGGTTATTATCGATGTTTCGTCCAGAATTTTTCTCAGTTGGCTAACCCATTAAAAAAGCTCACACATAAAGGGGTTAAATTTGTTGGGAAAAAAGAGTGTGAAGGATGATTTTAAGAAATAATTTGAATATTATTCAATTCTCCTATCTTGACTCTACCATCGGGGAATGATGGGTTTTTTTATTAGTGGTGATGCTTCATAGAACGGACATGGTTGTTTCCTTGTGCAGAATGATAGAGTTGTTGCCTATGCATCACAGTAGCTAAAAATTCATGAGCAAAACTATCCTACTCATGATCTTGAGTTTGTAGTTGTAATCATTGCGTTGAAGATATGGATACATTATCTATATGGTGAAAAATATGATATAAATATACCAATAAAAAGAGTTTGAAGTATATTTTATCCCAAAAAGAACTCAACATGAGGCAAAGGTGACAGCTTGAACTAATCAAGGATTTTGATTGCACTATACACTACCACTCGGGGAAGGAAAATAAGGTGGAAGATGCTTTCAGTAGAAAGGATCATGTAGGATTGAACAAGATGAGAGTTGAAAAGGATCCTATATACGTGGATCTAGTAAATATGGATATGGGAATAACCATGGCAGGTTAAACATCAATGATTTTTCAAATGGTTTCCAAACCATCTTTACTAGAAAGGATAAAGAGTTCTCAGACCGATGATAAGGATTTTCAAAAGAAGATTAAAGATATGAATGACGGTAGATTGAGTGACTTTATATATGAAGATGGGATTTTGAAATTTGAGAAGAGACTTTGTGTTCCTGATATACCTGATATGAAAAGAGAATTGTTAGATGATGCTCATAGCTCAAATTTCTCTATACACCTTGGTAGCACTAAGATATATAGTGATTTGAAGGAACATTTTTGGTGGGACAACATAAAGAGAGAGATTGTTGATTTTGTGTCAAGATGTATGGTTTGTCAAAAAGTGAAATCTGGAAGGCAAAAGACTGGATGATTCATGAAACCTCTTCCCATACCTGAGTGGAAATGGTATAAAATTATGATGGAGTTTGTCATGGGACTTCCAAAGACTCCTAGAAAGAATGATGCAATATGAGTCATTGTTGATCGTCTTACCAAGTCATCACATTTTCTTGCTATAAGAGAATATTTACCACTTGATCATCTAGAAATACTATATATTAATGAAGTTTTAAGACTTCACGGAGTACCCTTATCAATTGTTTCTAATCGTGATCCCCATTTTACATCAATATTCTGGAAAGTCTTCAGAAAGACCTGAATACTAAACTTCATTTGAGCACTACCTACCACCCTCAAAGTGATAGAAAATTAGAACAGACTATTCAAACATTATAAGATATGTTGAGATCATGCTCACTTGACTTTCAAGGTATGTGGGATCAATATTTACCTCTAGTAGAATTTTCCTTTAATAATAGCTTCCATTCAAGTATTCAGACGGTACCATATGAAGCGTTATATAGAATGAGATGTCGCACACCAACCTGTTGGGATGATGCTGGTGAAAGAAAACTCGTAGGCCCAGAACTTATTGAGGAAATGATAGAAAATGTAAAGGTAATCCAAACCCACATCAAAACAGCTCAAAGTAGGCAGAAGATCTTTGCTGATAACCGAAGGAAGTATTTGGAATTTTAGGTAGGAGATCATATTTTCATGAATGTATCTCTATGGAAGGGAATTATATGATTTGGTAAGAATGGTAAATTGATTCCCAGGTACATCAGACCTTTCGATATTCTAGAACGAATAGGGGTTGTAGCTTACCGTTTGGCAATGCCTCCAAGTCTCTCCAAAGATAATGATGTGCTCCACATATCTCTATTAAGAAAATACAAGCCTGACTCAACGCATGTAATCACTTATGAGGAATAAGAACTGGAACCCAAACTGTCTTATTGAGAATAACATGTTAATATTCTTGATACCATAGAACAAGTGCTGAGAAACTAGATGACTTGTCTGGTAAAAGTGTTATGGAGAAACCATAAAATGGAAGAGGCAATTTGGGAACCCGAGGAACGTATGATGAAGAAAAACTCGAATCTTTTTATGCAGTAATATTATAGAAATTTCTAGGTAGAAATTATTTGAAGGAGGGGAGAATGTAACACCTCATGCTTCCATGGTACGTTTCCATTTGGATAATACAGTAGCTTGTGTTGTACGAAACTTCGAGATCAATCACACCAGAACCAATCAAACTAGCCGTTATGAATAGTAATAACCACTTTTTGAAATTTTATAAATTTTATATTTCAAAATGTACTTCATTTTTGGATTCTTATTATCGAAATTATCTTAGGGTTAATTTTTGGTATTTTTCTGAAAAATTTCAATTTTGATGAATAGAGAAAAACACCGATTTATTGTTTAAAACCGACTTCTTATTTAAATAATTAGTAATTTTATTTAAATTTATTTTAGGTCAAAATAGTTACATAATACCAATTTATGTTCAATTTAATTCATTGGAGTCATTTTATAATGAGTTTAGATATATAAAATTTTATCGAACTTTTACCGTCTTTTACCCACCTCCTAGGAGTATTTCCAAATTTGTATAAAACATAATTTTACAGCTTCTGTGAGTTGAATTTCAAAAATTCTAGAGACACATTTGATATCAGTAAGTTAAATTTGGTACAATGTTATGAAATTAATTTTTTGTTAATAGTAACTTTTTGCTTTTATTTATCACAGTTAAAAGTAAATTGGGTAATTAAGGGTAAAAATTATATTATTATTACCCTAACACATGTCCTAATTCTATTGTATAAGTATAATTTGACCAAAAATAGACTTATGAATTAAATATGAACCTCTTTGGTCCACTTGGATTAGATTGGGACATTTATTATTATTTTATTTAAAGAGTTAAAAGAGTTAAATTCAAAGTTTAATAACTAAACCATTTTCAATATAAGGATAAACACAATATAAATTCGACTATAAATCTTCATTATAATGATAAGAACATTTCCTACATGATGGTATTTTATTTATAATTTTTATACATTGAATAATTAAATTTATTTATGACACAATGATGATGCAGTAATTACCATATTAATGAAATATTCAAATAATTGATATTATAAATATCCAAATAAATCTGATTTCGAACTTTTAATGAATTACACTAATTTTATAGGTTAATATGAAATGTTAGGGTTGATTAAATGTATTTATTTTTAAGTAATAAAGTTTTTATGACTTTAACAAAAATAAATTATTAAATAATGTCAAAATTGACATAAATGAGTTTTTTAAAAAAAATACAATATTATTGGTTGATATAATAGTTCTAAAAATATAGGTTTTGGCCAAAAGACTTATATAATGATTTTTGTATCCTTAATGAACCACTTGGGGTTCACTTTGAATTTTATAGTAAGTTTATTAACCAAATCATATAAAAATACAAAAACACATTGTAAATGTCAAACTATTTAACTAAGAGTTCAATCTAAAAGATAATGTTAATATAGTGACCCAAACCCATATAAAACCTATTGATTGAGAGGATTTCGACCCATCCCCACCTTATAATTTAAATAATTAATTTTTATGGAATTATAAACCGAAGATTATTTTGTTATAAAATAATATTTCAACCTTTTCCTATGGTTCCCCTCACCCCTCTTATAAAAGGTCACTTCCCCTTCTCTCAAATTCACACCTTCAAAGCCATTTGGCTCGGCCTACCCCTGCCCAAATAGCCTCCCAAATGTCCTCCCTTCATCCTATAGGCCTTAAATTAGTCATAAATCCAACCTAAATAGCCATTTTGATCAAATCAAAAGGAAGAACCCAAAGAAGAGGTAAATATTTCATCACCTCTTTCAAGTTATTTTCTTCTTCCACTTCCTCATTCTTTGTTGTTGCCATCCTAAAATAATAAATCTAGTATCTTATATATATTTTGATGTTATTTTAAAAATGGTACCACTATATTCATTATTCTATCTATCATATTAATTACAAAGTCACCATATGTGCGTACGTACGGCTTACCGTCTCCACGTCATGGTGTAGTTGTTATTCAATACATTATTTTTAGATGGTTATAATGATGATATATAATTGATGTAAATAATAAATATAACATGTTAATTATTATTTATATATGATATAACATCTATTTACATAATATTTTAATATCAACAGAATGATATTGTCGCTCGTGTGTAAGTATGAATTACCGTCTCCACAAATGCGATGAGATTAATTCCCCATTGTAACCATTCAAGACAAATTTTCATATGATGATTAAAAATAATGTTTAAAGACTTGATATTATTCTAGATATTAATAATTTACATCCCATCCATGAAAAACATGACTCATGTAACAAAGAATATAAAGGAAAACGAATCAGTTAACAACCAAAATAATTATAATAATAAAATATTATTAACAAAGAATTATTAGAAGATCATATATGCAATCATAATTATGTATATGGTTATTATATAATTTAATAAAAATAATTTGACTATTATAAAGGAGGTTAATGTACGCTCGACCAAGGAAATGTACAAGGTAAGGGTTAATTTCACAATCTCTTTATTGTCCATGGTTGTTTTTACATAAGTATTTACTGGGAACTCCTTATCATATACATCCATGTTTCTTAAAAATGTATTCCAAAACATTTTTACTATTTACTAGACTATGTGTTAAAGTCATTTATACCCTTGTTTGAATTTTTACAAAATGGTTTTAAAGTAATATTTCTGTCTTTTTCCAAACAATGTATATTATGACATTTTTTACAAAAGTAAGGTAAGAATGTTTTTTTAACTTATACAGTGGGTGCAGATATTTTCTGCCATTATAAAATCATCAAAGTTTCCCTTAAAATATTATAATAATATTTTCAAAATAAATGTTTTCTTTTATAATTATGTAACTTTAAATGATTTCAAAAAAAAAAGAAACAGATATTTCTCTCAAATAATTTCGATTTCATCTATGTCAACATCTGTTGATGGATTTTATACTTGTTTGAGGTCGACTCATTATGATAAAAATCTTCCATATTGTATTGAAGGATTTGTGATATGTTTGACTGTGGATGTGTTATTTTTATTCCATTCATGGTTTATGGTGAAAGTATTGACATTTCATAAGATAGTTTTAATATGAATTTTTATATTATATTTCAACCTTTTCATATGAGGAATGTATTGGACTTAGTAATTAACGGGTGGAGCCCTCTATAGATCCTTGATGCATCAGTAGGTCTAATGAGATAACTAGACGTGGAATTGGCCGAGGCCTTTCCCAATCTGATATATGGTTTTGGTTGAGGCCTTAATCATTTTTAGACGTCTTGGTCGAGGCCTTGACAAAATGTTTCAGAATGTTTGGCATTATACATTCCCTCATTTTGAAAATAATATTGATGGTTCATGTGATTATTGGACTATTAGAATACCCATGATTATGTATTATTATGGAATTATTTACTCAACTTATATTCCTTCCACAAAAGTGTTCATGTTTATTATTTTTAAAGGCATGTGTTTTCAATTATTTACTATGATTAATATTTATGTTTTCTTCTACTATGTTGCTTACCTGTACTGAGCATTTGATCTCACCCCTTTCTTATGTTTCATTTTCCTAGGATATGAAGATGTTAGTTATGAGTGACTTCCTGGCATAATCTACGAGGCTTAGATTTTTCTAATGGAATAAACTAGTGTTTTATTTATTTTCATGTTGTAAAGTTAACCTTATGTATGAATCTTGATTCCAATAATACTAAATGGATCAGTATTTTGGGACATCATTTCCTTGTGATCATTCCAATTCATTTTAATAAGGCACCAACTCTAGGTAACTAGGGTCGGGGCATTACAAATCATCTTCACTAAGATGTTTCTTTTTAATTATTATTTTACCACATTCAATTATGTCTTAAAAATGAAAATATAATAACACCAGTATCTAACTTATAATGAGATGTTGTTATGTTTTTTTCATAATACTTACCCATATCCTTCTCCATAAAATGGTAAACAAATCCATCGCTCGTGTGTACGACATACTACCACCTCACAAACCGATGTATTTTTTTCCATTAATGACTCATATTGATAGTTATAATGACAGAAGTAATGAATATATATAATATATTTTACAATATATTAGTACTATATAGTTAATATATCATCACTTCATTTCCCTTTCCCCCATTAAAGAAGTGATTTTGTTGCTCATGCATTTGTACACCCTACCATCTTCATGAAACGATGAAGTTCATTTTCCAAGTCCAACATTCAAGAATGGTTATAAAATGTATCTAATGAATTAATGTAATATTTATGAAATTAATATTATTTTTTATATTATTCATCTATATTCTATACACATGAAATTAAACTTTCTAGAAAAAAAATGCATGAGAAAATGAATAATTTAACAACTTAAACAGTAGTAATAACCAAAACTTAGTAATGAACGGGTGTTAAGATGTTTTAAGAGGATAATATATCATATTATAAATATGAATATAGTTTTGGTATAAATTAATAATATGATTAAAATAATTATACATGAGTTTAAATCATGTTCAATGAAAGGTAATTATGAGGTAAAAGATATCATCTCAATACACTCTATATTGCGAGATTTTTTTTATTATGTGCCTATTAACATTTATATGGTGCATATACTAAAACATTGATGTATTTCACATGAATAAATATTTATTAATTATGATTAATGTTTCAATACAAGAATATTATTTGAAGGGGTAACAGTTTAAAATTTAATAAAGAGGTAATAATCTATTTTACAATCTCACATTCATTGGGGATTACATATATTTTCATTGAAGGAATGTTATCAATTTTTATTAATAAGATTCCATCATTTTATTATCACATATATATTTAAGGATTTTTCATTTTTTCTTCTAAATTTTCCTCTCTTTGGAGCCTGAATCAAGAAAACGAAATTTTAAAAGAAAAATTAATTTTATTTCTCTTTTAGTCAAATATATTTTTCTCTCATATCCTTGTTTTTCAAAATTGTATTATTAAAGTCTATATATTTAATCAAATGATTTATTAAGTAAATATTAAGTTATTATATAATTCTAAAAATAATTTGAAATTAATATTTCTAATATTCTTTAAAAAGGAAGTTTTTTACTTTTTTAAAAAAATCCAAAATGAATTTTTTTTAACATATACGGGGATACCAGACTTCCCCGCCACCATAATAGTTCTAAAAAATTTATATTATTCTATGTATTTTATTTTTCTATAAATAATTCTCTTTTATGGAAGATTATTTTAATATTTCACCTCTATTCCCATCATTTCTCTAAAATATATGATTTTATTACCAACCTATATTCGCGAAGAACTGAGGGTCATCTCCTATCACTTTTTAATTTTGGGTTTATTATCTTTATATTGTAACATTCACGTTTTTTTATAATTATATCTTAAATTTACCTCAAATATAAATATTATTTATCATGGATATGCATATTGATTAAACAATATATCATTTCTACATATAGTGTTTTTCTTTTAATGATAGTTGATTGACTGAGAAAATATTAATATTTTTATTATTTATTCAATATAGAAATTTATTAATAGGGAATATTGTTCGTGATTAAAATTAAATATATGAGCAACAAATTGGATATGTAATGATGGAAAGGGCCAGAAATTATATAGCTCATCGATGCATCAACTGGTTTCATCGGACAAATAACATAGTCAAATTAAATGGGTTTTTGGATTATACCTATCAATAGTTATATACTATGTTGGTGTAAGTTATTAATTGTACAGATTTTATGATGTTTGAGATCCTAAATTACAATATTAATCATTTCATTAAAATAGAATTTAATTATTATTATAGATGATATTTTCTCATTGATATTATCCATGGATTTATTTCATTATCAAGTTATTTATTAAATGGAATGTGTTTTCTATTATTTACCTAGATATATTGATTATTAATTACTTTTTCAGGATAGATACTGATGTAAGTAACAATTACTGGGTATTTAAGCTCACACTTAATTTTTTTTTCTTTCCTCTAGATATAATGAATAATTCTTTAAATGAGTTCAAGGATGTAAAATATTTTCCATCACTATGTTTTATATTTTATCCTCATTTTAAAATGGGTATCATGCATGTATTTGGATCTCTAACACTAATGCAATGATTTTTTTCTTCAATATTTTACCCCTTGTATTTATGCCATTGTAATAAAATAGCCATTGGATCTAGGTTATTGGATTCAAGGTTGTTACATATTTAAAAATTGTGAAATAAAATAAATAAACAGACCCCCTATATTCTAGTGATATTTATATATAGTTGGTGCATGAGGTATGAAACTATGTGACCAAACCATATAGAGTTCCTTGTCTTATTCAGTGTTGTTCACACAGTTAGTACGTGGTTTTCCAATTCTGTTTCCAAATGATGTAGACTACTCATGTTCATAAAAAGGGGTGTTTTATACTTTTTACCATATTAAAATTTAAGCCAATATCCCCCTATTCTTCTATCGTTCAACTATATCTATTCTTAGTTGGTTCATTCCTCTTTACCTATCCATCTTGGATTAATTCCATGGGATCCTTTATGTCTTAAGTATAATTCATCATAGTGAATTCATATATAAATACTTATCCCCTATCTTTATTAGTTCTTATATACTTTTATTAACATATATGGTTCATAGAAACTTATGGTTTTATATTTCATTAATTTAATTAGGGGATTATATATTTTAGGGTTTTTTATGATCTTATATTGGTCTCATTTATTTTAAAATGGTAGATTTGTATTGTGTTTAGTGAAAGTAATGGATTAAGGTACGTTTACTCCATGGATGAATATTTAAACTTAAAACCCTGATTTTTTAATTCTATTAATTTATTATTTTAATATAATAAGAGTGTATTATGTGTGATTATTGGTCTTTCTAAAATAAGTTAGTTTTAATCAATGTTTTTTTTCAAATTAATTAGTTCAATTTTCTCTTTTAATGGATTAAATATGTTTCCATGTAATGATTCACCCCTAGCATTTACTCATACTCTCATGTGGTTTTTATCAATGGAATTCCATAGTTATAGGGTTGTTTTGGTTTTTTAAATGAAAATAAAAGTATTTTTTCTCAAATAAAGGCTATTCCCTGATTTACTAAGATCACTTTTTTCTTCTCTCAGATCATTTTATACATTTAATTGATATTTATGTGATTTGATCTTCAACAATGATCTTGTATCTTTTTTCTAAAATGATGATCTAAAGGCCTAGTTTTCACTTTTTGAAAACTTTTTATTGATTTAAATATATCATTTAAGCTCTCCTTCTTCTTGTTATGTTTTTAAATAAACAAATATTTACTAGTTAGGAAATATGGTTTATGTATTGTTATTATTCATAAGAAATGTATACTTATATGAAGTTTATTCGTAGTTTAGGGTGTGTTAGGATTCTTGTATAGTATATGATTATATTTATTAGTTTTTCATTTCTCACCTCTATTTAATATGTCAAGGGGAAATATTATCTATATAGGATATCTAGGTTCACATTTTGCACTTGTTTATGATTTCTTCTTTTTATAGGGGCCCTATGATGGGGCTATGATCCAATTAGGATAGTTTTCTACTAGGATATGCTATTTATTTTCATACTATGTGTTAGGATAATTATATCTAATTAATAATTGATAGTATTTATATTATTTTATTTTTTCCTATACAATCCATAGGGATCCTTGGTTCACCCATTATTACCAATTCATTATTATATTATGAGGATTGTGCATCTATATTTTTTCTTGCTAGTTGATTTATTATTACTATATGTTTCCCTTTATTATTATTTTTTAAAATTATAATTATTATTAACTACTATTGGTAATTATATTTTTTCATAATAAATTTGAAATCTATATTTAAAAATTAAAATGGGTTTTTAAAGGCTTAGATATTTTTAATGCGGGGTTTTAAATGATTCATTGAATAAAATTTATCCATTTTTGATTTAAAGGGATATTTTATTTTAAAATGTGTTACTTATATGTATTAAATTTAATGGATTCATATGGTGATAACATATTATTGGTTTTGAATAAAAGTAACGGCTTTTATTTATAGTTATATTACAAACTAGCTTAAATGTATTTATTTATAAATGTATCGCATGGTGTATGGGGATGATACATACTGGTATTATTTCACATGCCTATCATATTATACATTTGGTTTAGGTTCTTCATAGATTTTGTTGTTATTTTTTGGATCCTAGTTTCAGTATGTTGGAGTCCATAAGCAGGAGATTCTCTTGTTGATAGAGATAGTTAGTTGTTGTTTAATTTTTTTAATTTGGTTTTTGATTCATCTAGTGTACTTTTATATTATAGATACCCTAATATAGATTTATTTTTTTACAATGTATTATATTTTTTATTTAATGTTTAGTTTGGTTTTATTTATTTTAGACTTATCAGTTTTCACTATGGAGTTCCACCTATTTGATATGTGTTGTGTTTAATTTTTATGACTCCTTTGATTTTCTATTGTATGGAACTATTTATTATTCTTGTGTAGCATTATGATTTATAGAATCATCTTATTAGTAGTATATCTACAATTACATTCATTATTATTATGTTTATTTGATGAAATTATTTCTAGTACGTTATATTTTCATACCCTGACATGCTTTTATAGACCATGGAGATCAAGATTGTTCTTTGGACCATGTCATGGGTTAACTAAGGGACCCATATCAAGGGTGGATTAGGTTGGATCGAGATAGATTAGTTTGTTTCCTAACACTATTTTATATTCCTCATTGTAAAATCCTTTTAGGTGACCATATGGGCCACAAGAGTGGCAATACTTTTCCTTAAAGTTATAGTTATGGTTAATTTTTCCAATTAATTTCCACTAATAAAAAAACACGGAATCTTTTGGATCCCAAAGATAAAGGTGCACTACTAGAATTTATCCCTCAATGAGAGACACCTCTTATCACCTCCTATTTTCATCAATTTCAACCACCATAAGAGCTACTACCAAATTTCTATCTCAATGGTGTTCCACCCACTCTAAAACATACTTCAAAACCTTTCTCATTGAGAATAGTTTTATTGACTGGTTCTAAGAATTTTGGTAGATTATAGAGTATAATATTTGTCTGAAAAGTTTATTATAATCCCCATTTAAAAATTCATTTCCTTGGATTCCTTGTATTTTTTCAAATAAGGAGTGAAATAGAGTAGTTATGTGAACATAGTTGCATATTCCATAACAAAAATCAAGCCTTGTTAGAGGTTCATGAACTCTTTAACCTTAAACCAATGTAGGGTGGCTGGGCAAAATTTCTCCAAAAAAATCTCTCAAAACTTTTACCAGTCAAGGCCTTAGTCTTTCTTAGCTTCACAAGCCACATGCCAACATCGAAAATTCACCCCTACCTACATTAAGGTGGCTATCTGATGCTTATGTCTATCATGTGTCTTTATGTTCTTTAATATATAATAGAGTGAATTGATTCACTACTCATCCCCATAAAGAGATACTTAACTTAAAAATATCATAGGATAAAGGAGCTGAAAATACCTCTGGATATCTGAGGCTGTGAGATCCTTTTCTACACCACACTAAACTACAATCTAGAGCAAGTGTGCTTTCCCATTCAAGACTTTTGGGTAAAATAGATTTAATACTAGAAGATAATTATCATGCACTGAATATTCATTAGTTGCAGGGGATTATCTTGTCGATATTCTCTATTTTGAAGTAGAGAGAAGTAAGAAATTAATAATTTCCAAAAAGGTAACCTGATCTTTAAAATGCACTTTATAGGTCAGTTCTACCCCCACCCCCCCGTCCTCTCTCTGTAACATTTATATAACAAAACACTATTCAACTTAAAACACGTATTATAAAAAAATTAAAAGAATTTGTACATACTTAATAATTCATTTAAAATATTAAAATGTATACATTAAGAGAAACATAAAATATACTAACAATAGTTATCACATAGGAGAACTACCAAAATTAGAAAAGTATTTTTCTAACACATATTGAACAATTATATAAAAATAATTACATGGTAATATTCCATTTATTTATTTAAATTCTTCAGTTTATGAGATTCATTACAAGTTTTATAATTGTATAATAAAAAAGTAAATTAATCACACAATATGATATGATTCCATGCTTATACCAACCTATATATGCCTAGTATAATTCATTTGACCTAAACATATAAAAACCTCATACGAGAAATGATAAAATAAATTTCATATTTTCCATTATATCTCGATATTTCACTATAAATAATGTAGATTGTAATATTTATTAGTGACTATATGATTCTTTATAGTTATATTATCCTATATATTTTCAATTACCATTCCAAAGGAACCTATGATTGGGATATGATACCATTTTGTAATGATATTGACCTGAGTATTCGAACAAATCCTGTCTAAAGATTAATTTTTTGGTCTTATTAAGGATGGAAATAGGTAGTGAATTTACTTTTAAAATATTTTTATAAAAGAATACTAAACTAGATGAGATTAGAATAATTAATGAGATAAAAAAAATTTACAATTTAAGAATAGCATAAATACTAATTTAAAGGACACATAAAATGATATTGTTAATGGAGTACATTAATCATTTTTAATAAGTATCCATGCATCTTCTCCCTTAAATTTCCATGAGATATTTTCATTTAAATCTTTTTTTTCAATGTTTGTAGAAAGAAACTCAAAACCTTTTATTTTTAGAAGTTGTAGTAATAAACCCATTACAAGACTTATAACACTTTTTTTAGTGGTTTTACCAATAAAACACCATCTCCCACAATTGACAGTATTGATCACATATTCCCCTCACAACCAATGATAGTTAGTACCTAGTCTTCCTCACTTTAAAGGTAGTGATCACATATCCCATAACACTCAATGTTTGTTACCACCCTAGAAAATAATAAAGAATTGGTCTACTTTATGAAATCCCTTTTAATCCCACTCATACTTATACAAAAAAATACAATGAAAAATAAATAATATAAAGTGAGACAACTGTAAGAGTGCACATGAAAGAGAGAAAAATGGCATAATTTTTCTCTAGGATTATTCTTAACGGTATACACTTTTATCTAAGATCCTCTAAATATATTTTTTTTCTCCCATACACTTATGAAAATTATATATATGTTTTGTGTCAAATTTTATGTTTATGTGTCAAATAAAGGAAATTGTGGTCATATTTAATGGTTATATTTTCTTACAAAATTCCACTAGATAACTAGTGGGTGCCACAAGTCTACTGGTGGCACCAGGACCAAACTAGTTTCCGATCTATGTACCACCAGCCATCTGATGTTATAAAATATGTTAGCTACCAGTACCTATGGGTGGAGGAGTTTAAAAATGTCCACACTCCATCTCACCCCTCTTTTTCAATTGGTACCCTCATGAAAAATTGTATAACTTTATGTAACTAAAATCCATGAAAATAAAATATTGGAAACTAAAACTTGTGTTTTTATCATTAAAACCACCTATGAGTGTGTGATGTACAATATTCTCCCCCGTTTTTATGATCAAAAAAACTTCAAAAATTTATCAATAAAGATATGCGTAAATTATTTCTCATTATTGAATCCAAATGAATTTAAATATTTCATAATTAAATTCAACCAATAAATTTCTATATTTAAAAAAATCTACAAATTTCAATCACGAATAGTCTCAAAAATGATTTCATCAATAATTAAATTTTAAAACTTCTCACCCTTTTTTATTATAAAAAAAATTCAAAATCACCACACACTCACAATTAAAGAATAATTCGATTTCAAAACCAATCAATTTTAAAAATAATTGAATCATTTCTAGATACCTTTGTAACAATTTCTTCTCCCCAAATCATATCAAATGTCCCTTTTAATGTTAAATCTATATCCCCATTTCAATATATAAAACCATAAACATAAAAAATATTGAAATTAAAAAAAATAAAAATATTCAAAACCTTTTGAAAATATATATAGCCATACCATAATCTTCTCCCAAAATAATTTTAAATAGGGAATTTGTGAAATTGTACATTTAATTTCATCACCTTATCCTCATTTTAATTATGAAAAATCTCCTAAACATGGGTTATATAAAAAAAATTAATAAATTAATAAAAATATAATATAAAATCATAAGAAATAAAATTGGTAATGAAAATTTTATAACCCATTATGTTTCATCAAGATAGTTTTTTTAAACAAGTGGGAGGGAAGTCCATATGTTTTATTTTATTGAACTAGAAAATACCACAATTTTATGGGAAGAGTGATCCTAGTACATGACCCATAGGCCTCGTGGGACTTAAATCCCTTTAAAAACTAACCTAAAACCAATTGAACTAGCCCAGAGTCCCATGACCCAAAGTTATTTTTTGAATCATGCTTGACCCACTACTACAACCAATGCACCCAACCTCAATGGTCCTTGCGAACACGACTTCAACATCTCTACTATCTCTTTCTATTTTGAGACCACCATATGTGTAATTATAGTGGAACCACTGACCTATAGAGAAAGAATCATTTCTCTTTCACCACTTCATCGTCATCTATCACTTATTGGAATCATCGTCCCTCCAAGAACAAGCTGTCGTCAGTGCCTCTATCGCCAGTAAACCCGAACAGTGGTCCTTATTTCACCCTCCTCTTATCACCACCTTAATCACTTCCATGGAATTCCATTACCAGTTCATATCCTTCACTATAAAACCCAAACAGTGGGTCATCCTTCACCCTTCTCAAATATTGTTTCTCTCCCACATCCACCTCCCTCAACGTTTATGCCTATAAATCCTCAAATTTGGAGTAGTCCGGGTTTGATCCTTGTCTAGATGTAGGATTTTAGGGTGTTATAACAAGTTATATACCACCATAAATATATCCATCAAGAGAGCTAAAAATTAAAAATTAATGTTAATCCTTAATGACTTTTCAATTATTTAAAAAACATTAAATTTAATAGTAAATTAACACATGATAATTTTTAAGAAAAAGTTAACTTCGAAAACATAATATTTTAAAAATGAGTTTCTATTATAAGAATTTATTTAAATATAGAAATAATTTTTTCTCCCACCCGATTAGATCATTAAAATCATAAGCAACCATAAACTCTATCAAATTTAGTTCATGATAGAAAAAAAATATTTTTAAAATAAATCAATCTCAAATTCCTAATAAAGGAATATTTTAAAAATAAAATTAAAATTATGATAATGTTATAAATATAAATACATATTTTTTGAAATAAAAACTACACTCCCATGTTCATTAAAAATAGAAGACCAAATTTAAATTTAAAATGTTGAAACTAATTTAGTGTAAAATGTATTTTTTATTGTTATATTTCACTCAAGTATTAATATTTTCTCTTTATAAAAATTTACAAAAAAGGATATTCTCTCATTGATTGAAACATACTTTCAAGGTATTTAGGGGCCACATAACATGTAAATTTAGAGTTAAATGAATTATATAATGAATAACACACTTAAGAGAGTGGAAATAATAGATTAATCACTTAAATATTAAAATAGAAGAGATAAATGAATCAATAATGTAAAGATATTAATAAAATAAATTTATTAAAGGGATAAATGAATTTAATATATACATATAGATCAATGGTTTTAATAATATAAAAAGAATTATTATTTAAAGAAGGAATTAGTTTAAGATGAAAAAATGTATCATATGAATATAAATGTGTTCAAGATTATAAATGGAGCATATAATTCAATAAATCACAATGTGAACATAATTTAAATGTAAATCATTCTCAATAATGTTACTTAATGTATAAAACTATTTTTAAAATCATCAAATTTTATTTTTAACAAGATCTTTCCTCTAAGATCATTCAATGAAAAAAATAATATAGACTTCCCCTTTATAAAAACATTTTCTATGGTAGGGTTTAAAAAAACAAGAAAAGAATATACATAAGTAATTTTATTTTAATGGGATTCATACAATTAATAAGTTATTAAGTCACCACATAAGTGTATCAAGAACCCACTATTTATGTACATTATTTCTCCTTTGAAATTTCTCTTGGGACATGCTTCATACAAAATAAACAAGGAACTACAGATTTTGGAACCCAAAATTTGGTTCCAAAAATGATAAGTAATAATGAATTTGGATTCCTTATTTTCATAGGAAATAAATTATCATAAGAGATATCAGATCTTCTTGATATTATATATGAAGATATGTGGGCAGATTTTGGTTTACCATATCAGGAATTTTTATATTTTTTATCGTAAATCAAGTACCCAGTCTTGGAACAATAATTGAAAAATTTATATTAATAGATACATATTACAAATAAAATATTCATGGTTTTTTTGAAGATATTTAATTATAAAAAATTCCATTATTACCTTCCCCGTTTTGTTGCGAACCAAAAAATAATTTCAATTTTTACTCACCAAGTGTGAACTTCGAAAGATATTTTTTATGATATAAAATCGTTTATTCTAATTTTTGAACTTCCAATTTCTCTTTTAATTTTATGTGTAAAAACTCATTTTCTTTGAGGATTTTATCCTTCCCACTCAAAAAATATTATAATTATTTTTAAGGTCCTTCAATATTATGGTGATTACATAAAATCCTTCTATTAATTATTCTATATAATATTTAAGATCTTTATTGTCATGATGGATAAAGTAACAAGATTAATTTGAAGAAAAACAAGGGGAAGTATGAGAATTTAATTATTCATGGGATATATTGAACTTGGCACTTTCATTACATGAGTAGGTTGGGGAGAGGGAGTCATCGCTTTCATTCCATGTTGACACATTGAATGCCTCATTAATTTCCATCTTCTCTTTCACCTTATTTTTGGATAAGGGGAACTACAACAAGATGTAACCCTATTTCTTGAAACCATAGATTTATACCACTAGTGTACCTTTTTTCTCCATTTTCCATGAAATGATGATTTCATTATTTTTATGAACATCCATAGCTCTTTGGTCAGTTGATCAAGTTCGGAATCACTACTAGATAAATCATCATCATTTTTATTTAAGGAAATGTAATTATTTTTGTCCTTGACCTCTTCATATTCCATTGTGGATTTCATTATAATTTTAATCTAATAGGTCATGAGTGACCCAATGATCTCTTAAACTGGTATATTCTTGATATCCTTCACTTCTTGAATCATCATCACTTTCTGAAACCAAGAGTTGACCAGACCCAAAGTATTTTCATCAATAGAATATTCATACTAAGATAATAACTTATGTTATTACATCAATTATAAATATTAGTGAAATTTATAACATGTTAAGTTATATCCACATTATAATTCATACTAAAGATTTCAAAATCATGGTGATACATATCCAGCCTAGTGTCCTTAACTATATTGGTACACTCATTTATAATTTCAAACAAGGTTAAACTTAATGAGAAATTTCAAACATAAAAATTATATTAAATTCAGTTATATATAGCCAGTAATAAATGGAACTCATGGACTTTTCCTCAACCTCAATAGCAGGTATATCATTGTAGGTATACTTTTTTAGTAAGAGTATATCCATAATTATGATTTTCTAATCTAAATATACTATACTCCAAAGAAAAGTATACATACTAGTTGTATAATAATCTTAATCTAATCCATTAAAGTATAGAGATATTCTTAGTATTTTTCCTGCTAGTTAACATTGTAAAATTTACATAGATACCATATTTAATTGATCATTCCTTGAAACCCATTATGGTTTTGAAATTATGGTACACTCTAATTCCAATTGTGGGACATAGAAAATATGGAAAGATGGGGGTGAATTTACTTTTCAAAACATTTCATTAAATAAAAATAAAATAGATCATATTTAAAAAATTAATTTGATAAACATGATTATAAGATTTAAGTGGAGTATAAATATAAATTTGAAATAAAAAACAAAAGATATTAGTAATAGATTCTAAAAACCATTTGAAAATTGATCCCTATATCTTCTCCATTTAATATACTTGAGAGGTTTTGGTTTAATCTTTTATTTTGAATGACTCTTTCAAGAAACCCAAACCCTTTATTTTTTAGGATTATACTAAGAAAAAATTTATAAGAAGTAAGAACCTTGGTTTTTAGTGGTTTTACCAAGAGAACCCATTCTCTCCCACTTTAACATAGTGATCAAATATACCCCTCACACTTTGTGGTAATGAGAACCTTATTTCCCTTATAGTAAAGGTAGGAAAAACCTCCCCCCTCACACTCAACGATAGTGATAACATGAGAAAATAAAAATGAAGATAATTTCTTTAGGAAATTCTTTATAAACCCACCCAAACTTCTACAATAAAAAACAATGATAATGAGATTATAGAAACTAAAACAATTTTAAGGGATAACATGGAAGAGGGAAACATTAAACAATTTGGCACTAGAATTTATGTTCAACATATCTATATACATAAAAGAACCCTTGGGGTGTATTTATAGTATCACATAGCCTTAGTCTCATTATTAAGGTGTATGGGATTGAATAAACCTATTAGGGATAAAATTAAGGCAGGTAGGGCCCTCTACAATGACATTTTTCCCCTGAATTCCACCAAATAGCTGGTTGTCCCTCGAAAGAACCAATTTTCTATGTTGGTACGACTAGGTATCAACCTATACCTACAGGTATAGGATATTAAAAATTTTCTCAAATTTTTTTTTGAGTATTCTGTTTATTCTTGTAACATAATGACAAATTAAATAAAAAACATTGAAATATAAGAAAATAAGATGTTACAAACATAAATTTTTCTTTCTAATCATTAAAACCACCTAAGAGAGTGTGATTTATAACAATTATAAGACCTATGGAACACCTCCCAGTCACCAAACACTAGTATAAATTTTAATGGTAAATTTATACATGTGAGGGATATAGTTTTAGGCTATAAAATGAGTAAGAAATGAAACTAGGTATGTGATTAAAAAATTCAATTCCCTTAAATGTATTAATAGATACCAAGTATATAATAGGAAATAATAAAATTATATAGAATAAGATATATTGAAAGATGAAATTACATAATATATACAATCAAGATTAAATAATAAATTTCTAAAACAAAAAAACGATTCACTAATTATATAAGGATATTTGAAAATATATATGTGTTGGAATCTAAACATGGCCTAAGAAATCAAAATTGGATCCCAGAAGTGTGTAGGATCTCTATAAAGTACCAAGAATAGACATTGTATTATCCATCATATTACTCATCAAGAGACAAAATGGTATCCACCTAGTCATCATAATTCTCATTTAATTATTTCTCATGTTTGGGCGTCTTTCCACTACATGGAACACATATAAAATAGTCTATATGTGTCCTGGTAGTATCCTATATAGGGTGTGTGTATAAAAACATAATAGGTGTTTTACACCTCACTCTTACTGACATATCATAAGCTACAGTGTGTACTAGAAATAATACCAACCTAGAGGAATAAAAAAGTGATAATAAATATGGAATAGTAAGAAAATTAGATATGTTTATCATATTTGAAAATATAACTCCCTAATGGGGAAGGATACTTACCTATATATCTACTTAAAGCCTCAGCTCAAGATCTAAGATAATGAATCACTTTCATACCATTAGGCAAGGAATCTGTTATACTCATAAATCCACCACACCTATATATATATATACTTGCATATTTATATATAGATGTATGAAATAAATTATTTTCCCCAGCAGACTATCCAATTATGGAAAAGGGAATTAGGTATACCGAGTAAGTAAAATCATACATCCCATCCCTTCAGCAATATAAAAATGAGTGTAAAAATTTGGGGCATTCTTATTTCTTCCCTTTCCACCCACTTATTCATCAATATATGGGTACCTTATCAAGAAAAGAATAAATTAATCACTTTACACATTAAAATGTCAGGGAGTACCTTATATTAGTTTTAACTATCTAATTTAGGGTAATTTCACTCATCAGCAGACTTTATTGGGTTGTATCTCTATAATTATTAGAGGATTAAAGGGTACACCTAGCCAATAAATTTTACATAATCTTTTTTAGGTCCTAGTGGGGGGTTATATTTCACCCAATTATAAAATAAACTATTTAAAATAGAGTTAAGAATATGTTAATGGTAACCTAATCTAAATACTAATTTTTATATAATTATTTTTCATGAATAAAAATTCCATCTCATAAATGCTTACATAAACCAAGGGATCAGAGGTTTAGTTTCCTAGAAGATTAGCTGTATAAATAACTTAATTTACAATAATAGTTAATAGTTATTCATATGTGGGTCATGCTATGAAATTTTATAAACATACCATTAGTAAAACTCATCATTATAACCTACTAAATTAAAACATAAGGAAATTTTATCTTAAACACTTGATAAGGGGTGAATAAAAAATTCATCAAGGTTGACTTCATATGGATAAAGTAAAATCACGGGCATAAGAGAAATACCATTACATCATGAATGATAATCATAAAACATAAATGAGTTTTATAAGAACTTAATGACACAAGAGATAAACATGGAAACATAATATCCATAAGATGTCCTTGAAACATTTAACATATAAATTTAAGAATAAAATAAAAATATTAGAATGCATAACATCTTTCAACTATGGTAAAAAATTTATCATAAAGAAAAATTACTTTGATGATCCAAACCCTCAGCTCCCACTATTATAATCAACTAAAACATACTCATGAATACTTTCTCATGAGATATCAACTTTTAACTAATGCATAGGATAGTGATATAGGACCCCACTAGTCATTCATCTATACATATGTCTGAAAATTCAGAATCATTCACTTATCACGTTATAAAGAACACAAGGAAATAAAAATGGTATTATAAAACATTTAAATTTAAATCATTCTCTTTAATAAGGATCCCATAAAAATAAAAAATGGGTTTCATTACATTTCAAGAATTTTGTAAAAAACTCCATGAATTAAATCAATTGATATTGAATATTTGATAAACCCAAATAATGATATATTAGATGAAAAATAGAGGGTAACACATGAAACGTAACTTTAATAGAGATATATCTTTTTTAATATAGAAATTATAATTAAAATATAATAAAAAAGGTTATTTCCTAAAAATTTTAATCATCAATGTAAAATTCAGAGTTATAAGTCTCTTTTCAAGATGTATATTGTATTTTCTTAAAAAAAGTTTAAAAAATAAAAATTCATGTAAGTAGATTTGAATTAAAAACACATTTTACCTATTTATATATGATAGAACATAATTTAAAATATATTTTTTTATCAAAAAATGGTAACAAAATTCAATAAGAAATTGTATAAATCAAATAATCATATTTGGGTTATGGAATCCCTTACCTTTATTTTGGTTTTCTTAGGAAGTTCTTTAACCTCATTGGGGACTTGGGATTTCCCTTAGAATACTCCTTGGAAATTTATGTCTTAATACAATCTATTATGACCATAATATTAATGAAAATGAATAGTATTATAAATATAGGGGAATTGGTAGAGTTTTAGGTAGAAATTAAATTCTTTGAGTGGTCTTGAAGGGGTGGTGATATTCCCCTTTTATAAGTGGTAAGTATGGAATTTTAGTAATTATAACCACTTAATATAAATGGGGAAACTATTAAACATGTCAAGTGGAAACAAATTTGAAGATAATTGATTAAATATAATATTTAGTCATTCCACTCTTGAACCACTCAATTAGAATCTTTTTTAACATGTTATTGCTTTTACATATTATGTTATGCCTATTACCTTTTTGGTTTTCTACTATGGTAACTATTTTTTTACAAAGAAAGTATTTCCATTATACCCTAAAATAAAAAATATAAATTATTACATAATTTGGACTATATAATTCTATATATAAAATATATTTAATTATATTATTTTTCAAAAAATTATGGAAATAAATATTAATATAATAAGTTTATAATTTATTAAAACAGATTATATAAAATATAACCTAAATTGAAAAATGTAAAATATATGTTTGAAAATTAAAATTAATATTTTTTTAATTAAAAATTCTTTTCTAAAATTTATATTTCATCTAGAAATTATTTTCAAAAAATTTCAATTCATACTTTTATACTAATGATGTTGTAAAAATTACATTTTTCTAAAAATGGTTTTTCCCCTATTCACGTAAAAAAACTTTCTCTTCAAAAATCTGAAAAATAAATAATAAGATAACATTATCATGATAAGATGAAAAATGAATTTAAATTTTTCCAACTAACATTGAATAATTCAAATATTTTCCTTTATAATAAAACCATAATTTATGGAGAGAAACTGTATTTTTTGGAAATCATATTTTTGGTATATTAACTATTCTTCTAAAATTTGTTTTAATAAAAAATATATCATTCTGGAAAAATTTATATCTTAGAAAATAAATTTTAAGAATAAAAATATTTTACTAGCTACATATTGTCACTAGTTGAAACATTATTCAAAGGTGACTATGATTTCATAGTGTGGTTATAATTGTTTGTAGCTACTAATATAATCAATACATTAAAGTGGTAAATATCTATTTTATTAAGATTTTTTTGTGGAATATTAAGGTTTGGTATTAGGTGTGTAGTAAAGTATTAAAAAATATTTATGTAATGAGTAATATTTCACTAAAATCTTAGGTATTTATATTCTACCTTCTTAAAATAATTTCTTCCTCCAATTTTTTTCACTCAAATAAAAACAAGTGAGGGTATCCTTGTCTCATTACATCATCAAGTTCCTATGTAGATTTCTCAAACTTATTATTCCTCTTTAAAATGTTGAAAATGTGAGTGGTGTTGTTCTATATAACCTTATCTCTTTGATAAGAATTTTAACTATTTTTTCCTCTTATGAGAGATAACATCCTAGTTGTATAGATTTTGAGTTCAGGTCATGTGACGTGTCTAATATTTAATTCCTAAAAAGTGATACATGGAACACAAAACAAACATTAGACAGGTGTGGAGAGAGTGTTAACAAATAAACTACCACCCCTATGTGATCAATGATCTTAAAGGGACTGATGTACCTAGGGCTCTTCTTTTCATTCTTCCCCATAATCATAACTCATTTCCATGGAGGTATCTAGAGGAATACCATGTCACTAAATTAAAAATATAGATCTCATAAATTATTTTATGAATATATATTTTATCAAATTTATTCCACATTAATATTATATTTAGTTCTTTGAACACTCTCCATCATTTCTTGGATAAGGTCAGGACCTATCATCTTCCCCTATTTAAATTTATCCCATCATGTTGTAGTCCCACATATATTCCCATATAGGGACACGTATTGTGTAATATTTACAATATAATATAAATGTTTATTATATGAGTACTCTACTAATTGGAGGCATTTACCCCATCATCCATGGAAATCCATAAAACAAGATCTCAATATATCCTCTAGAGTTTGAATATCCCTATCAAACTAACTATCAATTTAAATATGATTAGTCTTGTTGAAACTCAATTCTATCTCTACTTATTCATAAATACTTCTCTAGAACCTCAAATGAAACCTATAATCCCAATCATATACAATTTAGAGTTGTAATCTGCTTAGTCATACGACTTCCCTTATGTATATATTAGATATTTTTTCAAGAGAGAGATATTCAGTAATGGTTATAAAATGTGATAACTTAGTAATCCTTTAAACTACAACCCAAATTTCATTATACCCCTTGGATATTTTGGGGAGTCCTATGATGAATTCAATGGTAATGTTTTCCCATTTCTATACCGGTATGGGTAATGCTTACAATAAACCCTTTTACTTTTATCATTACGCATTAACTTTTTAGAATACTAATTATCTAGATATTTATTTTGTGATCTCCCTCTTCATTTTATGCCAATATAAGTTTCTATTTATATCATTATTCATCTTCATGATTCATGGATTAATATATAAGTTCAAACTATGCACATCGTCCAAAATTTTCCTCTTCAGTTTTGGTTTTGATAGAACACATTTCTAGGTTTTAAACCTTATAACTCCATCTTTATCAAAGTTGAACTCTAAAATACTAATGACATTTTTTTAGTTGTGCATCATATTTTTGGATTTCCTTAATCATCACATTAATGGAAGTTTGAGATGTTTTTAGAGAGAGATATAATTTATCTCCTCCTATTATGAATTCAATATTAATCCTCTATAAATCCAAGAGTATTAGATCTATTTCTATCCTCATTGTGGATAGTGTATAATGACATTTCCAACATAGAGCATCATACACATTGTTTTCCTTCCCCACGTGAAAATGTATTAAGAATTCAGAATATTTTTTTCAACTACTCTCATCTCCTTTTGGAGATTTTTTAATTCCTTATATGTGAAAATATATTTCAAACATTTATTGTTGGTGTATATATCACACCTTTAACCATATAGATAATTCTATCAAATAATTAATTCAATAATCACCACTACCAACTTTGAACCATGCATCAGATAATGTTTCTCATGATTATTTCATAATGAGAGGCATAATTAACTGCCTTGTAACTATTCATTAAAACACATCATAATACATTTTTCAAAGAATCACTATATATAAAAATCTGTTTCCTAATGCAGGGTATTATATGTATGGTGTAGTAACAAACCTCTATTTTAGTTCCTTAAAACATTAATTTCATTACTTCTTCTAAAGGAACTTTATTCCCTTCCATGTTAACTTGGATAGTGGATTCTATATCCATGATAAATTACTAACAAATCATTTATAATATCCTTATAAATTGATAAAACTAAATATCTTAGTTACTATGATTTATCTAGGGAATTTATAGATAATGTTCATATTTTAGGGATATATATATATATATATTCCCTTGTTGGTGAATGCACAACCTAAGAATGATACTTCTTGTAGCTATGATTTTCACTTTCAAAACAAATCATACATTTTATGCTTTTTTAATTTTATCATCACAATCAAAAATAATTTTAATGTTCTTCCTTTATCATAGAATATATGATAATATATATTATAAATACTATAATTTTTTTTCAAAGTAACCCCTAAAGACTCTATTTTTCATATCCATAAAGATATTAGGATAATTCATAAGTCCAAATGGAATCACTATAAATTCATATTATTCACACCTTATGTGGAATGTTGTTTTGGAAATATCTTCCATATTTACATTTAATGGATGATATCTAGATCCAAGTTCAATATTTTATATGTATTGAGATCCTAAAATTTTATCAAACATAACATTTATAAGAGGTAGAGGATAATTTTTTCCTTCATTTTATAAAGCATTTGGTAATCAATGAAAAGTTGAATTGATCTGTTCTTCATTTTGAAAAATAGTATTGGTGCACCCCATGGTGAATCACATAGGCATATGAATCCATTATCTAGATTATTTTAAATATTATTCTTCAATTCCACAATTTTAATTCGTTCTATTATATATGGACTATTTTATATTGTTATAGATAAAGTTTTTAGTTCAATTGAAAACTCAACCTCATACTCAGAGGAAATACTAGGTAGTTAAACTAGATATACAATAGTATATTCTCATAGAACAATCCTGGAATTAATGTAGACTTAATCCACAATCATTTGATCCAAAAATATTTCATTGGTGGGTATGATTTCCCATATTATATAATTTACATCTATGGGGAGTTCATGATTATTCCTATGTTGATATTTGATAATAAGATTATTTGGAATATGAAATGAGATATCTTTCCTCCAATAATTGATATTATCCTCATTCATGTAAAGAAAATAGATACCCAATATTATGTAAAAATCAACCAAATATACAAGAACTAAATCTACATGATGTATCCTCCCACACATTTCCTTTGGAAAAATTTTATATTTCTTATAAATGATAGTTATAATGCTAGGTTCTTTTATAGATTATTCAATATCCATTTCTAGATTTTGTGATTCCATATTCTTATAAAACTTATATGGTATAAAATAAATTGATTAAGCATAGTAGATAAAGTTATGGTTAGATATATAAAAGATATAAATTGTTCCATGCATCACTTTATTATCTTTATATCCCTCAATGATAGTGATGGTGGATGCACTTTCTTGTTCCCTCTGTTTGAGTGATTTCTAGGGAATATTTTCTATATTATCCCAAGGGTTTCGGCATTGACTCACATAATTTCAAAATTCCTTTCACTTGGAGAATTAAAATGTGGGTGGATATTTTTTTGAAACCTTCTTCTCCTCTATTTTGAAAATCATACACATAACCTTACTTTGGTTGTTAGGGAATTGGTGGCCTACTTAACCATACAAAAAACATTTTCTTGATCCTTTATTCAATTACCTGGGTGCTTATTCACACACCTTTTTCAAGTAAGGGGATAAATTTTCTTCAACCCATGTGAATTAACATTGGATTTCTCTAGATATTTTTCCTTCTGTTTATTTTCCCTAAAATAAGGATAGCTCACAATTTCCATCTTCACATTTATCATACATTGAATAATATCCTCATAACTCTAAAATTATCTTATGGATAAATATCATGGAAGATTTATCTTTAATAAACCAAAGAATCTATTGATATTTATTTTATATTGGTACATATAACCCGAGGTATACCTCACAGGCCCTGGGAATATTTCTTTATAAATTACAATGGAATCATCCTAATTTTGTTTCAACTGTAGTAATTCTCACTTCATCGTCATGATAAGACTTTAAGGAAAGTAGCCTATGAAGATTAATTTATTTAAATCCTCCTATTTTATAGTTTCTATGACCTCCATCTATATTTTCTTATTAATGAGATTCCATCATTGGTCACCCTCTCTTTCCAAATTATTGATAGCCAAGACAACCTTCTCATTCTCTAAGAACTATAGAATTTGATTTATCTTTTATAATTCATAGATCCATTTATCAGTAAGGGGAATTATATAATATCTAATTATTTGGGGAGTATATTATCATAGGAAAGAATCAGTATAAAATCACTCCTAGGTTCATTCAAGTTCTCAACATGGTTTGTTTGATTATTCATGGTTTTGGACAGTTGGGTGATAGTTTCTTTGAGATTTTGTAAACTAGATCCTATACCATTTTGTATCCCATTAGTAAAATAATTTATTTTACCACCACACCCATTGTTAACATGGTTTATACTTTTCCAATATATTTCATAGATAAAGAAAAGTTACAGAAAGTATGACTTCATGTGTACCTAAACATAAATTTTTTTTGATTCAATTTGGGTTATTCATGGTAATTTTCTGTTAGGTTATCTAACCTAAACATATTAAAATCCCTTATAATGGTTTATAAAGAGAATACATATTGATCAATGTATACCCATTAATATTTTCCAACCGGGTGTGTAGTTAGGTATCTTTTTCATTCACCGGGTTACTATTGAGTTAATAACCAACACAACCTTTCCAAGGTTATTACCCCTTTGTACATATGTTCAAAATCCTAGATACACTTGTAGTATCAATAAAGGGATATTATTTCCATGTGAACTACACAATATCTTCTTTATCAAATCTTTATGATGTTAATTGGTACATAGACTTATCCCTTATACTTATCACTAAGGTTTTCACTGATGTTATCTAAGATAGTCCTTGAAATAACTAAACTCTCCTTTTATATAATCCATGGTCACCCAAGATAAATAAAACAATTATATAATTATTTTACATGAATATATATCCCATCTCATAAATGGTCACAGAAACCAACAGACCATAATTTTAGTGTCCTAGGGGATTATTTACATAAATAATTAATTTATAATACTCATCGATATTTCTTCAGAAGAATGTCATAATAAAAAAAATATAAACATATAATTATTAAAAATTATCCTCATAATGTGGTGAATTAAAACAAAATAAAGGGGTGAGATTAGATTCTCAATAAGGGATGATTAAACATTTCATCAAGGATTATTTTATAAGAACAATAAAAAACACCACCATAAGATAAATATTATATAATTTTGAGTGATAATAATATAACTTATATGAGATACATATGAACTTAAATCCATAAAATATAAATATGGAAACATAATAAGAATGAATTGTATTATAAAATATTTACATAAACCTAGAATCATAAGAGAATAATTTTATAATAAAAACATATTTCAACTCTGGGACAAACATTAGGATAAGAAACATTAATTTCATGAGCCACACCATTAGTGTACATACTTACAAGAAACTAAAACATACGCATGAATACTCTCATGAGATATCAACTTTTCACCAATGCATTGGAGGGAGATATAATAACCCACCCAATATTGATCTATACTTGCATGTGCCACTTGTTAATTATTCACTAATCACATCATAATTACACTAAGTAATTAGAATCTATTTCATAAAATGTTTAATTGAAACTCATTCACTTTTAATAAATAAATAATAGAAATTAAATGGGTTTTATAAAACTTCCAAATAAATATCAGTCTCTATTTAGGGAATAAGGAAACAATAGAAATAAAAAATGGGATTTATAACATTTACAAATAGTATAAAATAACACCATGAACTAAATTAACTAACATATATAATTTGACCACCCAAAATAATCACATAATAAAATAGAAATGAAGGGTGAAACTTGAAGCATAACTTCATTAGAGATTTATCTTTTTTAATATGAATAGTAAAATCAAAACCAAATCACAAAATATATTTATTGAAAAAAAAATTAATCAATTATGTAAAATTCATATTACAATTCTCTTTCCAAAAAAAACTCCAATGTTTTCTAAAAAACAAGTGAAAATAAAAAAACCAGGGATTTGAATTTAAAAAAAATCCATAAAGATATAAGAGAGAACATCATATAAAATGGAATATTAAGTGGACTTAGGAGAAATAAAATCCAGAATAAATCATAAAAATAAATGGAAAAACTGTTATTGTTACTAAATCCATTGATTTTATTCTTAACTTCAATGAAACAACTTTATCCTCATTGAGGACTTGGGATTCACCTTGGAAGAATCATTTGAAATAGATTCCTTAAGCTAATCTCTTATGAGCAGAGGGTCAAGGAAAAATAGTATGATTATAAATGAAGTAAAATGGTTTGTGTTTCAGTTATAAAACAAATTTTTTTAGAGGACTTCAATGGGTGGTGAGAGTGCCCTTTTATAAGTTGTGAGTATGTAATTTTTGTAATTAAAATCACTTAATATAATTGGAGAACATATTAAACATGACAAGCCGCTCCAAAATGGACAATAATTGTGAAAATATGAGGTTTGGTTGATCCATATATCAACTAATAAATTATAAAATTATACATTATATGTTATGCCTATTACTCTTTAGGTTACCCCTTTTTACCATTTTGGATTTATCCTATGGTAACAAGTTTTTTTACCAGGGTAATTTATCCTTTATGCCCTAAAATATAATGACCATTATTTTAATATTTGGAACTTATTATTATATATATTAAATAAACATTATTATATTTTTTTAAGAGAAGGAAATAAATTATAAAATAATATGTTTATAATGAATTTAAAAATCTGAAAAATATAACATTCCATAAAAATGTCAAATATAAGTTTGAAAATTTTAAATAAATATTTTTTAAGTATAAATTCACTTATAAAATACATATTTGTTTTATTAAAGTGTTTTATAAATTTAAAACTCATATTTATAAACTAATAATGTTATAAAAGTCACATTTTTCTAAAAACGTTCTTTTTCAAAATTCAACTAAAAATCAATTTCATTAGAAAAAAATAATAATATTAAGTTAATATTTTCAGGAAACGTATAAATTTAATTTAATTTTTTGAAATTCACTTTATATAATTCATATATCAAACTTTTAAATAAAATCATAATGTATGGTGACAACTCTTTTTCATCGGAAATCATCTTTTTTGTATATTCCATGTTCTTCAAAAATTAGTACTAATAAAAATGTACTGAACATGAAATATATCCATTTTTAAGATAATTTTTTTGTAGTGAAAGATTTTATTAGATGCTTTAGTGCACTGGTTAATATAGTATTAAAACATACCTTTATTTCATAATGTGGTTTCAACTATTTGCACCTGTTTATTTAACGACTACCTTACAATGGTCAATATGTATTTCATTAAAAAAATTGTATCTTATTAAGTCTTGGGATTTCATGTGGTGTAATCTATTGAAAATGATATATATTCATGGATTAATATTTCAATAAAACCTTGGGTCTTTACAATTTCATGGTTGATTCCATTATAGGAGAGTAATTTTTGGAAATTCAAACCATGTGATCACCTTAGATTCACCTTGAAAAAGCCTATTTATTTATTATCCCATAAAAAATCCATAAAACATGAAATATTATATCTACCACATAGAGTGATAGGAAAATATTATACGTTATTTCATCCATGAAAGATGAATAATGTGAAATTAGAGTAATACTAGGGATTAAATTGTCAAATGATAGCATTTAGAAATGATCAGACCACCTAGATCAAGTATTTAAGGGTAATATATTTGGGATAAGAGGTAGGAGAGTGAAGGCTTGATAGAGGATCCAATAAGGGTATATAAAGGTGAAATCCCAAAATCCCCTTAAATTATGGGTTAATTTAATGGTTAAAAGAAAAAATACCTTTATTAAGTGAATTCTACCATGTAACCTAATGAGAACCATATATAATTCCATTGAGTACTCAGTGGCTCAAGTAGAACCACCAGGACACTTGGAGATGAGCTGGGTAGTCAATACTAATTCATTTTGTACATGATTCTTGTTATATATTTGTGTATTCCCCTTTTACCTCCAAATACTCTAGAAACCATCTAATTCCCCCTTTAATTTACAATAGAACATAAATTAATAAGAAATGGAAAAAACTAAAGAAAGTTATATTTCCATAAATTCTCAGGTATTTATAATTAGACACCCACCAGTCATCTTCAACTACTACCAATTACTGTATGAAAATGGGATGAGGTGATTGTAGAAATCATAATAGGTCTTTTGAAATCACCCTATGTTGGTGATGTAGTATGGGTAATAGTTGATAAATTGTCTATTGTGCCTTATTTCTAACTGAATGGAGAGACCTAGTTGATTGATAATCTAGGGAGGTTATACATATATCAGATAATGTGCTTACACAATGTTCCAATTATTGGTATATATGATTGGTTGATTCCCTTCCTATTTCTATATGACACTATAGAAGGAATTAGGTACTCATTTTAATATGTACATGAGGTACCACCCTCATAATAAATGGTCATCAGAGTATACAATTAGTTTTTCAGTGGATATAATGTGAGCATGAATTCTAGATTTTATTAGATCTTTGGAGATTCATTATATAATGATACGGTCTTCAAATATGAATATTTAGAAATATTAAATTTAAATTAAACTATTGAAACAAATATATATAAGTCCATTCTAATATACTCTATGTTGATTAGAGTTGGGGGTATTTTATTTTAAGATCATATCTTATGTAAGAACCTTAGAGAATATCTAGTTGATTCATAGGTGGCTAATGACAAACCAACATAGGAAGATATAACACATAGACTCGATACATTAATCTATAATGTAAGAGGTAGGTGAATTGGTATTCTTAAGGGTTCCACCTTGGTTAGGGTACAGAAAGTTATGAAGATAGGGGATTTTACTCCAAGATTTATGGATCCATTCAAGAATATCGAGAGGATCAATATAACAGGGTAATAACTAGAGGTTCCTTAGAGAACTATGGGATGCATGATATGTTTCATATATCACATCTCCAAAAATATCATCTGAACCCATCATTTGTTATTAGAATCAATGATTCCTATTTAGATACTAGTGTGTTGTTTGAGGAGAATCATATATGTATAATAGACTAGAGAAAGAAAATCCTTATTAGTAAGGTGGTGCCCTTGGTTTATGTGTGATGGTTTCATGGGTGTATCTGGGAGAATACATAGTAGTAGAAGGAATATATTCAAGAAAATTGGTCAATTATTTTTACCAGTGAGCCTTAGTGACATGTGTTAATGTTCATAAGTAGTATGACATCGAGTTTTCAATGACCTATATACATTAAGGCCCAATTTTGGTTTAAATTATGTAATTCATTGAGTATTTTAGTGGTTTTTAAATGTTAAATAATTTTATATGGTCAATGGTTAGAAGGAAAGATAATTATTTTAGTGGTAAAATATATAAAAAAATGTAAAATATCAGAAAGAGCCAGGTGACCTAGTATTGGGTACCTGACAGCTAAAATAGTTTACTATCACCTCAGGTTGACCACTAGAAAGTATCTTTCCCCAAATAAAGTCACCTAGATGATATCAAGTACCAAATAGGGGTAAACCGAGTACATGAGGACCTTAAGTTTGTTTTTTAATAAGAATTAATTAAATTATTTATTTTTTCAATTAATTTTTATAACTAGATTCTCTCATATCCTTCTACTATGCATTACCTTCCTCCCCCTCTCCATAATTTTCTATCCATGAAAGATTTATTTCACATATATCCATGTTTGTATTTGCACATTGATTATCCCATTAGATCATTATATGTAAGGCTAACACTCCCCTTCCCTTAATTCTAGGTTTATGACTTTTTTACATGGATATTTATCTAAATTAACTAAATTATAGGGTTTTTATAAGTTAGGTACATACATTGATTCAAGATGAATCAACTAGAGATACTCAAAGCGTATTCTCTTATGAGTCCCATATAGGTTGTGCCTATATATTTCCTTCATTTTATATATCTTTCACATGTCATATAATATGTGCCTATAGAAGAGGGTTAGTATGAATAACCTAAAACAGAACCGAATTATATTCTCTTTCTTATTGAGTGATGGTTTTTAACTATCTGGCTTATGAGACATCCTTCAAACTTTACGCTACAAGCACATGGTTACCAATGGCCATGTATCCTTGGGTAATTTGAAAGATACAAGGATAATGGAACACATTTGGGGTGTCCTAACTTATGATTTGATTTATTATACCATTGGAGGTTCCCTTGAGTGATCTTTTTTATTATAAATATTAGGTATATATTAGGATAATGATAAATTAACCATGTTATAGGATATTAGTACAGTTAAAGACAAATATTGCATGACCCTTGTGAGATAAGAGGTTTTATGGAATCCTAATCCATGGTTATATAGTAAGAACTATTTCACCTCTATTTTAATTATTATTGTGAGGAATCGTTCATCTTTATTATTTATTTAATGGTATGACATTCACTCTTTATTTTTAATATGTTGGGATATATCATTCACATTTATTAATATATTTGAATTAAATCCTCCTCACTTGTTGTATTTTTTTTGATGTATCATCCACCATATCTTGATGTATTGTGGTTCGATATCATTCACCTATTGTATTGTATCCATGATATATCATTCTATATAGCTTTTGTATCATTAATATATCATTTAGTATTTGTATTGTATCAATGATATATTATTCACCTTGGTTTATATATTAGTGGTGCATAATTCTTCTATATTATATTGGTGATATATCATTCGTTATTTTTAGTGTATCAATGATGCATTATTCACCTTAGTTCATAATAATGGGGATGTATTATTCACCATGTGTATTATATCAGTGGTATATCATTCACCCTAGGGTATTATATTAGTGATGAAATGATTTCCATAGGTATAGTTTGGTGATATATTATTGAACTATGAGTAGTGATACGATGATATATAAATCACACATATCAAGTGATATAGAGAATCTACTTGAGTAGTGCTATGGGGACGTACCATTACCCATAAAGAGTAATTTGGTAATGCTTCATTCACCCCAATAGTTATCGGAAGATAGACCATTCACCCTATGGCTAGTATACGATTTTAACTCATTCACTCAGTTAGATATTATTAGTATTGATAATTTTTTCTCCCTATAGTTTTGATTTGACTATGGATGCATCATCATATTTTGTAACTAGATGATGTTTGTATGGTCACTTATTTTTATTCCATGTTGTATTATACATTCTCCCATGTATTGCTAACTTTGTTTAAGGATGCCTTTTATGGATGCATACTATGTATATTTCTCAAACCACGCATGTTTACCTTGGTGGTCATGTATAATTCATGGTAAAGGAAATAATTAATAGAATGTGTCCTATAATTGAAGTTTTCATGGATGATAGATAGTTAGGATTAAAATATAGACTAGGTAGTGCCTCAGGTAATGATTTTTTGTAAATATATCTATTCTTTTTTATATTTTGGGATCATATTTTGTATATGATCGACCCATTAGTATATCTCCCACCTGATGTATTTCATGTTAGAAATTATAGTGGGATTATATTTTTAAAACAAGCGATGTTTTTCGAGGGTATTCATATTACTGTAATTTCCATGTTTCTCTTTTATATGATAATTTAATATGTATTATTATTTCCAAGTTATTTAAGGTTATCTAATAGATACTATAGACTGCTAACTATATTGATAAAAAAATATCTCCCAGACGACAACCTATGTCATATGAAGTGGCACATCTATGGTCATGTGGCTCTCCAACTCATCAATGTTTGGGGTAATTGAACTGGGGACACAACATAACATATCATAACATACTGTTATTTTATACTTGCCAATTGCTACTACAAAAAATTTCATGTTTTATAAATACATCCTAATTCATAGGGGTTTTTATAACTATGGTCCCACCCATTTTATCAAAACACATCAATATATATGTGATTTATTTATAAAAAATTGTATATAAATAAAAATACATAAAATAACTCGGAATATCCTGGTAAACACATGAAAAGAGTTCAAGTTATATAGAAAATTTATCAAACATGTAATAAGTATCAATCAAAGGGGTTATAATGGTGTAAAACATGTAAATTCTTATAAAAACAAAAAAAATTAAAACATGGCACAATTTTAATAGATAATATATAAAAATTTAAAAACATAAATAGAGAATTAGTATAAAACTCAAATAAAAAGAGAGTAAATCAAGTAAAAATCTATTTATATCAATCCCAAACTATTTTAATCATACTTTAACTCCATATGTTACGAAATTTTATTTTTTTTAATTATTTATTTTATTATACTATTTAAATTTATTTAATCTGGTATTAATTATTAATATTTTATTATCAATTTTTTGATATTTATTTCCCATATATGTTTCTTAAAGATTTTAATTTCTAAAATATACTTAATCATCTTTGTACAAAATTTTAGTAGTCATTATATACCCAAGGGTCGTTATTTTCTAAAAATATCATCAAAATTAATTTGTATGAAATAATATAATTTATAAGTTTAAATTTAACTCTATCTTATATATAGTTTCATTTCAAAAAATAAACATTTCACTATTATTTTTCTCAATGTGATATAACCAGCCATAGAGAAACAATATTATCTAATAATGTATATATATGAGTTATATCATTATAAATCATTAAACATAAATAAAATATATCCTTCATGTAAAATTTTACAAATAATGAGTTGAATATTACTATCCATGATGGTGGTGATGTTTATTGATAGAACTTTCCATGTATATGGTTAAAATAAATTTATTATGAACTTTCCAGAGAGAAGATGAATAATAATAGAGATGAATATTTTATTTTATAGAAGTATTAAAAAGATTAATTTATATTTTTATAATATTAAGTTATATTTTGTATTATTAAGGATTCAAAATAAAATTTTACAATTTAAGATGGAGTAATTAACACTTCATTAAAATCGATCATTCACATGTCATCACATAAAGTTCAGTGTTTTGGGATTTTATGATATTGAAAATCTCCTTGGTTGTGAAAAGATTTATAATAATGAATATATATATATATATATATTGAGATCAATGATTTTTTGGATTGTTTTTTTGCGGTTGGTGTAATAATTTACTTATAGTTATAGAATGATAAAATGTTTTAATGATATATAATTTTGACACAAGACTAACAGTACTAATTATTTTTACCTATAAGTTTTGTATTCATTTATTGTGATTCAAACATAATCCTTTAGCACATGATTTATGGGATCATTTATCCTTATATTTATGTTTTGAAACCATATATAATATTTCACTAAATATATTATTCACCCAATTATTTTGTTATTTATTAGAATTCCAAAAAAAATCCCTTAGATAGTTTTGATGAAATTATGGAAAATTTGTAATATATTTTACATAAATAGAAATTATATGTATGAGAAATTTATTTTGAAAAAAAATAAAATTCCATTTGTTTTAAAAATATCATTTCAAAAGTAATTAATATTTTCTGAAAAATAAAATAATTACTTATTATTTTCATAAAATTTCATTATTATATAGAGGATTATAATTATTATTTAAATATGATTAAATATATTATTTTATTATTTAATTTATAATTATTACATCTAAATTATAGTTAATTATAATATTCATATAGAAATGATTTAATAGTCATATAATTATTATAGGCAATGTAAACCTTATTAGATTATAATAGTCATGTGACGAACACCTTATATATTCTTCTCATTATAAATTCTTCTTATTATAGTCCAAGACGACACCTTTTTTACTTAAATTTTTCCATATGTTTTTATATTTATTCTTTAAATTTTCAATCTTATTTATAATATTTTTCTTTCATTATATAGTGATTATTGTATTTATTTTTCTTACATGAGTTTTTAAACCAAAATATTTTCATCTCTAATTCATTGGGTTTTATTAATGATTGTTTATTTTTATTTTTAATATTTAGGAAATTTGTATATAATTAATTTTTATTTCTCAATTATGAAATAAAAAAACATAATTTTTCTTATTTAATATTTCAGTAAAAGTGGTGAATCCGCATGGGGTCATTGTATGCCATTTCTCCAAAATTTACTTTCACTTTTTATAAACCAAACATTTTTCTAGTTATAATGTTATAATAAAAATAATAATTTCATAAAAGGGTTGGTAATTATTATAAAGACCCAAGCTTGAAATTCATGGACAACAACTTAATTTTGTGGAATTCTTGATATATGACACAAACAAATGCCCAAAGACCATATTAGTTTACTGCATTTGGAATCTTGGAACATAATCTTCTAACTTGTTGAAAGATCTTCAATATCTCACATAAAGATCTTCCACTTCTTTTTCCTACCAAAAACCTTTATTTATATCCTGGTAAAAATAAAACATAAAAAGGGTGAGCTCAATTATCAGTAAGGGTAAACATTGAGAACATATAACAAACCATAAGCATAAGAATGTAAAAACATGAAAATAAAGTTTAAATATCAAAATAAAAGGTCATGAAATAAATCTTGGAAGTACGTAAGGTATAGATAATAAAGGAATATTAACCATGATAAAATAGAATATGCAAAAATTGGGATTGTGGAAAATAAATAAGCACATAATATTATTTCCATAGTAGCCAAGGCATTACTTCCAAGACTATCACAGTGGACAAAGTCTTTTACTGAACTAGATTTACTTTTCGTTCCAACCATGTATTATTAAACCGAATTTACTTGTCATTCCAGCTATGTATTACTGAACTATATTTACTTTTCATTCTTGTAATGTCTATATTATGATATATAAATCTTTAAACAATTAACTGGATAGAGATATAGGTCCCACCCATCTAATAATGAAATCTTTCTTACATGTACCACAAAAACATAAATTATTCACCATAACATAACCCATGAAATAAAAAGGGTTTCTTAAACATCATTCCATTATATCATAATCCATATAAAATATAATTCCATCATTAACACAATAAAATAATAGTAATAATAGGGATAGAAACATAACTCTATTTAAGATGGTTATCTTGGATGGAAAATAATTTTGATAAAACACTTGAACAAAATTCTTGAGGAAAATATCATTTCTTCTTCAAAAACGTTTTCTTTTCTCAAAATAAGATGTAATTTTTAAAGAAAATAATTTAATTAAAAATAAAATTTAAATATTTTATAGGGATATTCATGGAAATAATGTTCCATGAAATTGTAAAAAAATACATTCACGCCATATAAGTTAAAAAAAATTCTCCTCGTACTTGTTTCAGAAAAGTCAAAAAGTGCCTCGTATGGTAAATAAAAGAAATATTCCTTCCATACCATGTAGTAAAAGTAAAAAATGGGTAAAAATTACTTTAAAAATACATATAAGAATATTAAAAATTTTATGAAAATATTTTTTGAAAACCTGGACATGGATGATAAATACACCCCAGTAAATACTTACGGATAAACAATCTCATAAAATAATGAGATTGCAAAATTATCCCTTACCTTTGGTCTGATATGCTTCGTATGTATCTAAAACTCTAGTATATTAGGATTAAACATATTATTACCTTGTAATAGATCCATAATAATATTTATTATAACATTTATGATTCACTTATGACTTTATGTTACCCGTTCACTTATCAATTTCATGTTAATGCAACATTTTGGGTAATTATGATTTTATTTATCGTACGTGTTTTGACTTGTTACTCTATATATTGTAACTTTGATCATGATTTACTTACATCCAGAATATAAAACATGATTTATATATCATATATATTCAGTATATATATATATATATATAAGATATAGATAAATGAAATGGAATACACCGTTTATGGAGACGGTTGGTCGTATGTACGCGTGAAAGTTGTTTACATTTCATTATTGAATTGAATAGAAACAAGTAAATGACATATTTATATATATATTCATTAGAATTATTATGCCATATATTTCATTATTATTTATTATATATACTTTATAATCATTCTCGAATGGTTAACCTAGAGAATGAATATCATCGCGTCGTGTAGATGGTAGGTCGTATGTACGCAGGAGCGACGATATTATCCACTAGATGGTTAAATGGTATGAAATTGGATTGTGTATTAATTATAAATAATAATTATGATGTCAGATTTATTATTTAAATCTATTATACTCATCATTATACTCATCCAAATTAAGATTTGTCGAATAAAAAATTACATTATGGTGTGGAGATGTTAAGTCTTACGCACGCGCACATGGTGATATTATTAATAGTAGGATGGATAAAAGGGGTTATAAGGTTTTTCCATAATTATAATAACATATCATAAAGTATAATATACATTATTTATTACTTTAGTATAGGAAAAACATAAGAAGAGAAAGTAGAAGAAGATAGGAATTTTAAAAGATGTGATAAAACAATTACCTCTTTTCAGGTATCTTCTTTTAGTATGCACAAAAGGACTCCTTAAGAAGGAATTATTCCCAAAGGGTGGATTATAGTATTATGATACGGATGTTGGGAGGATATTTGGGCTGGTTTTATCTAATTCAAATGGCTTTGGAGGTGTGATTAAAAGATAAGGAGAGGTTCCCTTTTATAAGAGAGGGATGGGCACCCTTGGAATGCCTTGGAAGATTAATTTAGTAAAAATTCAATTTCGATTAATAATTATCCCAAAATAGTTTATTTCTAATATAAGAAAAGTATGGGTCTAAATCCTCTCAAAAAATAAAAATTAGACATGGTTTGATTTTAGTTTAATCCTTTTCGTTTTTATTTATCATTATTTAATTTATTTAATTTTTTTTGTGGTAATAATATTCTAAATATTAAATGATTATAAATATTTAATTATGTGTTGTAAATTTTCCATAATTGGATAAATTATGACATTTGAGACCATATAATTTTTAATTTGTATTTTTTTAATTTTTTTGGGTTTTCAATGTAATTTAATGATATGTTATTTTTATAAAATATCAATAGTGTCAATTTTGACACTATTAATTTATTTGACATTAATTAAAATCCACATAGAAGATAAATTTGAAACAAAATATTTAATATACTCATAACATTTCATAGTAACCAATGAAATTCTTGGATCACATTAGTTTGTTTATATGATATTTATTTTAAAATTTTTAATACCATTTATTTGATATTTCTATCAATAGAATAATTACTTCTTCAATATTGTGTCATCATTAATGTTATTTATTTAATCTCTAAAAATTCTAAAAATACTCACATGATGTAGATAATTTAATCATATTTCTTTATATTATTTATATTCTCTGTTTTATCATATTTATCACTATATTAAAATTATTATAATAATAAGAAATATGAGACAGACATGTTGTCACATTCTTTTGTTTTAATTATAATTACATCGCTTCGATGGAAAACACTCCATTAAATGAATAAATTATGACTCATAGGTGATATTGGTATAATTTAATTCATACAATATTATTTTGGAAGGTTTTAGGGTAATTTTATTATCTTTATTAAATTGTTTGTTACTATAATTTACCTGATTTACCTTTAACTGTGGGAAATAAAAATTACTGTAGTTACTATTCACAATACCAAAAAAAATAAAAGTACCATATTTAAATAATTTAGACACACTGATTCTAAATATGGATTAAATATTAAAAACATAAAATATATAATTGGAATAAATTAATTTGAAATTAATTCTCGTTGTCCAAACCAAAAAGAGGGTTTTTATGAAATAACACTTATCAAAATATGTGTGTATGTCCAATTTAAATGTGAAATTACTCACAATGACCAAAATTGGATTAAATTATAAAAAAAATAATACAATTACACTTTAAAACCAATTAAAAATAAAATATCACTATATAAATAAATTATACGAAAAGTCAGTTTTGAATTAAAATGCAACATTTTTTACCATTCATCAAAATATGAATTTCATCAAAAAAATACCAAAATTTCATCAAACTTAAATTTTTATGTCCCTATTATAAATAAGATTTTTATTTTATCAAATATAATATATAAAAGTTTTCAAAAGAAGATTTAAAATTGGTGCGCCATCAAAATGCGTCAAAACTATATTTTTTGAAAAATACATCTTTTATCCAAAAAATTGAATTTGTTCTTATATCAAGTTCTAGAAAATACATAAGATGAATTTTAACTTTATATAAAATTCAAAATTATGTTAATACTATCCAAAATGGATAGTTTATATAATATTTTAATAATTTATCATCGTTTAGTGAAACACGGTATTACGTACAACGCAAGTTATCGAGGAAGGTCGCTCTTATGTGTAATACAACCCAAGTTAGTGTTGCACTGTAATGACCTGAACATTTATTAATATTTGTTTCCTAATTTTTGTGTGTTATTTTATTTTTATACTCAACAAAAAATTATTATTTAATTAATTAGCTGAGTATAATTAAATGAGACCGTTGGGTTTTGATTGTTATATGACCGTTGGTCAATATGACCGTTCGAATCTAAACTCGTAAGGTTACAATTTTTTTATTTATAAATACAAGTGATCTTGGTTAATTAATACAGAAAAAAGATTTGGTGGCCCCATCCAGTACTCTTGGGTTGATCGAAGCCCATCTGACGGAACTCGGGAAGGAGGTAGCACCATTGGGCTTTGCTCTGAACCAAACCCAAGCTGAACTTCATCGTGTGAAGCTGGAACGGAATCGCCTTTGAGAGAAGTTCAAGATGATAGGAATCACCACTCATGAAATGTTGGTCAAACCTCCCCAAGATTATATCACCTTAGCATAACTTACACTTAGGTCATATGCTGGTGTAATAAGGGGCTATGTAACGAGAACTTAGATGCCTTGTGTAATCCTTTGATATAAATTAAAAAATTGTGATTTTTTCTTATGGTGAAGTTGGTGAATTTTTCAAATGTCCGGATAAGTATAAGATGTATATTATTGATGTTTAGAAAAAAAGGGGATATTTTAAAATATTTATGTAAACCATAAATAATAAATAATGTGTAATGATTTTCAAAATATGGTCTTCTACAATTATGTTCAGTAAGAAATTTAGAGTCTCATAAGATCAACATAATTTTTGGTGAATAGTAAATTATGAATAGTGATTTTATTATTATGATTAGTAATGTGACCAAACGGATAAATTAACCTCACTTAAGAAAGTATTGATTTAATTTAGGCACCTTTATTAAGTAATGTGATTCAATAAAATAGGTAAATAACTGTTTCAGAAATTATTAGTCAAGTTTTAGTTTTTTCGGGTGAATAGTTTTTTTAATTAGAAATTAAATTAAAATTATTTAGAAAATTATTTTTATAAAATGGAGTTCATTTTTGAATTCGTAGCATTGAAATTAGGTTAAGGTGATTTTTGGGGATTTTTCGGAATCAAATGAATTTTTGGTGAATAGTGAAAATACAGTTGTTAGTTTCTGGTGTTTAATGACATCATTAAGGATGTAATAATTTTGTAATCATTATGGCCGACCTATGAATAGTAATATAAAGTATAAGGTGTCCCAAGTGGCCAATACCATGGGCAAATACCATGTGAAAGCCCATGGTTTTTCCAATACCACTGATGAGGTGTCCCTTGGCCATTAATGACTTGTCCCCTCACTTCTCCTATAATTACCAAACCATTACCTCAGTAATTTCATTTAAAAAACCTCTTCAACGATGTTCTGGTCTTCTTAACTCCCAAGGAGGCCTCCAAAGGTGCCCTCAAATCTCCCAGTGTCCTGAACATCAAGCTTTCGAAGTTACTCTTCAAGGTAAGGGATTCTTTCACCTTCCTCTTTTAAGTCATGACTTTTTTATATTGTGTTTTTTAATTTCCATATCATTATGTTGAGGTTATGTTCTTATATTTTCTCATTTCTATCCATTTCATTTATATTTGTTTAGATACCCTTTCCACTCTCATTAATTTATTTTCTGAAATTTTATTTGATGTCGTTAGGCTGCCAGATTTTTCGTAAAAGGAATTGCATATTCTCTTTTCTTTCATGTTTCCTTTTAATGTGGTATGTCATTAAAATATCCATACCATGATCTTATTCAGTACCCATATTTTATTATTAATTATTTAAGAGTGTGTGACCCTTGTTTCCTATCTTTTCAATGTTTTCTAAAACCATGCTATATAGTCGTTATGCTGTTGAAATTTCACCTCATAATTTCTATCTCTTTCTCTCCAGAAATTATCTTGTTTTATTTATGTGAATACCCATACCTATTTCTTTTATATGGGTGTTCATAAATATATAAATATGATATATTTTATTCTGTAATTGACATACATATAACCCTCACTCCCTTTCCATGGGTTATAAATGACATAATGATCTTATTTTTATGTACTTTTTAAACGTCACGATTTTGACATGAAACCCATTTCTTTGATTCTATTTGGGTTATTTATGAAATTTTTGATTATGATATATGTGGATCACATGAAATTAAAGACATATTAAGGTTTCTCCTTAATAGATCTCTAATTAATTGCGTAAAGAGTTAATCTTTATAGATAACAAGTTTCAAGATACCTTGGTGAATAACCTTGGTAATTTTTATGACACCTTGGGGTTGGACCTTGGTGATATGTTCATGAATGTATAAATGAAATGTTGAAGCCACATATTCAAGTTATGTTCCATTTTATTTTCATTATTATATGCATATACTTCCATCTCTCATATTTTTATGTTGTTATTCAAGTTCTTATTGTCAACAAAAGTAAACTGATTCCCTTGTTTACCCTTACTGGGCCTTCTGCTCACCCTTTCCCTTTATGTATGTCTCCAGGATATGAGATGCAGTAGTTATACATATTATGAACCAATGATGAAGCCCTAAAAGTGGTTTAGAAGAATGTTGTATGTTGTACTCATGTTTTTTTCCTGATTTCCAAAACACTAGACTTTAGATATCTTCTTTATGTAAAATGTAATGAAAAGTTATGTATTAAAATGGCGGGATTCCATAGTTGGTATAAAATGGAGGTTTAGTTATTTTTAGAAATTAGGATATGAAAACTTTAGGAAGAACCCTATAGAAAAGTTTAAATATAGTAAAACTTCCTGGTATTTTGGGGAGTATTCGGTATGTGGTTTATCAAGAAAATACATCCCTATCTGGATACGAGTAGGTAAAGGAGGCTCTGGAACAGATGTACATAGGGGTAAAACCCAAAAATACCGCTTTGAGATAGACTCAAATGGGAACTGGTACACGACAATGGGCCTTGCTGTACTCTTGGATATGACACTCCCAGGGGATATGTTTTGTTAATCGCAAGCTTTTTATGAATCATTATAAAGGAATTTTATAGAAATTTAATTTTTTAAGCATGATGATTTAAGTCATAGAATCTTGTATAGTTAAAATATTCGTAAATTAAAAAAGATTCTCACTAAGATTTTAGTATTTTAGAAAATGGTGGAAAATTGGAGGAACCGTGAAAATGGTGACCGGAATGGACCATGTGTTGATGACCCTCCAATGGAAGCCAGAATGGAAACATTCATGCGAATGATGAACCAACTGACTCAAGTTATGGGAAATAACATGAATCAAGATGAGAGATCGATCTCACGGCGAAGGGAACAACATTATGTTTAGTCCATTATGCATCAACGACCACCAACCTCTAGTAGATCGACTGAACCATTGATTACTAAGCAGTGGATCATCTCCATCGAGAAGTTATTTTCTATGCCCCGTTGTTTAGAGCAAGAGAAGGTCACCCTGGATGTCTATTGCTTAGAAGCAGAAGCTGATCAGTGGTGGGAATGGATAAAAAACACGAGGCCAATTTTAGAGGTGGATGCTATGGAGTGGGAAGAGTTGAGAAGGGTATTTTTCAGTAAGTATTTCCCTCATTACATGAGAACAAGGATGGAGAAAGAGTTTCTCAAACTAAAGAAGAAGGAGAAAAAATCTGTTGAAAGCTATGAGATGAACTTCACCCGACTTTCTTGATATACCTCCATCTTTTTCATGGATCCAAATGGTAAGTTTGATAGATTCTTCGGTGGACTATGACATCATCTATAGGAGAATCTATCCAACCAAGACTATGACAACTATGAGGAGATCATGCGGAGTGCAATGAAAGTCGAGATGGAGTTTGGTGAGACACAATGGTCTCGTAAATCAAACAATAGGAAGAGATCGATGGAGCCCAGCTTAGGAATGACCTTTGATTAGGGAAGAGGGGGCAAGAAAGTGTAATATCCCACGTGTAATAAATGTGGGAAGACAAATTCAGGGAACTTCCTGATCAGGAGCAGGAAATGCTACAAGTGTGGAAGAGATTGCCATATTGTGAGGAATTTTCATAGTGAGGTGAAACCTGAACTTCCAAACACAATTGACAAGGGGAAGATGGTGCAGGCCCAACCTGATGTCTAGTGATTTAAGTGTGGATAACATGGGAACTTTTCTCATCACTGTCCAAATCCAAGGGCAGTGGAGGGGAACCACCATCAGCCTCAGCAAAGGCCCAGGGATCAAGGCTGTGCTTTTTCTATCATGGTGGCTGAATTTGAAGCTCTAAATGATGTGTAAGTAGGTACTCTTGTTTTCCTCTCAAATCTTGAAAATACTTTGTTTGACTCTGGTTCTACACATTCCTTTATTTCATCCATGTTTGTAAAGAATTTATCAACCCCCATTTTTCTAAAAGTAGAGTTATCAGTCAAGACTCCTAGGGGGATTATCCAAGCATCATCAGTGTTTAGAAACTCTAGTATTTACATTAGTGAGAACAATATTATCACAAATCTAGTAGTCATTCCCATGATATAATTAGACATTATACTAGGGAGGGACAGTCTCTCAAAGTATAATGCTAAGATTAAATATAGAAGCAAGGAAATCTCAGTAGTCTTAAATGGAATACCTACAGTTATCTTCCAAGGAGAGATATATGAACCTGATCTTTGTCTATAGAAACCCCCTATATCCTTCTTTATGGATTTGATTAGTGAAGAAGAAGAATGATATGAGATTTTAAGGAAAGAAACTGTCCCCATCATCTAGGAATATGTTGATGTATTTCCTGAGGAGTTTCCTGGACCTCCCCCAGAAAGAGAGGTAGTGTTCTCAATTGAACTCATAACTAGATCTCATTTGATATCAAAAACCCTATATATGATGGAAAATGTGGATCTAGAAGAATTAAATAAACAACCCCAAGATCTTTTGGATAAGGGGTTTATCCGACCGAGTGTGTCTCCTTGGGGAGCACTGGTTCTCTTTGTAAAGAAGAAGGATGTATCAATGCAGCTATGCATTGATTATAGAGAACTGAACAGGATCACAGTAAAGAACAAATACCCTCTTCCAACAATTGATGACATATTTGACCAACATTTCAGGGCTCATTTATTCTCTAATATTGATCTTCAATTTGGTTATCATCAATTGAGGGTGAAGAAAGAAGATATTCCAAAAACTTCCTTCCAATCAAGATATGGGAATTATGAGTTTGTTGTCATGCCCTTCGGATATACTAATGCACCTGTTATTTTTAGGGATCTGATGAATATAATATTTAAGGACTACCTTGAATACTTTGTGGTAGTTTTTATAGATGATATTATGATATATTCCAAAAGTCGCGAGGAGCATGAGAATCATCTAAGGGATATTTTGAAAACTCTGAGGAAGGAGAGTATTTTTGGGAATTTCAGAAAATTTGAATTTTGGTTACAACAAGTTTCTTTCTTGGGGAACATTGTAACCAATGAAGGAATCACAGTTGACCCTACAAAGACAAAAGTTATAGAAGAGTGTCCTCAATCTACAACAATAACAAAGATTTATAGTTTTCATGGATTATCAAGATATTGTAGGTGGTTTGTGAAAAACTTTTCACTAATTTCTAATCCATTAACCATGTTAACTTGAAAAGGGTTCAAGTTCATCTGGACAAAGAAGTGTGAGGAAAGTTTCCAAGATCTAAAGAAGATATTGGTTACTGCACCCATGTTAACTATGCTCTAAAGTGGATAAGGATTCGTTATTTTTAGTGATTCATCTCTAAAAGGGATTGGGTGCGTCCTCATGCAAAATGATAAGGTCGTTGCTTATTCATATGGACAGTTGAAGACTCATGAGCAGAATTATCCTACGCATGATCTGGAGCAGGCTATAGTCGTTTTTGCTCTGGAGATATTGAGGCACAGTCTATATGGGGAGAAATGTAATATATACACAGAACATCAAATTTTGAAGTATATTTTCACACAAAAGTAATTGAACATAAGACAAAGGAGATGGTTGGAACTTCTTAAAGACTATGATTGTTCAATTCATTATCATCCTGGAAGAGAAAAAAAAGTCGTTGATGTATTAAGTAGGAAAGACCATGTTGTTCTTTCCATGATACAGATTAAAAGAGATCCATTTATCAATGACCTAGTAAATTTGGACATAGGAATTATGAGGGAAGGGACATCATCAAACCTAACCCAAATGATTTCTCAGCTATCATTACTATAGAAGATCAAGAAAGCATAGGAATAAGATCCTTTGTTGCATAAAAAGATTGAGGCTATAAAGAATGGTATGTTTCCTGAGTTCAATATTGATCAAGATGGTGTACTGAAATTTCATACAAGACTATGTATTCCATCTATTCCAGAAATAAAGAAGGAGCTGATGTATGAAGCTCATAGCTCTACTTTCTCTATACATCCTTGAAGCACAAAAATGTATAGGGACCTTCATGATCATTATTGGTGGGATAATATGAAAAGGGAGATTGCTGACTACACTTAAAGGTGCCTAGTATGTCAGCAAGTGAAGGAAGAGCGACAACTTCCTAAAGGGATATTGCAACCACTACCCATAACATCATGGAAGTGGGACAATATCACTATGGACTGTGTCCCTGGTTTTACGAGAACTTCTAAAGGAAACAATGCGATATGGGTTATTGTGGACCGTCTCACCAAGACTGGCCATTTTATCTCCATTTGGGAATATTTCTCTCCAGATCAACTTGCAAGGATTTATGTGAAGTAAGTGGTAAGCCTGCATGGAATTCCACTTTCTATCGTATCGGATCGTGTTTCGAAGGTTTACATCAAAATTATGGAGAAGTCTTCAACATTCTCTAAGAACTGAATTGAATTTCAGTACGGCCTATCACCCCCAAACAGATGTCTAATCTAAAAGGACTATTCAAACACTCGAGGACATGTTGAGAACGTGCTCAATGGAATTTAAGGGTGGATGGGATCAACATCTCTCTTTAGTTCAGTTCTCTTACAACAAAAGCTTCCACTCAAGCATTCAAATGGAACCCTAAGAAGATTTATATGGGAAGCGATGTAAAACTACTTCTTTTTGGGATGAAGCTGGTTAGACAAAGCTTCTGGGGCCTGATATTGGGCAAGAGATGATAGAAAAAGTCCATTCCATCCAACAACACATTAAGGCTGCTCAGAGTTGGCAGAAGAGCTATGCCGACAACCATCTAAGGGAATTAGAGTTTGATGTCGGTGACAAGGTATTTCTTCGAATTTCACCATGGAAGAGTGTCATGTGGTTTGGGAAGAAAGGGAATCTCAGCCCTAGGTACCTTGGCCCTTATGAAATCCTTGATCGTGTGGGAGAAGTGGCCTATCAGCTTTCACATCCTCCAAATCTAGCACAATTTCATGATGTCTTCCACATATACCTCTTGAGGAAGTACATACCTGACCCTTCACATGTACTAAACCTATAGATGGTACAACTGGAACATGACCTCTTTTTTGAGGAGCAGTCGGTGGAGATCTTGGATCGTAGAGACAAGGTTCTACGCAACAAGACTACCCACCTTGTCAAGGTAATGTGGAGGAACCACAAATATGATGAAGCCATGTGGGAACCATAGGATTCTATGAGGCAGAAGTACCCACACCTTTTCTTCCTTGAGGGTATGAGTTAAAAATTTCAGGGACGAAATTTCTTAAGGGGGGAAGAATGTAACGACCCAAACTTTTATTAATATTTGTTTCCTAACTTTTATGTATTATTTTATGTTTATACTCAACAAAACTATATTCTTTAATTAATGAAGTGAGTATAATTAAATGAGATTGTTGGGTTTTGACTGTTATATGACCGTTGGTCAATATGACGGTTGGTCAATATGACCGTTGGAAGGTAAACTTGTAACATTACAATTTTTTGTTTATAAATACAAGTGATCATGGTTAATTAATATTGAAAGAAGAGTCGATGGCCCCATCCAGTAGTCTTGGGCTGATTGAAGCCCATCTGACAGAACTCGAGAAGGAGGTAACACCATTGGGATTTTCTCTGGACCAAACCCAAGCTGAACTTCATCATGTGAAGCTGGAATGGAATCTCCTTCGCGAGAAGTTCAAGGTGATAGAAATCACCACTCAGGAAATGTTAGATGATCCACCACAAGATTATATCACCTTAGAACACCTTAAACTTAGGTCCTATTCTGGTGTTATAAGGGGCTATGTAATGAGACCTTAGCTTCCTTGTGTAATACTTTGATATAAATAAAAATTGTGATTTATTCTTATGGTGAAGTTGGTGAATTTTTCAAATGTCTGGATAAATATAGGATATATATTATTGATCATTATAAAAAAGGGGATATTTTGAAATATTTATATAAACCTTAAATAATTAATAATGTGTAATGATTTTCAAAAAATGTTCTTCTACAATTATGTTCAGTATGAAATTTAGAGTCTAATAAAATCAAATTAATTTTTGGTGAATAGTAAATTATGAATTGTGATTTTATGCTTATGATTAGTAATGTGACCAAATGGATAAATTAACCTCACTTAAGAAAGTATTGATATAACTTAGTCACCTTTATTATGTAATGTCATTCAATAAAATAGGTAAATAACTGTTTCAGAAATTATTAGTCAAGTTTTAGTTTTTTCAGGTGAATAGTTTTTTTAAATTAAAATTAAATTAAATATATTTTGAACATTATTTTTATAAAGTGAAGTTAATTTTTTAATTCAGATCATCGATATTAGGTTAAGGTGATTTTTGGGGATTTTTCTGAAAAAAATGAATTTTCGGTGAATAGTGAAATTACAGTTTTTAGTTTCTGGTGTTTAATGACATCATTAAGGATGTAATAATTATGTAATAATTCTGGATGAGATATTAATAGTAAGATAAGGTATGAGGTGTCCCAAGTGACCAATACCATGGGCAAGCCCATGGTTTTTCTAATACCACTGATGAGGTGTCCCTTGGCCATTAATGATGTGTCCTGTCACTTCTCCTATAATTACCAAACCATTACCTCATTAATTTCATTTAAAAATCCTCCTCAATTTAGTTCTGGTCTCCTTACCTCCTCAGGATTCCTCCCAAGGTTCCCTCAAGACTCCCAAGGTCCCTAACATCAAACTTTCAAAGTTACTCTTCAAGGTAAGAAATCCTTTCACCCTCTTCTTTTAAGTCATGAATTTCTTTATATTGTGTTTTCTAATTTCCATATCTTTATGTTGAGGGTATGTTCTTATAAGTTCTAATTTATATCTATTTAATGTCTAATTGTTGATATACCCTTTCCTCTCTCATCAATTTTTTTTCTGAATTTTTATGTGACGTCGTTAGGCTGTCGAATTTTTCGTAAAAGGAATTGCATCTTCTCTTTTATTTCATGTTTCCTTTTCATGTGGTATGTTATTCAAATATCCATACCATGATTTTATTAGGTAACCATATTCTATTATGAATCATTTAAGAGTGTGTGACCCTTGTTCCCTCTCATTTCAATGTTTTCTGAAACCATGCAATATAGCCGTTATGTTGTTGCAATTTCACCTCAAAATTTATATCTCTTTCTCTCCAGAAATTATCTTGTTTTATATATGTGAATACCCAGACCTATTTAGTTTCTATGGGTGTTCATAAATATATAAATATGATATATTTGATTCTATAATTTACATACATATAAACCTCACTCACTTTCCATGGGTTATAAATGTCATAATGATCTTATTTTTAAGTACTTTTTAAACATCGTGATTTTGACATGAAACCCATTTCTTTGATTCTATTTGGGTTATTTATGAAATGTTTGATTATGATCTATGTGTATCACATTATTGTAAAGAAATATTAAGGGTGTTACCTGATAGTTCTCTAATGCATTAGGTAAATAATTAATCTCTAGATATGACAAGTTTCACGATAGCTTGGTGAATAACCTTGGTAATTTTTAGGACACCTTGGGGATGGACCTTTGTGATATGTTCATGAATGTCTAAATGAAATATTGAAGCCACATATTCAAGTTATGTTCCATGTTATTTTCATTATGATATTCCTATACTTCCATTCCTCATTTCTTTATGTTGTTGTTCAAGTTCTTATTATTAACACAAGTAAACTGATTCCCTTATTTACCCTTACTGGGCCTTCTGATCACCCTTTCCTTTGATGTATGTCTCCAGGATATGAGATGCATTAGTTGTAAGTAGGATTAACCTATGATAAATTCCTAAAAGTGGTGTAGAAGAATGTTTTATATTGTATTTATGTTTTTTTTGTTCCTGATTTCCAAGACATTAAACTTTAAAGATCCTCTATATGTAAAATGTAATGAAAAGTTATGTATTAAAAAGGCGGGATTCCATATGCGTTTAGTGCAAGATTACTTTCGTGTTATGTATAACATAATAAAAAAATATTTTATTTATACATTAAAAAAATATATACTCATTTTTCTGTGAAATGAATTCTATCAAAGGAACTTTAAATTTATTGTAACACAAGGTAAGTATAGTGTTGCGTATATTGCAAGATAATGAAGTGTTGCGTATAATGCAAGCTAATCTTGGTGTAGTGTACAACACAAAACATCGAAATAATAAAAAATATATCTCATAAAATCTCAGGGTGCTAAAATTATGGGGTTAGTTCATGTGAATACAGTGGAATAGTTAAAATATTGAAAAAACTATACCAAATAACATGTAAAAATTATAATAATAGAAAATTTTAAATTCAATTTTCAACTAAAATATCAATAAACAATTTTATACCTGATATCAAAATTAATTCACCATAATTTGAATAAAAATATTATGAAAAATGAAGAATATTTAAAAAAAACAAAGTAATATAGATCCATGGTAACAAGATTTCTATCGTTATATTCTAAATCCCAAATGAGTTTGAATTCACAACATTATTTTACTAAAAATAATCTCAAATGACTCAGGGTGAACTTCAAACACCATATTAATCACATTCATAAAATTGATATTCATAACTAAAGGATATATTTACACCTAAATAAATATATCATTAAGAAATATATAAATGAAAAAACCTCACTACACTACATTCTCCCATCATGGTTTAATTACTTTGTATCAGAAATCTCTATGATTGTAGTGTCTTATGTTTTTGGACCGGATGAAGTTCCAAGGGAATTTTATTTTTTTCATTTAGGGGATGGGTAGAAAGATTCAAAAGTTAATTCTAAGAGTTGTAACAATATAGAGTGTTGTTTTTAGACTTGGGTAAAGGCCCAAGAGGTCCCTTGTAAGTCTCATTGAGTTTCAGGAGCATGGTGGCCAAAAATTATAAGTTTGGGTGGTATGAAGAGGGTGCATGGATTATCTGACACCATGTGTCCCCAAGCAGCAAACCATGTACCTTATGGAGGTTATAATATATAAAGAGTGTGGTATGCGCATTGTTTACCCAAACTGTGTTCCTATTTCATGTGATTATTACCACTTAGGCAGCAACCTTAGACTGGTCATCGCACGGTTGTCACAGGGTTTGTCCAAAACATGATGCCCAGTTTTGAGGGTGAAATTACAAAATTTTCCTTAATAAAATCCTTAAAAATATTTTCTTCCCTCCCCTATCCTTTATAATTGGATTCTCCTCCACCTCCCATGCATGATATACCTTTTATCTTAATCTATGGATATTTATTTCTTCTTCATTCATCATCAAAAAATTTCACTATCGGAAGCAAGGTAAATCCCACATTAAGCTCTTCGATTCGCACTCTTCTGCTTCAATGTTACTCTTCCATTTCTTGTGCTATTTTGGTGAAATAGATTTTTCCCTATTTTTAAGGAATTTTAAAATACTTTTATTTCCTCCATTCTAGGTCAAATGGACCGCCAATACATCAATGTGGGTGGTCTACGCTCTTTCACATCGTTTCATCACATTTTAAATTATTGCATAATTGTGATGCATGCCAGACCCTTATGATGATGATTCTTTGTTTCTTAATAATTTAATTAGAATAGTTTTCAATTACCTATTTGACCTATACTTATAGATAAACCCATCCATGGGTCATTATCATTGTCTTTCCCCCCCCCCCTTGGGTGTTCCCACCATTAATAGTCGTTTTCTCATGCCTTAAATGGTTAAATAACCATGTTTGAGTTCCATCTTTGTTAAAAAACTTAATATTTTTAATTGAGTTAAGGAAAATGGAATTCCATGTGATTATACCTTGAAATTAATGCCTGAAACTTTATAATATAATTGATTATGCTTAGTGCTTCACTTTAGATTCCCAAAATTCCCTTTTATTTTGATTGCATAAATTTCCCTAAAGGGGTATTCCCTCCTAATAATATTCCTTGAGTGATTAGTTGATTTTTAATTGGGTGTTTAACATGTGTCAAACCTAAAATAATGCCTTATATGAACATGTTGAATTAAACCAATGGATTAATTGATTAATAAATATGCCTCCTTCCTTGAATGATCCATTTAAATGGAAATTCCTTGACTAAAACAAATTTTATGATTTAAATTATTGAGCCTATTAATTCATACTTATTTATTAGTTTGTTACAAATTCATTTCTTTTATGATGTATTAATATTATAGTTCAGGTGATATGATAGTTTTTGAATTAAGGACCCCTTATACGGGCTCTAGTTCCTTCTTGTTGAAATTGTAAATGGTCAGTAAACACGCTGGGAGTGATGTTAGTTATGCCTAATATGAGCTTGTAGAGCATTATCTAGTTTTACCTCTAGATGAGAGAATACAGTTCCCTATGGGAGACCCCTTAAATAGAATTTAATGAATGATGGTTGTATCATGCCTCGAGTGAGACTCAGTCCCATACATGTGCTACCAGATAAGAACTTAGAGGTTAGTACTTGACTTTTCACAACATGCATGGAGTGACACATGGGACTTCATACCTGGGTAACCACTAGTAGAATCCTTGGATTTTTTTTATATTTGGATACCCTTGAGTGATACTTGGAAAATCCTACCAGATTTTCATGGATGAGATCAGTGTGTCTCACTATATTTTGAAATGTTTTCAAATTGAATTAAAGAAAAACAAAATGAATTTTTTATATATTAGAAATGATCCTTGGGTTTCAAAAACATAGGGATGTGTCCTATGAGTCCAATAATAAGCTTGGGGATAGTCCACTTTATTATATATTATCTCACCCAATTTATCATTTTAGTATCTTCTAGTTCAGACTAACCATTTTAGTCCATAGTATGTCATTGGATGAGTGTCCAAGTGGAACTGACTCCAATGCATTTATTACTTATTTGTTTCTATCTTGAATTTACATACGATGGAAACTGATTATTTATATTGCATGAAATGGATTTGTTTTAGACACCGTGGGTGAAAACCTTCTGAGATTTTATCTCACATCATTCTTTGGAACCATTGGCACCCTAGTAGACTTTACGTCCGTAGGTATTGATAATGGGAAGCATCTAGCTTCCAATGTTTTGATTTACATAGTTTGGATGGAGTGGGGGAAGAGGATCGAGATAATGCTTGAAATGCTTTTATATATTGTCTTTGGGTAGTTATTCTTTTATAACATTGTATTTATATTTGAAATTTTCCATTCCTATACTTGTAACATCATCTTTCATAAATGAATTTTTCTAAATTGGAATTGGACACTTTTATTCTATTATTACATAAATTCTTTTGTTTTTGTCTCTATTGTATCTATGTTTTTTCTATTTTCAATTGATCTTTACCTAATATACCAGTGTGTTACTCTAATCTAGAGGGTGTAGTCACCCCCATCACACCACCATTAGACCCTTGCTGCTAGTCTGCATCCTCTAGCATATGTAGAAGAACACTTTAGGCCATGTGGAAACTAGCCTAACTACCAATTTAGTGGTCATTCGGGCCAAGACATTACAGATATGTCTAAAAATTTTCTAATATATTTTTTCTTTTTTATTGTCCCTCCATTTTCTTCTATTATCCCTTGAGCCTTTCATTTCTTCATTCACTCTTTTAATTTCCCCTCTTCTAATAAACTTATAAAATATCCCCAAGGACTCATTTCCTTTCCAAATTAAATACCAAATATGAATTTAAATCTTGTTAATATTGAATAAAATAATTCATTTCAATTTTCATGTACCTCCAATATAAAATTTTCTAAATGTGACCAAAAAAATGTTAAATACTTAAATCAAACTAAAATTAATTGTATAATATCCATGTGGGTAGTATAACAAGTAAGGAATATACATCCAGTAAAAAGTATCAATATTTAAAGATTCATAAATATGTATTTAAAAGGACCCATGTTCCTATTTATAATAACAACTACATTTAGTAGAACACAATACACATAGAAAAAAAAATTCATATAAGAATATAATTTTTTCCACCTATAAATTAATCAGATACCTTTCAAGAAAACTTAGAAAAATAATTTTTTATATACATAAAAAATTATATCTATGTGTGATAAATTTATGGATATAACCTATATAATTTTTTACTAAAACATAGAAAATATAATTATCATAAAAAAATATTAAGTACAAAACACTTTACCCATTACTAGATCATTTAAGTTGAACAAATTAAAAATAGTGTACATGAAGAAAAAATTTGTGTATAAAATTCTTTCTTAAAAAATTTAAAATTTGTTAAAACATGTTTTGTATACAAAAAAAATGATAGATAAAATATATTATAAAGTCAAAAAATACTTTTTACTTTCGATCACCTATTTAAAATATATTCTATTGAGATATATAATATTCCTTTTTATAAAATAAACATGCTGAGTACCCCAATTTAATGTTTATCTATGCATAAAAAATTCATATGGAATAAAATAACAATGGAAATCAAAACATATAACATTTTTTGTTCAATGAACATGGTACCTATAGTGGTAAATCCAACAAAAATATAAAACTAATACACTAGGAAGAGTATTTATAAGGGAAAATCAATTTTTATAGGAATAACATGTTATTTTCATATTAAAAGAACATGCATTGGATAAAAACATTTTATGTTTACAAAATGCACTATTCAATTGAAATTATCATACATGATAATATTTTCACAAACTCTATATTTCCATGTACATCAATTTTTTGGGAATTTTCTCAAAACCCACTAAATAGGATATCCATTACCTTATATTATATGAAATAAATCCATTAAATTATTTATTTCTCCACTATATAATAATACATCTAGTATATTAACAGAATTATCCTCGGTAATAATAATAAACCTTCTTCGTTTAAAATATTTTTTAAATAATACTTATTTTTATAATATTTTAATTTCATGGAATACTTAATTTTTAGATAAGTAAAGAGAGGACCACTTTTCAGAATAAGTATTATGTTATAACCACAAGCCCAAACACACCCTAATAGTGGGGTTGATTAGGGTGTGATGTTTTTCTTATATTTAATTGGATGTTATTATAAATTGGGAAGCAAAACTTTAAAACTATAAATATTATATGAAAATAGTATCAAGATATAGAAAAATAAAAAGAAGTTATTTATATATTTGACTTGGTTTACCACTAAGGGCTACTCAAACGGGCATAAATTGGTAGTTTGTTGGTGTAGTATGGGGTTTCACAACACATTGTATATGAACTAAATGATTAATAATATAAAACCATTAATCCTAAGTTCAATACCTATTTCTTCCTATCAACTCAAATCATCAAAATAGAGCTACAAAATAATAGTAAATTAAATGGGTTTTCACTAAAAATATTCACAAGTGATAAACATCAACCCTAAAAGGGTGTTGTGGTTGTGATTATATTATTATCAAAACCTCCAAATATTCAATGAAATTTATCATATATTATTACTCATTTAATTATGTGATATAATTTAATAAATAATTTATTATTCATTGACTATTATTCCTCCAATATCATGGATTATTTCTTCCCAAATTGTTCTCCATGAATTTTCCACATTTCACAACAAATATTGGGTTGTATAGTCATTCATCAAACTCCAATTAATTTATCCAAGGTTTACTAGAATCTCATAGAATATAATATTGATTCTAATCTATGACACTTGACAGATTTTCCATATTCATTAAATAACTGAATTTTTTAAACGGTGATGCTCATTAAAATTCCCTGGTTGGGATGTGATGTACTCTACTATGGTGTGATATTTAATCAAAAACTAGACTCATGAAATCCAAGTAAATATTATTTTTAGATAACTATAAGATCATGCGGTGATATCTTCAAATTTCAAGAAATATTACCTTTATTATGGTATGACACTATCCATCGTAGTGTAAAGTCAATCCTTTACAAACTAAAATATTTTTCTTTTCTACCACAAACACAAAACTTATATCATAGTTATTTCATTATGAGTTTTCACTCAAGTACTTACTCTTATATACTCTGAGTCTATCCTTATTGATGAACTATTTTTGATCAATCACCTTGATCATGATTAAATGCCCTACTAGAACCAAATTCTTTTATTCATCTGCAACCACCCTAGTGGTGCGGCGATTCCTATCACAGTGTGGTCCTCAAGCTATTATTTTTATACAACTCTGAGTTGTTCTTATGAGTTTCACATTGAGATTTAAACACTAGATCAATGTACTATCCACCCTTTATCTCTATTTACAACCCCATAATTCTATTACATATCATCATTTAAGGGGATATGAACAACTATTATGGTGTGTTGTGATGTTCTTCCAACAAAATCTTCCATTCTCTTCTAAATACTTCTAGGTATCACCAACTTTAATGTTACCATAAATATCACCAAAACATTTGATTTCAGAAATAATGTATAATGACCAAAACACTTCCACCAATACAATCACCTTAGTTCCATAATTCTCCCATATATCCAAAAAAGACAACCAACAAAAACCTTTGTTCCAATATTATCCTACAATGAGTGTGTTAAAAATCAAATATTTCTCAAGAGAAATTCAACTCCAAAACTACTAATGAAATAAATTAATCCATCCATCATGCAAACGTTTTGTAAACCTTGATCAGTGTAGAAATAAATAGATTATGAGATATTTTTTTTACCTATAATCTTTAGATAATTCTAGGTTCATACAGATTAATATTTAATTTTATAATAGAAAACTCACCATGTTTCATGATCTCATCCCCATGTATTATATCTCCCATGTCTCCCCCCATTGGTAAAGTCCTCTTAAGATGATAACCCCAATTTTTAATTACAATTTAATTTTATTATAGGCAATTTATCCCAATTTAATAATAGAACCAAAGAGTAATATCCTTTAAAATAGAAGTGCTTATTTTATACATTATATGTAATGTGAGAGAGGGTGTTTTTCAGAACCTATTATGTTTTTTTATGTTGTTAAAAACTAAGCTTCAATTGATGGTTCCCAAATTTCAATGTGGCCAACGATTCTTTGAATATGTCTTCTACTTGTTGATTCGTTCAAGCATGATTAACATTTATGATTCCTTAATACACTTTATCCTAAATAAAATAATACTGGGTATCAATATTATTTATGAATTAATTTTGTAACAAATTCTTGGGTTTTTTAATTATAATTGTTTTCATAATTGATTTCCATGGGAATATTCACATCCTCTTCAAGATCTACCAATTTTTGTTTAAATCATAATACATGGGTACATAACTATTTCATTGAAATGTAATTTATTCTAGTTGTGTTTAGTGGTATAATTCAATATTTATATCTAAGACATCCAATACACTAGATCATAATAAAGAGAACTTATTCTTTTTTGTATTCTGTTTCCATGGCATCTCCAATCCAATCTATATTCAATTAGGTATCATACCATTGATAATTTCTTACACAATACACCATATGATAACTTATTATACCTTTTATATAACTCATTATCTATTTAATAGTCATGATATTTTCCTCATTGGGACTAATTTAAAAATAAGAGTCTATGAATATATCATAACCTATATTGGGACTTGTAACTGTGAGATACAACAAGCATCTAATAAAATTTTGGTAAAGTGTGAAATCAACTATTTTTGTACCTTTATACTTCCCAATATTTGTATCAATGGAAATAAAATAGGAAACTAGATTATTGAAATTTATTTCAATTTTACTTATTAGTTCTCTATGATATTTATATTTTGGAGAAACAAATTATCCCTAATTTTTATTTAATTGAACTATGACACATATTTTTCTACTTTATAAAATTATTATGGCTTCATCTAAGAAAATAGAGCAGTATGCTTTAAAATATTTGTCCTCAATGTTTATATATTATTATATTTATCAACAATAATATTTTATTCATTGGCCTGGACTCATATATTCTTCTATTGTGTTGTTGATCAATTATCTTTAGTAGCTTATTCATCCACTGATAAAATATTGGAATCCTATTTACACACCAAATTGTGTGATCCATTTAAATTTAAATCAGTATCTACCTTTTATTTATAATATTCACTCAAATATATAATCCATTAATTATTTATTTCCCTTTACATAACAAGTCTGACATTGTTTCATTCTATTATTATTTTAAACTATTTTTTAATAAAATGAAGGACTTTCTCTTAAATGAGAAGCCCAATAATTTCCCTTTATCCATTATGTCTTCATATTCACCCTGATTTCCCTATTTATTCTAGATATAGTGATATCCACCCAAAATCATTGAAGTATCATAGTGATGGCTTCATCCCTTTCCATATTTCACATGGTAACTTATTTTCTCCAAGGATTAATGAGGCCAAATTTTTTTTTATATGCCTTCAATTTTAGAGTTTCATTCCAATAGTTTCAAGAGATGCCACTCTCAAAGGGAAACGTTTTTCCCATGTTATTTTCTATTTGGTTCCACCTCTAAAAAACCATTTTTTACAGTGTTCTCATTAATGATAATTCATTATATAATTCATTATTCTCTAGGTAAATCTCTAACTATTTGGAAGTGTTTTCTATTTGTTTTTCCAATCATTAAACCTGGATCATTCATCCAATTTCATTTTCATCGCTCAATAAAAAGTGCTTGAAATAATCCATTAACACTCTTCTTTCATTCATGAACATGATATAACCGATTAAATAGTATTAATAAATAAATAAGATAAGGTATCTCTCACCGCATTTCGAATAATGTTTAAGGGACCACACAAATTAGTTTGAATTGGTTTTAATAGATTAAAATCTCTTTTTTTATGGGGTTAAAAGGTATTCCTATCCTTTTACCTTCTTAAACATGCATCACAAGTCTTCTACTAATCATGTCTCATATTTTGAATATAAATTTTATCATTTAGATTTTCTAAATTCTCCCTTTTTTATTAAGATGAATGATTATTTAACACTAATGGTGTTTTCTTATTCTACTATATGGAGATAGGTTCTCTCATTCTTATCTACATGAAATAAGCATTCATTTTTTTCTTTATCCTTTCACTAATCCAATTTAATAGGATGTGAATTCAAATATTGATTCAAAATTAACTTGTACTCAACATATTGTTTCAAATACCATCCATATAGATTTTTTTCATACCATTCAAATTTTTTCAAACTATACTTCTCTTTCCACTTACTTTAATTTTTAATTCCCCACTATTAAAAAACATACCATTCCATGAACACATACCTTCACATTATTAATGTGGATCAGTTTTTTTATCATTTTTGATGGACACCCACTCTCAAGAATCTAGGTGTCTCTATTTTCCATTACTTTGAGGAAAATCTGGATAGATATTACCGTCTAATTCTTCTCCTTTTTTCCTTATAATAAATGGTCAATTGGGTTGACACATGGGTTAGTATCTCCTCATTTCCATTATCATAGGTAGTGAGGTCATACCCATTTTATAAAAATTGGTAGAAACATTTGTATAAATGAATCACAATTTTTTTCATTACATCTATTTTCCTTTGATTTATAGAGGAGTAATTTTGACTACTTTATTGCCAACAATCAATTCCCTTTTGACTAGATCTATAACATTGATACAAATATCTATTAAAAAATTTCCATTAATAAGGAATAGGGTATATTATAAACCTTCTTTATTTACTCTAGGATAACTCTCTTTTAAAGTATCCTTATACTTCCTTGTAGTAAGTCATTATATGGTCAAGATTTCCATAAAACTAAAACTTCATTAAGGAAAATATCTTGTTTTTATCTCACAAAAAATTTCTATCTTCCTAGTAGCTATTGGTTTTATTATAATTCCTCAATATTTGATAGTTTTCACTAATATTTTGTTCCATGTGTCTATTAGAATAATTCCTCTAGTTTAAGATAGATCACCTTTCCAATAATGTCCATCTTTTTCCCTGTTCATGGGGCTTGGTTATCTTATAATTTTCTCAAATAAAAATGATCCTCATATTTCTCTCACTATGGATTCCTTATCAAAGAACTTTATAAATTGAAACTTCTTTTTTCAAAAACCTTTTTTTTCTTCATCCATGAGTTTAATTTTGAAAATTAAAACCACTTATTTAAAAAATTATATAATTTTGGTTTCTATTAACTTTTTGAATTTAAGTTATAAATTATAATAATTCATTCTTGGATCATTAAATTAAAATACACATTATATCCCAATATAGTTTTAGTATCATCATTTTCATCGACTATCTTTTCTAGCTAGGTAATTTCAGCATTGAGTTGGATAATATATTCGGATGATTTATTTTTCAACCTAATAATTTTTTTTATTTTTCTTCAATTATATATCAATGTATTAAAGATATCCTCTACATTCTAACTTCATGTTGGAAATATATTTTTTTAAATTAATTCTCATTTTTATCTTTAACATTCTCAATTATTTAGATTATTATATTCTCAATATTTGAGACAAATTCATCTTCATCATTAGTAAAACATGAATCATCCTTTTCATTCTATTCTCATATTGAGCATTCCATTGAAACCTTTTCCTAGTGGTATTTTAATATTTAGTGTTTATTTTTACTAGAATTGTTTTTGTTATTTTAGTGTCAGTTCATCTTAAACATCTTCATCAGCCTTTCATGGAGATATTATTTCAATTAAATAACTTTTCTACAATTAAAACATATTATAGGTAGCTTCCCTTCATAACACCCTTTGAATATATTTAAATTTCTTTCCACAAGTGATAAAAAATGATCACTTAAATCTTCTTGAACTTATTTTCTTTCTTGAATATCGAGTATTTATATATCCTTGAATGTCACCACATTTAATGAATGACCTGGTGTGCTATCCTATTTCCCTAACATAAGCTTATAATGATGAAAATCAATAGACAAGTTTTCAAGATTCCATTCTTTAAGTGTTCACACCTTTGGAATAAACAATAATGAAAATCACCTAATAATTTTATTCACAAATTCAATATCTTCCATTTTATATCCACATCCATGGATATATCCCAAAAATTGAATGAAATGGTTAAATAAACTATCGATTTTTCGTTTTTTTTATCTTTTTAAAATAATCAAGCCTATTATGAAACACTTCCAACATTCCTTATACTAATTTAATATAAACATTATTTTTTCAGTCAATTTGTACCAAATTTAATTTACTAGTGTGCAATTCATCATCTTCATAAACTTATTTACTGAAAATTCCCTCAGATTGTGAGTTTTGTGGAATTATATCTCTATTGTGTAATTTAATATCAGTTTTAGTCATATAAAACTCCATAACATCACTAACTTATATTCTGTGAATTATAAAAAAAATATACATTGAGATCTAGTGATCATATGTGTGATCTCATCTGGTTTATCCAAATTTGAAAATTGAAATCATCAAACAAAGAAACCCCTTTTTAATTGATATTATTATACATGATTAAACATAACTATTGAAAAATTCATCAACATGATCCTTGTGGATATAATAACACTTATTAAATACACAAGACTAAACATACCCTACTATGGGGTAGAATTAGGGTGTGATGTTTTTCTCATATTTATTTTGATATTTTTCTCATGTGGGAAAGAACACTTCAAACCTACCAATATTATGTGAAAAAAGTATCTATATATAAAAAAATAAATGTATCAAAATAAATATTTTACAAGATTCTCCACTAATGGATACCTCAGTTAGTATACATTAATGGTGTGCTAATATAATAGGTAATTACACTACGCATGGTATGTAAATATAATTTTAATAAATGTGAACTAAAGATATTAGGTTAACTCCCTCTTTCTACTTATCCAATCACTACATCAAATGAGGCTTATAAAATAACATAAAAATTAATGGTTTCCTAAAATAAATATTTACAATAGATAAATAATAAACTAGTAAGGGTGTTTTCATTATGCTTTAAATCCTCTCATCAACACCAAATATTCAACAAAATTCATCACGACATCCCATTATCTTACCTCAACCAAGACTATCGATAAATATTTTCATCTTTTTCTATATTTATTATTCTAGTATTAAAGATTAATCATTCCAAAAATTTTATCCAATAATTTTCCAAATGTCACACTCTAATTAGTTATTTTAACATATCATTAAATTCTAATTCACTTATCCAAGGTCAATCAAAATCCCATATAATTTTAGATGGATTTTAATCCTATAAACATACAAGATTTTCTTGATTCATGGTGGGACCTAATTCACTATAGCTAGATAATTATTTGATTTTACCTAGTCTTGATGTGATGTAATCCATAATGGCGGGGTGTTCAATCAAAAACCAGATCCATAAAATCTAAGTAAATATCATTTTTATTTCATATAATATCATGTAATGATCACTTTATATTTATTTAAATCTCACCTATACTCTTTCATGATGTTCTGTATCATAACACAATGACCTCCATCCTTATCCAAATTATATTTTATTTTCAAAATATTCATCCTCCATGTCATAGTATTTTTATTTTGATGTGGATCTCAATCAGTTACTCTTGCATACTCTGTGTTTATTCTTACACAAATCTGATTTTGGTGTCATAAAATCCCACATCAACCAATACACTTAGATCTCGATATTTATTTATTCATTAAAAACCACACTTATATTATAGTGATACATATCAAATTGTTGTACTCAAGACTTTATTCTCATGTAGCCATTAATTGTTATTATGTATTACCTATTATAATTTGAACCTCAATATCCATTACATAATGAATCCTTCATCTCTATTCATTACTTTGAGATGATCTTATATACCATCCTTTATGGTGGTATGAACACCTATTTTGATGTTATGTTCTCTTCATCCACTAGAATCTTCTATTATCTTCAAGTATCCTAATACACAACTAGATTTCATGATAACCTAAATATCACCTAAAACACTTTATTCCAAACATAATTGACAATGAACACAACACTTCACCAATCAAGCACCTTATTCCCATAATTCTCCCATTTATCAAAAAACACAATGAATGAAACCACGGTTACAATATAGTAAATTTATAATTTAAAATAATTATTTATGAAAATAAATATTTTATTAGTAATGGTTGGTTTACAACCACATTAAACGTTATACAGTTTTCTTATTTTCTGAAAAAATCCATAATATCTTTTGTATTGTCTTTGTATGTAATCGGTTGTCTTTATGTTATAACAATAAAATCCTTTATTGGATTCCTAGTTTAAAAATCACTAACGTATTAATAATATACAAATATAAAAATATATACACAATAATATTTTTGTAAATTCAAATATATCCTTCCAATCCAAGATACATATCTCAGAATAAAATTCAATGGACTAATATAATTTTCAAATTCTTCTATAGTTCGTGTACTGAAGTAGGTTCTCTATTTGGAGAGATACTAAATTTTTTTCAATATTGGACATTTAATTACAATTAGGGTAAAATTTTCAATTTCTCATAAATAGAATATTTTTTAACGAAACATACTTATTTATTAAAACATGAATATATTATCTTCTTTAGTTATATATTTTATCCACAATCAAACAAGTTAAAAAAATTAATTATTAGATATATAAGGATGAAAATTATTTAAAAACATTATTTAAATGAAATTGAATCAGAAATAACTTTATAAACACTCTTTCTTAAAAAAATTAATATTTTTAATAGGATGATGAAGAGAATCTATATGGAGCACTCTTAGTGTTTAGTACTTTAAATACAAATTGAATCTTAACATTATTTGTCTTCCTAGTCATTTTTTATTTTTATTTTCAATTTTTACTTTTTTTTATTTAGATGAACATATATACATTTTTAATCTTCAAACCTAAAATATATTAAAACATTGATCTATATTATTTGAATTAATAGACAACCATTTTCAAAATATATGTGTTAATTATTTTGAGAAAATTTAGATATAAGTTTTCAATAATATCAAATTCAATATAGATTGTAGATTCATAAGTATTAAATTCATGTCAAATAAAACATATTATATATTACTTGTATTTATAAGAAGACTATATTAAAAATTATTAGATATAGGGGGTATTAATTTCAAGGTTTTGTTTTCACATAGAGGCCAGCACTGGTGGTGAGCCCATGATGGTGCAGTGATGGGGGTTTCATGATAAGCAAGGATCATAAAATGTTAGATTATATGGAGTGGGAGGGGAAATATATACACTAATTTTGGTGACCTATATTTCTTATATGATAGAATATGTTCATAAATTTTGAGATCAAATAGTATTATAGTAATTACATCTCCCCCTCTAAGGTGACCAATTCTAAAAATCTTAGGCACAATATTAATTAGCTCATATTAGCTAATTTGTGGGGAATTGATTTTACTATTCTTATAATATTATCTATAAATATTGATAGATCAACATCCTTATTTATGTTTCTTGAATATATAATTTATCCAATTATGAAATATTAAAAACAATGATCTCTTTTATATGTTGTAACATCTCAGCCATGGTTCCTTGTGGTGTTTCCCAAATCTGGTTCACCACATGGCTTCAAGCGTGCCTCCTCGTACACCATAGTATATCGACTAGAAAATAAGTTTTGATAAGTCGATCATGGGGAGACTATACTCTCTTTTATCAGAGTAATACACCAATGGAAATAAATAATCAATATAAAAATAACATATATCCAAAAACAATATCAATATATCAAGTCAATCAATGTAAGAAATAAAAAATCCAAACTAAAGTAGAAAACATGTAATGCTAGTGTATGTGTCAAGTTTCAAAAATTAAAAATAAAAAAAAAGACACTGATGAATCACAGCTGTATCATAAACCATGTTTGATTCCCTCAACCATTCTCCATCTTTACTCATCCATCTAACACAGGGCCTTTTCTTTAACCTATCATGCATCCATGAAATCTATTCAGGTACCAATCAGGCAGCTCGAGTAGGGCGTGAGTACAACTTAGTGGCTACTACAAACAGTCTCTAAAGAAATATATAGTTAATAACAAGTGTATGTATTTGTATAAATAATTAATTACAATTAATAAGTGAATATTTATTTCATTATCAATTAGTCTTTAATTAACTGCATTACCACTAGGTTCCCGAGGACTCCCAAAACTCAATACTTGTTTCATCTCATGCTAAAGTATGAACTATCCCTAATAGATACCATACAATCTAAATGTTATTATTAAAATTATTTATCATAATTTATATTTTTTTAAGGAATAAGACATATAAATAAGTCCATGATGAGTAATTCTCATAGAAAAAAGGGCTCTAACCTCATCGTTCTAAATTGAGTAAGACTAAAAAAGAATAAAATATTTCTAGACAAAAGGGAAATCTCTCACGATCCTTTACCTAGACCAACCCCAAGATTTGTAATTCTCTCTTGAAAAACAAGTAGAAGCACTCAAATTCTTCTCCCTCAATGTCTCACATAGTCCTTTGGAAAATAAAATAGAATCTCTCACAGTCACCTTTCTTGAAGACTCACATGATCCTTCAAAAAAATAAAAGCTCTAACGATATTCCTCTGTTAATACTTTTCTCACACCACTGTTATCCCATGTGATACTCCATGCCAACATAATCATAGATAATATCTATTTCACTAATCATTACATTAATTAATTCCACAATTAATTATTCATTCCCATTTATATTAATTAACACAATGATTAATTAATCACATCTATCTCATTAACTAATACCACAATTAATTAATCACCCTCATTCCATTAATTAATTCAATAATTAATTAACCATATCTATCCCTCATCAATTTACTAATCACGTACTTCATGATAATTAATTCAAAAAATAATTAACCATATAAATTCCATTAATTAATCCAACCATTAATGAATCATTTCACAAATCAAAATCTAATAATTAATCGATCTATTAACTATTGACAATTAAAAAAATCAAAAAATTGATAAATAACTCCAAAATTAATTGTCCCCAATTTCCCAATTCGATACTTTGATAAATAATTCACCAATTAATTATCTCAATTACAAAATTTTCATTATTCAATCACATCCCAAATTCTTCAATTTATTAATTAACCGCGTTAATTAATTCAATTTGGAATTCCAATTTCTAAATGAAGATATAAATTATACAATCACATAAATATAGTTGATAATAAGACTATGGTATTTGAATAATAAACCATCTATCTCGATTCATTGATGATTTTTCACCCAATAGAAATCCCCAAAATTGAGCATCACAATGACGTAGATCAAAATCTGGATATAAAACCTCATTAAATATTAAAAAACACGATCACTTAATTTTAGATCTAGATCCCCAGTCTATATCTAAATTCATAAAATCTCAATCTATATCTAACATAAATAGTAGAGCATCGCACTAGAATAATAGGATAAGATCATAGAAAAAGGAGTAGCAGCCACCAGATGCAGAGCTAACCGGATTGGAAGAATGAGAGGGTATGGAAGCCGCCATCAGGACCAGGCACCGTGCAGCTTTGTACGGGGTAATGTTAGCCGATCAGCAATGCAAAGTGGGGAGATAAGGAGATCAATTATTTGAGACGCTGGGGAGGGGCAGTTCTAGTGGGCTGGGACTACAGGTCATGTAATGGGCATGGTATGCCACTGGGCCTTCGGGTCATGTATTGCGAGTCATGTCGGGCCTTGTTCCTTGGGCCTACGGGTCATGTACGGGTTCCCCTTCAACCCTTAAAAGGTGGATTATCTATAATAAATTAAAAAAGAAGGCCTTCGGGCCATTCGGGTGAATAATAGAGGTCGGGAAGGTTTGGAATTCTTCCAAATAGATCCAGAATCATGAAAGAGGACATAGGGTTGATTGGGGTATAAATTGGGATTAAAATAGGGATTCATGAAATTTTAAAACTAATTTTTGGGTCAAATTATTCATCAAACAAGGTTTTATATATAGGGGTGCATGGTTTTCCCTAACTATGCATGTAAACCATGTGCCTCATTTATAGCGGAGCATAGTTAATTCTAAGAGGGCACATAGTTTTACAAACTTTTTACTAACTATTCAATTCCCCTTTTTCCAGGGTTAAATAGATAGCTGGGTTGCAGCGCACAGTTTTCCCAAAAAATGGACCAACCATATATGACCCTTTTTCTTTTAATTGTTCTCAAAATTCCACCCAAACACACCCCAATTTATAACCCAAACAAAAAATCACTCAAATAAGAACAAAAGATTACCTAAAATCAAGCTCAAGTGAACTCTAAAAAAGGCCAGGATCTTAAAATCTCCTCACCTTATAACATTTCATCCTCGAGTTGTAATCCCAAGAATCTCAAATATTCTTAGGCAAAAAGATTGGGTCACTAATCCATTATATATTCTTCCCTTTCCCATGATTCCTCCTACACACACCTATGTTTCCACAATTCTAGAACATTCAACACGTTCTTTCCCTAAAACACTTTATCATTATAACCTAGCACATTGAAATCGTCCTTGTCATCAGGATGGTCAAGCTTACATTTATAAAGACCCAAGAAATAGCGTAGTGGCTAACCACGGGGTCTCTCTCAAGGAAGAAGTGTTGAGAGCCTAAGTGGTCATTCCGAAAATATTTTTGTATTTTTAAATACTTTGAAAACATAAAAACACACTCCTAAGGTAACACTAATCAGTGCTGAAAAGCACAGTGGAGAGGGAAACAGTGATGAAAAAGTGCAAAAACATAGAAACACAGGACAAAAACCAGGGAAAGAAAGCAGGCGGGGACAGAACACAAGGCACATAACAAATAGATGACACCAGGACAAGACAATAGTCAGAGTGAAAAAGGCCGGACCCAGGTTAATTCTCCCTCTAATCCCTATCCTATATCAACATAAGAAATTGATCAAAAATTATCCACTTCACTCAGAGCATGAATGATTTCTAAGGTCACACACCAATCTCGCCTAGAAATTAAACACTCAAGCATTGAATTTCTTCAATACTCAAGTGTTCCTACTAACTGCAAGGTGATTCACTCAGCAAGGTCATTCTGGAAATGATTTCTCACAATTCAAAATGATTTCACTAAGATCGTAACATTGCACACCCAACCTTGATTCTCTGTTCGTGAAATCAAGACAAGAAGGGGAGAAGGAATTAAACAAGAAAGTGGAAAATCGTCCTACGAAAGATCTTGATCTCTCTTAATATAACTCACAGATGTGATCTACCAAGGAGAATAAAAAGAACTTGATTTCATAGATGTGTGGATATCCAGATCGTGTTGGGTTTCATGAACTGGTTTTGGCCCTAAAATTAGATCTCCACTTATATATATTCGAGATCACGACACAAAATGAGGATGAATGAACGACACAAGACAAATAAAACAAACATCCCAATTCTAATTACAAACATGCAACACTAGTATATACAAACACAATTGATATTAAAACTAGAACAGAGCAACGAGGGTGAGGCGGAGAATGGAGGAGCAGGTCCCATCTCCAGGTCAAAGAAGATCCATTTCCATGAGATGTGGATGAAATGGATGTTTGAATCAGGATGGAGTCTCCTACTCCCGCTATGGAATGATGCCCACCCCCATTCTTGTTCCGGCCCTCGGCCTCGTATATCTTGCCCCTGTTGAAGATATGAGTCTAGGGTCCTCTTATTTAGAGACGAAAAACAAAAAAATAAACTAAAAGGAAGTGTCTATCCACGTGGCGTGCTTTAAGTGCGCTCTTTACTAGCACCTAGTGAACTTCAAGTGAGTGCACCCAATTCCCCTACAACGAACTCATGAATATTATCACGCCTTTCCCACGAACTACTTAATTTATCCCAGCTTCTATAAGTAGCTCCCCCTACAAGAAACAACAGAAATATCAAATAAGGAAAGTGAGTAAAAAATAAAATAAAACTATTATATTCTATATATTAATATTAATACTTAGATAAAAATACTTATTAATATATATATATATAATACTAAATATTATTATTACTATTATAACTATTGTATTTAATTAATAACATATTTTATTATGATATAGAAAACCAAATATAATCATACTAATATACTCTTTATTATTATATTGTATGTGATATAATATAATATATATATATATCAGAGAATGAAAATTTAAAAAAAATTAATAAATAAATAAAAAATAATAAAACACAAATAGGACGGGGGGTCTTCGGTGAGCGGTGCGACGACTTCGGGGCGGAGGGATTCAACTTTGAGATAGGAGAGAAGGCATGTAGCACAGTCTTGGTGAAGGGGGTTTTTGGCGATGTCAGCCGGAGTCTGAAGGTGGCGTGGAGCTGGACTGTAGGGGAAATTCGGCACTCTGCACAGTGGCGAGGTGAGTTAGGGTTCGTGTTCAAGTACGCAGGGGATGTGAGGCCTCAGTGAGGGAAGCAGTAGCACTGAGGAGATGAGGAGTCTGTTCAGTGAGGTCTGAAGGTTGGCACGCGGTGTGGACATATAGGAGGCAGTGGATTGAAGTGGATGTGGGTTTCGAACTCGGAGTAGGCAGGCAGGATTCTGGTGGTTCCACGGTAAGGAGGAGTCCGACAGCTTCAGAAGGCGCGGGAAGAGGGGGTTTCATTAGGGTTTTGGGAGAAGTGAAAGCCGAGGCGGCTTCAGTATTGAGATATTTTGATTTTATGTTCTCCAATTATAACCAAATTTTATACTTTGAATTGTTTTGTGTTGCTGTTTGAATTTCTATTTGAGTTGTGATCCAACTCTGCATTCCATTTGTGTAACAATGGTGGCTGGGTTTTTTATTGTTTAAATTATTGTTCTGTTGCATTTTCTGGTTCGGAGGAGGTGATACAGGTGGGAGGAAGGAGTGCGGTGTGAAGCAGTGGCTGGGTTTGTTGTGCCACTATGAGGAACAGTGAGACAGTCAAGAGGAACAATGGTTTTTTTGCTATGGAAGGAGGTAGGGAAGAATCTGGAGGGGTGAAGGTGTGAGGGTGGAAAAATGTAATGGAGGGACCGGTTCTGCGATGAAATGGTGAGACAGTGAATGGGAGGGGGGGTACTGTGGCGCCGTGAGTGTTTCTCACGGTCTCACCATGACCGTGAGTGTGGGACAGTAAGGGTGGAACGGTGCGATAGGTTGGAGGAAATATGGTGGAAAGGGGGTGGGATACGGTGGTATAAGTGCAAAACGGTGGCACCATGAGTGATGTTCACAGTGAGACAGTTAGGCTTGAAACGGTGGCATAGGCACCTTAAAGGAATAGGATCGTGCGATTGCAACACCTTCAAACAAACACAACAAATAAAATTAAATAAATAAAATAATTTAATGAAACTAAAAAATAAATTAATAAATTAAATTAAATAGAATAGAATTAAAAACTAAAAACAACAAAGTTAAATAATAAAATTAATTTTTTTTCAAATGAATGAATTTATTTGGGTTTAATAAAATAATTTAAAACAAATTAAAATAAAAAATGTTACTTTCTTAAATTATTTAACCAATTAATGAAAGAATTAATTAAATTGAAGAATAAAAATATTAATTGAATAAAATTAAATTGTTAAAAGTAATTAAATTATTAAAATACTAAAAACCAAAAAGAGTTATTTATTTACAATTTAAAGAATAAATCATTAATTAATTTAATAAATGAATTAATAAACTAACTAGAATGAAAAATTATAAAAATAAAAATCTATTTCGCAAGACTAAGTTAATTTAAGAATTATTTAAAATGACACTAATGCACATTAAAACGCTTGTTTTAAACTAAAAACTAATTTTTTTAAATAGAATGTTCAAAAACACAATATTTATCAATTATTTTAAAATACACTTTAATATAAAAAAGTCACACGAAAATACAAAAAGGATGTGGTAAAGAGTGTTAAAACACTTCCACATCACACATGTATCGGATGCCCCTCAAAAGATGCATTTATCTCAAGGTCAACCTCATCCACATAGATCACATGATAAGGGTGGGGGTGGTACCACCATAGTTTTTATACATGAAAAAAATAATGCATATCCCTTGATTTCATTGGAAGATCTAATTGGTATGCCACCAGCCCGATTCTCTCCAAAACCTAAAAAGGTCTAGCAAACGTAGGTGCCAAGCTGCCCTGCCACCGTATCCTATATTGAACCAAACTAGTTGACACCCTACAGAATACATGATCAACATCTGAAAACTATAGGGTTCATTGACTTCTATCATCATATAAATTATGTGTACTCTGAGCCATAGACATATGTTTTTGAATCAATTGTACAAGCTCTGATGTTTACTACTCAATACTCAATCCCAACAGCTCAGACTCACCTACCTCCATCCAGCATAAAGGTGATCTTCACGGCCTACCGTAATGTTTCTTTTATAAAACCATCTATATTTTTTCTAATAACCCTTTTTATAGAAAATATTCACCAAATCTAGGTCCTTCTCCCATTATCCACCAAAGTCTAGAACACAGACTCTCATCATATCCTCAAGAACAAGTATTGTATTCTCCAACTACCATCTATCTATGGGAGGAAAATCTATAATCCATAGAACCTCCTTACTAAGAAACATTTATAAACCCTTCTATAGGTGTGAATTAAAACCCAAGTTGTGGTATGAAACTATATCCTATGGCACCCCATGCAGACAGACTATTTCTAAAACATACAAAACTCCCATCTTCTTCACAAAGAAAGTCTCACATATAAGAATGAAATGTGATACTTTCTTCAGTCAACCCAAATACCATCATTCTTCTGAGGTGCCCATAGGAGACCCACCACAAATTACACAGTCATGTTTCCCCCCATTCATTTTGAAATGGACAATGGCTCAAAAAAAACCTCTAGGTAATTCATGCTCTTCCTTCACCCACTGACAGATGAGGCATAATGTCACAAACCCTATTATCTCCTTCTTCATTCCTGGAAACCAAAAATGTCATTAGATATCGTGTTACATTTTGGTCACACGTAGATATACCACCCACTTGGAGGAACAAAACTCACACATTGCCTCCTACCATATAATCATCAGAATAACAGCCCAATTCATGAAATAGATGATATCACGATCATCTATGCTCCAATCAGATGGTGACCCCCCAACTTCATGTCTTTCCCTAAAGGTCAAGAACTCTAGATCTGCATACTTTCTATCTTTAATATAGCTCAAAAGAGTAGACTCCACTGAAAATGATATGAGATTCATCTATCCCAGACTCTTCTAGACCACCACATGTATTTCATCCAACAAATTCATCATCTTACACTCATAACTAAACTCATGAATTTCCTGATTTTGAGTTTTCCTAATTAAAGCTTCATCCAAATTGTTTCCTTTTCCAGGTGTATATGCTAGCTCAAAATCAACTGACTGCATATACTCAACCAATCTCTACTACTGAAGATTCAAATCTCATTATGAGAAGATTTGATTCAATATTTTGTGATCCGTATACACTATATACTTTTCTCCCAATAGATAATTCTTCCAACACTTCAAATAATAAAAAAAATAGCCAAATAAATTTCTTGTGTATGGTAGTTCCATTCGCAAGGCCTCAACTAAGGACCGTACACCAAAACATGATCTCACTTCATTAGAAATTCTCTTATTCTAATTCCAGAAGCATAAAAATACCCTTTGTACTCTTCACCTAGCTGGGGTTTGATCAATATCAGTGTCAATGTAAAATTATTCTTTAAATCCTCAAGGAAGTTCTCAAATGATTAAGGCCATTCAAAATTTACCCCTTCTTGGTCAAGCCCAAGAGAGGCGTTTTCAATCAAGAAAAGTCATGGATGAATCTATTGTAGTATAAAACTAACCACAAAAATAATTGGATATAGAAAAAGGTCTTGGGATACTCCCAAGTAACAACTAGATGAATCTTTTTTTGGGGTCCACTAACACGCCTTCCTCCAAGATGATTTGACCCAATAAGTGTACTTGATCAACACAAAATAAGAACTTAGATAGCTTGGAATATATTCAATACTCTCTTATTTTACTCAAAATGATGCCAATATGCTGTATATGATCTTCATGAGTCTTGGAGTACATCAGGATGTCATCTAAAAACACTACCAAAAACTATTCTAGGTAAGGGTGTAATATTTTTTTCATCAAGAGGATAAACATTGTTGGTGCATTCATCAACCCAAATGGAATTATGATGAACTCATAAAGGACATAATTTCCTCTCAAAGGATTCCCTGTCATATCAAAAGTTAGAAATCTTAGCTAATGACACCCTGATCTGAAGTCGATCTTTGAGAATACACAATCTCTCCTCAACTAGTCAACTAGATCTTCAATTCATGGAAGAGGATACTGGTTCTTCACATTCATCTGGTTCAACTTCCCATAATCAACACAAAATTATATATTCTTTCCATCCTTCTTTTAAATAGTAATGGTGAACCCCAAGGTGATGTACTCGAATAGATAAATCCCTTATCTTCCAAATCCTCTAGCTGAGTCTTGAGATCTTGAAGCTCTGTAGGCGATATTCTATATGGTGGAATTAAAACAAGATCAGCCCCAAAAAATGTGCTCAATGATGAAATCCACATCTCTCTCATGTGGAAGTCCTGATATGTCTTTAGGAAACACATTTTGAAACCTCTTTACCATGGGTGGAAATGCATCCTACTTTCCACCTTCATCATCATACATTAGACAAGAAACTTGTTCTATGAGTTATCCCATTTTCTAAGTAATTTGATCTGATCGTCCAACCTGGATACCCCACTTCCCATTGTGAATGTTGTTTTCACCCCACAGAGTGTGAAATACACTCTCCTATGGTAATACTCAATGTGGGCTCGGCATGAAACTATCAAATTCATACCCATAATTAAGTTGAATCCTAATATGTCATGAATATAGTGATCCCATAAAAAATAGTACTCACCGACATTAAGAGAACATTACTTTCACAAGAAGATATCCCTAGACCAGATTCCCAATGGTGTATTTATCATCTTATTCGCACTCAAAAACTCCTCTACCAGACTCAAACTGTTAACAATTTTTGTAGATATAAATGAATGAGAGGCACCATAATCAAATAAGGAATTAGATAATTTAGAAGATGCAATAATATTACCTATCACTATTGATAGCCTAGCCTCAATATCCACAAGTGTAGGCTGAATATCATGTAAATGTCTATCCCCTCTTCAATGTGATACAGTTTACGTACCTTCATTAGTGTCACTCTTATAATATTTATTCTCTTTCCCATAATCCCCATGTCCACTACCTCTATCACCTCATCCTATATAACTCTAGCTACTAAACTAATATAGTAAAAAATACCCTCTTCCCACACTCAATTTATCTTTAGATCCTCTATCATTAACTGTCTTTATTAGGTTCCTACAAAACCTATATTGATTTCATATCATGATGCAGCCTCAACACTCTACTGGTGTTTAGGGATAATGTTTCTGAAAGTGTCACATCCTACCACACTAGTGGTAAACCATATGGGTAAGTTCCTGTGTAACCAACCATTTCCCTTGGATACTCTTATTTCCATCACTCTGGGAGAAATTCTCATAACGACATTTCCTTCTCTCAAAAAACATACCTCTAGATAATCCAACAGAAACCTCATGTCCTCCACTAGAAGCCTTCTACAGGTTCCCAACAGATTTTAGAGTCTGATTTACCACTTCTTAAAATTCTTGATCATGAATATATTCACCCAGGACATAATTTCACACTTAATTTCATCCTAAAATTATATTTCTGAATTAGCCTCATCAGTCACCAATACTGAAGCAAATCACTTTAAATCTATGAAGCTCCTATCATATTCCATGAAAGACATGTTCCCATGAGTTAATATTATGAACTAAATTGCTATCTACTTCCTGAGAATCTCTAAATAAAAGTTCTCAATGAACTTCTATTGAAAGTCATTCTACCACATAGTATCCAGCTGCCTATCTCGAGTCTATATGTCTCACCAACACCTCACCTGACCAAGAAATATATAAGAATCAAGACCTTGTTCTCAGCATGAGTCTCCATGTGGTCAAGTATAGTACGGTTAGACTCAATCCAGAACTCAACTCCCATAGGTCAACCATCTATAGTAAAATTCATAGGGTGTTCCAACTAGAATTCCCTAGATAAGTTAGGCATGATATTCACAGCCCACCCTAGGTCTCTTTCTATGAATTTATTAAAGTGATTGATGCTCTCTCAGAACATCTACCCTACTTCCTTAACTATAACTATTCGAGCCCCATGTTCCCCCTTTAGTAGAACATCCCAATCCATATCATCATGTAATCCTATCAATAGACATCATCATGTAGGCATAATACTACAATTTCAAACACATGTATTAGTACTCATAACACAACTTTATAAATTTTAATTAAGGATAAAAATCACAACAAGTCACAAAAATTCTTTTTCCAAAAACCTCACCACACAGTCAAAATCGAGGTTCTATAACTACCCTTAACCACAATACACCTAGGTCTTGGTTAATATTGGTAAACACATCTCAATGATCAAGTTTTCAAATTAGACACCCATTTGTTCTCATTTTTCATCATTTTATAGTTTTCAAATTTTATCTTCACATTATTCACCTTTTTTTATTCAATTTGAAAAAATCTTGAAAAATGATTCATGTTCAACCACTTACCCAAAACTCATTTTACCGTGAAACCCAAAGTTATGCATGTAACAAAAAAAATCCCGAGTTCCTAGAATAATGCATGAAAACTCAAATCTCATGCCATGTCGGGCCATGTGTCAATTCTTTACAATTTTATAGAAATAACAATAACATCTCGCAACAAGTGTGTCATGTAAGATGAAATAATATTCAACTATAACAACGAACATCATTTACAACAATCCCACCCTAGGTACTTGGGATTTCCCCATACATGGGTCTCAAACTCTAACTCATTATCTCATTACCAAGGCATTTACCTACCGAGTCTCCTATCTACCTTTCCCAAATTGTATGAAAAAAAATAAGGTTGGATATCACTTTGTAACATCACAACCTGGGTTCCATTGGCTGGTGCCCTAATCGGGTCCACCACAAGACCTTAAGTGTGCCTCCCTATATGCTAGAGGCTTTCTACTAATAGAGAGGGTCTTATAAGTCGGTCATGGGAAGACTATACCCTTTTCTATCAATTTAATGCACAATTAGAAATAAATAATAAACAGTGGAATGACATATAACTGTAAACAATACCATTATATCAAGTCAATCAAAGTAGTAAATAAAATATCCAAACTAAAGAAGAAAACATGCCATGCTAATTTATGTCTCAAGTTTATAAAATGAAAAGTCAAAATAAAAACACTTAAAACTCCCAAGAGGGTCCAAAACCACATATGGTTCCTTCAACCATGATCCATCCTAACTCAGTCATCTAATATAGGGTATTTTCCCTTAACTTGTCATTCATCAATGAAATCTATTCGGGTACCAATCAGGTAGAACAACTAGGGTGTCAGTAAAACTCAGTAGGCCACTACCAATAGTGTCTAAAAACATATATAGTTAATAAAAATCTTATAAATTTTTATAAATAAATAATTACAATACATATGTAAATATTTATTATAGTATCAATTAATATTTATTTAACCATATAACCACTGGGTTTCTAAGGACACCTGAACCACAATAACTTATTATTCAAATGCCAAAGTATGAACTAACCTCAAGGGATACCTTATAATCTAAATTTCATTTTTACAATTCATTATCACAATTCTTATCTTTGTAAAAGTAACAAAACATATAAATTAGTCTGGCATGGGTAATGTCCCCAAAAAAATGTTATAACCTCAAGGGTCCAAAGTGAGTAACACTAAACAAAGCATAAAATAATTCTATGAAAAATGGTAATATCTCATATTATTTTCCATATCCCATCTCTATGAGATCTCATTATCTATTTAGAAATAAGTAGAAGCACTCATAGTCTTCTCCCTTGAAGGATCACACTGTCCTTTGATAAAAAAATAGAAGCACTCATGGTCTTCTTCTTCAAAGTCTCACACGGTCCATCAAAGAACAAAATAGAAGCTCTCATGGAATTATTTAAGTAATCCCTTAATCAGGACCTATTTATCCCATGTGATACTCCATGCTAACATAATCACAACTAATATTCATTTCACCAATCATTCAATTAATTAATTCTATAATTAGTTAATCATTCCCATCTCCATTATTTAACCCAATGATTAATTAATCTCATCTATATCATTAATTAATTCAAAAAATAATTAACCATATTTATCCCGTTAATTATTTCACAAAAAAATTAATCAAACCCCTTAAGTTAGTTAATTCCACAATTAATTAACCATATAAAGTCCTTTAATTAATTCAAAAATTAATTAATCATTTCACAACTCAACATCTAATAATTGTTTCACTGATTAAATATTCACATTTCACATTTCTATAATTCAATAATTAACTAAACAATTAATTATCCCAAATTTACTAATTCAATACATTTATAATTAATTCTCCAATTATTTATCATAACTCCCCAATTTCCATTATTTAATCAAATCCCCAATTCCTCAATTAATTAATTGTCCATATTAATTAATTAAATTTGGAAATAAAATTTATAAATTAATACTTGATATTATACAAGAACATACACGTAATTTATAATAAGAGTGTGTGATTTAGATAATAGACCACCTACCTTGATTCCTTGATGAGTGTTTACCCAATGGAAATTCCAAAAATTGAGCAGCACAATGACGTTGATCAGAATCTGGATCTAAAATCCTAAATTATGATTAAACAAAACAAGATCTTTGAATTATAGATCTAGATACACTATACTATATATACATTCATCAAATATAGATATAGATCTAGTGAAATAGTTGATATAATCCCATAAAAAGGAGAGAATAAAAAAAGGATATATAGGAAAGCAACAGGATAATATTCACATATCGGGAGGGATATAGATCTTTGATTTAGGATTTTAATCACAAATAATTGATCCAAATAAGCCTTTGAATTCATCTAAAAGCTCCAAAATCATCAAAGAGGGCTTATGGTAATATAGGGATCAATTTGGTATTAAAATGGGGGTTTATTAAATTTTAAAACTAATTTTTTGGTTAAATTAATTCTCATACATGGTTTGTTGGGTAAGGGAACATGATTTTCCCTAATTGTGCACCTATTATATAGGGGTGCATAGTTACTCAAAAGATGGAACACAATTTTAAAAACCATGCACCAACCATGAAATTACCCTCTATCTAGGGTTGTACAGTTAGTTGGGCTAGGGCACATGATTTTCCATAATGTGTGCCTACCTTTGAAAACCCTTTTTTCTTTCATTTTTCTAAAAATTCCTCCCAAACACACCCCAAGATATATCCCCAAAAAATTACTCAAATAAGAACAAAAACTTACCTTAATTCAATCCTGATTCAACTCTAGAAATGGTCAAGAGTTACATATTTTGTGATCACAATAGTGCTATGGAATGTTCTAGGGGGTGACATGTGGAAACTAGTGATTGAAAATATAATCCCTTGGTATATGGGGGTTGATAGAACATTTTCATGATATGTAGACTCTATAAAAGGTGATACCAAAGGGTAAAACCTTTCTTATGGGAATATATCGTTATATATTCATTAGACTCAAATCACAATGGATATCTTTATTTATGAACATACCCATGTGTGACTATTTTTTCTTTCTCGTCTATTATAATAGATTAAAGGTTCCCTAGTTGTATAGGTACTCCTATTTCATTTTATATTGATTTATTTCATAGATAATTCTATGAAAATTTATAATTGTGTGACACTTAGAGTTATGTAAATATTTTATATTATTTATAATTTTGGTGAACTGATCCATGTTCCATGGGTGGGGATGGAATGAGATTATCATGGTCACATCACATTTCAGGTATACTATTCATTCACATGGTGGGTGAGTTCAAATATTCCCTTGAAAGATATGTTCTATTTTAATTCTTTAAATTCCTAAGATATTTTGAAATATTTACACAACCTATGTAAAAAATTATCAGGTAGATCCATGAGCTCAGTACCTGGTTTTCAAAAGACCCCCTAGTATGATATAGTACATGGGGGCTATTATTCCATGTCATTTTGAGGTGTGATATATATATATATATTGTTTTTTATTTAGTGAGTGTAACTTTATAAATGTATGGGTAGCGTTGAATTATTTTAGAATATTATTCGGTATATTATTTTTGGTTCGACTTTCCTTTCTATTTTATTCATGATAATGGTATTAGTTTTCTAAGGGGTTTGGATAATTTCCTAGGATTACTAAAGTGGGTATTGTTATTCTCACCCATTAATGTTCACTTGTATATCATTTATCTTATATTTATGTAGATCAAAAAGTGAAACCAAGATGTTATTTTATAATTCAATGGCTTGGAGAACCTTTGGTAGTAGCTAGTTGTAGTCCATCTGCTGGTGGTTATAGTTGGTAGTTCTCATTTTGATTTTTGATTTTCCTTTTTATTGTTCAAGGTTTGTTTCCTATTGTGGTTTTATGGTCATTATTCACCTATTTTATATTGTGGTGACATGTTATATTCATGAATGGTTTATATTTAGTGATATTTGGATGTTTTATTTCTTATATCATATTTGGGACTGCATAGTTAGAAGGTGGTTGGTTTTTCCTCAAAGTTAATTCTCTATTTTATATGTATACCCTCAGTTTTAGTCCATATCCTCTTGCATCACAAAAGGTAGTTTTGTGGAAATCAATTGCCGGTGTCATCGGTCTACCAATCCATGGATCTGGTGGGTTTGGGATATTTCATTTATGTTTTAAAACATGTATAGAGTTTCAAGTTGGAATTTGATGAATTATAATTGAAATAAATTAATGAGATGGTATACAAATAATGTGAGTTCATCTAGTCCTGACATGGAACATATATTTAAATTGATAATGTATTCCTACATGGTACACTCATTAATGGATATGTGATCAGGAATAGTTGGTGAAATATTCACTAGGTATATAGAAGTGAAACATTGATCATAAAAAATTCAAGTCATGATTTTTTTGTGCTTGTTTTGTAAATAGTTTGTGAGGCGAACTATTGGATTTTTCTCTATGTGTGTGTGTGCACACGTACACATCATAAATGATGATCCTGATCCCTAATTTCATTTAAATTTTTCACTTTAATATTTTTTAAATATCCACCATGAATGCATAGAGTAGTGCATAAGGAGGGTGAGTTAGTATATTAGGCACCAATTGTTATGAAACAGAGTGGTGTGGTTACTATGTACATGGAATCATTAGTGGTCAGATAGATAGTTATGGATAATATAGGTGATAGAAATTATTAGGATGCTACTATTATTTGATTTCAAAGCTAGTGCCTTCTAATTTACCATGGTGGCTATGGCAGAAAGCATTTTCCATACATGATTGTTAACATAATTCCATAAAAATATTATATTAATGAATTCTAAGGGTGTTTTTTGGTTTAGTGTCTTGGAATCATAGAACATAATATATGAAATACATAAACAAAATATAAACATAATCTTTATTTAATAATCTTTAAATAATCCCTTATTATTCCATCCTAGGTTACATTACTGTATGTTATTTCATAGAAACATAAATCAATCAAAAAGGGTGAGAATAAATCATAGTAAGGGAAAATTAATGGAAATGAAATGTGGGTGATCATCATGGAAAAAACATGGGTAATAACAAAAGAGAATGGTCATAAATATACTTGGTATAATATAATTTCATCATCATAGTTATAGGAAGAATAACATGTAAATGTGGATAAAGAATAAAAATTGAGACATTAATGTACATTTCATCAAGGTTCATCACTATGGTGTTGTGAAAATAAGGTTGGGTATTCCCAATAAAAAAGTGGCATTGAAAATAAAGGAATGATTTCATCAACATAAATGGAATACAAAGTGGTTTATGGAAAGGGATAAATGAGAGTGAATGGAAGTAACTCATCAATAGGGAATCAAATTGACAGAAAAGAGATGATAATAAACACATGATAACATAATGCATTAAAATTTAAAATACCTATTATAAGGAATTACATGAAAAAAATGAGGAAAGAGGAATAGAATCCCTTTATAACATACTAAAATGAACCACTAGGCCTCGGTTGGAAGGTCACATGACCTCATGCGCACCTCCCCATATGTAAGAGTCTACAAAATAACAGTGGGGGTCTATGAATTATGTTCTGCAAGTATATATGTGTGTGTGTGTTTGTGTGATTGTGTTGACTAGGACTAATTTATAGGTACTCAGATCTATGGTAGTACTATGAGGGTTATAAATTGGGTTAATTATAGACTTCTATAAGAACCTTTTGTGATCCCATTGACTGGATAGGATTGGTTTTTGTTCTTAATATTATTATTATTTCAAAGGTACCACCTCAATGAAATTTTATTGGACCACTAACTATGGTATAATATGATACCCGCATGTCACTGCCTGTAGTATAGGGGGATATACCCCAACATTATCTTAAACCATCATTGGTGATTCAGGATTTAGAGATCGTTCATATGAGACTTTTTCAGATATTTTCTATCCAAGGTGGATCAACAAAAGGGACTATAACTAGTCATGCATGGGATTTCCAACTCTACGACCCTACAACATTCTAGGTTACTGGTAGACTACAAGATATAGAGGACTGGATGTATTAATATAGATAGAATCTTTGAGCTGGTCGAGACTCCTAAGAAGGGGATCGTGATCCTGGTGGCCTTCATATTTCAGGTACCCACCAGGTGATGGTGGACTTCCATGAGTTAGTCTGAGATATGAGAGGCTCTCACTTGAGAGACTTCCAAGGATCTATTTATTGAGTAGTATTATCTTGACACAATAAAGATAGACCATTCCTAAGAATTCATGGAATTATGACAGGGTTTTATGATAGTATAGTCATATTCGGTCTATTTTATGAATTTGAGTCACATTTCTCCTTTTTTATCTTGGAATGAGGTAAAGAAGGATTGGATGTTCAAGATAGGCCATTGAGTAAAGGTCATATTTTAGGTTAGGGTATTTAACCAAACAACGTATACACAGGTCTTTCATAAGGCCCTATCCTTTGATAAGATTCTGAAAAAATATGGGGTGGTATTATTACTCCGAGAACATGGTGGGAAATAGATATAGAAGCCAGTCACTGCTACAGGATTCTCTTCTAGGTGTATGAAGAGAAAGACCAAATACATGTAGCAACACACCAGCATGCCGGTGGAATAGAGTGTAGCTTCATTATCTCCCTCAGCAGAAGTTTCATAGGGTTTCTTCTATGAAAATTCCAAACATTATCATATGTCCTATAGGACACCTTATATTACAAGTTGGTAGTCTGGAAAGAAGTGTAATAATTAGAATTTTTTCTCCAAAAATTATAGGTCATGTATCCATAGAGGTATGAGTCAGACACATGGATCTGTTCGGGGCTCTTTGCATTAGACTCATACTAGTCATACATCCCAGGGGTAAGTAAAAGGTGATAAATCTGGTCATGTATATGTTTTGGATAAGTCTCCAGTGGTTGGTAGAGAGGGACCATCCACTATTCAAGGTAAAGTCTGGATCACCTATACTTTATCTACTACCTTGTTTGATACTGGTGCTTCCCATTCTTTTATATCCTCATAATTAGTTGATAGAATTGACTAAGTAGTTTGTTTATCCTCTTTGTTATTCTCCATTGATACACCATTGGGCATGAGAGTGGATTTTTCTCAAAGATTCCCAAATTTTTCACTAATAATCAGTGGCTATGAACATCTAAGGGAATTTATGATTCTTGAGATAAAAAAATTCAATGTGATTCATATTATAGGTTGGATGACCAACATCCAAGATCATATTTATTTCTATCATAGATAGGTATATGTTAACTCACTAAAAGGATATAAGTTTCTTATAAATTTATAATTTCAATTAGGAGCAGAAAGATTTAGACTAGGTTTGAGTCAACTCAAGATGATCACAACATATGTGGAAGGCTTGGCTCTTTTAGTATAATCAATGGTAGCCCCCTTAACTTTTCTACCAATCATGGATCTCTATCAGGATGTCTTTCTAGATTAATTCATAGGAATCCATTTTGATAGAGAAGTTAATTTTGATTTAGATCTCATACCAAGCATCCAACCCATTTTGATACCTTGTATCGTATGGCCCAAACCAAGCTGATGGATCTCAACACATAGCTGGATGAATTGGATAGTAAGTTATTTATCATACCAAGTAATTCTCTGTGGGTTCAACTATTCTATTCTCTAAGAAGGTGTATGGTATTCTTCATTTATGTGTTCACTAACATAAGTTGAACCAGGTGATGGTGAAGAAACGATATCTATTTCCTAGTGTTCGTGATATTTTTGATTAGCTACATGGATCCCAGTGGTCCTCTAATATTAATATTTAATTGGGTTTTCACTTATTGCAATTTGTAGGGGAGTAAATTCTGAAGATGGTGTTTCAATGAAGGAATGGGTTGTATGAGTGCTTGGGGATGCATTTTGGGTTGACAAATGCATCTATAATGTTAAAAACCCTCATGAAAAGGATCATCCATCCACACATGGTCTCATTTTTCATATTATTCATTGGCTACATCCTTATCTACTCACTAAAACAAAAGCAACATGTTAGGCACCAGGAGATAGTTCTGAGTACGCTTTGAGAACACAGGTTTTATGCCAAACTGTAGAAGTAAAACTTATGGATTCAAGAGTTGATGTTCCAATAACATGTGGTTTCTAAGACTGGAATATCTATAGACCTAGAGAATATTGAAGAAATCATGTCTTGGACACATCCCTATACCATGATTTGGATTAGGATCTATCTAGATTTAGTATGATATTACTGATGGTTTATCCTAGACTTCTCCTTCCAATCATCCCACGTGCCATCACTAGTAAATAGGGGAGTGGTGTTTCAGTTTTTAGACGTATCACCCCAATAAATTACCATATTTTCCTTTTATAATAAACTTAATTTGTTTATATCTTACAATGCACGGAACAAGAAATTTGAAAAAACACTATTTAGCCACATTTTGTGTAGTCAATTAAATTATAACACCTTAAGAGAATTTATATTCTAAATTTATATGTTATATATCCATTAAAATATTTTTACATTCATGTAATATATTTTATCAGTATAATATAAGAAAACCGCCAATATTACATATAAAAATCTATATCTTTATAAAAGTGGATTTACTACCATTTAATGGAGAACCTGTTTAAAATCATATTTTTGGTAGTTTTATATATTATAGGTAACAAAATAAAATTATTTTTTTAAATTATAATATATAAATTTACATTATTTTTAATTTTCGGTATTTTTCTAATAGGATTCATGTTTTGATGAATAGTTATAAAATGTTTCATTTTAATTGAAAATATCTTTTTCATCTAAATAATTTATAGAATTAAATTATATTTTTAATTAGTTTTAAAGAATAAAAAGATTAATTTTATATCATATAATAAAATTTTGGTCATTGGAATAAATTTTATATTGAACATGAATATTAAAAAATTATAATATTTTGTACGTTTTCACTTTAATAACATGTTTTCTCATTCTATTAAAGGGATTAATTTTAATTTAATAATAAAAACTTTTGTGTTTTGAATTTTTAAAAAAGATTAACTATTGGTAATTAGTGGGAAAAAATTATTTAAATAGGTTTAGTTTAATTTTGGTCATATGAATAGTAAATTTTGCAATATTTTAATTACCATGGTTAAGGGTAAATCTGGTAAAAAATAATATTATAAAGACTACAAAATTAACATAACACTTGTCTTAATTTCATTGTTTGAGTGTGTGTTGAAAAAAACCATCATTGGGATAAAATTATAACCTTTATGAACCACTTGTAATAGATTGTTATATTTATAATATTATATTCAAAGAAAAGTCAATTTTGTCACACTTGTTTTTAATAAGCGAAATATTTTTAATATGGGGTTATATCGGGGATGTGTTCAACCATAAATATTATTCTTAAAGATAAAATGTGTATCATTATCACTAAAATTTATTTGTAATTTTTATAGAAAAATAATTAAATTTAAGCCTTGCCAATGATGATGTAGAAATTGTTTAATTAAGGGAAATATAAAATAAATGATATTAAAAATACTAAAATAAATATAATTTTATATAATTATTGTAATTTAATAGTTTTATAGACTAACTAGACATATTTGGTATTTTTTAATGTTCTTTTAGAATATATCATGTTTTTATGATATTTTATAAAATTCATGTAAGGAATAATATCAAATTTGAAATTAATTTTATATTAAAATGAATATTTGTTTATTAAATGATATAAAATTCATAAAAATATTAAATTTAGGAAAATTATTGTTATAAAGTAAAAAAGTTATACTCATGACTCATTTGAGGTTTTTTTTGAAATTTTATAATAACTCTATTAAGCATTAAGTAGTAAAAACACATGTTGTCATGGTAAGAGGCTAAAAGGGTTCAAGCCAAAAGATAAGGGTATTAATGTGACCTAAACTTGTATAAAATTATTGTTTGAGAGTATTAAGAAAAACATAATATTATATTTTAAATAAATCACTTATAATCCATTTGGAATTGGAAATGAATTCATATTAATTTAATATTTTGAGAGTTTCCAAAATTGTCCATCAACTCAATTTTAAAAGGGAACCTCGTGCCTCACTTCCTCACACCACTTTGAGACTTATATCTCAAAAAACCCGACCCATTTCTCTTACAACATACTTAGACATGTTTTGGATGTTTTTGTTCTCCCAAAATACCTACCATAGATCTCTTAAAAAGATATCTAAAGAATGCCTATCGAATAAGAGGTAATTGTTTTTAGTACATCATTCATGATAATTTCTTCCTCTACATACTCTTCATATGTTGTTTCCATGATAAATAAATAAATTCAGTATCATATATATTATTATATGTTATTATGGTTATGGGAAAATAATATTTCATTTTTCCCATCCTATGAAAATAAAAATCACCATGCGTGCGTACGTATGGCTTATTATATTCACAAAGAGGTGTAGCATGTTTTTCATAATCACATTAATTGGACGGGTAGATTGATGAAAATAATTTATATATATTATAATTATTACATGATATTGATCTTGTCAAAATTAGTATATCATAAAATTATTTATCCTTTCACTTATTAAGGGAATGATACCATCGTTCGGGCATACGTACAGTGTACCATATCCATGATGCGATGCGATTCATTTTCATTATCCAATATTAAATAATGGATCTAAATATGTATTTAATGATTAAATATGACATTTTTAAATTAATATAATTTAATAGATGTTTTAAATATATACATACTATGAAAAATAACTGATACCTTTATGATAAATCAAACATTGGAAATTTAAGGAGTTAACACATGATAAAAGGATAAAAATGAAATATTATCAACAAATGGATGATAAAATAATATAATAAGATCATATATGTTATCAAAAATATTAATAAGTTTATCATATAAATTAATAACTTGTTTTAAATCATTATACATGCAATTAAACCTCGTACAACTAAAAAGGAATTGTGAGGTAAATATTTTCCCATCTCACTTTTACTTATGTTGGATATAATCCTTATTCACCACTTATTTCTTGTTTGTGGTGCATGTATAGTAACATTTGATATATAATTTCAATAATCTAATTGTATTCATGGTATTCAAATTAGTCAAAGTGGTGTGGTACACTTTTATTTAAAATAATTTTTGTGATTGATTATTCGATATATAAAGAATTATTTGGACTTGTATGACAAGGGTTGGGGACCATTTAAAAAAATCCCCTCAATGCATTGTTAGTCTATTGAAATGAATCAGTTGCACAAATCACATGGAATTCTACCAAATATTCTAAATTTTATTTTATATTTTCTTAATGGTAAATGCATCATGCACCTTGGAAACATGGAATCCAATAATTAATCATTTACTCTGTTGATAATTCAGTTATTATTATTATTATCCATAAGATTATTGCTTGGAAATTATTTATGGATACATTGCATTCTCCTCTTATTTATTAAATGGAATGTGTTTCAGTTATTTGCCTTTCTATACCGATTATTCCTTATCTAATTATTTCAACGGCATGTGTTTTCAGTTGTTAGCATTTCCATATAAATTTTTTTCATTGATTAATTTTTTTCAATTTTAATTACCTTTTATGATCATTTAATCTCACCCTTATTATTTTTAATTTCCCCAAGTTATGAAGAGGAATCCTTTGAATTAACTTTAAGGATATCTATGTTTAACTTATTTTATACTTTATTTTATTTTCAGAATGTATTTTTTGTATAATGTAGTAATCTGGTTTTCCAAAATATATAAATTATTCGATCCACTAGTAATTGATTCTTGAATATGTGACAGTGTAATAAAATAATTCATCAGCTCAGGGATTTTGGGGTTAGGGAATTATAGTTGGTATTAGAAAAAGTTTAGCATCAACCTTGGACACTAAATTTAGAAGACTTAGATTGTTGTACACAAACCTAAGATAAAATTTGAGTATAATTATATAATAACATACTAGGATTTTGGTAAGGTATATATTATGTGTTTCTTCTTAACAATACATTCATATCTAGTAACTAAAAGTGGAAATAGTTCTGTATAGATGTACGTAAGGGTAACAACTTAGACAACGTGTGTCGGGCCAGACTTGGCATAACTCGGTATATTACAACAGACCTTAATGTTCACCAAATTTGATACTCCCAAGGAATATGATTAGGATAATTCACATCTTCTTTACAACCCATTATTAATTATTTAAAATTAGTGATTTCCACAAAGTAACTAAAATTTATGATTTATGATGCATATATTTTTAATTTATGTTGAGTGTTATAACATATTTGAAATTTATGATTTTATGAGCTAATCAAGTATATACCGTTATGTAGAAATGGTTCCTGGAAGGATATATAGTATCAATACTCTTATAAATCGAAGAGCCTTCCCCAGTGAGGAAACCAATATATTTGGTATTTGAACGGAGAAAATTATGGTGATACTCAGGACGCTTAATCAATTTATGAAAAATAAACTTTTTTCAATGGATCAACCTAATATATAAAGATAATGTACTATGATGGATCTCTTAATGGGATAGAATCCCCTATAGTTTAGTGGGACTACTAATATAGTTTTAGCCGAGAAATTGATTAAGTCTCTGGATAAGATATTTATGGTCATGAGATGCATTCAAATAGAAAAGGTTTCACTAGTAGTGTATTATATCAAAGATGATGTTGATCAATAGTGGTCCTTGATTTAGAATATCATATAGGAAAAAATAAATAGAACTCATGGAATAGATAACTTTTAATGATTCATTCATCGATAGATACTTCCCTCGTGATCAAAAAAATGGGTTGGGGAGAAATTTACTTGCATTAAAGTAAAAGGAAGAAGAGAGTGTTGCAGACTATGAATATACTTTTATATGGTTAGGCTGGTATTCTACTGATTATATACACAAGACAGAGTTTAATATTGACCAATTATTTTTTGTGTTAATACAAATCTCCAAATGGAGCTAGTTTCTCATATTATTTCATCATACAAAGATATAGTTCGATGTTCCATCAAAACTGAGAACGAATTATCAATATCCTACATATTCAAAGGAAACCAATAGAACAATAGGTTTTATAAACATCATGAAAAAGTGAATGTGTCAAAGAAGAAGATGAATAAATTTCCATCATATGAAAACAATGCAAAGGAGTCACCCAGGGAAAGACCTAAAAGGAATGGGACTTTGTTATATGTTTGGAGAAAGGGTTCCTCATTTTAGGGAATAAAAAAAGAAGACCAAAAACACTAATATTCTATGTTACAACTATATGGATATAGGGAAATATTATAATGAATTCCACAATCATCATGTGAATCTACCAAAGAAGGGGCCTTGGGGATATTTCCAAGCTCATGAAATCACTACAGCTAAGGTAGAATAACCAATAAAGTGGTTGTAGGTATATTAATCGTATATTTAAATTTATCCAATGATTTATTTGATTTTTTATTATCCATCTCTCTTATATATACCTAATTTTCTATGAAAATTATACATTTTTCTTTCAATTTAATTGGAGTGTTGTTAATAAAAACTCCTAAGGTAAGTATCATTGCAAAAAATATGTGTCAATAAGTCACAATTATGACACATAAATTTGATTTACTTACTGAACTTATTAGAATAATTATGGTTGAATTTGATATAATCCTTAGTATGGACTGGCTCTCAAAATATATTGAAATATTTTATTTCAAGAGGATGGAAATTATGATTTGTGAGGAAGATGCAGAATTAATTATATTTAGAGAAGAAGCTTCCTTACCAAATTCATATCTAGATCCACCATTATTGGCTCTATTGAATGAAATTATAGGGAGAGAAGAGAAAAAAATCAAGTTATGTATAATTTAATCTTCAAATTGAGGATATTCCTATTGTGAGGGAATACATTGATGCTTTTCCTGAATATTTACCTTCAAATCCCCTAGAGTGTGAAGATTAATTTTCACTTATTTAATCCTTGATGAAATTCCAATATCAAATACTCCATATTGAATGTCCATTATGGAATTAGTGGAGTTGAATAAAAAATAAGATGGTTTGGTTTATAAAAGATTTATTCACCCTAGTGTTTCACCATGGGGAGTCCCTATTATCTTCATTAAGAAGAAATATGGATCCATGAGGTTGTGCATTGATTATATGGAAATAAATTATATTAAAATAAAAAAACATGTATCCTATACCATGAATTTATGACTTATCTCATCAAATATACGAAGCCCAATATTTTTAAACTATTTATCTTAGTTATGTGTATCACCAATTGAGAGTAAATAAGAAAGACATTCTAAATACAAATATTTGACAAATGTACGGACATTACGAGTTTATAGTAATTCCATTTGGATTTAATAATTCCCCATCTATTTTTATATACCTAATGAACAAATTATTCAAGTAATACCTTGATTATTTTTTTGTGTTATTCATTAATGATATTCTATTATATTCCAAAAGCTTTGATCATAATGAGAATTACTTAAGGATCATTCTTAAGAATCTTAGAAGGGAAGAGTGATGTAGGAAATTTATTAATTGTTATTTGTGGATTCAATAACTTCCTTTTCTTGGTCGTATTGTCTCTATGTATAGAATATCAGTTGATCCTAAAAAGAAAAAGGCATTAATAGAATGAAATACACCAAAAAAAATATCTAAATTATATAGTTTCATTGGTTTGGCAGGTTATTATAAGCTATTCATTCAAAATTTGGCCTGATTGGATAACCTGTTAACCAAGATTACATGTAATGTGGTTAATGTTTTTGGACAATGGAATGTGAAAAAAGAATTATGAACTAAGGATAAGATTATTCAATGGTATAATTTTGAATCTACCATCTAGAAGTGATTTATTTGCCATATATAATGATTAATCAAATAAGGTACTTAGTTGTACCCTAATGAAAAATGGTAAAGTTATTGCATATTAATCAAGGTAATTGAAGACTCACAAATAGAACTATCCAACCCATTATCTTAAGATAGACGTTTTAATCTTCACTCTGAAATATGGAGGCATTATCTATATGGTGAATGATGTGACATATACTCAGATCATAAAAGTCTAAATTAGAGATTCTCACAGAAAGATCTCATCATGATACAAATATGATGGATCAATATACTCGAGGATTATGATTTCTCAATACACTATCACCCAGGTAAACCAAATAAGGTACTAGATGCATTGAGTGGGAATAATCATAGAGTTCTAACCCAAATAAATATTTATAAGGATCCTATATTCAAGGATCTAGTAAATATGTACATGAGAATTTATATGTAAGGAGATGAATTAATAATTTTCTGAATGATTGAAAACCCATATTTGTTAAAGAATATAAAGAATTCTAAATCCGATGATGAGAACCTTCCTAATAAAATTAAAGGTGTTAAGAAAGTAAATTAGTAGACTTTTTTTGTGAAGATGGTTTATTAAAATTTAAAAAGAGGATAAGTGTTCCATATATACCTGAGATAAAAAGGGAATTTTTGGATGATGTTCATAGCTCAAGTTTTCTAATACACCCTAGTATCACCAAGATGTATAGGGACTTGAAGGAAGATTTTTTGTGGGATAACATGAAATTTGAAATTGGTGATTATGTAACAAGATGTTTAGTTTGTCAAGAAGTAAAAGATGTATGACAGCATCCTAAAGGTGTCCTGCAACCTCTTCATATTACAATTTATAAAATGGATTAAATTACTTTGTACATTTTCAGGGGACTACCAAGGACTCCTAGAAGGAATGATATGAGATGGGTTATTTTTGATCGCTTTACCAAATCAATAAATTTTGTTGAAATAATAAAATAATTATCTCTTGAATTCCTAGTAATTATCTATATTAAGGAAGTTATAATACTTCATGGTGCACCTCTATCTATTCTGTATGATCAAGATCTTCATTTTACATCAAAATTATCGAAGAGTCTTCAGAAAGATCCAAACACTGAGATTCATTTGAAAACTTCTTACTATCCTCAAACTGATGGAAAGTCTAAAAGGAAAATTAAAATATTGGAACACAATTTTGGATCATGTTCACTCAACTTTCCAGTTATGTGTTATTAGTACCTACTATTGGTATATTTTCTTTACAAAAATAGTTTCTATTCAAGTATTAAAATTGTATTGTATTAAGTATTATATAAAAAGAGATGTCTTACTACAACATATTGGGTTGAAGTTGGTGACACAAAACTCATAGTCCTAGAACATGTTGAAGAGATGATGAGAACAATAAACGCTATTTTGGAACATATTAAATAATCTCAAAGTATGAAACAGAGTTATGTCGATAATCGGAGGAAAGATTTAGAGTTCTAAGTGGGAGATCATGTTTTCCAAAAAGTATCTCTATTGAAGGGTGTTATAAGGTTTGGAAAGAAAGGGAAAATGATTCCTAGGTATATATTACCCTTTTATATTCTTTAAAGGGTTGGAGTTGTTTCCTATTATTTTTAAATTCCGATAAAACTCTCAAAAGAACACGATGAGTTTCATATATTATTGCTAAGGAAGTACATGTCTAACCCAACACATGTGATCACCTATGATTAAATAGATTTGGATCATAACCTTTCATACTATGAAGATCCCATCCTAATTCTTGATACTAGGGAGAGATTATAGAGGAATCATATAACTCATCTAGTAAAGGTACTCTAAAGAAATCACGAAATGGAAGAAGAAACATGGGAACCAAAGGATTCTATGAAGGATAACTACCCACATTTTTAATATAAGGTAACACCCAGAAAATTATAAGGACTAAATTGGTTTAAGAGGGAATAATGTGCCACCCCAAGACTATACCATATTTAACTTTTATAATGAACATTATTTTATTGATATCTTACAATTCACACAACAACAGGTTTAAACAAAACATTGTTTAGTCATGTTTTTCATATCCAATTAAATTCTATGACTTTTAGCAAATTTATATCATAAATTTATAAGTTATATATCAAATAAAATATTTTTAAATTCATCCAATATATTTGATAGGAATAAAATAAAAAAAGCCAATATTATACATAAAAACCTTCATTTTTATAAAACCAGTTCCACCTCCTTTTAATGGTGAACCTATTTAAAATCCAATTTTTACCACATTTATATATTATATTTGAGAAATTAAATTTTTTTTAAATTGGAAAATAAAAATTTACTTCTATTTATATTTTTGTATTTTCATGATTAGTTTCATGTTTTTATTATTACTGATAAAATATTACATTTTAATTGAAAACTCCTTTTTCATCTAAATAATTTATAGTGTAAAATTATATTTTTAATTGGTTTAAAAGTATAATTTTATTAATTTTATATGTTTTAATACAATTTATATCATTGAAATCAATTTAACATTGAATATGAGTATTAATGCATAATAATCTCTTGTATGTTTTCACTTTAATAATATGTTTTCTCATTTGGTCAACGGGATTAATTTTAAATTAATAACTAAAAATTATATGTTTTGAATTTTTAAAAATAAATTCTATTTTTTAATTAGTGGGAAAAATCATTTAAATATTTTTATTTTATTTTTTGACATATGAATAGTACATTTAGTAATATTTTAATTACTATGGTTAAAGGTAAATCTGTTAAAAAAATATTATAAGGACTATCAAATTAACTTAACAGTTCTCCTAATTTCATTGGATTAGTGTGTGTTGACAAAAAGATTCCTTATTATGAAATTATAACCTTTTTAAACCACTTGGATTAGAGTATGATATTTATAATATTATATTCAATGAAATGTCAATTTCATCATACTTTTGTTTTTAAAAAGAGAAATATTTTTAATATGGGGTTATATAAGGAGTATATTTGACTATAAAAATTATTCGTAAATATAATATTTTTAACTTTTTCATTAAAATTTATTTTTAATTTTTAGAGAATAAATAATTAAATTAAAGGCATGTACAATGATGATGCATTAATTTTTTAATTAAAGGAAATATCAAATAAATGTTATTAAACATAATAAATTAAATATAATTTGATATATTTAATGCCATAAAAGAATTTTATTGATTACATAGACATACTAGGGATGGTTTAAATGGTTTTTTAAAATATCATGTTGTTATGATTTTTTTAAAAAGTAAAGTAATGAATAGTATCAAAGTTGACATTAATTTTGTTTTAAAATAAATAATATTTTATTAAATGATATAAAAATCATAAAAACAATAAATTTAATAAACTGATAGGGATAAAGTTAAAAATTTCATCCATGACTCATTTTAGGTTCTTTTTGAATTTTATTGTAACTATATTAACCATTAAGTAGTAAAAACATGTGTTATCATGGTAAGAGTTAAAAAAGAGTTAACTATGGGTTAAATCCAAAATATATGTGTAGTAATGTAACCTAACCTTCCCTAAAAAATATTGGTTGAGATTATTTCGATTCATAATCTTTTAATATTTTAAATAAGTCACTTTTTATCCATATTTATTCCCAACATATTTATCTAAGTTATGGATGTTTTGGTTCTTCCAAAAGTCCTACCATAGATCCCTTGAGAAGATATCTAAAGGAAGTCCACCGAAGAAGAGGTAATCCTTTTTACTAACTCATTCAAGTTCATTTATTCCAATACATCATCTTTATATGTTTCTTCCATGATAAAGTAGTAATTATAGTATAATATATATTCTAAGATGTTATTAAGGTTATGGTACAACTATATTCTTTGTTTTATCCATCCTATGAAAAAAACTCACCACTCGTACAAACGTTCGGCTTACTGTCTCCACGTCATAGTGTAATCTATTTTTCATCTCCACATTAATTGGATGGTTTTAATAATGGAAATAATTGATAAATATTATAATTATAATTTGATATTTATCCTACAAAAATAAATATATCTTAAACTTACTTATCCTTTTACTTATTAAGGGAATGATATCGTCGCTCGTGTTTACATACGTCCTACCATCTCCACGGCGTGATGCGATTCATTTTCAATATCCAAATTCAGGAATGGATCTAAAATGTATTTAATTATTAAATATTATATTCCTAACATTAATATAATTATAGATATGTTTGATATATATATATATATATATATCCAACGAAAAATAACTTATACATTTATGATAAAACGTGCATAGGAAAATTAAGTAGTTAACACCCAAAACAAGGGTAATAACAAAATATTATCAATAAAAAGATGATAAAATAATATAATATGATAATATTTGATAAAATAAATTTGAATAATGTTATAATAAAAATTAATAACATGTTTTAAACCTCTATAAAGAAGTTTAAATCACGTATAACTACAAAAGAAGTATAAAGTGAGGATTTTCTCAGCTCACTTTTACTTATATGAGATATAAACGTTATTCACCCACTATTTATTGTGTGTGGTGTATGTATTCTAATATTTTATATATCATATATTAAATCTCATTTTATTCATATTGTTCAAATGCCTCAAAGTGGTATGGGACACTTTGATTTAAAGTCATTTTTAATCCATTATTTGATATATGAAGAATGCTTTGGACTGGTATGACATGGGTTTGGAACCATTTAAAATAACACCCTCAATACCTCAGTAGTCTCTTTAGAGAAATTAGTTGGAAACATAACATGGGTTTCTACCCATTATTCCAACTTCTCTTGTGAAACGTCTTGATGTTAAAGGTTCTATGTACCTAGGAAACATGGTGTCCAATAATTAAGTATTTTCTCTATTGAAAATTAAGTTATTATTATTATTATCCATTAGGTTATTTCTTTAAAATTATATATGGAAACATTTCATTCTTATTTTATTTATTAAATGTAATTTGTTTCAGTTATTTATCATTCCATATTGATTATTCCTTATCCATTTATTTTAATGGAATGTGTTTTCATTTATTTATATTTCCATATATACTTTTCTCATTGATTCATTTTTTCTTCTATTTTACTTTCCATTACTAATAATTTTTTATCCCCCTTATTATATTTCCTTTCCCCAGTTTATTAATAGAAATCCATTAATTTTTTTTTAAGGATGTCGATATTTTATTTATATTATGATTTTTCTTATTTTACCAATGTATTTTGAGTACCATGTATGTAATCCAATTTTTCAAAATAGATAAACTATTCAGTCCCTTAGGATTTTAAATTTTTATATATTCTAATGTAATAAAATAATGCATTGGATATAGTATTCTTGGTTCGGGGCATTAAATTAGACCCATGTGAAGAGGCTTTCCTTGATTTAGTGAGAATGTTTATGATATCTCCAGTACTGAAATTCCCTGAGTTTGGAATTGGTTATGCGATGTAATATGATAAATTAGGTGTAATTTTGGGAGTGGTGCTAATGAAAAGAGATCATGTAGTATCCTATGGGTCTCTTAAACTACCACCCCATGATAAGAACCACCTTACACATGTCTTGGAGCGAGCATTCATGGTCCGTGATCTGAAATGTTGGAGACGCCATCTATTGAGTGAGAAATGTTTTGTTATATGGACAAAAAGTATTCCATTATATATTTATAAATAGGGACCTAAATATATATTATTAGCTCTTTTTTATCATATTGGATGAATTCATAGTGGATAATTCTAAGGATCATGGGTCGATGACTTTTTCCCATTTAGATACCACATAATCACTTGCGGACTGGGGGAAGAATGGATTTGTGTAAGACCTAAACTATGTTGTGATGAAAGAACAACTAGTTGGGGTGATTTAATTCCAAGATGGTTGATGTATGATAATGATTTGAACTTCGTACATTACATTGTATTAGACATTACTTCTATATGATAGGAGATGATGTGGAATTACCATACTTCTAGATGTGTAGTAAATCTATGTGTGACCAATATGTGTCATGACTTCAGGAAGAAACTCTGGTGGATAGGGAAGAAGAGGTACATTCCTGGTTTTCTCCCCATATTCCATACCTTTCAAAGGGTCAAGTCCAAGAACCATCATCCTTGGGGGTTTTATTATCGACTCACAATACTAATGTGTAAGTGAGATGAAATCACAATAGAATTCTTCAGGGGGTTACCCAGGACCCAGAGGATTTGTAACGTAGTCTAGGTGATTATTGATTGGATAATGAAGTATTCTCACTTCATAATGACTTGAAAAAATCACTCATTAGAGTAGTTAGGAAATTTTTATTTCTGAGAGATCGTATTCCTACATATATTTCCCTTGAGAATTTCTTGATATAGAGATTTTCATTTTACATCATGATTTTGGAAGGGCATGTAGAAATCCCTATGTAATTAGTTGAGATTTAGAAAGCCATACCATCCTTAAACTGATGGATAGTTTGAGAGAACTATACAAATATTGTATGATATTATTTGATCTTAAATTATAGACTTTAGAGGATCATGGAATTATCACCTATAATTGATTGAGTTCCCATACAATAACAGGTACTAGGATTCAATTCAGAAAAAACCATATGAGGCTCTTTATGTAAGGCTTTCTCGCTCACTGTTTTGTTGGAATGAGGTGGCTAAGGCATCAGTTATTGGACCCTGTATAGTTTATGACACCTTTGATTGACTTCATTTGATATATAATAGGTTAATCATTACTCGTAGTAGATATAGATCTTAATCTAACCATTAGAGTTCACTGTGGGGGATTTGGTTTTCTTCAGTGTGAATCCTCAAATAGGCTATAGACATCTGGGGATGAAATGAAATACAGTACCTAATTTTTTGGACCCTTTAATATCATTTAGAATATAGGATAAGTGTAATTCCCATATAGACCTCAATTATTTCTATCAAGGTATGCACAATGTGTTCTATGTTTAACACTTTTCGAGGAATATAATTGACCCTGCGCATGTTGTTGATTGTGAAGAGGTTGAACATGAGACCTATGCATATTATTAGGGGTTTTTGGTGTGTATCATAAAATGAAGAGATAATGTTCTATTATTAAAGATAGTACCACTCGTCTATATTTGGTGGAAGCATGGATGGATCCAAGAGGATACGTGAGAGTGTGAGTCTGATGTTAAAACTGAGTAGCCTAAGTTGTTCAAGCAAGAACCCTAGAGATACTTCTTTGGGATGAGAAGCCAATGTATGGGTAGAATTATAATATCCTAAATTATTTTAAAGACAATAAAAATCCTCATTGATAATTATTTAGGATTATTTTTATATAAAAATGTAATTTTTCAATAAAAATGATTTATTGGATGATTTAAAGTAATTTTCGTAAGGGTAAAACACCAGTTACTACATTTTAATATTCTATTAAATATTATTCAAGTTAGGTACTGAGATGGAATGGATTTTTATGGCCCAATATCCCCAGAAAATAAATAATAAAAATATTAAATATATTATATTACGCATGTGATATTTTTAACAAAATGATTGAATATCTCCCAAATATTGTGTCATAAGAGAAACCTGATACTACTATTGGGTCTGAGATAGGGGTTTTACCTAAGGCGTAACATAACATTTGTGTACATTGAGTGTTTGGTAAGGTCACACATTAGGATAAATTTTTTAATAGTTTTTATTAATTATATTAATTAAATTAATTATTATAAAATGTTTAATAACTAGGTTCTTTTTTTCAACACCGAATCTCCATTTATGACCACCATTAACTTCAAAAACTTGGTTTTCTCAACATTTTGACTCATTGAAAATGGTATCACCTTAAGGATGTATAATTAATGACTCTATCATGAATTTTTTATTTAACCATGGATTTAATCAGTTGTTTTAATTCAGGTTTTTAATTTCTATGAATTTAAATTTTAAAATAGATGAACCATTTAAGATTTTATTTTGGATGATTCCATCATGTTCGGATGACCATGGATCTCCTCAAAGTTTAATTGGTGAAGGTTTGGTTATCTTTTCATGGTGTACAGCTGGTCTTCATAATCATCTTTGGTGTATCGACCATCTTCCTCAGACTCCCATGTGTGCGGTATTTGGGTTTTAATTACTTTTTTCTGTCATTTGTTCTTTATTCCTTCATAATTTTGATAAGGATAAAAAATAAGAAGAATAAAAATGGTATAAATTAAATATAACTGATTTAAACCTAAATTATATAGGAATAGTCCATTAGAAATTATAAAAATATAATTTTTGTTTTAATACATGAAAATCACATTGAATGTTCAAGGATAGTTTAATTAAATTATCAAGCAACAATTATTTGGGATTATCAAGAATAATTGTTAAATAAATTATGGAAATATATATTTTTTAAATTATTAAATGATAATTTAAATGATTTGTTAAAGGATTATTTATCAAAATTATAAAAGGATAAAATATTTAATTATAACCAGTAATCTATTAAAATTAGCAGATAACAATTTATAGATTATCAAAAGATAATTTATGTAATAAAAATTATCAAGGAATAATCCTGTTCTTTTATCAATAGATAATTTATAAAAATTCTACATGATAATTAATTTTAATTATCAAAAACTAATTACTAAAAATTATCAAAAGAAAATTGTGAGTGTCACGACCAATACCCTGGGACCCGCTCTGTGACTACCCCAAGCCTGCCTCCCATAGGCCAGGAGATGGAGACTAGCACCAAGTATACACATCCCCCAATGTGGAGGCATTTTCCTAAGAACCTGTGCACACACACCCATCCCCAAGAACAAGTACTAAAACTAAAAACACTGAATAAATATATATGAATCCCACTAACACAACCACTAAGAGTAACAGTGCAAATTAAAAAGTAAACGGGATAGAATACAATCCCAAATAAAAATGAAAAGTACATTCTTGTAGATCTCATCTATAGAAAACCCTACCTAAAGGGTAGGTATAATAAGTTGTCTGAATGTAAATGAACCATACCATGTCCATCGAGTAACCCTGAAGCATCCCCTTTCTCTAACCCACTAAGGACTCTGTCAAAGATGTTGATCGTCTGCATAAGACACGACATTTACGGGAGGACACCATGAAAGGGTGAGTAACACAAGACTCAATGGGGACCCCAAAAACAAAAAGGTAACACCACTAAAAAATAAACAAATTACACCACAAAGAGAACGCAGGAATTATACCACAAGGGTTCACTAAGAAATATAACAAAAAGGAATCACTGAGAAATATACCACAAATAAATCACTAAGAAATATCTCATAAATGAATCACTAAGAAATATACCAAAAAGGAATCACTAAGAAATGTACCATAAATGAATCACTAAGAAATGTACCACAAAGGAATCACTAAGAAATGCACCAATTACACTACCAATTAGGTACACTAAGTACAACCTCCAATAATTATAATCAAGAGAGTCACTAGAATCAACTCACACATTTATAAATATAAAGTATGAAAAGAAAGAATATTTGACATAATCACAAAACACCCAGTACTATTGAGTCACTTAGACCCACTGAGTCACTTAGACCTTATAAGTCATTTAGACACACTGATTCACTTAGACTATTGATCCACTAAGACCTGATGAGTCACTTAGACCCGTATTCATGGTCTTCTTGTCACAGCCATCCATAGGATTTCTTCTCACAGCATGTTTATTTCAGGATAATTTAATCCTCAAGAACAATTTCGTATTTATACTTCCATGAAAACCCACATAGAGTATGTAAAAAGAACTGCATTGTCACGAGGGTCCCAATTCCTTTAACAGCTCATTAATTGAGCTTAGGGTTTGAGAGTTATGTTCTTTTGGTAAAAAGGGGTGGTTTTCTGGGTCTGTGCCACCCCGATCGGACCAACCTGACCCAACCTGACACTGGTCCTTCCTGACCTAACCAACTGGGTCTATCTCGGCCCACTACTAGAATTGCACACTACCTAGCCATCCAACTATTTCGGCCCAGCCCGGTGCCTGGTCGCCTACCTAGCCTGACCTGCTAGTGTGGGCCAGTTCATCCATGCGGATGTGGTGGGTGCCGCGTCCTCATCCGGTCAACGTAGCTGATTATCTCATTCAACACATTTAGTCGTCGCGTGAACTTCCTCACGGTGGTTTCCACATGGTCTCACCATGGTCCTACGCCATGTGGCGTAGCTTCATTTCGTGTCGGACAGAGCATGTCTTCGGACTCCTGTTGATGGTTCCTATCCACTACCTTGTCGTGGTTGCTATGGGGATCTCTTCCACCAGCCCTCGAGTCTATATCCATTGCTACTTGGTGGTAGGGCCGCCATGCACCACCGCTGGAATCCCCGTGGGTCTAAATCGTCATCGTGGTGACCCATTTTCTAAACTGGGAGAAACTTTGTGATCCATGGGTTGTTGTCTCCACTTCCATGTGATCTTAATTATCTCGATGTCGATCTAGTGGAATACCCATGTTTGGAACCTAACTGTAATAATCCGATGCAACCACGGGGGTCTTTCAGTGAAGAACGCAATATAAGGAAAGAGAGATCACTATGAACACCCAAGGCATGAACATCAGCCTTGTTTGTTTGTCCTTCATTCATCTCGTTATAAAAAGTGGGAACAAAAAGATATTGTTAACCACTAATGTATAACCCCCTTTAATCCCACAATAATAGTTTTCATCCCACATAAATGATCAAACCATGGATCAACCTGTTCATGGTTCGGTCAGCGTTCATCGTTGGAAACAAGAACATATAAAGGAAATCACACAAAAATAAAAACCCTACATGGGATTGGATCGTTTGTTTTGGTGGATTGGTTTTCATTGATAATCTTATGAAGAGAACGATCCTGATATTTCATTCATTGGTGTTCAATCCGAGCTCTGATCTCTAAATTGTCATCATCGGTGAGAGAGCTTCCCAAGGTTCTAGAGAATTTCTCTAGTGTTATGAATTCTAATGTTGGAACTTTCCCCTGATTAATGTAAAAAACACGTTAACATGTTGATTCATTTCAGAATTACTATTTGGCATTGTAATAGTGTCACCATGATGCTTCATTTATGAAAGGAGAATGGGTTGGTCTGTCGTTACGTCACAACATCACCACACTACGAAAAATTTAAAGGAAAAAAATAAAGTTCTGTAAATTTATTTTATTTTCCTTTAAAAACATAAAAAAAAAATTACTTTCATTGTCAACCTGTACCGGTTGATGTTAGGCCTGCCTAAGTAAAATTCTTCATTACGAACTCAACAGCGGTCTCTGATTTCCAATTCGAGTCACCGTTCATGATTTTTTAATATTTTAAAATCAAATTTTTTTATTTAATTATTTAGTTTACTGTTACGTCATTTTCTGGTATTCTCACTAGAGATCTGTTCTGACTAAAATTAAGTTGCCCCTAGGGTAAACCCATTGTCCTAAATACAATAGTTCCCTTGGATTTTTGATTCGGGAACCCAATTAATATTTATTCCACTTTTTCAAAAAACTCATGCACGTGTGCTATTAAAAACATAAATGTTTTGTAAAATGATTTCAGGCACACATGGGATTAGAATTATATGTCGTATTAGTTCTTAGTCTCGAAATATACCCAGAAATTCTCTAAAAATAAAACTAGTAGAAATCTGATTCATTACATTCTTCCCACGTTAAGGCCTTTGTAGGACCCCGGGACACCCTGAGAGGGGAGGGGTGAATCATGGTGGCAACTTTTTCTTCTTTTAGTGGTGGATCCTGTTCCTACGTTGGTAGGAACTACTTAAACCTGTATGATGGATATGATCAGTAATTAAACATTCACATGCAGAGAGATGACACAACTATTTTTACTTGTTTCACCACTAAGGGCTATATCCAAGGAGCATACGCCAATAGGTTGTCGGTTGTACCTAAATCCACTATGCTTCACTAGCTGTGGATTAAAAATGTTCGGGTACAGACACTCTGTCCCAGGCTCACTATCTTTACAATTGTTCAGGGATAGCTCACTGCGTCCCTCGGGTCACTCCCATTGACTCCCCCTGGCTCACTGCCCTAGGTGAAGTCTCACTCAGTTTATAGACGTGAAGGTCTCTTCAATAGGTGTGCATTGAAGTTCTTTGTCTCCTGTTCAACATGAGACTTTTCTTGCATCAGGTTTCAGAGTTGATTCTCTTTATAGTTCAATATTTCTTCTTTAGTGCAATGACTGAATGCACTAGATCCCCTTGTCTTCGTTTGGCTGAATCACAATCACTTATGTGATTGCTCAATAAATGATGTTTAGCTTACTCGGCATTCGTCAGAATCAATTCACCATGTATGCATGAGATCATGCATGTGTCATTTAGATTTCTTCTTCAATCTTTCTTTTCACCGAATGTATCAGGCAATCTTTAGCTCTTGTGCAGCTCTAGAAAGGCGGGCGTGCTTCAACAATATTTGGATCTCCTTTTCAAGCCCGGCGCGCAAGTCTCCATCTGGAGCGCAAGTATAACCTGGCGCGCAAGTGTCTCCAAAGCACCTGCGCGACTCTACTGTCTTGAACTTCAAACCTACGCGACTCACTTCCTTCCTTGCCCAATTCACCTGGGGCACTCAACCATCAGTCGGCGCGCAACCTCTACTTGCGCGACCCAACTACCACTTGTGTGGTTCAACCACCTGCGCGATGAGAGCTCGAACAATCTCAATGTCTTGAGCTCCATAAGAAATGAGGAGGGGTGGTCCAGCATTTATAGGCAAACTGGACCCCATGCGCGGTGGCGCGCAAGTCATCCATCGGCGCGCAAGTCTCGGGCCCTACTAGGCACTTGCGTGATCAACATCCAAACTTGCGCGAACATCTTGCCTTTGCCAAATTTGGATCTTCTGATCTCGAAAAACCATAGGCGCGCAAGTTCTAATGCATTCAAGGCGTCGGCGCGCAAGTCTCTTCCCGGTATATAATTCACCTGCGCGACCTCACCAAAACTTGCGTGACCCTTATCCCTTTGCCAAATTTTGATGCTCTGATCTTCAAAAACATATGGCGCGCAAGTTTTCTATCCTCCAAGAGTATGGAAAGCAAGTCCCTTTTCCAAAATCACTCTTCTTCATTTGTTGATTTTGAGGCCCTGAAATTTGGAAAACACTGGAAAACGGCACCACCTTGTATCTTCTCTTTTTGTACCGCCTCCAGATCATCCATTCCTCTGTCGATGTTCTTGAATCAAACATAGATCGTTGAACACAACTCTTTAACTCGACATGTCACCATGGAATCTCCTTTGTCAACAAATTTGTATGTCGTTTGTTTGCTTTGTCGACAAGCACGATCACCTCAACAACACTTCTTCTTGGTGATCTGTATCATTCAGCAACTCTTTTTCTTTTATCACAAACTCCATTATTGTGATATGTATTCTTTGAAGGAACGTCTTTAGTACCATTATCTTCTGATACAATTTGATGTGCATGGCCATCTCATAATTTCAATCTCTGCATGGCCATCTCAGAAGTCAACTCATTGGCACACTGCCTCCTTCATCAACTGTCATGATCAACTTCATGCAAACCATGTGATTCAATCCGTCAAGAAGTCTCTAGCATGGTTCTCAGGCAATCATGAGTAATTGCATGGTCTTCATCAAAACACATTGTTCTTATGCAATAAGGAGGAATTAAATGGTCTTGCAATAAGGAGGAATTGCATGGTATTCATCCTTGGATGGATTACTCATCACATTCTTCATTGTTATAAACAATGTATCACTTTTGACACATGCTCTTTGAACTTAAGATCAGCACAACAATCATCTGAATCACTACTCCTCTACTTCATCGGAGTACTTCATGATCTCCTTCATTGTGAGCTTCCATTCCTCCATTTTATTGGAGTACTTCTTGATCTATTTCATTTTGATATTCCATTGACAACTATTGAAAACAAATACAAACCTATACACAAAGTGGTTCCAACAGCTTTATGTCCATGAAATCCAATCCAGTGGATACCCAAACGGATGAGGGTACGAGCATTAACCTGGTCCTCTTGTTCCCATGTGCTCTTCCAGATATTCACTTGCTGACATGGGGCATGCACTAAAGGAATTGAGTGCCCAGGGAGGGTCCTCTCCTACCGATCCTTAATATCTATGCCCATGATTAAAAGTGGGCATCTTGATTAGAGACAATCTTCAATGGGATTTTTTAGAGTTAAGCTATCTTTTACATGTAGAGACATCCCAAGCTCTCTACTGAACTATCCTCCTGAAAAGCTAATAAGTGACCAACTTTTTGAGTCATTCAATGATCACCCAAATGGTACGTGTCCCCTAGATGTACATGATAAACTCTTCATCAAGTCTATCAATTTCCTTTCTCACTCCCTTATTGGAACCCCAATGAAGAAAAACGTAACCTCTTCCAAGCATATGGGCTCAACATGGTGAGTTTACAAACCACGATACTGATTCAAACAAGAAATCAACTTTTATATCAATAGGTAAGCCCATATTCAACTTGTTCTATAATACCTTGTTACACCTTGACACCCAAATGCATATCCCAATGCATCTTGCCACTCTGGGAAACCACTGCTACTACTATATATTCTCTGAAATGAACAATGTGATCCCCCACCTTTCAAACATCCATCAGGGTATTCCCTGTGGACAACTGAACACATAAATTCTCACTGTCGGTAACACCGAGTCATGCCTCCCTTACTCACTATAAGAGTGGATGGGTAACAACCACCAACTATAGGTAAGATTAATCATCTCTATCCACAAAAGATAATTGTAACAAGGCCAACTGCTTCGTTTCCTTACTCCACAACTACAAACTGGATTTCATGCTGAGAGAATATGCTACCACGTTTCCCTTACCATGAGTATAGACTCTCTCCTAGTCATGGTCCTAGAGGTACTCTAGCCAACACTACTGCCTCATGTTCATAACCTTCTGAGAGAAGATTTACATGAGACTCTTATGGTTTAATTATACAATAAAACACCCTCCCATTAGGTTGTGTAGCCATATCATCAATGTGAATACTAATGTTGCCAACTCAAGAGGATGGGTTACATAGTTCTCCTCTTGTGGTTTCAATTAACATGAACCGTAGGCAATGACCACTTTCCTCTGCATCAGAACATAACCAAGTTTGGTCCCTGATTCATTTCAGAACACTATGTACTTGACTCCATCTTCTAGAAAACTCAAGATCGAGGTGCTCGTCAAACTCTACCTTAACTACTAAATAGCCTGCGGGAACACTTCCATCCATATGAAAGGAATCCCCTTTCAAAATATTGATGTGTTAATCGACCCTTTAGTAGTGGATACTTGTTCTCCACTACCACTTGGTTAAATTGTTGGTAATAAACACTTAACCTCAAACACTGGGTGTTACTAAGACCCTCGTTTGCAAGTCCTCCACCTACACCCTCAGCACTCAAAGCTCTAAAAACAATCTGATATACTAATGCTGATATTGGTTTCATATTGAGGTGTAGAATGATGAAGAAGTCAATATACATGTGGGGTGGTAAACCTAGAAACATCTTATGGAAATATGTCCTCGTACTCAACCTCTACTACTGGGAACTGAATACTCAAGACATCAACATCCGTGAGGGTAAGGTTGGATAACTCAAGAGTGATCGGTTTCACCCTCCAATGAATGAGTTTAACTTGTGCTTCATGGGTTTCCTTTTTCACAGACTAAGGAAAACCCCATTCTAACACTGCGTACATATTGCATCCTTTTTCCTAAAATAATCTATCTGAGTAAGAACTTTGGATAAACAGTCCATACCCAGACTAACATCATAATTCCTTGATGCTACCACCAAGAGCTTCCCATCGAAAATACCTCCTCAAGGGTCATATCACACTATCAGCATAAGTGTGATTATCGAGTCTCCTCTCATAGGTATCTCTAGGAGTAATGGTCAAGTTAATAGTTTAACTAGAAAATCTAGGTATAGAAAAAGATCTACAATAAGGAAAAATTATTAGAGCCTATGTCTATTGACAATGTAGCAAAGAGTAGACATAGATCATATCTCAAATCATTTCTAGGGACCTTGGGTAATATTCGTTGACCGTATGCAGCTTCTCATATCCTCTAGCTCACTAACCCTAGTGTGAACCACATGGGGGTGGTGGTGGTAACAATTAAAATTGTATACCACCTATTACTGCTCTCCCAAATTTTCTACCACGTCTTCTGCCATATATATACATCTATTCTTGTAATTGTCTCTACCTTGGGGGCCAATCCACCATTTCCTTGTCAGTAACATGATGGGGTGGCCAATCTCTAGTGAGATTTACCCTACCATCTCATGAAAAGTATTGCATCTCTCGTGGATTAATAGACTTATCATAGGATCCATGAGATTTAGATCCCCTATCCTAGGACCTTCTCTCAAAACATCTCACGCATCCAAGTCTCTAGGACTGATGTCAGCTTCCTTCTCCCAAGGTCTCTGCTACTTCTTTCCTACTGCTAACATCCACTAGTTGTATCCACTCAACCAAAATACTTTCAATCAAAAAGTTTAACTCTAGAACCCTAGCATAAGTAGTAATTCATAGATGAATAGATCTGGCTTTGATATCCCTAAACACACATCTCTTGGAGATATGATCCCTAAAGAAATGGTCATATCATATTCATCAAGTACCTAGAATGGTTGGTATTCCTTGATGAATACTCAGCTACCGACATGTCATCCTATCAACACTGAAAAATCTCTAGGGAACACATATCCCATAGCTTTTATGGTGATATCCCCTTCTCTGAGAAATTTCCTCAAACTCTATTAATTTAGAATTCACCTCATCGTATGATCGTGTAATCTAAACCCCACCATCTCCCTACTGATCCACATAGAAGGCTCACTACTAGGATCGTTATCTGATCTAATGGTGTCCCAAATGGATGGAAAACTCAGTGACCACCTCAAGATAGTCATTATCCGCCTCTGAGTGATTATAACCTCAAAACCTAAGGGGTCTCTCTCCCTAAGACTCGTGAAATGAACTCAGCATGTGCATCTCATCCACTAGTACTATGAGTAACATGTGATACACTACAGGTGGTGGTATAGCTGGTACACCACCCATAGGTGATATCTCTTGTACAAATATATGTACCCATATCTTGTTACCCCAGGAATCATCCTCAGGATCATGCGGTGGAATCCTAGTTGGTTTCCTTTATGGAAGTATCTTAAAGTAAATCATGATGTACCATAGTCAAAAGAGTATACCTGTTGAGCTGAATCGAACTCAAGAAGGACATGGGAACACACTCAATTCTAACATGATGCATAAACCATTGACTTCCCATGTTACTAGAATTTTAATGTACTAAGTCAGAAAACAGAATTTAAGGTCTCTACGTATGGATATGCCAGATGCTTCACTTACACTGGGTTCTTTGGACTGAATTCCTAAATCCAAACACTTAACATTATTGCCCCAAAACAAGAGTAAAACTAAACGCCCTATGATACCACTCTATCATGACCCATCCCCCAGGGCATGTGTCGTGACTACCCCAATCCCGCCTCCCATAGGCCAGGGGATGGAAACTACCACCAAGTAGGAATATCCCACAAAGGGGAGGCATTTTCTTAATAACCTATGCACACACACCCATCCCCAAGAACACGTACTGAAACTGAAAACATTGAGTAATCAGATATGCATCCCACTAAGACAACCACTGAGATTGACTATACAAATTGAAAAGTAAAAGGGATAGAATATAATCCAAACTGAAAAACAAAATTAAAAACTCTTGGATCTCATCCACAGAAAACCCTACATGAAGGGTATGTATAGTGAGCTGTCTGAACGTTGTTGAAGTGTACCACGTCTATCGGGTCACCCTAAAGCATCCATGTCTCCGGCCTAATAAGGACTCTATCAAAGCTGTTGATTGTCTGCATAAGACACTACATGTGTGTGTGAATCCCGTGCAGGGATGAGTAACAAAATACACAGTAGGGACCCTGAAACCACAAAGTTAATACCACTAAGAAAATAAAAAAAGTACACTACAAAGGAAAAACATGACGTATACAAAAAGGAATCACTAATAAATATACCACAAAGGAATCACTAATAGAAAAACCAAAAAAGGAATCACTAAGAAATATACCAAAAAGGAATCTCTAAGAAATATACAACTAAGTAATCATTAGGAAATGTACGAAAAAGGATTCACTAAGAAATTCACCACAAAGGAATCACTAAGAAATGCACTGAGTACACTACCCAAGAGGTACATTAAGTGTTTCATCTATGATGTATAATCACGAGAGTCACTAGAGTCAACTCACATACGTATAAATCAAAATTATGAAAAAAATACTATCAGACGTAATCATAGAACATCTAATACTATTGAGTCACTTACACCCGCTAAGTCACTTAAACCCGCTGAGTCACTTAGACATGATGTGTCACTTAGACCCACTGAGTCACTTAGACCCATTGTGTCACATAGACCAGCTTAGGCACATATACTTTTTTATTCACTTAGACTCGCTGAGTCACTTAGAATCGATGAGTCACTTATACCCATAGTCATGGTCTTCTCGTCACAGCCAGCCATAGGATTCCCGCTGACAACGTGCTTATTCTGGGTGAACTTACTCCTTAATCCAAATGGAATATTTCTACTTCTATGAAAATACAATTAGAGTATCTCAAAATTACCAACTCTTCATGAAGGTCCCAATGCTGTAAACATATCATCAATCGGATGTATGGTTTCAGAGTTAGGTGTTTTTTGTTAAAAGGGGTTGGTTGGGTCCGGGTCTAGTCTGCCCCAGCCGGGCCGACCTAACCCGACTCGGGTCCCTCCTGACCTGACTTGCTAATTACTACCTAACCCACTGGGTTCATCCTGACCCACAGGTTCAACCTGACTTGCTAGGTCTAACCAAGACAGGCTGGGCCTGGCCCGACCCATTATCCTGAACTCAATAGTGCCCTAATATTTATAATCCAGACACCCATTTAAGAGTTATTCCACTTTTTCAGAAAACTCTCTCACACGTGCTATTAAAAAATTAACATTTTTCATTGAACCATTTCGTGCACACTAGGCCTTGGAATCGCACGATTTCTCATCGCCTGGTCTCAAAATTTTCCCAGTACTTTTCTAAAAATAAAACCATGAGAAATCTAATCCTGTACAGTGATTTTATCAAAGGATAATTTTTTTGAAATTATCAAAAGATAATTAAAAAGGATAATTTATAATAAAATATCAATGGATAATTATAAAAATATAATTTTAGAAAATTTATTAAGAAATAACTATAAGAGAATAATTTATAAAAAAAATATCAAAATATAATTATAAAAGGACAATTTATTAGAAATTCTCAAAAACTAATTATAAAATGATCATTTATATGAAATTATAAAAAGATAATTATAAAAGGATAAATTATAATAAATTATCAAGAGATGATCATAAAAGGGTATTTTATAAGATATTATCAATAGATAATTTTAAAATAATAATTTCTAATAAAATATCAAAAGATAAGTATAAAAGGAAAATTTATGAGAAATTATCAAACAATATTTATAAAAGGATAATTTATGAGGTATTATCAATAGATATTTATAAATGGATAATTATTAAAATGAAATTATAAGGGGATAATTTATGAAAAATTATAAAGAGAAAATTATAAAAGGATAATTATCAAAATATACTTATAAAAAGATAATTTATGAGAAATTATTGAGAGATGGTTATAAAAGTTTGGTTTATAATAAATTATCAATGGATATTTATAAAAGGCTAATTTATATGAAATTATGAAAAGATAATGTTTCATGGGTGGAAAATTGTGAGTACATGCATTGGCCTAAAAAGATAATTCTTAATTTATCCAAGAGAAATAAAGTATTATCGCATTTGATATAATAATTATTTTTGTAGAAAAATATATGGTTTTGGTTCTAGGAACCCTTAATGATCTTTGAGCATTGATTTATCAAAGACTATGATAAAAAGTCCCAAGATTTAATTTTCTTAACCATTGAGGTTTCCACTCCATCTTGAAAACCGCATGGGGTAGTTTATCCTTGCCTTAGATATCATTGACTTATGATGTACCAGGTTTCTTAACATTATGGGACTTGTATATTTATGATGTTATTATGATGTTATTATGATGTGATTTTATGCTAGACTGACCCATTATAATTCTGAGATTCATGTGGGTGTGTGAGTAGCTATGGGAATAGTTGTTTAAGTGTTATTATCTAGACGTTCATGTTTGTATGGATTATCATTCCTTGCTATGACATGTTTTTAAATGTGATACATAGCATGTAGAATTGTGTTTTAGATACCAAGATACTCAAGAGGATCCTTTAGGTTAGGTGGATGAGGTTACCCAACCTGATGTAGTCCTAAAATCCTTAAAGGTTGGAGTGGCTACCCATGTAGAGGGAAAATCATAGTGAATAGGTGGAAGGTAATGAGATACTCTGATAGAGCCTTGATTTTGGGTGTATGAGGTTACCCAACCCCTCATGGTCCAAAAATTCTTAATGGTGGTTGTGGATACCCTTATAGAGGGTGAAAATAGTGGTTAGATGGCGGATACTGAGATACACATGTGTAGACTTAAGGGTGGGAGTTATGTGGTCCAGTGGCTGGTTACTCATTATAACACTATCTTAACTTCATTAAAGGTGGAATTTTATACACCAATAGAGGGGACTACATATTGGATTTCTAGAATATATCATTCATGGATTCGTGTTGACTTGGGTCATTGGTGACTAAATAGATAAGAGGATCGAAGATAGACCCAACAGAACATGTGGTGTTCCTATAGAAACCTCCAAAAGGGTGGTTGATCTATGAGACCTTCATGGAGTTACATGTGTTTTGTATTTTCATATTGGTAATGAACAAAATAAGGTGGGGTCGGGGTTCATGATGGATTTGTTAGTGCATAGTAAATCGGAACATATATGTTTATTGAGAATTTACTTATTTCATGATAGAGACTATTATATATATTGTTAACTTATGGTAAGGATTCATTGCAGTTATCCTACTGAGCCTTGTTTCACAACCTACTTGGTCATTTTAGTGCAGTTTTAGATTTTGTTTCCAGATGACCACTAATGGGAAGGGGCCCTATGCTGGAGGTTAAACAGTGGAGCATGGAGCTATAGTAGACTAAGACAGACACCTGAGTGCACATAAATGTTTGTTTATTTAATTTTATTTTATTTTTTTATTCATTATACACTGGATAATCTTTCCACTTAAGGAGATATTTTTATATTTATATCACTTATTCATTTTCCACATTTTTACTCTGATTATTAATTCTTTTTTTTAATTGTTCATTATCATCCTGCTTGATGGCATGATATTTTGGGTATAGTCTCCCCACTATCAGATTTGTGTCTTATCTACTAGTTGGTAGCCTCTTGCATATAGGTATGTGCATATGTGGTCATGTGGAATTCTGGCTTGGACCTGGGGGTTTAGGTCGGGTTATTTCACCCTTACATTCAAATTGGATTTCTAATGCTTGAGAAGAGATTCTTAGAACATTAAGGACACATTGGAAAGATTATAGTGAGATAAAACAAGGTAAAATTTGAGATAAAAGGCTTGTAAGTGGAGATAAATTAGAGAATATGTAGGTTTTATAGTAAAATAGGTGGAGTTCCTTAGTAATTTTAAAACATAGTTCATTGGCATCTAGTTAATAAAAAATTCAAAACCATTGGCCTTACCAATGTTTTTAAGCATGGTATTTTCCAAGGGGGGTGGATTTTAATATTCTAATATTTTAGGAGTTGATATCATCAAAAAATAATATTTTATAGGTGTAAGGGGATCTTTTTCATAAAGAAATATTTTAAAAGCAAAAAAATATACTTAAGGTTTTAGAAGATTCATTATAGATTTGGAAAATTAATCTTATCACTTTAAACTAACATATTTTAATGAATAATTATATTTTTGGCTGATAAATACCTTTATAGTATCTATTTCATTAGTTTTAGGTCATTATAATGTCATAATATTTTATGTATATTTATACTGTATTTTATTTTTTACCAAACAATTCGACTAACTCAAAAAAATTTGAAAAAAACACCATTAGATAATTTCAAAATGCTGATTTCAAAAATGAAATTTATTTTATCAAAATAATTTTATAAATATGATAAATTTAACATTTAAATAAAAAATTTATTTATTGAAAAATACTGGTTTTAATGACATATTCATCTTTCTGACCATAACAAAATTACTTGGGACTTTTAAAAAGTGTGTTATCATTTATATTTAAATAAATAGTGTTTTATAATACCATTAAAAGGAACTAAATTTTATTTAATAATAATACATTTACCATAAAATTATATTTAAATTGTAATCATATATTTTCTTGAAATACATTTTTGTTTTATTTTTTTCAAAAACATCTATTTATCATATTCATCTTATATTCATCTATATTTTAAATTACAATGAAAATGATATTGAAGAAGCAACTAATTAATTTCTAAAAAGAAAATTTATACCTTCATACTACTAATGTATAGATACATAGCCCCATTTTATACTAGTATACACCCTAAGGGTAAGGTGTGTGATGGTAGTACCTTTATGGTGGATTTGGATAACATTGATCTAGTGGTAATCTCCAATAACTTGAACTTTTCATATAGTTGATTTCACTCAAGCCTTACTTGTTGAAGATTTTTATAGACTTGGTCAAGGGAAAACCCTAGTCAAGTAAATTTCCACCCAAGATCTAATAAATGGGATTCAAAAGGCCTGATCCTACTCATTGAGGCCATCATTTCTTCCTTCTATATAAATTATATCTTATCATAACCCTTTATATACACCAGTTTATATGGTAACATTGTTACCAATGGACATAATACCCAAAGTTCAAAGTTATAAATGTTCATAATTCCTAGAAATCACAATTTCCAGTAGTCATGATTCATAATATTAATAATTCCAAATGGCCTCATTTCCCATTACACACTATAAATACTTTACAATTATTATACTTAATTATTCACTACTTCACTTATTTCGGTTTTACACATCACTTGAAAATTTCAATCATATTATTAATTATTATATTTTTTCTATTTTAATAGTTGGAATGATCATCATTATAGAACTCAAGCCTATGGGGTTTTCATTAGTGTGTGTATTATTCTTTTTTTCTCTTATATTATTCCTTGATATTATAGTAAAAATTATTTTATGATGTGTAACGAAATTTAAAATTATTTATATTTGATTATATTGTAAAATATAATAAAATAGTCATTTTTATACATAAGTTATTTCCTTAATAAGAGAAATGAATTTTAGAATATTACATTCTCCATCATCCCAAATAGATTCCTCCCTCTAAATTTCTATCCTCATTCAAAATAAGTTGTGGTATATCTTCTTTATCACTTCTTCATGCCCCCAGGTTGCTTCTCCAAACTTGTTATTTCTCCAACAAGAATTTAACAAGTCAACTTATCCTATACATCAACACATATTCCCTTACATCAAGAGTATGGATTGGTTCTTCTATATATGATAGTTCTAGTTCCAATTCTATACCATGTGTGTCTAGTATATGTATTGGGTCTATCATATAATTTCTTGAGAGGGACATGTGGAAGACAACATGAACCTTGGAATGATTTTGGGTGTAATGTTAATCGATAGTAAATTGATCCAACACGCTCTATAATCTCTAATGGTATGATGTACCATGTAATTATTTTTTATTACATTATAAATATAATCACACCCACTTCAAAAAAACATTCTTTTAACTACGATAGAAAGATGCTTCATCAGCACTAAGAAAGCACTGAATACTGAAGTGATGCTCAAATATGGACTTTATCAATACTTTTAAACACCGATAAAGGATGATTTCATCAGTGATAAATCTGTCCTGATAAAGACACCCTTTATCAATGTTATTTATCATCAATAATGAGGGGATTTATTAGAAATTTTTCCTAACAGTATTAAAATTTGAAAAAAAATATTTTTTTACACAGCCCCACCTTTCTCAGTGCTCACAATCCCCATTTATCGGTGTTAACCATTCCCCCGACCACCAATCATGCACCCCTACCCCATTAATAGTGCTTGTGTCTCCACTTCCTCAGTGCTATATATATTACCACCCACCTGTGCATGCTTAGACTCAAACCCAAGAACTTCCTTCTACAATGAGAATCCCTTACCATTACCCTACCTTGATTTATTTTTCAGTTTATGATATTTATATTTATTTATATATATTTTTCCTAAAATGTTTTTGAAGTGTGTGATATATATATATATATAAACAATTATAATTATTTAAATATGTTATATATTAATAATATTTTATATATATTACAATATAAATATAAATATAAATGTTTATTAATACACACACAAATGTATATATAAATATTATATATACATATTAATTCATTTTCCTAATGTAGATAAAAAGGATAAATTTTATTTTAAATAAAATTAATAATAAATATTTATTTCCATATGGTTTATATATTTAAAGATACATTTTTATGTAAATATGTATTTATATAATAGATTTGTTTTAAGTAAATATATTAATATATATATATATATTATTATAAATAAAACTAAATTATAAAAAAATATAAAATTTAAATACAAAAAATATCTATATCATTGTAATACATAGTAATAATTTCAATCCCAACTAAAAACTGTCAAGAAGACGCTCTAAAATGAAGCTGAAATACTATCAAATACTAAAAAAATAGGGTATCCCAACTAAAAACTCAATTTTAGAGGCTTTATGGGCCTTTTTGGCCTCAAAAAAGTTATAACAAAGACTCCCCTTGTACAAAGACGTGTAAATATCTTTGAAGGATTCAACTTTATATGCTGTAGATCCCAAAAGGACACTCAGATCAAAAGTTATGTTCGTTTGAAGTTTATGTCATGTGTTAAACCTTTCTTATAGCATTGATTAATATATTTAATTTTTATTTTATCCAATTGTTTGAAAATGAATATTACTTAATAATAATTATAAAATTATTAATTAATATTATTTTTTAATTATTTTATAATCCATTTTCACTGAATATCATATATATTAAGTGTAAATGCGTATTACACCTTATCTAAATCATATTTAATAAATTTATTATATTTATATGTTAATATATATTTTTTAATGAAATATATATTTTTTATGAAATATATCATTTTTCAGCACTATAAAAAAACACTACAAAGGGGGAATTTTATCGGTGCTGGTAAAAAAGTGTTAATAAAACCCCCCCTATTATCATTTTTTAGTAGCGCTAATAATGACCCCCCCCCCCCCCTTTGTTAGCATTTTTTCTAGAATTGATAAATCACCCCCCATCATCAAACTTTTATAATCACTAATAATGTTCCCCCTTTATTAGTGATTCATTATTAGCGCTAATAAATGGACCTTATACCATATCTTTTTTTAATGCTGATAAATTCCACTCTTTATCAGTTATTTTTTTAGCTCTAATAAAGGCCCCCTTTATCATCACTTTGGATAGCACTGATAAAACATAGAACTATATAAAACCATGTTTGTAGTATTATCCTTTCCATGGTGATGTTTTTGATTAATACATGATATCCATCTATTGTCAGCATAACTCTTTTATCAACTATGGTTTTTATTAATATTTTCTATATTAGTTTTATCTTCTCATTAGTGTATTTATGAATTTGTTGTCCCAATATTTTTTACTCTCTAAAAACATACTACAATGTTTTATTTTCATACCTCTTCTCATATATTGATTCATAAGGATCTATTTGAATACTCAAGTGAAAACTATTTTTGTATGAGAATTTGACAAGTTGAAGATCATGTTCCCAACTCCCTTTAAATTTAAATTATTTGGCCTATAAATTTTCATCCAAAATTTGAATAGTACTCTTATTCATTCCATCACTTTGAGGATGATAGTTTGTCCAAATATTTACATTAGTATTCATATCAATTTGATGTATCCTCCAGGACTTAGAATCCAATCTTGGATCATAGTTTCAAATAATTTTGAATGGTGCCTTGTGAAGTATCACCACTTCTTGAATATATATATATGAGAAAGTTTCTTAAGGGATAAATCATCTTGTATAGTGATAAAATGAAAAAAATTAATATATCAAGGATTACCAATATGATTTTTTTTCCCATTGATGTATTAGGAATGCTAATAAAGATTCCCTTAGTGATTTTGTCCCAATTCCATACAAGTATCGGTTGTGGTTACAACACACCTTTCAGTAGTTATAGAACTACCTTATCTTAATGACATTGCAATAATCTCACAATATAATTATAAATATCTCTTATAATTTTATCCCACTAATAATGATTTTTTATATCTCTATACATTTTAGTGCTTTTTGAAATTATAGAGAATATAGAGCTATGATATTTATCCATCAGATATTTATTTAATTGTGTAATATATGGGATACATATCCTTTTACCAAACCTAAATTCTCCATATTGATCAATATCGTACTCAAGAAATATCCAAATTTTCACACCTTACATCTTCTTTTGTATCTTAAGATCATATCTTTGTGAATTATTTATCTTCCACATTAATGATGGTTGAGAAATCATATGAGATATGATTGATGATTTAACTTCCCTTATAACTTCTATTCCCATCATTAACAAGTCCTTGATCAATGGATACCCTTAAATATTTATCATTTCAATAATTCTAGTATCCTTTCTACTCAATGCATCATTAGCTTTGTTTAATTTTACAAGTTAAAAATGAATAGAACAATCATGGTCTCTAATAATATCATTTATCTCATATTCGGCTTATTTTGTGTGAATATATACTTCAAACTTGGGTGGTTGGTATATTTATCACACTTTTACCCATAAAAATATTGTCTCTGTATATTTAATTCTAAGATGACTATAGCTAACTCCAAACTATGGGTGGGATAATTATGTGCCTAAGTCTTCAAATTTCAAGATTCATAGTCAATCACCTTATCATTTTTCATGAGTACACATCCCATACCTTTCAATGATGCATCCATATAAATGAAAAAAAAATCCACATTAGAGGGTAAAGTAAACATAGTTTCACTAACCAACCCTTAATTCAGTTCCTAGAGACTTTATTCACGCTCATTTTTCAATATAAACTTAACTCCCTTTTGAGTTAACATGGTTTGTGGATTAGAAATCCATGATATTTTTTTCAAAACCCTTTTATATTATCATTCCGAACTAAGGAAGCTACAAATATCATTTAATATTATAGGATGATAACACCCCTATACATCCATTTTATTTCATGGGTCACCAAAGATTCCTTCTAAGGTCAAAATCTGTTCCAAGAATGATACTTTTTTTACTCATTTAACACATTTAATAAATTTACCAAAAAAATATCTTTCCTAAAATTATGTAATGTGGCCCTTAGATGATCCACATGTTCCTAAAAACTTTTTGAATATATCATAATATCATTAATAAAGACCAAAAAAATTTATCTTGGTAGTATATAAAGAATATATTCATTAAATCTATAAATATCATTTCATCATTAGTAAATCCAAAGAAAATAATACAAAACTCATAGTGTTCATATATTTTTTGTATGGTAAACTTTGGAATGTCTACATTCTTCACCCCCAACTAATGATACCCTAATTAGAGGTCAAACATGAGAAATAATTGATCCCCAAAATCTATTCAAATAAATCATCAATCCTTGGAAGATGGTTTTTTCATTGTGATCCCATTCAGTTCTCTAAAATAAATTTATAGCCACATTAATCCATCCTTCTTCTTTTCAAATAGAATAGGTTCTCACAATGGAGTCTCATTTGGTTGAATAATACCCTTACCCAAAATATATTGATGTTTCTTCTTCAATTCCTCTAACTCCACATATTTCATTCTATATGAGTTCTTCGATATTATCTTGGATCCATATATGAGTTCAATTGAGCACTCTAACTCGTTTTATGGGGAATTTCTAATTAATTATTTATGAAATGAATCAATTTATTCCTAAAGAATGTGAACATATCTTCTATTTATACTATTACTCACTTCCACTTTTTGAACAATCATTTCCATAAGGAAGGTTTTAGAAAGTAATTATTAACAAAACTCCAGCCAGGCTATCACTCATATGAAAATAAAAACATGTTACCCATTCAAGAAAAGTAAAAATTTATCTCTTTTACAGTTGATATTATCATTATATTTTTATAGATATTATATCCCATGTATTATTTCAAATTTCACCATTGTAATAACCACTCATTTTTTGAGATATTGAACTCAAAAAAGTTAATAGGTGAATCTATATATATCATGGATTCTTGAATATTTACTCTAGTAATTTTAACAAAAAACTCTAACTATAGTGGTTATGGGATTAATTTGATGTTCTTTGCATACTTGAATTAAATGATGAAATTCATAGAACCAGAATCAAATATTTTACCTACTAGCTTTGAGTGTATAATGAGTTTGCATTCCAATACATCATTAAGATCCTCAACATATGCAATAATGATTTTAAAAACATGACCATTCTCCCTTGTCCTCTTTCAGGGTTGATGGAAGATTACCTCTATTATATTCTGATTTGAAAATTGGTTATTCAAATGTCCATGATCCCCACAGTTGAGAATCATTATATTCTAGGTTATGTTTTGACCATATTATATTTTTCATTTACATAAAGATATTGGAGATTTATATAACAATGATAATTTTTATCTATATGGTTATATTTTTCACACTTTTAACACTTTCCACTTATATAAAGATAATTACATATATTCTTCATCCCACACTTTTTTCACCCATGTATTTGTTTCTTCTTTCCTTGTCTTCCATGGCCAAAATTCTTCCCAAAATTTGGCTCCATATTCCACTTCTTATCATTAATTACATGAGGTGATTGTGAATCTACAAACTCTATTTCCACATTGAGAAAACATCACACTATCTTCTAACTTTAAAAGTATCATATTTATAGATATTTCTATAGATTAGGTCTTATTCCACGAAACAATAAATCAATATTCCAATAAAAATCAATGAATATTCTTGAGAAGTAACATGAAAGCCATATAATGTTCATTTTAAAACTCCCCACTAACTTAATATTCTTTTTCTTAAATTAGAAGAATTACCTTTCGATTTTTTTAGAAGGGTAAGAGAAAAATACTTATTGAAAAAAATTGGAATTCTTCCCAATCCATAGCTTTTATCTCATCCTTTAGCATTGTGATCTTGGTCAATGTCCATCAGTAATTAGCTTCTCTATCTGATAAATATATTATCAAGTTATCTTTATCTTATAAAGAATAGTGGATCACATTAAATTTCTCTTCTATAGTATTGATCTATCATTCAATGGTCAATGGAATGGGGGTTCCATTAAAAACTGGTGTTAGTTGATGTATAAAGTATTAAACTCATAGTTGATCCTTTCGTAGTGAAATTGGATGATCAAAATGGTTTATGTAACACCCATATTTTTATTTTCACCCTTTTGTATTTCATTTTTGGATATCTGTTTTTATCTTGAGTCTCAGGTATGATAGGTTTGAATTTTTATGTGATGTTTTTAGCTATTTTTTCAATGTTATTCCTTGGTTTCCTATAAGTGTTTTTGGTGAAAATTTGAGTTTTTTATCTTAGTAGTAAATGGTGATTTTTTGGAACAAAGTAAAAGGAAACTTTGAGGCTCTGCCCAAGAAACCATTCATATTTGGGATTGTTTCAGAGACTTGGGAAATGGTTTGTAAAACTATGTGGAAATCAGGTAGGGAGATTCTATATCGTGGAAGAACCACTTAAAATGGTTAGTGCATGGTTTCCCAAACCGTATGGCCAAATAATTAAATCTATCAATATCCTAAAAAATGTTAAATTACTCTTTTTTTCTATAAGGATTTTATCCTCAAATCACTCATTTTCCCTCTACATGTGGTTTTTGTGACCCAAATGGATCTCCTTCCTCCCTCAACAAGTTTTTTATTCTCCCTCCAAGATTGGATCAAGGGATTTATTCAATGTTTTGGGGTGAATTCGTCAAGGTAATATTCTCCTCACTTCTTCTTTTTTCTTATCCTCCCATTTTCTTTAGATTAATTATTTCCTTATGGTCTCTTTGACCATAGTTTCATTTCTCCCTTTGTTTATGTAGGGGCTTTTCTTTATTATGGTTTCTCTTGGTCGATCTTAGATCTTGGATCCTTCATGATGTTTTTTTGGGTGTTTTTTGTTGAAACGGGGTATGATTGAGGTAGGTTTCCCTCTGAACATGCCATTAAATGTAAGGATTTTTGGTTTCATGTTTTACACACCTTACTTACATGTAAAATATTGGTGTTTTATCCTTAGAATATTCATTTGGTGTGTAAAGTGGTGATTTATTCCTTGCTATGAAGTTAATAGTATTGTTTTGTTGAATGTTTCAATCCAAGTGTTTGATAAAATTCTCGGTTGAATTTTGCATGTGATTTTTGGATTGTAAATCATGGATTGGTTTGTGAATATTTTTTCACATCTAAATGGCTATTTTTGTTTCCTAAAATGGATTTATAAATGGTTTTGGTTCTTGAAAAAGGAATGGAATGTGAGAATGATGTTTGGACCATTTGAAATTTTAATTAAAGTGGTTTTGTTTTACATATATGGTGTGAGAAATTAAATAGGATTTTATAAATGATTGTGAAACATAAAATGGTGTGTTTGAGCCCTTTTGGAAAGGTGGTTTTGATTCTATTTAAAAATGATGATTGAGGCGCATTTATCATTTTTTTTAAAAGATGTGAAAATGTTTATTATGAAAACCCTCCTTGGATAATCTCCTTGCATTATTTATATTTAATGGATGGGATTTCTTCATTGTGAAATCCTCTTTATTAATTTATTCGAATGTGTGGGACTTCCTTGTTGTGGTGATGAATTATATACCAAAATATCGAATTTAGAAAATGGATACCTGCCTATTTTCAAGGCTAATCAAAAATTCAATTTGAGGATCACTTAAATGAGAACTTCAAGTAATTAGATCATACTAGCACTCAAAATTTGTTTTCATTAATGTCGGCGAAGACAAAGAATAATATAAATCAAAGAAAGGAACTCTTAAAATGAAGAACAAATTTAAGAGTTTAGGAATATCAAATAACTTTCAATCCAGCCCATGCAACTCCCTAGGATAAACCCTTAAATGGTTATCCATCAATTGATGTTGTTCTATCAATGGAAGCGGGTAGTCGACTTAAAGAAGTGGGATTGATGAAGAAAAATATTGAAAATTGAACACTCCACCATTGTGTGATGAATTCACAAGTGCGGGTGTGAATAAATTCACACTTCAATTCAATAGTATCAATGTGTGAAGAAAAGGAAAATAAAAAGTGGAGAATAATAAGAATAAATTTTATTAAAATACTAAATTTGAAAGAAAAAAACTTACATTAGATGGGTTTTTGATGCGATTACAAAACGAAAGAGGGAAATTACAATTGAAAGAAATTCAATGGATGAAAGAAAAAATTCAATTGAATGAAAAAATATTAGATGATAATTACCTTCATCACCAGCTCCTTATATAGGCATATTAGTAGCCTTAGAGACACCCCACCACAATAAATTCCATCCCCATTAATTTATAGAGTCAAAAGGAGGGTGAAAAAATTAAGGTATTTTGACGTTTCGAAGTTCACCCGGAAATTTCATCCAGATTCTTCTACCAGTTTGACGTGTGAATTTGGAATTGACGTAGGCCGAATCCTGAGGGATCGTAGAAGGGAAATATGCGCGTCCATCTGTCCTCTATGATCTATAAAAATTTTAGAAAATTTGGCACAACCTTTTGGATGTTATGATCGAAATGGTGGGATGACTTTATGTGCATTTATATCGGGCCTACCATTTAAATCTCAACTTCATATCCCTTTATCATCATGAACACTTCAGAATTTGCTCCCGCCACAGTGGAATAAAATGATCCCTATATTTTTATCTTTCTTAAGTAAAAAATTTAGCTTCATTGGGCTTGGTTTGTGGGCCCCACATTTGTTTGATGGGCTTTAGGCCCATTATGCATTCTCCAGAAAAGTTTTGCATTCATCCCCAAAAATCTCCATCTTCCATTGGAATTCATCCATCGATCCTAAAAGAAAACATGTTCCAAACAAAGTGATGAATTAATCGGCCAAGTTATATGGTGTAAGAGGTCTCTTGTAGTATGGATTGGGTTATCGAATCCACAGGGACCGAAGAAGTAACCTTGAGACACAATGATTGGATGCGGTATTGGCTATGAAGTGGCCAACTATGGTGTTGATTGATTTGAAGAAATGGTGATTTGATTTAAAGAACAAAATAACAAAATAACTTTAATTAAAACAATTAATTAAGATGAGCTGATCCTATGTTTTCTCTAGGGCTTTACTGGCTGTATTTATTTTTCTTTGAATTTTATGTTCATCAGTTCAAGTGGTATCCATTAAATGAAATAATTCCTCAATATCATTCTCTAATTTAATCCATACACAATTTCAAGGCTAATCAATAATTCACTTAGAGGATCACTTAAATAAGAACATCAAGTAATTGGATCTTACTAGCACTCATAATGGGTTGTAATTAAAGTCGGTAAATACAAAGAAGAAGATAAATCAAAGAAAGGAACTCTTAAAATAAAGAACAAATTTAAGAGTTTAAGAACATAAAATAACATTCAATACATCCCATGAAACTCCATAGGATCAACCCATAAAAGGTTAGCCCTCCATTGATGTTATTATATCAATGGAAGTGGGTAGTCAACTTTAAGAAGTGGGATTGATTAAGAAAAAATATTGAAAAATTAACACTCCACCATTGTGTGATGAATTCACAAGTGAGGGTGTGAATAAATTCACACATCGATTCAATGGTAGCAACATGTGAAGAAAAGGAAAATAAAAAGTGGACAAGAAGAAGAATAAATTTTATTAAAATACTAAATGTGAAGGAAAAAAACTTACATTAGACGAATTGTCGATACGATTACAAAATAAAATGAGCCGCTGACTTGGAATCCACATGGACTGAAGAAGTAACCTTGAGACACAAACAGATGAATTATTGGGCCCAAATTTTCATTTTAAACATTAATTTCATTTAAGATGACAAATAAAGTTCTATTTATATAATACACTAAAAATAATGTTTATAGACTTTGGAACAATGAATATAAAGATATTAACAATGAATATTAGACACTTTTAGTGACTAATCATGTGGAATCTTCATAAACCATTTACTTTGTTTGGAATGGGAGATCCTCAGTGTTGACTCCTTTGAGATCTATTTTTTCTACGGAAAGATATTGATCCTTGGGGTGACTCGAGGAGATTCATGTTGTCTGAATTACTTGTATATGATATGTGCGTATGTGATTGTATGATCAGTTTGTATCAGTTAGCTCTCCACCTTTATACTCTTGACATGGATACCCAGTATAGTTAGCGAATTTTCTAAGAATGATTTTTACACTAGTTGGGATCATGCTCTAACTAGTATCCCATATTAGGGTATATAATTTGTTTGTTTATTATTTCTAGGGGATGATACCCCCTCAGTTAGCCCATTTAGGGTGTGATCAAGCATGTGAGTGAAATTTTATTTCATCGAGTGAGGTATGCTTTTCGGGATGAGTCAAGATGTATAGTATGTTCTGGAAAAATCAAAATCTCATAGGTTCTCCCATGCCTATTGGCACTCAGTTTTTTGCAGTGAATGATTAATATGTATTTTTGGTTGGATATCCTTGTATTATTATTTTCATTTAAATTATTTTGTGATCATTACTATACTTTACTTTCATGGTGTGTTTCTTAGATAAATGTTGTCTGTTGGATTTCAAAGGTTTGTGGAAAAAATCTGAAAAATTTTATGCACACTTTTTCTTTCTTTTTAAAGTGGAAAAACATTCCTTTCTCTATGAAATTCTAATGGTTCCTTCTTGGGGAAGAATATGGGTTAAAATGAAAAAGGGGAAATGAACTGTGTTTTGTTTTAAATTGGAAAAGTGTGGAAAATATTACTTTTATATATTTTATTTTGATCTTGACATTGATGTTTCTTATGTTTAAAGAAAGTGCATTGGGAATATATATGTTCGTGCATTCCTACTAAGTTTTAAAACTCATAAATATAGTACTTTCTTGTTTTTCACTTTGGTTTATGTTTCAGTATGTTCTTGATGATCATGGGTAATGGTTGATCTTGGAATCTAATAGTGACCCTCAGGGTCACATGGAGTTGTTGTGGTTGTCAGGTTCAGTTGGTCTTTGTTGTTCAATTTGTTGTATTTTCAGTTTCTCTTGTAAAATGTTGTTCATCTTGAATATTTTATGTATATATTGATCTAATATTTTTTAATTTTATTTATTTATGTTTGGATAAATAATTCTGCTGGTTTCTCTGATGATGCCTGGTATTAGTTTCTAACCTATGAGAATCGAGAACACCCTTCACGCCTTTCCATAAATCTGCTTGGATGACCAGTTTTGGGTTGAATCGGTTTGGTTCATGAAAATATGGAATCAGATTCGTATGGTTATTTAGAGGACCTAGATTTCAGAGTTCCCATTATTATTTTAGTTGTCAAGATAGATGGAGTAGGATTCTCAAAACATGGGTTGTAAGTCTGGGAGAGTGTCTGGCCAAAACATTCTGAACCAAACCTCGAGTTTTCATGGAAAGTTGGGTTTTTTTGTTTCATTGGTTCTTGTTGGTTGTTTTTTGTGATATAAAAAGGGAGTTTTTCCAATGGTATCAGTGAGCTCACAGGGCCTAATAATCCATGTGGAGATGGGTACATAGTCTTGGAAGACTCTTTGTGATAGTGGTGTGATTGGATTATGGCCACCAACCATATGGTAAAATCACCCATCACCACAAATTTCCTCTTGTGATATGTTTTAATTCTTCTTTAATTATGAAATATATGTTGAAATCAATTATTTAGAATTTTTATGAATAGGAATTTCAGAAATAATGCTTTAGTTTGGGGAAAATGGAAAATAGATTTTCAGAATTAACTTTGAGGAGGGAATTAGAAAAATTTATTTTTATAAAATAACCCTTTGGGGTGGGATGGAAATGGTTTAATGAGAATTTATTTTTATAATCAAAACCTGGATTTGTTGAAATTACGTTCTTGGAAATCATAAATTTATTTTGAAGAAAATTATGGGAATTTTTTTAGGGGAAGAAGTTCGTTTTTAGTCAAATGATATTGATGGAATGGTATTTTTTTAGCTTCTAAAATTTTTTTAAAAAGAATTAACTGGGTTTTTAATAGAACTCGTGGGATATGTTTTCCCTGATAAAAATGAAATGGGATGAAGTGTAGTGTTTGTAAATGGTTTTTATGTGAACAATTAGTGGCATTTTGAGAAATTGTATGTAGAAGTTAAAATAGGAAGCGGTTTGAGATTGTGAAAACTTGAGTGGGTGTTTCATTTTATAGAATGGGAATGTTTTATTTTGAACTTTCATATATACATGGGTGTTTACATGCATAGAAATGTGGGGAAGGAGAATGGATGTTGATATGGGTGGATGAGTACTCATATTGGAATGAGATGATGAGTACCCGGTATGGCATGGAAATGTGCATGTCTGAGGCCCTATGTAATAACATTGGTGAGTGTGAAAGCCACCAAGTTTGTTTTATTTAAAAAAAATTAAGAGGAAAATTGTGATTTTTTTATATCCAGTGATTTTGTGTCTTGTTTTCCTATGTTTTTGGAATGTTTCTTGTGTGGTGTTTCATGTTTTAGAACTCTTGTTGATGAGTGATCTTGATTGAGTTCACTATTTTTTTTGTTTATTAGTGTCTTCCCCCATAATGTTTTGATGGATAATAAAGGTGTGGATATGGGTGGTTCAACATCTTTAGACCCTCTAGTTGATAAACATAAGGATTTCCTTCTTGAGTTTCTAAAGTTAAATACACCTCTCTTTTATGGTCAAGAAAATCTTCTTGAAGTAGAAGAGTGGATGCAGAAATAGAAAGGATCTTTAGTCTTCTTGAGTTTCATGAGTCGTTAAAGGTCATGTTTACTACCTTCATGCTTGAAGGAATGACCTAGAAGTGGTGGAAGTTAGTCTCTTGAACCAGGACTTGGGAATATATTTTCTGGGATTTCTTCAAGGAATCGCTCATTAATTAGTATTTATTCGAGGTAGTGAAGGTGATAAAGGGGTATGATATTTGTTTTCTATAGAAAGGTGACAGATCAGTTTTGTAGTTATTTTTTTCATTTTTTAGACCTAGTTCCTTATCTTCTAGGGTTTCCTATGGACGATTCCTTGAAGGCTTGACATTTTGAGAGTGGGCTTCATCCTGATTTACGACTGAGGGTTTTAGAGTCTGTTCTACCCTCTTTTACTGATTTTGTGAGGAAATATGTTTGTGTTAATACTGTGTTAGAGGGGGTTCTTAAGAAAAAATTCTTCCTTAAATATCTATAAGAGGGGTAGGGAATTATAATAGGGATATGGAGAGTCGGCCTGAAGTTATTGGTGAAATTTATGGTATTAAAAGACATATTTATCTCTCTTAAAGTTATTCTAAGCAAAGGATAATGGTGTGTCATCATTCTGGTAATAAAAATCATAATAATCAATCATGTATAAATATTCCAAATACATTTCATGCTTCTTGATTCCCATGCCACTTGAAATGGTTCTATAGAGGTGTTTCCAGGATGTGACGTGGAGCAATTTTGTAGGAGTAGTGTGTTGTTCTAGGATCGGTTTAAATTTCCTTTCTATGTGTACCTTTTCAATTATAATAGTGGTTTCTTGTGGAGATTTACAGTGTTCTATTTCCTTTGAATTGTAAAGGTGGATGTTGTGGATATATTACTAACTTCTCTTATAGTGAAAGTGTGTTTTTATTTTTTATATTCGGAAATATTCTCATTCTAAGTGGGGGTATGTTTTGGGTGTTTCTTATATATTTTGTTTCTTATCTGAATTTAAGGAGGATGTTGGGAGTGAATATTATTATTTCATGTTTTGGTGGATATAAGGAGTTACTATAAGGGATTTTTAAATCCTGACTGTGAGGTGGTAGATTCTTCAAACATCAGGTCTCCATCCATAGGCCCCAGTGTGAAGCAAGCACATTGTCAGGAACTAGTGGTGTGAGGTACCTCGGTCCACCTTCTATCTTCAATTTGGTAATGGGGATAGTTTAAGATTCTTTATTGTAGAATATTCTCCATATGGGTTTTGTTTTGTGGAAATATGTGTAGATACCTTGTTTCCTTCTTTTATTCCATTCAATTTGAAAGCTTCTCTTTGGTTCAAATGAGGTGTAGTATAACCTTTTCATATGAGGGTCTCTATTTGGTTATCCTTCTACGGTTAGTTTTAGTGGATCAGTTTTGGTCTTATCATGTCTCTTGGGATGGTGTTTCCTCTGCCGAGTTCATTCCCCTTATAGATAGGTTTTTTGTCTTGTGGGGAAAGATCATGGTTTGTTGGCCTATATGGAGAGTTCTGTGTTGTCCCATGTCGGGTTTCCCATGTTGGTCTAATCATTTCAGTTCCTAAATTGTGTGGAGAACCACCACGATTATCATTTCAGTTTTGTTTAATGTTTATCTAATCTAGTTCATTTCATATTGTGGGGAGTCCTTTCTAGCCTCATATGTTGATAAATTTGTTTTTGTTTCTTTGGTTTATCCGGAAAGAGGTACTTCCTTTATAAAGCGGTTGAATTTTGAGTTCCTCTCCATTTAGGGGAACATTGGTCTTTTATAGAATGTTTTCCAAGACTTATTTTATTTCTCAAGAAGTTGTTGGTTGTTTTAGGAAAGAGTTATAGGCTTCGTTTTTTGGTTGTCGAAGTGTCCCAGATTTTAAGGGTTGGATCAAATGGTTGTAATAATCTTATGTGTTTGATCAATCAACTAGAAAATGTTGTGGATTTCTGGGGGAGGAAATAATTATGGAAGGTATAATTGTCACACCTAGATTTTTATTTTCACCCTTTGTTCCGGTTCATTTTTTACCTCAGTTTTTATCATGGTTCCGGGTGTGACAGGTTTGAATTTTGAGGTGATAATTTGTTTATATTTAGTCCTGAGGTAATTCCATGATTTATGTTGGGTTTTTCTGGGGAAAATTTGAATTTTTTATCTTGGAAGAAGGTTGTTCATGGTTGTGGCATGGTTAGAGGAAACTGTGTGGATCAGCCAGGGAAACTGTGTGTCTTTTGGTTTCTATTAGATTCCTGGTGCACTACTTGTTCATGGTTTTTCAAACTATTTAGGGAGGTTCTGTCTTATGATAGATACATTTCTCATGGTCGGTATACGGTTTCCCAAACAATGCGGCCAAACCATGTGAGATGCTTAGATCTTAAAAATTTATGAAATGTCCATATTTCCCTCTTAGTATTTTAGTGACAAATAACCCATTTACCCTCTCCAAATAGTATTTGTGACACAAAGGGAGCTCCTCCTTCCCCTCCAAGTCTTTTATCCTCCCTCCAATCATATATATTGAGATTTCTTTAAGGTTGTGAAGTTATTTTTTCAAGGTAATCCTCTATTATCTTATTGCTATTTTTTATCCTTCCATTTTCTTTTGAGTTATTCTTCTCTTATAGTCTCTTGGACCTATATTTATTGTCTCCCTTTGGTTTATGTTGGGTTTTTTTCTTGTTTATGGTTTATCTTGGTCGATCTTGTATCCTAGATCCTTCACAAGGTTTTTTTGGGTGTGCGTTGTTGAAGCATCATAAGATTGAGGGAGGTTTCCATTTTCACTTAACATTAACTTTAAAGATTGTTAGTATTAGGCCTTTCAAACCTTCCTTACATTTGAAATATTGATTTTTGATTCATGGGATATTTTTTTGAGTGAAAATTAGTAATTTATTTTTTTATGAAGTGAATAGAATTACTTTTTACAATATTTCACACCATGTATATGATAAAAATTATTGGTTGGATTTGGCATGTGATTTGTGGATTGTAAATCTTGATTTGGATTTTTGAATGTTTTTTGTGACATATAAATGGTGGTTTTGGTTTCTTAAAATGTATTTATAAATGGTTTTGTTTCTTGAAAAGGAATGGCATGTGATGATGATGTGTGTCATGAATAGAATTTTAATTAAAGTGGTTTTGGTTTTCACATGTTATGCGAGAACATAAATGTGATTTTATAAGTGATTGTGAAATGGAATATGGTGTGTTTTTAACAATTTAGAAAGGGGTTTTTTATTCTATTTAAAAAGGATGTCTGAGGACAATTTGAATTTTTTCTAAAAGTGGTGAAAATTTTTATTATTAAAACCCTCCTTGGATAATCTTCTTTTCTTATTTATATTTATTGGATGGGATGTCCTCAATGTGTAGTACTTTTGATTAATTTATCTTAATTGGTGGAATTCCACATTGTGGAATCCTTATGGATCATTTACTTTGAGTTGAATGGGAGATCATCAGTGTGGAATCCTTTGTGATCTATTTTTTCTATGTTAAGAGATTGAACCTTAGGGTGACTCGGGGTGATGCATGTTGTGTGAATTACTTATATATAATTTGTGTGGATGTGATTGGATGGTTTGTTGGAATTTTTTGGATCAACCCTTTTATAATCTTGATATGGATACCTGACAGAGATAGGTTGTAACACCCAAGACTTTTATGAGAAATATTTTGTTTTTATGTTATATAAATGATCAAAGGAATCTTTCGTTGCACGTAATCGCGACCTTCCTCGATAGTGTGTGTAGTACGCAATACCGAGTTCCACTAAACAATGATATATTATTATAATATTATAAACTAGCCGTTATGAATAGTATTAACTGAATTTTAAATTTTACAACATTATTATTCACCTTACACATTTTCTAGAACATGGTAAGAGAACAAAATAATTTTTTTTTGGTAAAATAAGTATTTATCAAAAAATACAGTTTTGCCGCCTTTTGATGGCGCACCCACATTAAATATAGTTTTTGAAACATTTATAAGTTCAATTTGAAAAAATAAAATTCTTATTTTGAATCAGTATATAAAAATTTACTTTGGATAAATTTTTGATATTTTTCTGATAACTTTCATATTTTGATGAATAGTAAAAATACGTTAATTTTTAATTAAAAACAACTTTTTTCATTGAGATAATTTATATGGTAAAATTATAATATTGAATGGTTTTAAAGTATAGATAGAATATATTTTTACCATTTAATATAATTTATGTCATTTGCGTTAATTTCACATTGAATTCATAGGTAAAAACATTTCAATCTTTGGCAATGTTTTAACTTCTAAAACCCGTTTTCTTAACAATGGGATTTATTTTAAATTAATTACTGCAACTTCTATGTTTTGAATTTTGAAAAATAGATTCTATATTCAGAATCAGTGGGTCCAAATTATGTTAATAGGCTACTTTTTATTTTTGGGCATTATGAATAGTAACTACGGAAAATTTTATTTACCATAGTTAAAGGTAAATCGGGTAATTAAGGGTAAATATAAGATTATACAATTACCCTAACACCTGACAAAATCCTATTTGATGACTAAAAGTCGACCCATATCACCTAAGGGTCGGATTAGATTCATTTAATAGACTTTTTTCCATGAAAATAATTTAATTATTATTAAGACCAAAGAATGTGACAACATGTCACTTTCTTAAATCTTAAAAGTATAATAATTTTAATTTGGTGATAAACTTAATGAAACTTCGAACATAAATAGTCTCCAGAAAGATAATACAATTATATACATTATAGAAATTTATTTAGAATTTTTAATGATTAAATAATTATCATTAATTATGACACAATAGTGATGTTGAAATTATTTTATTAATTAAAATATCAAATAAATGGTTTTAAAATATTAAAATAATTATTATATGCACTATTTAATGTGATCCACTAATTTTCTAGATACATATGACATTTTATTAATCTATTAAAGATTTTATTTCGAACATATCCTCTGTATATATTTTATTTAAATTCAAATAAATGAATAGTGTCAAAATTGACACTATTGTTATTTTATAAAAATAACATATTATAAAATTGTTTAAAAATCACAAAAATATTTAAAAATTATAAATTAAAATTTATATGGTCCATAATGTCATAAAGTGTCAAATTATGGAAAATTATCAACACATATGTAATTATTAATAATAATTTAAAATTTAGAATATTATTACCACAAATAAAATTAAATTGTTAAATAAGAATAAATCAAGTTGGTAATGTTTAAAATAAATACCTTACATGTCTAAATTTTATTGGTTGATGATATTACTACCCTATCTCATCTAATATTCGGATATAAGTCATTTTGGAAGTTTTTAAGTGGGGTTGGGATTTAATATAAACTAATATTTCTTATATTTCCAAAGGTGCCCCTCTCCTCCCTTATAAAAGGGCACCTCCTCCCTCTCCACCTCACACCAATTTGAGCCTTAAATCTCGGCCAAACACTGCCCATTTCACTTCCCCACTTCCCTAGAATCATCCTAGAGGTTCTGGTCTTCTTCAAAGACCAACCCTAGTGCCCTAAGAGGAGGTTAAGAAGAGGCACGTCAAAAAGAGGTAATATCCATTACCGATCCTTTCCAAATTCTTTCTTCTTCAACATCTTATTCTTTAGTTGTTTCATTATGAAGTAATAAAATCAGTATCACTAATATACTGATATGTTATTATAAGTATGAAACAACCCTATTTCAACATCTATCCATCCAATGGAAAACGAAATCACCGCGCGTGCGTACGTACGGAATACCGTCTCCACGCCGTGGTGTAATCTATTTTCCCCCACCACCTTACTTGGATGGGTATAATGGTGTAAATAATTACTATATATGATTATTTTAAAGTGATATTGATTCTGAAATAGTATACATACACTCCAATACAATTCCACGATCATGGGAACGATATCATCGCTCGTGCGTACGTACGGAATACAGTCTCCACGATGTGATGTGATTCGTTATACATGATATTCATTGAATAATGATTATATAAATGAATTTAATGAATAAATATTATATATAATACATTAATAAAATTCTGTAAATTATGTATCTATAACCTAAATAGAATAATAATAATTTATTCGACAAAACACGCATAAGAACAAAAAGTTATAAACACCCGAATAACAAGTAGCAATGAAATATTACTACTAAAAAGCTAATAATATGACCATATGTGATATCATAACAACAATTATGATTCTTTAATAAGTCAATAACATTATTTAAATCATTATACAGGAGGTTCGGACACTTACGAGGCAAATCGGACCTAAGGTAAGGGAAATATCACAATCTCATTTTTATCTGAGATTGTTTATACTTTGGTATTTACTAGGGTGTATTTTATCATCCACATCCATGTTTCCTCAATATGTAATATTATTTCTATCCACCTACAATTTTTTAAATCCAATTTTACCCTTCGGTGAGTTTTTATTAAAGGATATGAAAGGAATCTTTTGTGGTTTTTCGTACGAGGTACTTTTTGACTTTTCCGACAAAAGTACAAAGAATGTTTTTTTAACTTATACAGCATGAATGGATTTTTAAAACATTATTTCCAAGAAGCTTCCTTTACAATTTTTCAAGTTTATTTTTAATCAAATTATTTTAGTTTAGAATTGTACGACATGTTAAGAAAGGAAAAGTGTTTTTGAAGAAGAAATGATATTTTCCTCAAGAATGGAGTTCAAGTGTTTTATCAAAATTATTTTTCCATCCAAGATAATAAAGGGTTTTGTTTCTATACCTATTATTACATTGATTTGATTATGTTGTGATGGAATAATATTTTTATGAATTCATTTATCTTATATGAATTGTTTTATGATGTCACGATGTTTACGATTCCCATTTTTATTACATGGGTTGTGCTATGATGTATGGTTTCTGATTTTGTGGGACACATAAGAATGGTATCATTATGAGATGGGTGGGACCTATATCTCCCTTAAATTCATTGTGTAAAGATTTTATATCTCATGAGATAGACATGGCTGGAACGGCAGGTTAAACCGGTTCAGTGAAACAGGACTGAAACGAGGAGTGAACTTGGTTCAGAAATGGACTTTGTCCACTAAGATAGTCTTGGAAATGAGTCTTGACTAACATGAAATGATTATCTATGATTATGTGTGTATTCCACAAAGTTTCTTGTTTTAAGTTATGATTATTGGGATTACATTTCACTACTATGATTTATCCCATGTTAGGAAATTATGATTTCTTTTGCAGGTTAAGATTTCCAAAAGTTATGTTCTTATGTATATGATGTGATTGATATTTATTTTGTTTACCCTTACTGAGCATTTGAGCTCACCCTTTTGTATGTTTTATTTCCCCAGGTCAGGAAGAAGGTTATTAAGTAGGATATGCCAAAAAGGGACTCTCGATATGATGAAATAAATGGGAGGCAAAGTAGATTCTTTATGAACCAGTTGTTTTTGTTTCCCAGTTTCTAAAGACTCTATACCTATACGGTCCTTTCCTGGTTTTGTTATATGTTGTAATAAGTGTGCTTAAATTCTGAAGTAATGACAATGTATGTAAATTATGGGTCGTTATAGTTGGTATCAGAGGAAAGGTATAGTCAACCTTTGGAAACTAGGATGTGAAAGCCTTAGTAAGAATCCTAAGGATAAGTCTAAGCATAGAACACAATCTTAGTGTTTTAGAAATGGCCATGAACAACCTATGATAAGACCATATGTGTGAAATTTTATTCTTGATTATGTGGTTTTCCTATTATAATTAGTGTTGCTCACACTATTCTTCTTGGTTTTAGTCAATGGATGGAACCCGAAGGAACCGTGTTAATGCGGAATGCGACGGGCAATGCAATGATTGTCCCCCTGAGCAACCAAACGTTATGGGAGATGGATTGTAAAATCTTGTAGCCATGCTCACACAACATTCTCAAGCTATGAATCATGCAGGACTTCCAAACGAGCAAAGGAAGGAGCAACATTTTGTTGAATCCTTCATGAGGCAGCGTCCACCTTCTTTCAGCGGATCTACTGATCCATTAGTTGCTGAACAATGGATTAGTACTACTGAAAAGATATTTTCAGTTCTTCAATGTTCTGAACATGATAAAGTCATCCTAGCATTGTATCATTTGGAATGAGATGTTGATCAATGGTGTAATATTATTAATAATACGAGGCAAAGGGATGAAATTGATTCCATGGAATAGGACGAGTTCAAGAACTTATTTTTCAATAAGTACTTCCCTCATATTCTCCGAACAAAGATGGAGAAAAAGTTTCTTGAATTGAAAAAAAAGGATGATGAATCGGTTGGTACATATGAAGCAAATTTTACAAGAATTTCAAGGTACGCTTCTGGTATTATTATCCAACCTAAGAGTAAGATCAATCGATTCCTTAGTGGCTTAAAACCAAGTCTTCGAAGGGTTTTAGCCATAAGGGACTTCAATAGCTACGAGGAAATCGTTCGATGTGCTCTCAGAGTCGAGATGGAGATTGGAGTAACCCATCAGTCATATGGGTTTGATAAGAAGAGGAAAATGGAATTTAAAAGAAAATCTAAAGAGCACACTGAAAAGAAGATGAGATTTCCCTTATGCTCAAAGTGTGGAAAGAAACATGGAGGGAGTTGTCTTAAAGGGACAAGTAAATGTTTCAAATGTGGAAAGGAAGGTCATCAGGCATTTGAATGCCGCAATAATGGGAAGAAGATGTCTAATGATGCAAACAAAGGAAGGGACACATAGAATGAACCTACTACACTTCAATGTTTCAAGTGCAATTAGATGGGTCATTATGCCAATCAATTCCCAAATCCAAGGGTTGATGATGATGGTCGATGTCAACAAACTCTTATGGATAAAGACAAAGGAAAGTCACATGCAATTTCTATCAGCGATGTGGAGTACGATAATGATGTGGTGAAAGGTACACTTACCATCCACTATAAAGTAGCAAATGTTTTATTTGATTCTGGATCCACCCACTCCTTTATTTCTGAAGAATTTTCTAAGGATATCACTGTATTACCTCAACAGTTAGATGTTGAGTCAGCTGTGACAACCCCTAATGGCAAAACAGTCACATCAAAAGTTTATAATTCTTCTCTGATTGAAGTTTGTGGGAAAGTGCTTCCTGAAAATCTTGTGATCCTTACTATAGTGGAATTTTATGTGATTCTTGGCATGGATTGGATTTCTCTACATGGAGCTCATATCAATTTCCAAACAAGGGAAGTCACATTTTATATTCCAGATCAATCTATGATTGTCTATCGATGCAAGGATGAACATAACCTTCCAGTGGAAATTTCTTCCATTTTATGGGTATTGATTCCACTAAATGAAGGTTATTTATCTCAAATGGTTGGTGAGAAACTCACTATTAAGAATATGCCCATTGTACATGATTTTGATGATGTCTTTCCGAAGGAATTACCGGGTCTCCCACCAAATATTGAAGTTGATTTTTCAATAGAACTCGTACCAGGTGCTTTGCCTATTTTAAAGACACCTTATAGAATGGACCCAATTGAGTTATTGGAATTGAAGAAGCAACTCTAAGAGAATCTTGATAAGGGGTTCATACGCCCTAGTGCGTCACCTTGGGGAGCACCTGTTCTGTTTTTTATGAAGAAAGATGGATCAATGAGACTCGACATTGATTATAGAGAACTTAACAAGATCACTATCAAGAACAAATATCCTATCCCACACATTGATGACTTATTTGACCAACTACGAGGAGCTCAATACTTTTCCAAGATTGATCTTCATTCAGGGTATCACCAATTAAGGGTCAAAAGGGAGGATATACCAAAGACAGCTTTCCGTACAAGGTATGGACACTATTAATTTATTGTGATGCCATTTGGTCTTACTAATGCCCCTGCTATCTTCATGGATCTGATGAATAGAGTCTTTAGAGACTATCTTGATCAGTTTATGGTAGTCTTTATAGACGATATTCTTGTATATTCAAAGAGCAAGGAAGAACATGAAGATCACTTGAGAATTATATTGAAGACCCTGAGAAAGGAGAAGCTTTATGCCCAATTTACAAAGTGTGAATTTTTGCTTCAAAGAGTTTCATTTTTGGGTCACATAATCTCAAAAGAGGGGATATCTATGGATCCAGCAAAAATAGAGGTTATCGAAAGATGGTCGAGACCAACAACAGTGATTGAGATCCAAAGTTTTCTTGGTTTGGATGGATATTATCGACGTTTTGTGAAAGATTTTTCACGATTATCTAATGCACTCACCAATTTGACTCGGAAAGGAATTAAGTTTGTTTGGAAGGAGGAATGTGAAGAGAATTTCAAGGAGTTGAAAAGAAGGTTATCCAGTGCACCTGTGCTCACACTGCCTTGTAGTGGAGAAAGGTTTGTGATCTACAGTGATGCATCCAAGAAGGTTTTGGGGTGTGTTCTTATGCAAAATGATATGGCGATAGCTTATGCCTCACGACAGTTGAAAATACATGAGCAAAATTACCCAACTCATGATTTGGAGTTAGCTGCGGTAATATTTGCATTAAATATTTGGAGGCATTACCTTTATGGTGAAAGGTGTGATATTTATACAGATCATAAAAGTTTAAAGTATATTTTCACACAAAAGGAGCTAAATATGTGCCAAAGAAGATGATTGGAGCTGATTAAGGATTATGACTGCTCAATTCATTACCACCCTGGGAAAGCAAACAAGGTGGCATATGCATTAAGTCGACAAGACCATGCCAGTTTATCCATGATGAGGATCACAAAAGATCCAATATTTAAGGATTTACAAAGGATGGATCTTGGAATTATAATGAAAGGGGAAAAATTGTATCTTTCTCAAATGAATGTTCAACCATCTATACATGTGAAGATTAAAGGGGCATAGAAAGAAGATGTCGAGTTAAAAAAGAAGGTGAGAAATGTTCCTGAATTCAACCTTGATTGTGATGGGATAATAAAGTTCAGGAATCGGGTTTGTGTTCCTCCCATCCCCGAATTAAAGATGGAGCTGCTGGATGAGGCTCATAGTTCTTCATTCTCTATTCATCCTGGAAGCACGAAGATGTATAGGGACCTGAAAGAGTACTTCTAGTGGGATGGCATGAAAAGAGATGTTGCTGAATATGTCTCTCGGTGCTTGGTTTGTCCGCAAGTTAAAGCTGAGAGACAGAAGTCTAAGGGGATGTTACAACCATTACCCATACCCGAATAGAAATGGGAAAACATCACTATGGACTTTGTCACAGGACTTCCTAAAACATGCAAAGGCAATAATGCTATCTGGTTCATAGTTGATCGGCTTACAAAGTCTGCACACTTCATCGCTGTTAGAGAGGATTTCTCTCTAGATCAGCTTGCCAGGATATATGTGAAGGAAGTGGTAAGATTGCATGGAGTACCACTTTCTATTATATCTGATCGGGATCCGAGGATTACCTCAAAGTTCTGGCAAAGTCTTCAGCATACTCTGGATACAGAGTTGAGTTTCAGCACTGCTTATCATCCTCAGACAGATGGTCAGTCTGAAAGAACAATTCAAACTCTAGAAGATATGTTGAGAGCTTGCTCTATGGATTTCAAAGGTGGTTGGGATCAACACCTACCTTTGGTGGAATTTTCTTATAATAATAGCTTTCACTCTAGTATTCAGATGGCTCTTTATGAATCTCTCTATGGAAAGAAATACAGGACTCCAACTTGTTGGGATGACATTGGGGAAAGAAAGCTATTAGGACCTGATATTGTTGATGATATGGTAGAAAAGGTCCGATCTATTCAACAAAACATAAGATCAGCTCAGAGTCGACAGAAACGTTATGCCGACAACCGAAGATAAGACCTAGAGTTTTAAGTGGGTGATAAAGTGTTCTTACGAATATCTCCCTGGAAGAGGGTCATGAGATTTGGAAAGAAGGGGAAGTTGAGCCCTAGATATATCGGTCCTTTCAAAATACTGGATCGTGTTGGGAAGGTAGCTTACCGATTGGCGCTTCCACCGAATCTCTCTCAAGTTCACAATGTGTTCCATGTATCTCTCCTGAGAAAGTACATACCTGATCCTTCACATGTACTCAGCTCAGAAGTTATACCGCTGGAGAAAGATCTTTCTTATGAAGAACAACCGATAGAGATTCTGGATCGTAGTGAAAAAGTCCTACGAAACAAGACCACTCTCTTGGTGCTTGTTTTATGGAGGGACCACCAATTAGAAGAAGCTACATGGGAGCTTGAGGATATGATGAGGGAGAGGTATCCTCATCTGTTTGTTACAAAGTGACGAATTTCAAGGGCGAAATTCATTTTAAGGGGGGTAGAATGTAACACCCGATACTTTTATGAGAAATATTTTGTTTTTATGTTATATAAATCATCAAAGGAATCTTTTGCTGAACGCAATCGCGACCTTCCTCGATAGCGTGTGTAGTATGCAATACCGAGTTCCACTAAACAACGATATATTATTATAATATTATAAACTAGCCGTTATGAATAGTATTAACTGAATTTTAAATTTTACAACATTATTATTCATCTTACACGTTTTCTAGAACATGGTAAGAGAACAAAATAATTTTTTTTGGGTAAAATAAGTATTTATCAAAAAAATGCAGTTTTGCGGCCTTTTGATGGCGCACCAACATTAAATCTAGTTTTTGACACATTTATAAGTTCAATTTTACAAAATAAAATTCTTCTTTTGAATCAGGATATAAAAATTTACTATGGATAAAATTTTGATATTTTTCTAATAAATTTCATATTTTGATGAATAGTAAAAATACGCTAATTTTTAATTAAAAACAACTTTTTTCATTGAGATAATTTATATGTTTAAATTATAATATTGAATTGTTTTAAATTATAGATAGAATATATTTTTACCATTTAATATAATTTATGTCATTATCATTAATTTCACATTGAATTCATAGGTAAAAACATTTCAATCTTTGGCAATGGTTTAACTTCTAAAACCCGTTTTCTTAACAACGGGATTTATTTTAAATTAATTAATGCAACTTATATGTTTTGAATTTTGAAAAATGGATTCCATATTCATAATCAGTGGGTCCAAATTATGTTAATAGGCTACTTTTTATTTTTGGGGATTATGAATAGTAACAACGGTAAATTTTATTTACCATAGTTAAAGGTAAATCGGGTAATTAAGGGTAAATATAAGATTATAAAATTACCCTAACACCTGCCAAAATCCTTTTGGATGACTGAAAGTCGACCCATATCACCTAAGTGTTGGATTAGATTCATTTAATAAACTTTTTTCCATGAAAATAATTTAATTATTATTAAAACCAAAGAATGTGACAACATGTCACTTTCTTAAATCTTATAAGTATAATAATTTTAATTTGGTGATAAACTTAATGAAACTTAAAACATAAATAGTCTCCAGAAATCTAATACAATTATATACATCATAGGAATTTATTTAGAATTTTTAGGGATTAAATAATTATCATTAATTATGACACAATAGTGACGTTGAAATTATTTTGTTAATTAAAATATCAAATAAATGGTTTTAAAATATTAAAATAATTATTATATGCACTATTTAATGTGCTCCAGTAATTTTCTAGATACATATGACATTTTATTAATCTATTAAAGCTTTTAGTTCGAACATATCCTCTGTATATATTTTATTTAAATTCAAATAAATGAATAGTTTCAAAATTGACACTATTGTTATTTTATAAAAATAAAATATTATAAAATTGTTTAAAAATCACAAAAATATTTAAAAATTATAAATTAAAATTATATGGTCGAAAATGTAATAAATTTTCAAATTATGGAAAATTCCCAACACATATGTAATTATTAATAATAATTTAAAATTTTGAATATTATTACCACAAATAAAATTAAATTGATAAATAAGGATAAATCAAGTTGGTAATGTTTAAAATAAATTAATAACATGTCTAAATTTTATTTGTTGATGATATTACAACCCTATCTCATCTAATATTCGGATATGAGTCATTTTGGAAGTTTTTAAGTGGGGTTGGGATTTAATATAAACTAATATTTCTTATATTTCCAAAGGTGCCCCTCTCCTCCCTTATAAAAGGGCACCTCCTCCCTCTCCTCCTCACACCAATTTGAGCCTTCTAGGTCGGCCAAACCCTGACCATTTCACTTCCCCACTTCCCTATAATCATCCTAGAGGTTTTGTTCTTCTTCAAATACCAACCCTAGTGCCCTAAGAGGAGGTTAAGAAGAGGCGCATCAAAAAGAGGTAATATCCATTACCGATCCTTTCCAAATTCTTTCTTCTTCAACATCTTCTTCTTTAGTTGTTTCATTATGAAGTAATAACATCAGTATCACTAATATACGGATATGTTATTATAAGTATGAAACAACCCTATTTCAACATCTATCCATCCTATGGAAAACAAAATCACCGTGCGTGCGTACGTTCGGAATACTGTCTCCACATCGTGGTGTAATCTATTTTCCCCCACCACCATACTTGGATGGGTATAATGGTGTAAATAATTACTATATATGATTATTGTAAAGTGATATTGATTCTTAAATAGTATAGATACACTCGAATTCAATTCCATGATCATGGGAACGATATCATCGCTCGTGCGTACATACGGAATACCGTCTCCATGATGTGATGGGATTCGTTCTACATGATCTTCATTGCATAATGATTATATAAATGAATTTAATGAATAAATATTATATATAGTACATTAATACCATTCTGTAAATGATGTATCTATAACCTAAATAGAATAATAAGAATTTATTCGACAAAACACGCATAAGAACAAAAAGTTATAAACACCCGAATAACAAGTAGCAATGAAATATTACTACTACGAAGCTAAGAATATGACCATATATGAAATCATAACAATAATTATGATTATGGAATAATTCAATAACATTATTTAAATCATTATAAAGGAGGTTCAGACACTTACGAGGCAAATCAGACCTAAGGTAAGGGAAATATCACAATCTCATTTTTATCCGAGATTGTTTATACTTTGGTATTTACTAGGGTGTATTTTATCATCCACATCCATGTTTCCTCAATATGTAATATTATTTCCATACACCTAAAATTGTTTAAATCCAATTTTACTCTTCGGTGAGTTTTTAGTAAAGGATATGAAAGGAATCTTTTGTCGTTTTTCGTACGAGGTACTTTTTGACTTTTCCGACAAAAGTACGAAGAATGTTTTTTTTACTTATACGGCATGAATGTATTTTTAAAACATTATTTACAAGAAGCTTACATTACAAGTTTTCATGTTTATTTTTAATCAACTTATTTTAGTTTATAATTGTATGACATGTTAAGAAAGGAAAAGTTTTTTTGAAGTAGAAAGGATATTTTCCTCAAGAATGGAGTTCAAGTGTTTTATCAAAATTATTTTTCCATCTAAGATAATAAAGGGTTCTATTTCTATCCCTATTATTACATTGATTTGATTATGTTGTGATGGAATTATATTTTTATGAATTCTTTTATCTTATATGAATTGTTTTATGATGTCACGATGTTTAAGATTCCCATTTTTACTACATGGGTTATGCTATGATGTATGGTTTCTGATTTTGTGGCACACATAAGAATGGTATAATTATGAGATGGGTGGGACCTATATCTCCCTCCAATTCATTGGGTAAAGATTTTATATCTCATGAGATAGACATGGCTGGAACGGCAGGTTAAACCGGTTCAGTGAAACAGGACTGAAACGAGGAGTGAACTCGGTTCAGAAATGGACTTTGTACACTAAGATAGTCTTGTAAATGAGTCTTGACTAACAAGAAATGATTCTATATGATTATGTGTGTATGACACAAAGTTTCATGTTTTAAGTTATGGTTATTGGGATTACATTTCACTACTATTATTTGTCCCATGTTATGAAATTATGATTTCTTTTGCAGGTTAAGATTTCCAAAAGTTATGTTCTGATGTATATGATGTGATTGATATTTCTTTTATTTACCCTTACTGAGCATTTGATCTCACCCTTTTTTATGTTTTATTTCGCCAGGTCAGGAAGAAGGTTATTAAGTAGGATATTCCAAAAAGGGACTCTAGATATGATGAAATAAATGGGAGGCAAAATAGATGCTTTATGAACCAGTTGTTTATGTTTCCCTGTTTCTAAAGACTCTATACCTATACTGTCCTTTCCTGGTTTTGTTATATGTTGTAATAAGTGTGTTTAAATTCTGATTTAATGACAATGTATGTAAAGTATGGGTCGTTATATAGATCATTTTATATGAATGATTGTTTTAGTAGTTAGGATTATACTATGACTTGGGGCCCATATCAAGGAATATTATATGTTTGTTTATTATTATTAGGGGATAGTGCCCCTCGATTAGGCCATTTTGGGTGTGTGTGAAATTTGATTCCATCAAGTGAGGTTTTCCTTTCCAGATGATTCAAGATATATAGTATGTTTTGGACTATTCACACTCTCATAGGTTATCCCATTCCTTTTGGCACTTATTTGTTATGAGCGAATGATTGATACGTATTGTTGGTTTGATATCATTGTATTATTATTTCCATTACCCTTATTTTGTGATCATTGATATAGCTTACTTTCATGGTGTGTTTCTGGGATAAAATTTGTGTGTTGTATTTAAAAGGTTTATGGAAAAATTTTTGAAAAATGGTTTACACACTTTTTCATCCTTTTTAAAGTGGAAACATATTTGTTTTTTATTGAAATTATAATGGTTCCCTATTGGGTAATAATGTTGTTTTAAATAGGAAAAATGGAAATAGACCGAATTTTGTTTTAAATTGGTAAAGTGTGGAAAATATTACTTATATATATTGTATTTAAAACCAGATATTGTTGTTTATTTTATTTAAAGGAAGTTCATTAGGAATAGATAAGTTTGGGCATGATTATTGAGTTTTAATACTCATGCCTATAGTTCTTTCTTGTATTTAGGCTTTAGTGAAGGTTTCATCTTGATTTTGATTGTTGTGGGTGATAGTTGATCTTGTAATCATAGTGTGACCCTCGGGGTCACATGGAGTTGTTGTGGCCACCAATTTCATTTGGTATTTTTTGTTCAGTTTTTTCTATTTTTAATTTCTCTTGTAAAATGATGTTCATTTTGAATTTTTTTATATAGGGATAATCTGTTTATTTCCAATTTTTATTTTATTTATTTATATTATGATAAATAATTTCATTGGTTACTCTGATGATGCATGGAATGATTTTCCATACCATGGGGGTCATGAACTCCCTTCGGTCCTTGCCACAGATTTTCTCGGCTGACATGTTTGGGGTCGACCTGGGTTGGTTCGTGATAGTTTAGGTTGTTATTCTTAAACTGGGATAACTGATTCATCATCACTATGATGTTTTAAACTCTAGATTCTATCATATTAGGAAAACCTTCATCTTATCTTCCATTGAATATTATACTTAAATGAGTCCTTCAATTTTCTACTAGTTTTCTATAATAAAAAAACTAAGTAATAAATTGTATACTATTGAAAATTTAATAATAATAATTCAAAAGGAATGTTTAATCCTAACATTTCCCAATTAAACTCTTTAGTATTTTATTATTAAATAATTAATAGAATAATTACATTATATATATATCCTTCATAATAGTTTATAAAAGGCATATTATTAACCCAAAAATATCCCTTGAGTGTTTCTAAATTTATGTATAGTCTTAAGAATATTCTTCATTCATTGAGTGAAGATTGAGTTCATATACAACTATAATTTTTAGAGTGATTACCCCTTGGTGTGTGTATATCACATCTGTATCCACCTTCTAGTATATTTATAGTGATATAATTTATAATAAACCACACACACTATACTTTACCAATATTTTGGAGGTATTCCTATATTTCGAATTATTCATAGATATCCTATTATTCTTTTACATCACTAATTTCCATTAATAACTAAACTTTTCTTCAATTCGAACTATAGAAGTATGCCTTTTTCATATATGATTTTTAACATACTTCCATAACAAAATATTAATTTAATAATTTTCAATGATCTTCTAGGGGTTTTTAATGAAAACTAGGTACATAATATATAAGGTATATAATAAAAACATAAACATAGTCTTTATTTAATCCTTTTGAAATATTCCTTTATTATTCAATCATAGTTCACCTCACTATATGTGATTTCTTATGAATATATATCAATCAAAATGGGTTAGTATAAATCCTAGTAAGGTATAAAAAAAAGGAAATTAAACATGAGTGATTATAATTGATAGAAAATGGGCCATAAAAAAGAATGATCATAAATACATGATTCATAATATAACATCATGATTTTATGTACATCAGTTATAACATGGAAATATGGATACAACATAAAAACTAATACTTTTGTAAACATGTCACCAAGGTTTCGTAAGACATATTACCAATATTATTCACCAAGGTATCAAAAAAATGCTATCTCTAGAGATAAATTCACTACTCAATTCATTGGATAACTATCAAGGAACACCATTTATATGGATTAATTAATTTTTTTCAACAAAGGCCAATAATTATAAGAATTGTTTTATCAATATCCCATAGGAAATAACTAAAAAATTTCATGTTAAAGATAGAGAATTTTATTTCTTTTAAGGAAATGGAAAGGGAATGTGGGTTTATTATATAGAAATTTTAAATAAATGAATTATAATTACATGTTAAATTATACCAATAAAGTAAAATAGGGTTGGTTATTTATAATAAAAAAGGGTGGCATAGAAAATAAAGAAATGATTTTGGCAGCATAACAGGTCTACAAAGTGGTTCATAGAATGGGAATGATGAGAGAGAATATATGTCTCTAATTATTATTCCATAAAATTGATAGTAAAGGGATTTCTATAAACACTTGATAACATAACCAATTGAAAAAAAATGATTTATTATAAGTAAGTACTTGAAAATGAGGGGAAATAGGAATATAACCCCTTACTTGCAAAGTGTATTCTTAAATCATGAAAAGAGCTTCTTGGAACAATAATAACTCCTTATAAAGTCTCTATATGTGTAATATGATGGTATATTCCTCATAAAAGGCTTGGGAGTGGATAGGAATGGGAAAATAGGTAGTTTTTTTATAAAAATAAAGGTAATTATTTATTAATTTCTAAAAAAATGGCTTGAAAAAATAGTAAATAAAGAAAGAAAAATCATTGGCCCTACCATGGTATTTTCCAACGGGGTGTGTTTTTAACATTTTAATATTTATTGGTCATATATCCTTAAAATAATATTATTTTTGGATGTGTAAGGGATTCCTTTTCAAAAATATTTGTTTTTAAAATCATTAACATATACATTAGGTATTGGAAAATTCATTAGAGTGTTGTAAAATTAATATTATCATTTTAAAATAGCTTATTTTTATTAATAATACTATTTTTCATCAATAAATATTTTTATATTATTTATTAAATTATTCTAGGGTCATTATTAAATCATAACACTTATCATATATTTATATCATATTTATTTTTTACCGAAAAATTTGACTACGTCATTAAATTAGAAGAAAACACCATTGGATAATTTTGATGATGTGTTTTTCAAAATTAACATTATTTTACCAAAAAAATATAAATAAGAGAAATTTAACTTTTAAATAATAATTCTTATTTATTAAAAAATACATGTTTTATGAAATAATTTACTTTCTAACCCTTATAATATTACATGGGACATCATAAAATTATATTATCATTAATTATATTCAAAAACATTATTTAATGTATTTATCTTATATTCAAGTGTATTTTAAATAATAATGACAATTTGATTTATGTAACCCTTATTTAATTTATAATAAGAAAATTTTCACCTTTATAATACTAAGGTCAAGATAGGTAACCTCTTATTACTCTATTACATTCCATAAGGGTAAGGTGTGGGATGATAATACTTTCATGGGGTGGTTTAGCTTACATTAGTCAAGTGGTGTTCTCCACCAACTTGTACATCTCTTATAGTTTATTTCTCTTAAGCCTCACTTTTTGAAACATTGTCTAGTTTTGGTCAAGTGAAAACCCCATGATGTTACTTTGTACCTAAGATCTCATAAATGGTATTCAAAAGGCATAATCCTACTTCTTGAGGCCATTATTTCTCTCATCTACATCAATTATCTATTAACATTACCCTATATATTGTAATGACTCATGTTTTTCTCTAATTTATTTTAATAAATTATTTGGGAAAATACTAATACCAAGCACTGAGATGGATTGATATTCTGAGGCCTGGTGTGACCGGAATGAATATTTGAATAAAGTTAAGTTTTTAAATTAAAAAATTCTCGATGGTTACCTTTGAACTTTAATAACTTCTAAATGGGTTCCCATATCAAAAAACTGAGGAAACTATTGCATTTAGAATAGAGGCTTTACCTTATGTGGGTCCTAACCTTAATTGGTGTAGTTCGAGGGTGAAAGTTAATTTTTGGAGGTGAATGTCATTAAAATATTCAATAAAAATATTTTAATTTGGCAGTACGCAGTGGCACAACATTGTTTCCTTTTTATTAAACCAAGAGGTAGGGGTCCATGGTTATAATTTAAAACCCTGGAATTCCTTGAGGTCTCTTAAGATATGCCTAAAGTTTTTCCACTCAACGGCGAACGACGACGGAGATATGGATTGGGATCGTTCTTCAACAGATCATCAATGACAATGAATCCACGAAAGTAAATGATCTGATCCTAAGTAGGGTGTGTTTTTGGATTTGATTTACTTCCCCATTCTTGAATTCCTGTGATGAACATGAATCAATAGAAAAATTAATAGATTCATATATTGAGTTTATATTTGCGAGATGGGTTTTTGATTTTGGGATATTTATCAGGAATTGAATTTAAATTATAATTGATTTAGTTTTGGGCCAACTTTATTCAATTATAATGTGGAAAGTTCAAATCTAGCATGAGCAAGGACCAGATCCATCCACTTTGTGAATTCTTGTGTTACCCCCCCCCCCCACCAATCGTTTTCTCATTATTTTGTGGCGCAATGATCCAGGCGGTCCCGGTTGAACAGTCGGCAGTGGCGGCAACCCGCAGTCCAGACAGGACCGCAATAGTGGGTGAGATATGCAGAAAGAGGTTGTTGGAGTGGTGATCAGGATGTGATAGTGGGATACATCATCATTACCTAGGTATAGGATGAGGAGGTCTCTGGCTTGACAGCTGGTGGCGACGTAGCTGTAGGCGGCGTGCGGGAGCCAAAGCCAGGCGGGCCATAGTAGCGGGGGATGACTGCGAAAGGAGGCCAAAATAGAGAGATGTGACTCGCTAGAGCTGCGTCGGATGTAGGACCATTGATAGTGTTGTGGGTGTGAGATGGTCATATAGACCGACTGTGTGAAACACAGTCCGGCTGTGTGAAACATGGTTCGACCACATTGACCAAACATGGATGTAGTGCTTTCCGCCTCCCAGGTAAAGGAACTGCCCTACTCGACCAGGTTGGGCCAGTAGTGGGTCAGGCCAACAGAAATCTGGGCCCTGTTGGGGTGGACTAGGCCCAATGGGTTGGGTCAACCCGATGGTTCGGGTCAGCAGACCCCAGGTCAGTTCGGGTCGGATAGGACTCGGATGCAACCGGTACCTTTTTAATAAAAGACCTATAAATTTCAAATTGTAAGTTTATTTAATGAGAATTTTTTAGATTTGGGACCCTCACCACGAGGTTTCCCTTTTGAGATTGAATTTTTGGTTTTTAGTAAGGACCAGTGCAAGTTTAAATCTTCCCCTTGTTTCTTTCTTGGAGTGTTCGGTACGACATTTTTCCACATCACTAGAAAGTAATCCCCTCGAGAGGATAGGGTCCTGTTTGGATTTGTGGCATCCTCCTTGGAACTAGAGTGATACTATCTCACCCCTGATAGATTTTCCGAGGTATTGAAATGAACTCCAAGCATAGGGAGTTAATCCTACATCTAATGGGTTGTATCGATATGTTTTGTACTATTCTATGAGGAGAATCCCCTACGTTACGATCCACATAAGTAGGGTTCATGGTATTCTTGGAGAACAATCCCCTATATTGTGGGTTAATACAGATTGGGTTTGTGGTATTCTCTGAGGAGAATCCCCTATCTGTATATCATGATCTTTGACCATCTTTTTCTCTATGAGAAGAGCCCAAATTAGCAGTACCCCATGTAAGAGTCCCTGATGACATCAAGGCTCAAGGATTGATTTCACCTTGAACAATTGTGACTTGAGTGGAATATTATGCCTGATGATTAGATGTGACTTATCCTATCATTCTTTGTGGCTGGTTAAGAGTATATCTAGATGTTCTTGGTATATGTATGGTTGTATACCTGTGTAAAGCTTATTGTTCATTATTTTGTGGTTTTTCCATTTTTGGTTTCATGGTGTCCTACTGAGTATTGTTTTACTCACCCCTATATGGGATTTTCCCACACTTTTCATGTCTTGTGTGGAGGAATAATCTTTTACAGAGTTCTAGGAGAAGTAAGACTAGGACCAGGACTGAATGATTCCTTGTGAGATCAAATGGGTCGAGGTGTTTCCAGCAACTTTCTATAGCAGCTTCATTACTCTTATTTTTAGGTCATACATTGCAGTTATCTTTCTTTTGGTGGGATTATATTTTGGAACTATTTACCTTCATGTACTTTACTTTACTATCATACTCTATGATTAGTTATTAGTTTTTTCATGCATGGTGGTTGGTGTTTTCTCTTTTTAGCCTATGGTCTTGGAGATGTGTTTGTGCATACAGGTGCACTGGTAAATGCCTCTCATTTGTGAGATATGCCTACTCAGTGCTAGTCTTCATCCCCTAGCCTATTGGAGGTGGGATTGGGCTAGTCACAGCATGATCCCCACTAGGATGGGTCATGACAGAGTGGCATCAGAGCTGGTCTGTTCCACATTAGGACTGGGAGTTTGTGAGATTGGTTTGGGTAATAGTGCTAAGTGTTTCGAGTTTATCTTTTAGGATAGGGAGTCTAGTGTTGGTATGGAATCCAATGTATCCATACACTAGGACTTTGGACACCTTATTTACAACGTGGTACATGAAAAATAGTGGTTGTAGGGAAATAAATGTTACATGAATCATATAAGAATAGGTTGTGTTTTCCATTTACTTATTGAGTAAGCTCTTCATATATACTATTTTGAACTTGGTTCATCTTGATCTATTTTAGGATGCCTCCATGAAGGCAGCCAAGTAGGATTCTGATTCATGGTAATGAGGATGATCTTCCTAGTGACAATGTGTCAGTACAGGGCATATGCTAGACATGAAACCTCTAGGTGGTTTTCCTGCTACAGTTCCACCCATCAAGTAGTAGTTCTTCACAGCACTACCGGTAGAGGATACACATAGGTTGAGTGTCTTACATGAGTTCTAGACGAAGTGAACTCCCAGTTTCAGGGTGAGATAGACCCATCGATAGCTATGGATTAGATAGATATGGTTACATGTGTCTTCTACATTTTGAGGATACCTACTGATCAGATGGAAGTCCTAGCCATGAGTCTTCTTTAGGGATCAACAAGGTGATGGTGGATCTTAGTGATCCAAAAACCTGATGATATGACTCTATCTTGGGTTTACTTTTATCTCCTCTTCAAGGAGGATTTTTTTTCTGATGACTTTTCACTCAATATGCATACAAGAGCTCCTACATCTATAACAGGGAATCCAGACAGTAGTAGATTACTCGATGACGTTTACCGAGCATTCTCGCTACTCCACAGATATGGTGAGAGACCCATTCCTCAGGGATCAGTCTTTTTAGCAGGGACTACATCGGGAGATCAAGGAATCCATGGTATCTCTTAACATCCTTACTCAATAAGGGTTACTTGAGAAATCTCTACTCATGTAGATCTTTCTATCTGATCAGATGCTAGCATTGGGAGCTACGAGCAGGTACTAGGTAGCTGAGTCTTTGGTGGTGGGTAGCAGATAGTAGAAAAAGGGGCCCAAGTGGGCCAGGTCCTTCAACAAATAGCCTTAGGATACGATATTAGCAGTGAAAGGATACCAGGGCAGAGTGAGATTGCTGAGGGAAAGACTTTTTTTCACATGCGGCGGTCGGGGACACATAACTCATGATTGCCTAACACGTCATATGGACGACCAGCAGATAGTTGAGGGACCGTCTAGGCAGAGGTAGAGGTTCGAGAAGGGTGGTCCGCAATGAGGCGTACATGGAATGGGAACATGTAGAGAAGCTATAGGAGGGTCGAGGTTCAAGGTACTAACACCACCACCTCGAGGTGGTCCACTATGGGCTTCAAGAGCATGTGGATAGGGGTGGGTATAGCATAAGGAAATGGAGGATTATGACTCTGCTGCTCTAGATATGTTTATGGGTATGATCTGTGTCTTTTACACCCAATTTTTTGTTCTTATAAACACAAGTTCTAGTCACTCTATCTATTCTATGGATCTTGTTCATATCTTAGAGATTTCGATGGAGTCATTGTCTAGATCCTTACATTTAGAGTCTCATATGGGAGGGGATTCAATGATCACACACTAGTGCCTCGAGTGTGAAATTACACTTGGTGGTGAGAGCTTCGGCTGGAATCTCCTAGTAGCAGCATCGAGGCCTTATGATGTCATTCTAGGTATAGACTGTTTATCCACAGTTCATGCTCAGACTGAATGTTTTAGGGGTAGAGTGTGGTGTGTATGTGGAGATGGGACCAGTTTTTCCTTTATCGATGAAAAGGAAACACTTACAGTTCAGGATAGAATTTATCAACTGAGTGTGAAACCGATCACTCACTATTTTTCTATCCTCAATTTTGGTGTGGTTGAGGAGAGGAGTCCCCGGTTTCTTGTAGTAGTGGATGAGTTTGAAGAGATCTTCCCAAAGGACATCCCAAGATTACATCTTCAAAAGGAGGTTGAAATCTACATTTATTTATACCCTAGAATAGTACTGATATCCACACCTACATATCAGATGTCTCTCAAAGAGTTTCATGAGTTAAGGGTACAGTTAGAGGACTTTAAGATGAAGGGATTCATAAGACCCAGTGTTTCACCCAGGGCAGCCACAGTATTGTTTTCCAAGAAGTCAGATGGGAACTTGATGTTGTGTGTGGAATTATAGTGCCTAAATCAAGAAACCATGAAAAATAAGTATCCACTACCAAGGATTGATGACCTCTTTGATCAGCTAAAGGCAGTGAGAGGGTTCTCAAAGATAGACCTATCACCAGCTTCAGGTGCAGGATATGGACATTCATAATACATATTTCATATGTTGTTATGGACACTATCAGTACGTATTGACTACTTTTATCATGAAAAACACCCCATAAGTGTTCATGGGACTCAATAATAGAATCTTAGAGCCTTACGTAGACCATTTTTTGTGGTCTTTATTGATGAAATCCTAGTGTAATCAATATTCTAGGAGGAGCACGTGAAACACTAGAGGATGGTCTTGGACTTACTCAAAGGGTACCACCTTTATGGGAAGATCTTGAAGACTTAGTTATAGATATGAGAGGTATACTTTCTAGGACATGTTATTTTGGAGGTTGGAGTTACAGTATATCCAGTGAATATAGAGGTGGTTCTTTCATGGGAGCAACAAAAGAAAGATAATTAGTTACGGAGTTTCTTTGGGTTGGTTGGGTACTATCGGAGGTTTGGGACCAAATTTTCTAGTGTAGAAGAATCCATGATAGCCTTAACACAAAAGGGGAAACCTTTCATGTGGATAGAGAAGTCCCAAGAGTGCTTCTAGTAGATGAGGCAGATCTTGAGGAGCATTCCTATCCTGATATTTCTAGAGGAGGGTGTTGAGTACATGGTGTTCTGTGATTCTTTAGGGACCAAGCTTGGTTTTTTCCTAATGTAGGGGAAAGAATTGATTGAAAAATGTTCACAGTTGTTGAGACCACATGATAAGAACTGTAGGACCCATGATCTGGAGTGGGCAGCAGTAGTCTTTGCATTAAAGATGTAGTGACACGACCTTATGGGTGAGTGCTTTATTGTCTACTTAGTCCAAAAAAGTCTCATGTATATATTTTCTCAGAAGGATCCGAATTTGAGACAGAGGCATTGGCTAATGTACCTCTAGGAATATGACTTTGTGATAGTCTATGTTCCTGGGATGGGGAATGTGGCGGAAAATGCTCTTATCTGGATATCGTGTTCGTAGTTACTGAATGAGGCCTTAGATAAGTTGGCCTCACTTTAGATATCCATCACGGATGGAGATGTAGAAACCTATCTCCAGTTGATGGTAGTTGCATCTCCACTCTTACAGCGAGTCGGGGAGGCACATCTCAGAGATACCAGATATGATACTACACATTCTTAGATGTCCACAAGGCATTCCTCTAATGGATATTCAAAATGTGGGGAGCATGAAATCCTTTTCAGAGTATGCATAGTTGTACCGGTGGTGTTACAAGAGTAGGTGTTGAAGGAGTCTCATACATCTCTTTTGGTGGTACATCCATGTGTGTAAAAGATGTACCGGGACATCCGACATCAATTTTGGTGGTCAGGGATGAAGAAGGAAGAGGTAGAGTTTGTCTCTAGATTCCTCACTTGTCAGTAAGAGAAGGTCGAGCACCAAGTTATAGTGAGTTTGAGTCAACCCATTAAGGAGAAAGAGTGGAAGTGGGATAGAATATCAATTGAATTTGTGATAGTTTCAACACGTACGCCCAGGAGGGATGATGCCATCTGGGTGATCGTTGACTGACTCAACAAGTCTACCCACATCCTAGTGATTTGGGAGTAGAGTTCTGTAGAGAGAATATAACACCTCTACGTTCAAAATATAGTTCAACTTCACAAGGTATCCTCGATGATCATTTCAGACTATGATGTTTGTTTCACTTCCCGACCATGGAGGGGTTTTCATGAGGCTTTTGGGACTCATTTGTGGTTTAACATAGCTTTTAATCCTTAGACGGATGGTTAGATATAGAGGACCATCTAGGTTCTATAAGACATGCTACGAGCCTACATCTTGGACTTTGGTCGCAATTGGGAGGACCACACACCACAGGTGGAGTTTTCATACAACAATAGCTACCTCTCTACCATTGGTATGGCACCATTCAAGGCCTTGTAAAGGTGACATTGCATATCTCCATTGTTTTGGACTGACCTAGGGGATTCAGCAGTTATTGTCCCATAGTTGGTACAGGCTACTACAGCGAAGGTTCAAATCACCCAGGAGTGGATGAGGCATGTACAGAGTAGGAATAAGTCTTATTCTTACAGGATATGGAGGCCCTTGGAGTTCAAGGGGTGAGACCATGTTTCCTTTCGGGTCTCACCTCAATGGGGATTGTGGATATTTGGACGGGGTGAAAAATTAACTCTAAGGTTCATCGACCCTTATCAGATTCTGAGCAGAGTTTGTGAGGTGGTGTACTGCTAGGCTCTACCCCAACAGTTTCACTAGGTGCATGATGTCTTTCACTTATCACATCTGAGGAGGTACGTGCATGACCCATCACATGTTATCAACTAGGGAGAGATTGATATTGATGATGGGGAAACATTTTTGGAGTACCCAATAGATATCGAGGATCGATATGATCATATCCTTTATGGGTGGTTAATTACTCTAGTGTGTGTTCTGTGGTAGAATAGGATTCTCTAGGAGAGCACTTGGGAGTGGGAGGCTAAAATGCGTGCTCAGTATCCTCATCATTTTTTTGAGTAACCCATGTTTTGGATTTCAATGATGTAAATACCTAATGTGGGGAGAATTTAATGACATGTATTTTTCTCCGACTTATTTTAATAAATTAATTGGAAAAATACTAAGACTAAACTCTGAGACGGATTGAGATTCTGAGGCCCGGTGTGAGCAGAATTAATCTTTGATTAAATATTAGTTTTTAAATTAAAAACGCTCTATTGTTAAATTTAAACTTTAATAAATTCTAAACGGGTTCCTGGGTAGAAATTTTGATGGCATTTTTTCATCCAGAAAATTGGATTTACCTTAGGTAGGGCCTAACCTTGACCGGCGCGGGTTGAGCGTGAAATTTAATTTTTTGGACGTGAATGTCATTGAAATATTCCATGAAAATATTTTATTTTCCATTGCGCAGTGGCACATCTTTTTTCCCTTTTTATTAAACCTGTAGGTAGGGGTCTAGAGTTACAATTCAAAAACCTAGAATTCCCTGAGATCACTTGGGAGAAGTGTAATGTTTTTCCTCTCAATGGAAAACAACAATGGAGATGTGGATTGGGATCGTTCTTCAATAGATCATCAATGAGAATGAATCCACGACAGGGAATGATCTGATCCTAGGTAGGACATGTGTTTTTATTTGATTTCCTTCCCCGTTCATGAATTCCAGTGAAGAACGTGAATCAATCAATCGATGGATTGATTCATGGATCATGTGTATATTTGCAGGATGAGTTTTTGATTTCATGACATTTATCAGGAATTGAATCTATGTTAGAATGGATTTAGTTTTTTCCCCTTCGTTCTTCAATTCTAATGTGGATGGATCAAGGTTGACATGAAAAAGGCCTAGATCTATCCACTTTATATGTTCTTCTGTTATGCCTCCTTTCCCACTGCCAAAATTTTCTTCTTGTTCTTCGTGACACAACGATCTACGTTCTCCAAGATGAATAGCCATCGACAGTGGTGGCGATAACCCGTAGTCTATTCAGGAGTGCGATGGTCGGTGTGAACTATGGAAGGAGTCTATGGTGATGGTGATCGGGACCCTGAAGTGTGCCAAATTGGTTCCCGGGTGCAGGCGGAGAAGGTCGTTGGCTCAACGGCTAGCAGCGGAAGCTTGCGGAAGCACGACTGTAGGCGGCATGGGAGAGCGATAGCCAGGCCGGCCGCAATATAGGGACAAGACTCTATGGAGCCATAGCGGAGGGAAACTGCTCTCTAGAGCCACATCAGTTAGAGGATATGTGGTAGAGTTGTGGGTGTGATCTGGTCACACAGATAAGCTGCATTAACTCGGTGGAGATGCAGTGCATGCCGCATCCCGATCGAACGAACCGGCCCACTCAAGGGGGCTAGGCTAGAGTCGGAAGCAGGTCGGGCCCAGCCGGGGCTGACAGGGCCCATCAGATCAAGTTGACCCGGTGGGTTGGGTTGGTGAACCCAAGGTCGGATCAAACCAAACCCAGATGCAACCGGCCCCTTGTTACTAAAATACCCATTACTTTCAAACCATAAGTCTTTTTAGTGGGTCGTTTGTGGTGTTGGGGCCCTAACGATGCAGCAATCCTTTTAGTGGGTTGTATCGATAGGTTCGGTGGTAATCTCTAAAGAGAATACCCTACATTAAGAGCCGCATCAGTGGGGTTCATGGTATTATCTAAGAATAATACCCTCCGTTTCAAATTAATTCAGAATGGGCTCACTGTATTCTATGACAATAATACCCTACCTGTATATCATGATCTTTGACGAGTGTTTTCTCTATAGGCGGAACAAAAATTAGCAGGAACTCTTGTAAGACTCCTAAATGACATCAAGGCTCGAGCAACGAGTTCTCCTCGAATGATTATTCCTTGAGAGAAATCTTGTGGTTGATGATTGGATGTGACTTATCATTTCTTTCTTTGTGGCTGGTTACAATTATATCTGGATGTTCTTGGTATATGTATTTTTTCATACCTGTGTAGAGCAAACTATACATTATTTTTTGTTTTTTCCTTTTTTCAGTGTGTCCTACAGAGTATCGTTTTACTCACCCCTACACGGGCTTTGCCTGCACATGTCATGTCTTGTGCAGACAACTGACATTTCAACAGAGTTCTAGGCAGAGCAGAACTAGGACCAAGATCGAAAGGTGCGTTGTGCGATTAAATAGGCCAAGGTTTTCTAGTAGCTTTCTATAGCAGCTTTAATACCCTTATTTTCAGGTCATACTTTTTTTCTTTCTTTCTTTTTATGGTTTTGTATTTTGGACCAGTTTACCTTCTCATACTTTAATGTTATACTCTGTGGTTGGTTATTAGTGTATGCATCCATGGTGGTTGGTGTTTTCCATTTTTATCTTTGTGGTATTGGAGATGTGTGTTTTCATACATGTACTTAGGAAAATGCCTCTTATTTGTGAGATATGCCTACTCGGTGCTTGTCACCATCCCCTGGTCTATTAAAGGCGGTCTTGGGGTAGTTACAGCATAGGTCCCATCAAGATGGGTCATGACATATATACACTAATTATATTGGGATCATTATTTCCAATGGTAGTAATTCCCAAAAATCATAATGGTTAATGGCCATTATGTTTGGCACTCATGATGTCCAATAGTCATAATGCCTAATGATCATGAATCTCAATGGTCTTGTTTCCCATTATACACTATAAATACTCCATAATTCCCATTGTTTATTATTCACTAATTTATATATAATAGTTCAATACTTACCTAGATAATTTCAATCATATTCCTCAGACTTATATTTTATTTATCTATTTTTATAATAGGAGTGATATACATTAGAGACTTCAAGCATATGATGTTTACATTCATGTGTACATTATTATTATTTTTTATCTTTTAATATTATTCGTAGATATTATAGTCAACATTATTTAATGATGTGTAATGAAATATAAAATCCCTCCTATGTGATTCTATTATAAAACATAATAAAATAGTTATTATGATATATAAGTTCCTTTATTAATAATATAATGAAATTTTAATCTCTTAGAGTGGGAACTCATAGAGTGTAGTATAGAAATGGGTGGAGGAGGTGGAGATATCATTCCAACTGGTGCACGATTCATCATAATATCATATGGTATTGACAAACATATTACTTTGGTATATAACTTTACAGTTGTGGTTTCTAGTTGATAGTGACTATAAGGATCAAAATTTTAGTTGAGAGTAATTATGTTCCCTTTTCCAAAGGGAGTTTATTTTGGTGACTCTTTACACAAAGTAATGGTATGAGCTACTAGGTATTATATAAGGATACTCCTTTTTATGATATTTTATATTTAATTTTTCTTAAATGGTATGTTTCTCTGCAAATATTATAGATAATAAGGATAGTAAGATCAGTTCATTTTAATATCTCATTGAACTCAAAATACAATGTAATTTGGGGGTTTTGTTCTTGCACACATACTCTAAGGTTATGAAGAGTATCTTGGTGATGGATTAATATTTTATGAGGGAAATGATCTATAAGAATTTTGGTTATCAGTCTTCAAAAGTGGACCGGATTAGGGATCCCCTAAAATAATAATTTTTGGATACTTTCTTTTGTATATATATGACATAAGGAATGAAAATTCTCTTAGTCTCCGGCATATCTTTTTTCCAATCTCATATTGAAATCGGGGGTACGTGTTTTCCATTCCCTATGAGGTTATATAAATATTTTTATAAAGATTTTTTATTATTCTCTATATGTGATTCATAGGTAGTTCTAATGTTTTAAAACTCTGGTATGTCAGTATAGGGGAACAAATTGGAGAAAATAGTGGATGGGCCACCAAGGATGGATGTTTTTGTCATTATTATCATATAATTGGTGAAAGTTCCAATTAAACTTTTCATGGGAATCCAATATATGTTGGTATAGGTAAGGTTATATTTTTTGATACTCCTCACTCACTCATGTAACTAGTAACTCACCATCAGGGGGTAGGTATTCCTCTTTCTCATGTAGGTAGTTGTGTATGTGGTCGAGAAGGTCAAGGGTGGTTCCATGGTGTGGAGGTAGTAAAGATGAACGAGGCATTTGAACTTGGTTTTATGAGAGGTATCATTAGTTTTTTTCATATTATAAATTATATTAGTATAAATTTTAGATTTAAACTCATTTATCATCGTAATTCTAACAGTGGGGTGAAACCTTTATCTATTGAGTTTTGAGAGACCAAAGGACTTGTTGAAACAATATACTACGTATCATGATTTATCATACCTTTTTTGGGTATGGGTTATAGTTTTTTAAAATGAAATAATAATTTGGGTATTATTTTATTAGTGATGAAACCTTATAATTTTATACATATCATGGAATATCTATCATCATTTAAATATTTCTTATCCTACTTTTGATAAAGTTTCACCTATAGTAGTCCTAGTGTGGATAAGAAATTAATTATTAGATATAAATATCATCCACATGAAATAGGTCATCATAGAAATCTGAACATGACTTCCTAATTGGTTATTATATAATTATATGTAAGATATTCCAACATTAATGATTTTATAATAGTTGTGTGGGAGTTTTTTGATATATTCCCTAAGTAAGTGGTCATCTTACCACCCTAAAAAGAGATTGAGTTTAGAATTCATCTCATTCCAAACATGATTCCAATTTTTTTCCACCCTATAATGCGGAACTTTTTAAACATAGTGTGTTGTGAGTTTTGGTGGATGATATCTTATAGAGAGTGTTCAATCGGTCATGCATGTATCCATAGGGAAATCTTGTTTCTTCAAAAAATAAGTTTGATGGGATCTTATTACATTTTATTTAATATTATTTATTAAATAAGGCAATATTCAAGAATAAACTTTTATTATTATACATTTATGACCTATTTTATTATTTATAATGTCCATTGTGATTTTTTAAGATTTAACTCATGTCAGTATATCGTCATTTAAGGATTTTAGAGGAAAATATTTAAAAAACATTATGATATTGGTATGTACACTATAAGTATTTAGTGATACACTTTGAAATGATTAATAACCCATTGGTATTTAAGAGTTTGATAAATCAAATTTTTCCAACATTCTTTGATAGTATTTCTCATGGTCTGTATTGATAATATATTTATGTTTGTTTAGGTAGAGGAGGAGAATATTAATCATTTATAGATAATTTTGGAGTCTTTTTTGGTGAACTAACTATACAAGGTGCCCTTTAATTATTGGTTTGGGAATTAAAAGATCCACATTGTGGGTTATTTCATTTACTAGAATAGAATAATTATTGACCTAGTAAATTCATAGGTGGTAATATCTTGGAACCTAAAAATGATCATGATTTAGGTTAAGATATTCTTGTAATTAATAGGTTATTACATGAAATTTATACAAAATTTATCTATAATTAAGGCCTCTTTGTTAAATTTGATGAATAAGGGGTAAAATTTCTATAGGATGAATCAATGTAAAAAAGGAAATTGATATTTTTAATGAGAAGTTGATCAGTGTACTAATTCTAGGGTTACTAAAATAATGAACATTGATGAAGTGTATTATGATTTTTATCAGTCAATAATTGAGAGTGTGTAAATAAAAAAATCATTCAGATCTTATGTATCAACATAGTTAAAGACCTGTGAGTATAACTATGATTCTCAGGAATTATAGTTATCAGTGATGGTTTTCTACTTAAAGTATTGATGCCACTACTTTCTTAATGAGTGATATGTGGATACATAGACCACCCAATCTTATGATATATCTTTTCTCAATGATATTTAACCTATGGAAACAATATTGAGTGGATTTATTATAGGAAAATAATATTGAGATTATTTATAAGCCATGTAAGGGTAAATTTTTATAAGATGAATTGAGTAGTAGGTCATATAGAGCATGAGGATCAAATGTAGTTAAGGATGATGGAGCAATTGAAGGATTTTAATGTCAATATTGGGTAGGTGGATGGTTGACCATTCCTATTATAGATTATGATGAATTTCACCTTAGTGCATACATTATATGAAACATGATTATTAGACTCTTATTGTGAAGTATGTTTTCCCTTATTATCCATAGGGAGTCACTATATGGTTTACAAGAAGTTTGGGGGAACTATATCTTCTTCTTGGAGAATTTTATTCATTCCTCATGTAGTGATAAAGATTGTTTTTAAACCTTCCCACCTTTTCTAGTACATCATAAATTCATAAGATATATCAAGACCTGAAGAGGTTGTTCAGGTGGCCATTCATGAAGAAGGATATGTTCAATTTCATAGTGTGATAATACAATTATTAATTGGTGAAAGTAAAGTATCACATTTTGGTAACATTGATTCAATCTCTTGGTATTCCTCTATGAAGATTGAATGATATATACATGTAATTTATTATTATTCTACCACATATGATAAGGGCTTACAAATCTTTGTGACTCATCCTGAAATATTAACTAAATATGATCACTTTTAATCAATTTTAGATAAGAGTTTGATAAATTTATTTGTATAGTTATATGTGTATAAGGTGTTTTGTTTCATGGTTTACATTAACTATATCATAAAATTCCAATAACCATTTTACTTTAATATTGTGGTTGATGTTCTATAGGTCATTCAAGAAACTTATCTGAATAAGAACAAATTTTCTTCATATATGTATGGGTAAACATAAAGGATGATTCAATCCTTATAGACAAGTTGTGAGTATATATTATATATTTTTGGGGGACCATAGTTAGAACACCTTCCCATAATTTAGTTCTTCTAAAAAATTTTTATCAAAAGACTATATCAAGTCTACTTCCAATATGATTTATGAGAGTCCTTGTTAATCCCTATTTTATTGGGTATAGGTCATAGATTCATCCACCTGAGACTCTGAACTAGTTTGAGTATGACAGAGAATGTGTAATAGATCAAAAGGATCTCATGGGAAGTGTGGGATGTATATAATTTGTATACAAATTATTGAAGGAGATCTCTAGAGTTTTAGGTGTATAATTATTTCTTCTTGATGGTATCCTTCAAAAAGGGGAAATATTGGTTACATAATTGGAGTAAGTTGTCACTTATATTTTTTGGAACCATTGAAATTATAGACTAGATTATAGTAGTTTCATATGAAAAGGAAATACCACCATAGAGAGTGGATTCATGGAATGTTCTATATGTCACAAATTATAAATTATTTACATAATCTCCTCCCATGTTGTCTTTTACTGAGTCAAGTATATAGGAGGATAAGATATTTATAAAAAATCACATGTCTAACCAATATAACTGAGAGTATGTCTTATGGGGTGAATTATTTCCTTCTTGTGGAGTTTTTTGGTCATAAAGGCATATATGAGATCACATGGGTGTAGGATAAATATGTGATGGTTAATTATTATCATATCCTCACGTGAACTATATATTTAAAATTTTATAAATTTCAGTTATAGGGGTACACTTTTTTGAATGTAAATTTTTAATGATAGGGAGGATGTAGTAACCTAGATTCTTTGTTATGAGATATAGTAAAAAAAAAATTTGTTTTGGATTTTAGGATTCATACATTTAAAATTATGAAATTGTCATAAAAATATCATATTATGAATTGACCTCTCTAATAAAACTAAAATTGGGGGTTTTTATTAAGTTTATATCTTAAAATTGATCTAGACGGTCAAATATTTTATCTGATGGGGAAAATACTTAAAACCCTTTATTAAATTAAATTTATTCTTTAATAACTCTTTTAGCACTCTCTCAAAATGAAAAACACAATTATTTAGATTGATACATCAGGAATATAACATCATAAATCTAGAGTATTATATCGAGGTATAGTTCACTGACATTGGTTCATATCTTGACTTTATATGTGTTTAAAGTCATTTTCATTTAATTTTTTTATATTTATATATATTTTCATAAGGTTTGATTTATGAAACCAAAAAATTATCAAAATATATATTTAGATGTGATTAATCAACTGACGCAACATTTTTAAAGGCTTAGTTGTGAATTTCTAGAAATCATAGAGATAATATCATGGGAATTATATATTAACTATATATTTTAATTCATGTTGAACAAATTATATTTTTCTAATACTTTTATTAAGGTGAAGATATTATTGAAATTTCATGGATATAACAGATTTAATATTTAGTTTTTTATATACATACAATAGTCAATGTTGGTGGTAGTGAGACAATGGTTGTAATGTGGTGAGGGTTCAGTGGAAACACAATGACATTAAATATTATATTAATTGGTTTAATAGGGAACTACATAGGTCCTCCCCTTAGTACCCTTTGATTCACATGATATTTAATGATGTTTATTAAATCAAATATTTAATGGTCATATATCATTCATTCATCCCCTTATGGATGAGTGGTTTTAAATTCCTAATCACGTTACATGGGGTTATTTAATATTATGAAACTAGGTGTGTATAGATCGTGCTCACCTATATTGATCATATATTTTATATTAATAGATTTACGACCTAATAGAATGTTATTTTATTAATCAATTAACTATCATCATCTTTTTGTGATCATGTGATTCCGTGCCCTGAATGGCCCAAATATCTCCCATGTGATACAAGTATAAGATCACACGTGGAAGGAATGTGGGGTTCCTTACGGAACATCCTTATTTCATAATCCTCCATATGTGTGTGTGGGTTATTAACACCCCCTTTTTATCACAAAAAGTTGTGTGATTTTCTTCCTAACCTTCCAGGCCTAATAAACCCTATTTTGGGATATTTTTAGTGAATTTGTATAGGAAAATTATAATTAATGATCCATAATAAAGTGTTTTTATATGTTTTTTATCTTATAGAGGTGTGATTTTGGTTGGTAGATCTTGTTTTTGGTGTAAAAACTATATCAAAGGTAATAACTGAGGGTAAAGCCTAGGTTGGGTAGTGTAGTTTAGAATAGAAATGTGTTGTGATCCAGTTAGAGAACTCATCTTTCAACGAATGTATATATTTATGATAAAACACCTAAGAGAATATTTTGTTAATCTCACTCACTACTCTAGGTTATAGGTAGACTAAGAAGATAGGTTTTGATATTACGTGAGACCAATGATTTGTTTCTTGGATGATTTATCAAACATATGACATTTTTAGACATTGGTTTTTATATGATTATGTAATGTTATTCATGACACTATATTATAATTATTATTTATATTATTGAGAATAAAAAAATATCAACATGTTCACATCACATCAAACAGCAACTATTAGTACTCATAGAGAGTGAGTATCAATATATCCTTTAGGGGAACATGTTTTTTTATGTTTCTAGATAAAAAGGATGTACTAAAATGTTACCCCTCCCAAGGTAACTGGGCGATAAGTAGAGGATTGATATTATTTAATGGTTTTAAAAACTCTCTAGAAAGATGAATACATACGGGCCCTTATATAATAATATTTTTAGAGGTGAATTTGTGTGTGTGTGTTATTATTTGGTTACTATAAATGTGGGGGTTATGGGTATCTTATAATTAATTATAAATTATATTTAGGATGTATTTATTATTTTTAATTTTAATTTAATTCAATTTAAATTTCTACTTTATTTATACACATATTATTATTTTTTTAAGAGGATCATCTCATTACCTAAGTCTAACATTATCGGGATTAATTTGTTTACCACTATATTAATAATCACATGATCTTTCTATTTTGTTAATGTAGAATAATTGGTCCAACTATGAGGTGATTTTGGGTGAAATTTATTATGGGGAACTTTGGTGGAAGATATTCATATAACACGTCTAGGTGGTTTTTGTTGGTAATTTGTTTTCATGAGTTTTCACTTTCCTTTCTATTTTTCAAAAGCGGGTACTTACTAATGGTGGTTTTTGGATTTTATTCTTAAATTTTATACAATGTTAATGTCTAAAAATAATTCATAGTTTATATTTCTTAATAGTTTCATATTTTTATCAGACATATTAGGAAAGAGATTTTATGGTTAAGAGGTAAAATATTTTTTTTAATGATGATGGCTCTCATGTGTGTAGATACCCTTAGCACTAGTCATTAGCTCCATTGCTAGTATAGGAATGCTTGGGAGATCACTTACTAGTGTCATTACTAAACCATGGTAAGGCTCCAGTGAGGTTGATATGTAGTAGTTCTAATACTAATGTTTGAATAACCTTGTAAAAAATAGTTATTTCCTTGATATTAACAAAATTGGAAATATATTACCCTTATAGAAATGGTTGTAGAAAAATTATTATTATAGAATATTTAAGGCTATGATTTTAAAACCATGTCCATTTATTTACAACATATTCATGGATTTAACAAAATTAATTCAATACAGTTATTTACCTCTACGGTTTTAAAATTGTTATGATGAAAGTTAAACATATAGAAGATATATCCTATAATTACTCCAGAGTCCTCACTTGTATCTCTCTATATTGGTAACTTTTCTCAATGTTTTTATTTGTTTATGTCCTATTCACTTCATTCTATTCTCCATGATCAAATCATACATTTTTTATTATTCATTATGTGGGTTATTTAAATACATGACCTCATGCTTCTGATCATGGGAGTTTCGATAATAGTTTTTAATCAAATTATGGTCATTGGTCTTTTATTTTTATTAGTTTTTAAATATTTTTAAATTTATATTTATAAATACTAAGATTAAAATATATATTCATATTTGATACCAAGTCACCGGAATTTGTTTGAAAAAAATATATTTTGTTTTCAATATATAAATTGAAATATTGGTTACCAGGGATCCGTTTTTAAATTTTTATTATTTTTATACTAGATTTTATGTATATTTAATAAGTTAAATATGTTTTTTTCATTCCATGTATCTTATATTTTTTTCAATAATAAATTATGTGTATTTCATTGTGTGAAAAATTTGAAAGAATGAATTCAATATTTAATTATTATATTTTGGAAAATGTATTTAATTTTTAACCGTTATCCATTTTATGTTGACTTTAAAAAATTTATTCTCTACATATTTATAACTTGGTGGTCAATAAGGAATGATCTAATAAAACTTATTGGATCCTATTTGTTTGAAATTTCAACATTTAATTAAGGATCAACTATAAATTTAATTTTTCATTGGATCTATATATTGATTTTACATATGGGTTTGATATTTTAATTAATGTGGGTAGTTTGGTTTTTTAGGTGATGTGTTATTTAGATGACAAAAGAATATAGAAGGAATATGTTTAAACTGATAATGTTTCTAATGATGGGATGACCATTCAAACTTATTATGATATTGTTTTATATTTTTCTAAATATAATCCAACCATTGTTAGTCTACATATAGGATATCAATAAATATATATATTATAACTAATCTACTAGCATGTATGAAAATTTCATTGAAGAATATCTAGTGATTTTTTTGATAGAGTTTTTATATCAGTCATTTAATTTTCATTTTGGTAAATCAAGTGTAATTGTGATTTTAAAAAAATACCAAACCATTTATTTTTAAATCAAACTATCTTAAGTGGTAATTTATGTATAAATGTTTTGGTGAGTACTTTTAAATAGAGTTTTGAAATAAAATTATCATGGAAAATATATATAAATTTGTTTTTGAAAAAATATTTCCAATAAATTATATTGATAAAATTAAAAGAAATTATTACCTATAATAATAACTAAAAACATTTCACTCTACTATTTTATATTTTTATGAACAAATAACATTAAATTTATATAGAAAAAATGGTAGTAAAATTATTTTTCATCATGTAATTGGAAAACACTGACTGCACTTATCACTTTTTAAACTTTTTATGATATTTCTATGTACCCCAATATACCTTGTGTTTGGGTGGTGTGGAGGTATGAGTTAATTGTAACTGAGAGGATAAAAGTTCATCTAATCTCATAAAGGATCTTATTTCATAGTCAGGTGTACTCTTATAGATTTAATAATATTCATGAAATATTCTCAATAAGAATATTGGTAACCATTTTTATTGAAATGATTGATATAGTCAAGTACATTTAAAAGAAAAATGCATGAATAATTATATTATTTCTTATTTGATGTGTCATTTTGATAAAATAACAGTTATTCTATAATTTAAAGTCATGTGGTAAGGAACTATAGATTTTAATACCATCCAGCAAGGTAGAATATTTTATAAGAGGGGAATAAATTTGATATTTTTGGGATCCGGTCCACAAAGGGATTCATATATATCCCCAATTTTGGTAATCTAAACCCATTTTGTTTTATGTCATGGTATAAATCTATATGACATTTCATGACACTCATCCTCTAAAAATGAAGCTCATAATTTTAGGTAAATGAAGAAGGAACAATATGTTGTTCAAATACATAAAAGTATGTATGTATTTATAGTGTAATGTCATAAGGATAAGATATTATGTCATTCATTTTAATTTCATATAGTAAGAACCAATGTTGTTATTTTTGTGGTTGTGAAACCAAAACCAATGTTGTTCCACTTAAGGTTGTGCAACAAAGACTGTCACTGTAGGTAGAAGTTTCCATATCTAGAGCCCCTCTTTCACTTTGAGAGGGGTGAATTCATTAATATTATAAAAAATTGTCTCGGTTATCTATGTTCTCCATCATTTTTACTTTTATGTGGATCCATGTGTTTCTATATCTCTTTTTCTATTAAGGTTTATTATGGGATTTACATCCATGGAGAAATATAAGGTTGAACCCATGAATTCTTTTTCATTATGAAAATTTAATTTGGTTTATAAATTTAGTCTCCATAATACTACAATCAAATTATTTTAATTGAATTGTCAACATGGAAATAGTATTAAAGTACAAAGAAACTATAAGTCGACTTGAGAATTACATGATTATAATCAGGTGTTCATACAAATAATATTTTTTACCACTTGGTTATGTGTGAGAAATTGGTTTAAAACTCATTGATTTTTTTAGATGTTGTGATATATAAAAATACATAAGAAGAAATATTTCCCAAAATATATTATTTTACTTATTCAAAAAAAATAGAATGAGGTAGTTCTATGATGGTTTGTAAATACAATTTGAATATTTCATTAGGTGAATCTATAAATCGATACTGGTAAGAACCCTATTCATGCATGGTTCTACATGTAGATTGATTTATATAATTTCATTCATAATTATATATTAATTAATTAAGTTATTGTTAGTGGTTTCTTTAATAAAATCAAATAAAAATAATGTTTGGACTTCTATTCCTTCTATGAAATTTAGGGCCATTAAGTTAGGTCTTATTATAGGAGGTTAAAGATAGACTGACCCTTATTCTCATTTAATAAAATAAATAATATATTAAAGCATTATTATTTTAATCCTGCTATGTTACTAATTCTATAAATCTTGAATAATTATGTAAACTCCTTTCACGATTCGTAAATTGAAGCATTAATAATTATTCATGAATCAACTATAACTACCTAGCCATGATATTATGAGATAGTTCAAGTTCCTAAATTGGATATTATGGAAACTAAGACTAATAAATCTAAACTTAGGAAGGTATTTATATATTAGGATATATAACCTTGGATCCTCCTAGTCTTGAATGTTCCACCTTATTTAAATATGGAAGTACTTAATGTCAATTTGGATTTCAGTGCTACTATGAGTGGTGAAATAGAAGTTATGAATCTATTTGTTTATTATGTTTTCAAAACTGAATTATATGAATAGTATATTAATGCTTGTCAAGAAGGGGATATAAATTATCTTATTATTTCTAAGTTTCCATATCTTTCTAAATATTCTATAGAGTATTATATGTTTCCTACCATTTTAGTGCCTAGGGTTGACACGAAGTTTCTAAGAGATGACTCTAAAATACTTGGGGATAACAATGACGTATTCTATGTTTCCCAATAGATGAAATTTTTCATGGTTACCCCTAGAAGGAATCCCATTTTCTGTTTAAAGGGTAAATATTATAGGGAAATATCAAGAGTATTGTTATATGTATATAGTTTCATAATATAAGAAATAAAATTAAATGATTACTGAAGAAGGTAGCTTCACTATATATAAAAATAAAAAATATCTACTGTAAAATGACTTATCATTCACTTAATAAACTATAGTATCCAAATATATATAAAACATTAGGTTGGAGAATATTATATATAAAAAATTCAATATGTATGAAATGTTCTGTAGTTTTTTTATGATGACTTACTATGATCTAAACAACTGAAATTTTATCTCAAGTAATATTAGAAAGAAAAATTGAATGGGTAACTCCTTAAAAAGGGAGTGTATTTAAAGAAATATTTAATTTTATGGATTCATAAGTGTAATTTATTCTTGGTGGGACCTCTAAATATTCATTCAATATTTAGGAATATATTTGAGTTATATATTTTATTTGGTTATTGGTTGAAAATTTTATATAAAAATCTTCCTTGTTAACTTGAAAGAGAATAATTGAAGTAATATATTTTTCATTTTTAATGTAGAAATTCTTGATCTTGTTTCTCTAATGGGATATATTTTTTTCAAAAAATATTTTGGTTCTCCTATACCATAATTGTAGTCCATAATAAAATAATTAAATGATATTTATTGAAACTTTTCTTCCTTTTAAGGTTGTATAACTTGGACCAATTTATTAAAGTTTAATATTATATGACTTAGACCTCTTGGATAAAGGTTCCTAGAAGTGGTATTATTGTAGGACTTATGTATGATAAAACCAATAAATCTACATTATTATATGAATTATTATATGTTATAGGACTAAAAGTAACTAGTAATCCTATATGAGAAAAGTTTGATGGCATATGAGGTGGGTTGCATCAGGAGTTCCGTTAAGTAATGAACCTAATGGTATAAAGCATCAAAAGGGGATTTTATAAGAGTGGGGAAAATGTTTGGGGTTATTCTAAGATATTATTCAAGGAATATATATTTTTTACTTTAAAACATTGGTGATATTTTGGGATGAGAGGCATGACATGGTCTCTTCAAGGTAAAGTATCATTATTATCAAGGGGATATATGATTGATCCATCCTTGAGGTACCATTATAAGAAATAGTGAACTATGGGAAAAATATTAAATATGATGTGAGACTACAATTATCAAAGGGGTGCACGATTGTAAGGTCCATATATATATGAAAAACGGAATAAACATATAAGAGGAACTGTATATGAATTAAATTAAAAAATATACCACTTTGGGTCAAAACGTTAGAGAAATTTAACTATTAATTTCAGTAAAAAAAAATTTTGAAAAATTAAATTAATTCACCAAGTTAGGTGGCCTTATAGAAGGCTAAACCCTTTGGGTAGTTTGGGGGATTTGAAAATCCTTATTTATTGTAAGGGGGTATGTAATTAATATCCTTTTGTATGAAATAT